>JAENPR010000038.1:1200000-1800000 GCA_018135685.1 Themeda triandra
AAATCCCAAATTATAATTACAGAATATCATGTTGCATTGAAAGTTGAACTTTTCAAGCTTATATGCCTATAGATTGAGATATAATGTTGCTCTATAAATAATAGCTTGGAGCTTTATACTAAATGTCTAGAAGACAAAATGGTAAATAAGATTTTATCAATGCATATTCTCGAAGAAATGTCTCTTGTGTATAGAATATCACAGAGCAATGTAATACATGAAGTATTTAAATTTACCATTACTCAAATAGAAATTGAGTTGACTTTATAGACAACTTTATAAACCAGGATATCTTTAGAGTAACTTTGAATATATGAATTGCATATATCATACTCCTAGAAGGATCGAGCAAGCATGAAGCTGCTAGATGTCAAGCGTTGAAGCTAAGACATATAAGAACTTTTAAAGAATTTAAATCATGTGCTTATAGATTTGTTTCTTTTGAATTCATATCCTGAAGCATTAATAGTAGTGGCAATGGTGCATTAAGTTTTAATTCCCATTGAATTAAGTGATTAATGGTTAACTTATTAGCTTGAAGACTAATATGAAATATTTAATATTCTTAGTTGCAATTGTTACACGAAGTAATATGTGCTAATTTCTCATGGAATAAATTAGATTTATATGTTTCACATATAAATAATTGCCTATATTGCCTATCTAAATAAGTTTTGCATTATTTTATCCACAAAGCCTCAATTAACCATGAAGGTTAGTTCTTTGTGCATCACTACTATATAGGTAGAATGGAAACTGAATTTCCTAGAAGCACATGAACAATTGGACTATACTTGGTGTATAAATTGCTTCTAGAAGGACAAATTTAACCCAGAAATAGTATAATCCTAAAACTAAGTATTTAATATTTTTTAGCCCAAGAACTAGAAGTTTTGTTCTACCCTATATATGTGAATTTCATGCCATAATCAATGAATACTAGAAGTATGATTGGATTCTATGGATCATTAGAAGTGATCATTCATAGATGATGCAAGAAGCATATAACTATTTGAAGTAATTATGGCATGAGGGGGAGAAATTTTGGGGTAAAGGCATAAGAAAATGTGGATAATATATATTTAATAGGCGTAGCCTTCCTAAATCTATCTTTAAGTGCATGTATCAAGACTTGAAGTTTTGCCCGCGTCCCTTCCGGTTGAGTTAACTTTCTCTACTGCACTAATTGCAAGTAAGCTTGTAGCTTTGCATTTTATTGTTATCTACTACATTGGACCGAATACCAACATTTCACATTATACACATGCACGTGTATTACTATTTTGTTCACTCATTGAGCTAAACTATCTACACTCTTGCATGAATATTAGCATAGAAGCTATAGTTGTAGCTAGTAGCTACATTTACACCCCCTATAATTAAATTGACTAGCTAGCACGCTATGTCCAATGGTTCTTGTTAACTAAGAAATATGTTGCTTTTAATGCATTGCATGCATAAGCAAAAGATTGGTCTAGGACCATGTTGCCTAATATCAAGGGGAGTAAGTTAATATGTTTGCTCAATGAAGACTAACTCAATTGATTGAATGAATAATTGTGGATATAAGATGGTGGATAACATATTTATGATGATTTGGGATTTATAAAGAAAAGGCATCAAGAGAATTTTGCATTAATGGCAATTAGAAAATTCTAGAAGAAATTTCATGTGAATTGGATGTTGCGTATTTTATATATTTGAAGTATATGGTTCATTTTTTTTTTATTAGTACTTGGATCAATTATTTTGGCTAAATAATAAAGAAGCTAGATAGTGGAATAGTTTATAAACTATGATATGTGCAAACCAGGGGGAGAATATCCCTGTATTTGTAGAGATGCTGAACGTCCACAAATGCACTTTATATTTTCTAGCTCACTGCATATAATGAATAATAACCCCCGTGTTTAAATATGTGTGTGAGTATTTCCTATACAATTTCATCATAGCATACATGAATGGGCCTCCGCTTGTAGTCGGAGATACATGAATATGAATTATTATAAGCCCATCATAGGGGATTATTTTGAAGTATGCTATTAAAGATCTAATATTGGCATTAGGGGGAGAGAAAGCCTATTTTAAAATGCCAAATATTATTTCCGTAGAAGGAAAATGATCAAGAAAAATATTCCTTGAAGCTTGAAGCAGGAATACAATCACACACTAAGTCAACTAATAGTTTGACTATTGCTCTTATGAAGCATGAAGCGGAGCATATGCCAGATATTTTTTAAAATGAGAGGAGTAACTTGAAATTATAAACCAGAAGTTTTGCTTACTAGTAGTAAATATTGTATACTATCAAGATAAAATCTACGGGGACGCCTGTGGGTTATAGTTTTAGCATATACTTATTGAATAGAAATAAAATAAAACTCCTCCGTTCTCATGAAGAGAACACATCATGAAGAAGGTTGAGCACCTCATGAAGAGGATCATCGTGAAGATGGAATCCAACACACTAAGTGCGCGCATCTTTAGTGTTGGATATGCAGAACAATAAAGTATCTCTTGTTTGGGAAATGACAAAGAGATAGAATAATCTCATATTATGAGAATATTGGGAGAAAATAATAGTTGTCGACAACGCTACCTCTATAATTGCAAATGTTTCTCTTACGAGAACCCGGATCCGGAAAACAAAGTCCATGGCAAAGTCACTTGTAGCGATTATATCGGGTCAATGAAGAAAGCAATTGAGGTTGAATCTCCTACTAAGAAGAAACAAATGTTCTGCTATATCTCTGGCAAATAAAATGAATGAATATGAAATATGCAGTTAATAAGTGGATTATGAAGATCCATATACATAGTTCCTGAAGAATACAAATCGCAACATATGAAAACTAAATCTCATACTAGTACTATTAAGTCTAAGGTAGAATATATTCATGAATGAATATTAAAGTCTCTAGAAGAGCATATCCTAGAAGAAACAGTCATCGAATAACTTTATAGTGAATAACACTATCTTATTGTGTATATCACTTAATAATCTCTCTTGTAGTAGAGTGAGAACGTTCTTGAAGGAACTAATCCATGAAGGATTTATCAGTCAATTTTTAAAGAAATACCATTTATCCCTGAAGTGAATATAGACCCGAGAGAAAGAAAATGAGGAATTCTAAACACCATGAAGTGTCATACAAACACTCAGAAAGTGTAAAGCTAGCAATAAAAATATTGATATCCTCTAAATACCATAGAAGGTATAAGAATAATGGTGACTTTGGTATTTAAATTATCCCCTAAATGCCAAATGCAAGACTGGATTCATTATTTAGTGGTACTATCAGAATCTTGAAGATTTTGGTTTTAAAATCCACTAAGAAAGAATTATAAAGTCTTCAAGCTTGTATAAGTTTGATGCACTATCTAGAAGATATTGAATATTAACTTATTTACCCCTATAATTCTCAGAAAGAATTTATTACCCTGAAGGATAAAATTTATTTGTTTTGCACAACTAATAAGTGGCCATTATGCATGACTCATATTGCTCTTGTTTGTACCCATATAATTCATAGAAGAATTATGAGCCAATTTTTCAAAAGTGCAGTTTGAACAATGAAGTTCAAAGAATGGCTTTATGATGGGGAGCAATTTGATTCGATCTACCTTAAAGGTAATTATCCACTAGAAGAATTCGAAAGATCAAATAGATCATATTTGCTAAAACATTGAAGTTTATGCATAGATCGTGAAGATTAATATCTATTCATGAAGAATACAATATCCCGAAGAATATATAACCAAGAAGGTTAAATGTTGTACTCTTTTTTCCTATGTGAGTTTTTACTCGAAGGTTTCTCACACAAGGTTTTTAATGAGACAACATGTGCAATTCAATTAACGAATGCGATGTACTCTTTTCTCCAAGAACCGTTTTTTCCCACTTTGGGTTTTCGGATGGAGTTTTTGATGAGGCATGTGCATATCGTGGTAATCGCCCAAGGGGGAGTGTTGAGAAACACACGGACTTTCTATCCTAGAAGGAAAGGAGAAGGAGGAATCCTAATCCTAGTCCGTTTGTATGTGGGCTCTTACCAAAACTCTTAGGCCTTGACCGGACTATATATACGTGGGAGATCTATGTTGTAATAACTGATATTGAGAGAAATAAAGAATAGTCTCCCTACATCTTGTGTCTACTTGTTCTACTTTCATCTACTATGTTGATTATGAGAGACGGAGAGGGGAAGGTCCGAACCGCTGGCAACGAGTTTCTTAACACTTGGGACCTATGCAAAGCGAAACTCCGATCCCAGTCTCCATCCAAACATGGAAGCCGACTCCAACACGAACACACGCATATGCAATATATATAGCCACTAGCAATATTCAGATGTAACGACGACGATGGCTCCCACGACCCGCCGAGCCAAGCGCGCTTTCGCCGAGCCTCCAACAGAGACGTGCTGTTCGACGTCTTCCTCCTGCTCTCGGCCAAGGAGCTGTGCCGCCTCCGCGCCGTCTCCCGCGCATGGCGCTCCCTCACCTGCGACCCACTTTTCATTCGAGCGCACACCGCCCGACACCACCGATGGGACAAGCTCTTGGTGGCGACCTTCCTTTCCGGTTCTCCAGAAGAGCGCACGATGCTGATCGACCTCATCGATCTATCAGGCAAAACAGTGAAACGACTAGCCAGCGGCATAGGCCCCGGCCAGGTGCTGTGCCCACGCCTCGGCCTCGTCGTGGCCAACAAGGCCGACAACACCTGCCACGTGCTCGATCCGGCGGCGACCGATGCCCGAGCTCCAGCAGTCCCTCCACCTCGCTTCAGGCTACCCATGCTCTCGGCGCCATCGCATCGAGGTCCAGGTACCCGACGCTACCTGCGTGAGGCGGCCACCTCGTTTGCCTTTGGCAGGGTCGCCACAACTGGAGAACACAAGGTTTTGCGGATTTTCCACAGCCTCAAGGATTACGACGACCGTTCACAACAACTATTCGAGGTGCTTACCCTCGGCAACGGCCGCCACCGTGGGCGTGCAAGGTGGAGAGACATGCCGAGTCCTAACATGTTCATCTGTCCGGACAGCAGCGTCGTCGTCGACGGGGTGGTCTACTTCTTGAGGAATAATACCGTGTACAGGAATGGCATCATGGCGGCGCGGCCAGACACTGCTGGCACTGTTGTTCCTCCTCCAGCATCAGATTGTGTAGCTTCGTTCGATCTTGAGAAGGAGCAATGGAGGAAACGTCTCCAGGGGCCTATTACCATGGGCTACGACGGTGACAATGAATCGGACGAGGAGTACGTGGTCTACGACGACGGTGATAATGAATCGGACGACGAGCTCGTGGTCCACGACCGTCGCTGGTGCAAATTTGCTTTGGCTGAGCTAAAAGGCTCTCTGGTTTTGCTGCACTACGTGGACATGGTGACTGATCTCTGGCTTCTGACTGACTTCGAGAGAGGCGTATGGATGAAAAAATGTAGCATTCGGCCGCCGGGTCACTCCGTCGTGCCGGCATCTATACGCCGTCCAAAACCATTGTTTGTGCTAGATGGTTGGAAGTTGGTAGTAGTGCGGGAACAAGTCGATGGAGAGGTGGCCATATATTACCCCAGGACCGGCGCTTGGACGCACTACCGGAGAGCGAGTTTTTTCCGACGGCCCAGGAGGTTGCCGATGGCCAAGGAATCTGCCATCGGTAAAAAACATGGTTTGCCGATGGCAAAGTAGAGCCATCGGCAAATACATTATTGCCGATGGCCGGGCCATCGGCGAAGAAATGCCATCGGCATATAATTTTTTTGCCGATGGCCGAGCCATCGGCAACAAAAAGCTAACGGCAGAGCCATTATTTGCCGATGGCCGGGCCATTGGCATACCAACCCCATCGGCAAACTTCGCCAGGAGCGGACGGCGGCCGACGCCGTCTGGTTTGCCATGGCTGCCGCCGTTAGGCCATCGGCAATCTGCGTCGTTTGCCGATGGCCACGGCCAACGGCAACCCGTAGCCACGTGGCAGCCTGGGGAGCGCCCAGGCCCACCTTATTTGCCGATGGCTTTCCAAGGCCATCGACAAACAATCCTTTTTTTGTTTTTTCCTTTCCATTTTTTTCCTGGTGTCTTCCTACCTCACATACAAGCCACCTCCAAAGTTTGGGACAATTTTGAACTTTTTAGCTATATTTCGTGAATTATTTTGTTTTCTTTGAATTTTTCCCGCACCTCAAAATTTGAACTGCAGGTACATGAGATAATGCACACTTTTGATTCAAAAAATGATATTCATGATTCTCGGAGTATGTTGAGGCCATATCCAGGAGCTCGCATGAAATTACGACCGTGTTGGCCTAGTAACATGGGGAGTGACGTGCCGGGAAAGTGTTTTTAAATTCTATAAAATCCAAACGAAGTCCGAAATTGACGAAACTTGACGAGTTGTGTGGGCATGGCATGTGTAGTGTTTGGTAAAAATTTCAAAAAGTTTTGAGCAAGTTGTGACATCGGATGGTCAAAACCCAGACATCTCCACATATGATCACGGAGTAACTTCACTATCCACCTGTCCTAACCGTGCAGGCTAATTGTGATGCGGAAATGAGTCCTGCATTGAGATGTGTGGGCCAAACCTTCGATCGACATGTCAACTCATTCGACGTTTATGACGTGAATGGCTATCGCTTTCGCACGAGAAGCTACGAAGAGAAACGGGGCAACCTAAAAACCACGTGCACCGGAGTTCGGACTCCCGGCACAGATGGGAAGGACTATTACGGCATAGTCGAACAGATATTGGAGCTTGACTTTGGCAAGTTCCTAGGTTGTAAGCCTGTGATGTTCAAATACCATTGGTTCGATCCCCAGGTCACAAAAAAGGACCTTAAGATTGGGCAAGTCGAAATCCGACAGGATTCCAAATATGGAGGAGACGATGTCTATATTGTGGCTAACCGAGACGCCAAGCAAGTTTATTACCTCCCATGGGCAAACCAGAATGACAAGCGCCTTGCGGGTTGGAGCCTTGTGCAGTTCGTATCGCCACGCGGTAAAGCGGCGGTCCCGAACGATGATGATTACAACTTTGACCCAAGGGCAGATGAGATCTATAAACCTGAGGGGCTAGAAGGTAAGTTGGAGATAGACATTGATTCGTTGATGAGTATGGAAGTAAACAACGACATCGATGAGGACGAGGGTGATGAGGTGCACGATGCGAGGACTTAAGAATCCTAGATGCCGGCAGACGCGACGCGATGTAGAAGTTGGGGAACATGTAGCGCCTAATGATGAGGACTTAAGAGAGCTCGACAATATTGATAGTGATGACGACGATCGATGACGAGGATGAGCGCTCGCCAGCAATATTGCCATTTGCGGAGATAGTTTCTAGTCCATGTAATATTGATACTGTTATTTATATTACCTTACATTTATGTTTTCTTTACAAGTACTTGCAATCTACTAATACTAACTATTTTAATCTTTGTCATTGCAGGCACCCGACAAAATGCCAGGCGGAGGACGGTCGCGCCGACAAAACGTCAGGTCGAAGTACATGCACCTCGGGCCCCAGCAGGACCACGTGGAGGCCAGCCACCACGAGGAGCACGTGGAGGCCGGCAACCACGAGGAGGAGGACGACGAGGAGCTTGAGGTGGAGCCGTCGACCAGCAGGGGTGGGGGTAGGCAGAGGACTGCCAGGATGAGGCTGTTTGATGATGAGGCTGTTTGTGCCGGCGGCGGTGGCGACGACGACGACGAGGAGGAGGACGGCGGCGGCGGTGGCTGTGGCGACGATGACGACGAGAAGGAGGACGGCGGCGGTGGTGGCTGTGGCGACGACGATGAGAAGGAGGAGACTGCGGGCACCTCGGCTTCCACAGGGACCGGGAAGAAGCCCTTCCAGCACGGGCCCACTAAGCTCCCTGAGCACTTGCCGCGCCCTGAGGACCGCCCGCAGATCGTGATCTCTGGGACGTAAGTATCCATTGTTGATTTACGTACTTGTTCTTATTTCATTTTCGAATTAAAACTGCGTACTAACAATTGTTGTTTATGTGCGGTGGTGGGCAAAGGTGACGGCCGGGGAAGTGTTCGCCCCATGTCACTAGCATCCAGGGCGAGTGATTAAGGCAAACTTCCCTGGCTTGGTCACCATTGAGGGGAAGACGATCGTGCCCGACAAATGGCCATACTACTTTCTAATCAAGGACGCACATGGGGAAGTCCTCACTGAGAAGATCAAGAGGGAGTTCTGGGTGAGTCTTTCAATCGCAACGCATATCTCAATACTATGCATTTGTTGGACTTTTCTCAAACAATGGAATGATGTTTGATGCCTGTGTGCAGTTGAACTATAGGTTGGCGGAGGGGCAGGACCCCGAGCTGGTGGACCGGCATCAGGACAAGGTGTGCGAGTTGCAGATCAAGGATATGTTCTACGAGGCGCACACCCAGGCCGTCATCTCCTACTACGCCAACTTTAGGGGGGTGAAGGTGGATAAGACCCAGGCCAGGGAGCTGATATGTGAACCGGAGACTGACCTCACCGAGGAGCAGTACATGCAGGTAAATAAGTAGGAAAACATCCGCTGTGATTCCTTATGTGACTCATTCAACTCATCCTCTAGAAGATCTAATACCTGAATGTCATGCAGCCACCTCCGGGCTGGTGCAGCAAGTATGCCGACTGCTGGCGTGAGATTGTCAGAGGGTGACAAACACCGGCGGCGTACGTGCAGCACAGAGCACGTCGGGTGAAGCGCTTGGAAGAGATGGCGAGGTCCGGGGTCTCACACCACCAGGGGAGCCAGAACCTCAATGAGTTCATGGAAACATGGGTATGCTTGTGTTCAACCATTTCTTATAGCGCTGGATTTCTTATATAGCAAGTTGTAACCATGTTTTCTGTTTTCCTCGCAGAGGGAGCACCATCCCGGGCAGCCCATCAACGAGTACATGGGGTGGGCCCTTGCTCACAAGGGCCCAGTGAAAGCGCCCTCCACCACGTACAGCTCTTCGGACGGGCCCGAGAAGTACACCAGCCCGGTCGTGTACGACAAGCTCACCAAGTACGCCGCCGCAGCTCGAGAGGCCCATGGCGACACCTACAACATCACCACCGAGCCCATAGACCCTGAGCTCGTGATGAGGTTGGGAGGAGGGAAGCAGCACGGCCGGTTCTATATGGCCCACAGCGCCATTGACCCGTCCTCTGTCCCGACGCTGACCGATATCCACAAGGAAGACCAGCGTAGGGGCGCACCGGGGGTCCCCATAGCGCCTCGGCAGCCGAGCAGTGTGCAGCAGATCGCGGGTCTTCAGGTAAGTGGAGTTTCATTCGTCGTTCGACCGTTTCACAAATAATGCACCTTGCCTTCAAATACAATCAACCATGCTCATGTAATATTGCAGGCCACGGTCCAAGAGGTGCTAGCCAACCAGAAGCAGATGGCGGTTGCCTATCAGGAGCACGCGGCCGCAGTTGCGCTGCACTACCAGCAGGCGTGGTCGTAGATGTCCCAGCACATGCGTGCCATGGGAATGAGTGAGCCTCCAGCCTCTTTCTTCGCTCCACCACCAGTACCTCCACTGCCGTCTTTTCTTGCACCTCGTCCGGTGAGTCCCTACATTGCCTATTGTTTTAGCTTGTCATGCCGGTCTGCGGTACTAATTCCATCACTTGGTCTTTGTGCGACACGGTCGGAGGGTTCGAACCCAACTCCGGTGCTAGCCCTCCAGCCGGGTGCTTCTCCACGGGGTCCCGCTCCACGGCCCGGTTGGGGTCCTTTCCGAGCCTCCTCACGCGGCCGTTCGTCTCGGGTCCTCCACCGACGCAGGGGTACTCGTGGCCGCCGCGGGGCAGCCCGGGCCGTCTCGGTTCCCCACGCAGCCGGGGTACTCGTGGCCGCCGCGGGGGCAGCCGGGCCGTCTCGGTTCCTCGGCTGCAGCGGCTCGGCCACCGGGCAAGTACTCGTGGCGGCGGCCGCAGCCGCGGGGAGTTGGCCTGCGTGGGAGGACGCTTCTGGGGGCTCGGGGACCCAAGGGGACGGCGCCACGAGCTAGGTACCTTCTATTCCTGATTTTGGACCTTGTTGTGCCACGTCGGACATGTTCGGCCGATGTTGGCCTTGTATGGATGTATTTGGACTTGTATGCATGAATTGGGACTTGTATGGAGCCATTTCGACTTGTATGGATGATTTCGGACATGCTATATGGATTTGATGCTATATTATGGTTGAAATGGCGTATTATTGCGAATATATGTGATGAATGTTGTATACCTTGCTTGTGATATCATTGTTTGTGATTAAATGTGCGGGAAATGGAAGAAAACAGGAAAAAAAAGGGGAAAAAAATTTCCCCAGGACCTGGGGAATTTGGCCCAGCGTACCCCAGGTTTGCCAATGGCCGTGGCCATCGGCAAACTGACCATAAGTTTGCCGATGGCCACGGCCATCGGAAAAAAAAAATCAGGGAATTCTTTTTTCAAAAAAAAAAGAAGCCGACGGCCGTGGCCATCGGAAAACAAGACTGTTTGCCGATGGCCACGTGGCGTCAGCCATCGGCAAACCCGCCGTCAGCCTGACGGCGGGGAGGCTGACGTGGTGTGTTCGCCGATGGGGGCCACGGCCATCGGCAAATAGTTTTCCGATGGCATCTACTTTTGCCATCGGCAAAAAATTGTTTTCCGATGAAGATATTGCCGATGGGAGGTTGCCGATGGCGACGCCACTTTGCCATCGGCAACCTCTTTTCCGATGGCATACAGGTGTTTGTTTGCCGATGGCATCAAGATCCGGTAGTCGTGCAAACACGGGGACCTCTCCCTCGTGGGCCAGTTGGTATCCGGGGGTAGTGATCCGTGGATGGATAATGCGGGGACCTCTCCCTCGTGGGCCAGTTGGTATCTACACAGGCAGTCTCTTGGGTTTACAAGATGCATGGTAACATGCTACAGTATATTATATGTAATGGATAATACACTTGCGTTTTGCTACCTAGTTTTTTTAATGAAAACTTCTGTTTTTTTCTGTTGGCTGATCGCTCCCAACTTGCCTTGGCCACATCGGCATACTCCTGTTCCATAAGCCACCAATTCTTAAAGCTAAAGGGTTTGTTAGTTCGCTGCCTAGATGAATTTAGAACTAGGATAGAAACATAGTCACTACGAAGCATTGAAAGGTGATAAATAGTTGTCTGAGGATATGTCGTGCACCACTCCACATTAGCTAAGGATCAATCTAAATGCTCGAATGTTGGCATGGTGTTGCGTCGTTTGTTCGTCTAGGCGTTAGTCAGACCACTGTGTATCATCCAAGATTGATGAATACGCCTAGGATCAGGTCTTCCAGGACCCAATTTTTCATTATGGTGCATAATATCATTTATTATGTCACCGGTATGTAAGATAGGCAAGTTGCCGTTATTTACAGCAAAATTTAGCACTTGCATCCATATGGTGGTGGTGTTATGTTGATGAGGATCCCCATTTAACAAGCTAACTGTGGGGGTATTTGTTATGATCCGCGATGAGATCACAACGATAACTGGAATTGGATAGAATTCGAGGTAGATTAGCAAGGAATTCGGGAAGAACAGCACGAAAAGCAGGAGAACGAATTCGGATGAAGCTTGGCGAGCAAGTTTCGAGTTAAGGAAAAGTTCAAAGCTACCGCTCAACGGCGGTTACATCGGCTTATATTGCCGCCTCTCACGCACACTCTCGGCCTTAGGCCCACTACGCCTACGGCCCACACGAACGTGGCCCAACTACTTGAACGCGAAATCGACGAAGTCCCGCGTATCAGCCACGGCCGCTCCTCATCGCCGCCTTCTTCATGTGCTTCTTGCCTTTAATCCTGTCATTCCCTCCCCCTCGGAATCCAGCTTGCCCCCAAGCTGGAGCATCAAGAAAGCGACGCCGCAAATCTTCCGCTTCTTCCCAAGTTGTCAAGTATGATGGAATTTGATCCCACTGAACCAGTATCTGGGCCACTGAAGAAGACCCCTGACGACACTGACGACTGTCCAAGAATTTGAATGGCATAAGCTGTGCCTCTGGATCCACAGGCACCTGTGACACATCATCTTCAACTCGTACTGACGGAGGAACATGTTTCTTCAGCTAGGACACATGCACAACTGGATGAATTCTGCAATCGTCAGGCAGCTTCAAGCGATATGCCACCGTTCCCACTTTCTGAAGAATCTCAAATGGCCCATAGAACTTGTAACTCAACTTCTGATTAGATCGAGGAGCCACCGACGATTGAATATACGGTTGCAACTTGAGATATACCTTATCACCAACTGCAAAATGCCTTTCTGAGCGCCTTTTATCAGCCTGATTCTTCATCCGTTGCTGAGCACGATGTAGATGATGTTGAATCACATCAGATAGCAAATGCCTTTCAGTCAACCACTGCTCGAGGTCAGGAGAATGTAACTGAATTTCTGTTGCTATATGCCAAACAACCTTGGTGGATGTCCATATAAGACTTCAAATGGAGAGTGACCAAGTGCTGAATGATAACAAGTATTGTACCAGATCTCAGCAACTGATAACCATTTAGACCACTCCCTGGGACAGGAATGCACAGCACATCTGAGATAATTCTCCAAGCATTGATTGAGGTGTTCAGTCTGTCCGTCAGTTTGTGGGTGATAAGAGGAGCTCATATGAAGGTAAGTTTTGGACAACCGAAACAACTCTTGCCACAAGGCACTTGTGAAGATTCTATCTCGATCAGAGACAATAGCTTGAGGCAACCCATGAAGCTTGTAAACAGAATCAATGAATGCTTGAGCAACTGTCAAAGCAGAGAATGGATGTGCCAAAGGTATGAAGTGTGCATACTTAGTGTATTTGTCAATTACCACCAAGATGGAGTCAAACTTTTGAGATTTAGGCAGACCCTCAATGAAGTCCATACAAATGACTTGCCACGCTTGAGTGGGCACCAACAATGGCTGCAGCAGACCTGGGTATTTGACATGTTCAGACTTGGCCTGTTGACACACCTGACATTCCTGTATAAATGCAGCAATGTGCTTCTACATCCCAGGCCAATAGAACAATTGTTTAATTCTATAGTATGTAGCCTGCACACCAGAAAGACCACCCACTCCAGAGCAATGAACACCTTGCATCACATGTTGCTGGGCCAACAAATTAGATCCCAACCATATTCTTCCTTGATATCTAATGAGGCCATCCTGCACTGTGTACTCTCCAGATGGAGTAGCCAATATCTCCTGAGCTATCTCATCATCACCATATCCACACTTCACATTTTCAAGCCAATCAGCATTGCAAAAGGAAATAGCCATCAATGAGTTAGGAACACGACACCTGGATAAAGCATCAGCTGCCTGATTGAGAGGCCCTTGTTTATACATAATTTTATATTCCAGATCCATCAGCTTGAGGAGAGCCTTTTGCTGAATTCTTGATGTAATACTCTGCTCAGTCAAGTGTAGGAGACTCTTATGATCTGTCTTGATGATGAACTGAGCATTTTGCAAATAAGATCTCCACTTATCTACTGCTAACAATATAGCTAGGCATTCCTTTTCATATGTGGACAACACTTGATTCTTGGGACTAACAGCTTTGCTCAAGTAAGCTACAGGGTGGCCTTCCTGTAATAACACAGCTCCAAAACCCACTTCACTTGCATCAGTCTCCAAAGTGAATGGTTTGGTGAAGTCTGGAATAGCTAATACCGGAGCAGAGATTAAAGCATTCTTCAACTGAACAAATGCAGCTTGAGTTTGAGCAGTCCAAACAAATGGTGTACCCTTCTTGAGCAAATCAGTGAAGCATCTGCTTATTAATCCATAATGCTTTATAAATTTCCTATAGTACCCAGTCAAACCAAGAAATCCCCTCAGTTCCTTGGTATTCTTAGGAACTGGCCATCTTGCCACAGCCTCAATTTTAGTTCTATCAGTAGCCACACCCTGACCAGAGATTGAATGGCCCACATAATCTATTTCATTTTTAGTAAAGGAACACTTAGAAAGCTTGATGAAAAACTTGTGCTGTCTCAGAATCTGAAACACTTGGTCAAGCAACTTCACATGATTTTCCAATGTAGCAGAATAGATTAAAATGTCATCCATAAAAACTACCACCCCTTTTCTGAGTAACTTTGCAAAAATCATGTTCATGACACTTTAAAAAGTAGCAGGAGCATTAGTGAGTCCAAAAGCCATCACCAGAAATTCATACAGCCCATTGTGAGTTTTAAATGTTGTTTTATGAGTGTCATCTGGATGAACACAAATCTGATGATCAAATGATCTTTTTGGAGGCAACTCATGAGGTTCCTAAAACAGGTCAGAGTACTGATCCAACAGTGTTTGCACCTCTGCAGGTACCCTAGTATCTTTAGCCTCTGCAATAGCCAGCACATGGTGGTCACTGGAATCTATAGCAAAGTTCAGATCCCAACCTTTAAGCTGTATGCAGAACTGGGCATCTTCCCTAGCACACAATGACTGCAATGCTGTGAATGAAATAGCAGAGCAATTTGGTGCATTAGACTGCACTCCCATCAATTGAATTCTCTTGCCTTTCTGAGTGAACCTCATTGTCTTATTCCCCCAGTGCACCCACATAGGACTACATGTTTCCAGCCAATCTTCACCCAAAATCATGTCAAAGCAAGTGAGAGGTAAAACCCCCACAGATGTAACAAATGAATGCCCCTGCACTGTCCACTGGAAATTTGTTATCTGCTGGTTGCATATCATAGAAGCTCCATTAGCAGCCATAAACTCAGATTGTTTGCAAGAAGAAGTTGCTAGCTGCAACCTGTCCACCAGAGCTTGACTGACAAAAGAAGATACACTTCCTGAGTCCACCAGAATCAAGAGATTATTCTTTCCCACCTGACCACATAGTTTCAATGTTCTCCTCTTCATTTGCTGTGGTGACTCTGACTGACACACAGCTACAATGGCTTCCTCAATGGCCTCAGGATCAGGTTCCCATCCTTCCATCCCATCATCCTCCAAGGCTTCCAACACCTCTTCAATCACATGTAATGGAACTTGCTGAGGACATTTATGATCTCTTGCCCATGGATTACCACACTTGAAACACAACCCCAACTTCTTCCTCTGTTGTTTCATAGCCAACAACCTGTTATCACTGTCAGTCCTGGTATGAGATGTCTGACCAACTTCCATATCTGAGAATTTAAACTTATCTGAAGAATTCCTGAAAGAAGATCCGAATCCCTCCTTCACCACCCTCTTGCCCCTGCATTTTTCCAGTTCAGCTTCTTGCATCAAAGCCAAAGCACCAGCTGTATCCACATTTTTGGGCTGATGAAGAAAAATAGCAGCTCTAATCTCTTCCTTCAACCCATCTACAAATCTCTTCACGAAGTAAGTCTCATCATAAGCTGGATTGTAGAGCAAGAGGTTATGAGCAGTGCGCTCAAATTCTTCAGTATATTCCTGTACAGATGCAGTCTGACGAATTGCTTCAAATTTCTGCAGCACCACCCCATACTGATGCTTATCAAAGCGCTCTAGCACCATCTCACACAGAGTCCCCCAATCAGTGATGCGCCCACGCCGCTCGACAGTATGAAACCAAGCCTTTGTAGTTCCCACAAAATTCAGAGATGCGAATCTAGTCTTCAATGCAGGACTGGCCGCATAAACCTTGAAATAAACCACACAATCATCCTTCCATAAGCGTGGACTCGTACCATTGAATTTTGGAAACTCTATTTTGGGAAATGGAGGTGGGCGCTGAGTAGGATCGTCAGAGAACGAATCGACAGGCATACCTGCGAAGCTGTTCGGCGAACGGGGCATTGTGAGCCCGCCGCCGTGCGCGCCACTCCCGTTAGGCAACACCATCGTCAGCGTCGGTGATGGAGACGCTGACGTAGGTGCCACGTTGAGGTCGAACCCCTGGAGTGAGGGTTGTACGACCGTGGTAGTCACGACGGGCGGCGTGCCACCACCGGAGGAAGCAGGAGCTCCCCCCAAGCTGTTCTGCGGCATTCCGCCGAGCACCCCTGGTCCCGGCGAAGGTCATGCGCCCGCGGTGTCGATGGAGTCCATGCGCAGCACCAGGCCGTCCACCCGCTTGGTGTTGTCGTCCACCGTCTTCACCACCGCCTCCGCCTGAGTCGTGAGATCGGCGAGGATGTGATCCATCTCCGTCTGCTTGCTGCTGATGCCGTTGATGGAGTCGAGCGTCGTCTTCATCATGTTGTTGACGCCCTCGATTTGCTTAGAGAGCTCCGCAACCCCGGCGAGCTGCTTCGCCATCTCCTCCTGCTTGCCCGTGAGGTCTTCTAGGGTTTGCGCCATCTCCGCCGGCTTCGTCGGCGCCATTGATCCCAAATTCGTGAGAAAAAATTTCCCCACAAATTCAACCAGGAGCTGGTACCAAATGTTATGATCCACGATGAGATCACAACGATAACTGGAATTGGATAGAATTCGAGGTAGATTAGCAAGGAATTCGGGAAGAACAGCACGAAAAGCAGGAGAACGAATTCGGATGAAGTTTGGCAAGCAAGTTTCGAGTTCAGGAAAAGTTCAAAGCTACCGCTCAACGGTGGTTACATCAGCTTATATTGCCGCCTCTCACGCACACTCTCGGCCTCAGGCCCACTACGCCTACGGCCCACACGAACGTGGCCCAATTACTTGAACGCGAAATCGACGAAGTCCCGCGTATCAGCCACG
Source organism: Themeda triandra (assembly GCA_018135685.1). Taxonomy (NCBI): domain Eukaryota; kingdom Viridiplantae; phylum Streptophyta; class Magnoliopsida; order Poales; family Poaceae; genus Themeda; species Themeda triandra. The sequence continues at coordinate 1,216,692 of JAENPR010000038.1, forward strand.
GCCACTCCTCATCGCCGCCTTCTTCATATGCTTCTTGCCTTTAATCCTGATAGTATTAACCCCTATATATATCCTCACGGCTGGGTATGGGCCAGCTAGGCGCGACGGCTCGGCCGACAAGAAGAAGTCTGGTCAAGCCCCTTGGCGTGATCGATCTATAGAAAACCACACGAAGCAACTTAATTAGCGTCCAAAAAGCTTAGTCGGTTAGGATAGATTTCTATGTAAAGCTTATCGTAGCTGATTTAGATTAGATCTCTAGATCTATAACTCCCCCCCCCCCCACCCCCACCCCCACCCCCCACCCCAATGCTATATTAGGTGGGCAGGGACCCCCTCTCAAAACATAATTGTAACCCCCATATTCAATCAAGCAGAAAGAGCAGGACGTAGGGTATTACGCATCATGCGGCCCGAACCTGGATAAATCCTCACGTCTCGTTCCTGCTCACATCTAGCTCCAACATCCTCACGCACCTCCCCTCAAAAAATCATTTCCTCGGGTAGCCCCGTGGTAAGATTCCGGTGAGATATCATCGACAGCTGGCGCGCCAGGTGGGGGGGCGTGCGACCGGATCTCACCATAAGCCAGATGGTTTCCTTCCCTGCTTCGATGTGTTCGAGGCAGGACTCACTTTCACCATCGGTGTGTTCACCTGGACCACCGGAGCCCCAGCGATCCCCATGGTCGCATGAGCAACGCAGCTCTTGGCTGTGCCCATGACGACCCCTGCGGTCCTAAGAGCGGTGCAGGTTCTCCCTGCGATGACTGCCATAGTACCGACTGGCACGGTGCCTGGAAACCTTTCATCGCCACCACAAGCCCTTCATGGAGGACGGGTTGAGAACTTAGATCTCCTCGGCCTGATCAACAAGCACGGTGCAGGATTGGCTGAAACTCGGGGACTGGTTGAAACCCTCCACGCACAGCTCCGCCAAGACAGATCTAACCAGCTCTGGAAGCACTTTCAGATCGGCTTCCACAGCCGTTACCACCAGGCGAACAACAGCCTAGCTCCTCAATCGAGAAGGAGTGACACCGATCTGCTAAGCATGATCGATCGGTAGGGCAATAGCCTGGCTCACACCCGGGCAAGACTCTCGGTCCTCGAATGGGGACTCGCTCAGAGCGGACTCTTTCCCAGCAACCCGAGACGACAAGGCCGAGATAACCGTGTCGACCTCCAACAATGGTTGAACCAGAACGCAGCCCGACGTCGAGCGCAGCCGTTCAATCCTATACGCCCAGGCAATATTGGCCAGTGACGTCGGCCAACACAGATCAATCACCTTCATTTCCATTGATCAAGACCAGACCACGGCCACAAGGTTAAAGAATGCAGAAACGCGTTGTCGATCACTGGGATAAAAAGGGCGCAGGGCATCAAGCTCGCGCTCCAATGAAAACTCCCAGAAAGCTTAGAATGCAACACAAGGTTTCACACAGACGAGGCCCAAATTTTACCTTAGCCCGGCCAGTTGCACGAAATACTACTTGTGTTCATTCAAAGTTAAGCGCCCGCTGATGCTATCTGGAACTACCTAATCCAATGGCCCTAAGGTACTCGACCACCGCGTGCTCGATTGACAAGACATGAAAGGAGTAAAGATAACAAGGCCTCGATGGACCTTCCCAGAAGCACAAAGATGGACAACTGCGATTTTCCAATAAAAAAATATTTTTACAATCTACTCCGGGTCGAACAGCCACCCGGTGATGAACGCCGTCGGCGTCACCTCGGCGATCTGCGCCGCCTCCGCCTTGAACTCGTCGGCCTCGTCCTCGATGGCGTCGAGGACATCCAACGTGGTCATGTCCAGACCACGCATGTCCACCACCGTGTGGACATGGACGGTGGAGAAAGCGGCAGCGGCACCATACCGCACGCCGTGCAGGGCCACCTGGTCAAGCTGAGGGCAGATACGCCCAACCCTCTCAGCCACAGTCTCGCCCTGGGCGTTCACCGAGGCCGCAGCCTCATTGCCGACGACCTGTAGTGCTTCGAAGCGCGCAGTCAGATCTGCATAGGAACGAAGAAATCCATCAGCAAAAGCCGTGAAATCCAAATGAAATCGGATAGACAAAGAAAACCCCGTGGATAAGGAAAACCCTGACATACCGGCGACCCGGTTGTCGGCGGCGGCACGCTGCGCCTACAGCAGCTCCACCTGCTCCCTCTTCTCCTGCTCTGCACGAGTAGCGTCGAGGAGGGCCTGGGTGAGCTGGGCGACGAGATCCTCCATCTCTTTCCTCTTCTCCTCAAGCTCCCTCTGGGAGTTGAGGAGCGCCCCCTGGACTTCGTCCAGAACAATCTCCATCTGGCCGAGTTGCTTGGTGGACTCGGAGTAGAGGTCCTTGGCCGCCATCATCTCCGAGTAGTACTTGCCCACCAGTGGGCCAAGTGGGTTCTCCGAGCTTGACGACGAGTTCGCCGATCCCTTGGACTCGGCCTCCTCCGCAACTACCGCCATCCTCGGCGCCGGAGCAATCGGCGCCGCCGGTGCCACCTGCGCTGCTGCCGCACCCGCCGCGGATGTCCCGGCGTCATCACTTCAAGAATCAAGAAAGCAGATTAATCACATTGTGCAACAAAACGCCTAATCTGAGAAGACAGAAGAGTGCTACTTACCGACGAGGACGGATGTCGCGAGGGGAGTTCACCTCCTCGTCCTCCATCACCCGCTTCCCTGGGTTGCGACCCGCCATTGCTGAGAACTCTTGGTGGCAGAAGATTCAACAAGCAGAGAAGAGGAGAAAGACTGGAGAGCGACGGCGGATGAAGACGAATGCCAAAACCCTGGGCTCAACTTATAGCCCGATGGAGAATTCCAGACGATGGGCGAACGAGGCCGATCAGTGCTTGCCTGTAGTGGGGAATTAAATCGCCCGGTGCAGTTCCTGAGAAGCAGGAAAGGTCCAGTCAGTTCCGCCGCCCACGACGGGCATTCACACGCCATGGCCCCACCACTCTCCCCTTCAATCGGACGGATGCCGACATGTACAAGGGGATAGGCTAGTCAACGGCCGTTGACGGGCGGATTCGTCCCCGGACTGCACCGCTGACCTAATTTTTTACTGGGCCGTACCTAGGCCCTGACCCGGTCGGGCCATGGTCATTCTTTACTGGTAAAATCCAAAATACCAGAGACTTGTCACACGGGCCGACATTCTTCATGAGCTCGAGGCTGACCAAAAAAATCCCTCTCCCTTTCTCACTGTTCGTCAGCGGCCAAGACATCATAACTACGGCCTACCGACACGCCTGACAGCATCCGCTCGGGGCTCGGCCATGGCATATCCATGCTGCCTTTTTTCTAAGTGTTGGATGTGTCAAGAAAAAAGTGGATAAGAGCTCGACCACCTTGAGGACTCCAGAATGCGACGCAAATTCATAAACATGGTCATGTTCCGACCACTCCGTCCCGGTTTTCATAACTGGGGACTGCGCGACGTTCTCACCGCCTAGGCGTCACCTACGGACCCATGATCAGATTTGACCAGTCCGTCCCGGTTTTCATAGCTAGGGACTCCGCGACGCTCTCGATATTTAAGCACTGTCTACGGACCCATGACAGTTATCGACCACATGGTCATACTATTAGTCTGGGGACTTTATGTACTAGCCTTGGTATGCAAATGGCGCTCGACAACATGCTGCAAAAGGAGACCTTCCTCCATTATAAAGCTTGCCACAACATTTCCTATTTTATACAAAGCTTGGGGACTACGTGGGACCACGTCACCTAAGCGGTGACTTGATCCCGGACGCCTTTTTCCAGGCCAAGTGTTGTGCACTTGGGTTCATTCCTACAGCTATCTACAACTCTGGTCTTTCAATTTCTTACAAAGTTGGAGACTTGACACGCCCTTTGCTGTCACCAAACGCAAAACGTGGGACCACGTCCCTAGATGTGGTTAATTTCTTTTTCTTTTTTCTTGAAGCAACATGCATCTTTTGACAGGTCACTGCTTAGGCGACACATGCTGTTTAGAAGGGTGCTCGAGGCTCTTCCAGGATCGCCAGCGTGCTCAAGAATAGGCCAACTCCATCAGTCTGCTCGAGACCTTCCTCCCTGGTCGAGACTAGAAGACTTTGAGCTCCACTCGTCAATAAAGCTGAAGCAGTGTTCTCCCTCAACATGTATTGTGCTCGGGGACTAGCTGTAGGGGTATTAACCCTTACCCTCACGGCTAGGCCTTGGGCCAGCTAGGCGCGACGGCTCGGCCCACAAGAAGAAATCCGGTCAAACCCCTTGGCGTGATTGATCTATGGAAAATCACACGAAGCAACTTGGCATCCAAGAAGCTTAGTCAGTTAGGATAGATTTCCATGTAACACTTATCGTAGCCGACATGGATTAGATCTCCAGATCTGTAACGCTGCCCCCCATGCTATATAAAGCGGGCAGGGACCCCTCTCAAAACACGATTGTAACCCCTATATTCAATCAAGCAACAAGAGCAGAACGTAGGGTATTACGCATCACGCGGCCCGAACCTGGGTAAATCCTCGCATCTTGTTCTTGCTCATATCTAGCTCCAACATCCTCATGCACCTCCTCTCAACAAATCATTGCCTCGGGTAGCCCCATAAGCTTCCGGTGAGATATCATCGACACTAACCCAAAGTGCTTATTATTTAGATTGTTATTACATATAGCAAAGATATTGTTTAGCTTGGTAGAAGTGCACAATACATCAAGTAAATACTTGAGTCCCAGCATTGGTGACCTTCCCACCATGGAGTCCGATGCTATCTCCTGGTTCAGGACCACGCACTGCAGACACAAGTGCATATGCAAAAGGTTGTTCTATCAGGCACGCTGCCTCAACAGCAGCCACCGCCTCTTGTTTCATGTATGTAACTTCTCGGGTTCCCTTGTGCAAATTATGGGTCTATTTGGCAGAGCTCCTTCACTGAAAAAACCGAGGAGATGCTCCACCAAGAAATCGGGAATTCACCGTGGATCTACCAGGGGGACTACTCAAGCCCACTTAGACTATCGAGGGGCTGCTAAGAAACGGTAAGGCATAATTGGAAGGGAAGCCTAACAAAGCACAATGTAGGATTGAAAGGTCTATTATATTTATGGCCGGCGACTACTGCTGTGGAGCTCGGCTAATACCTCGTGAGATACCATGTGGTGACAATATAATTTATGTTTTACTTTTCAGTTAAATATACTATTATGCATGGGAGGCGAGTTTTCAAATATCCATAACACTTATATAGAGCAAAATCCCACTAAGCAATTCTCTTCACATGCAAGTTGTCGACCACGTAAGTCCACTATTATTTACAACTAAAATTCACTAGTAGAAGCAATTATGATATCGACGTCAACAAGACACATCGTCCACTAAAGTATATTTAATTAGTTGTCCACTCAGTGTGGCACACTATCCACTAACATTAGTTTAAAATAGTTAATCCCTTCCTAATAATTATACAAAATAGTTAAAATTTCTTCCAAGCCAGTAATTTCCATAGCAACACACGGGGTGTTCACCTAGTAAAATATAACGCTAGAAGTGGGTAATAAAGATACAAATTTAAGGTTAGTTTAGTGTATTTTCATAATGGTAGGATTTTCTTTTTAGAAAAGCTATTGTTGATGTTAATGGTGATCAACTTGATGAGTAGATCTCTTCCTCACTATTTTGAGATTTCCTATATGATTTATTTTTTTGCTAGCACGTCTGGATAGAATTGACGTAGAGGCTCCATTGGGACCTCTAGTTATTAGTAATAGTAAAATAATTATAGAGAAACCGATATCCAGATGAACATATAGCCAGTGCTCTTGCTAGCCCACATGCTTGTAGAACAACAAAGTAGTGTAGATTATTTGCATTAGGGATAGATGAAATTTTAGGGGATCGCATCGCTTCAACCACTAGATCCATCATTGGCTTGTAATATGGACGCAACAAGATATATCACCATCACCGTGTTGAGTGTCTGCGTCTTCACTTGTGTAATTCGTAAAGAAAACCACAAGGGAGATGAGTAAGAATGGATTACTGACATACTTGTTCGGTAGGAGTTAATTTTCCACTGCACGTATCCAGGACTGTTGCCTACTTCTGGCGATCATGATAATAAGCTAAGGGCAGTTTCGACCGTGACTCGTAAGGTAGCTCAAAGCATATTTTTTTTACATTATATTAGAAGAAAAAAATTACCTCTTAATCTAGGGCTATGTTTATACATACGTTCTAGGATTAGGTGAGAGTGTCATGTGAGTCTATCCATTTTATGAGATATGCGTTAAAAGCTAACAAAATAGAAAATATTATCTTAGAGCTAGTAACTAGCATTACTATATTGAAATTGTCTTGGTGTTAGGGGAGGGCTAGACCAACAAATGAGAGAAATTGTAGCTCTTTAATATTAAGGTATAAAGATTTATTAGAAATTCAAATTTCCAAAAAGATTTCACAATGCTAAAAAATAAGTTGATAAATATGGATAAATATTGTATATATAGTCCAACAAATTTTTTTAAGCAAAAACCAACTAATAATTAAAAGAACCAAAAAGGGAACGTAACAAATAATCTTCAACACTTTATATGCCTACAGTGGTTGCCTCATGCCGCATACAAATTTACACTTTAATTAAGAAGAATGGGGAAGTCAAGTGATCATAAAAAATTCTTGCCGACTCTAACTAGATATGAAAATTTCTTGCCGACTTTAATTAGATGTGAAAGTTTCTTGTTGACTTTAATTAGGTATGAAAATTGCTTCCATTATAATTATAAGCATTGGCGGATACGCTAATCCTTGACATGTGCTCAACAAACTTCTTGCCCACTTTAATTAGATATGAAAATTTAGATATTTTTATGCTACTCAAAGAAAGTCATAGAGCTCAATATTTAAGTGTAGCACCACATGAACAGTATGGAAATTGAAGTTTCTGGTATAATTGTGTGTAAATATTTTTGTGCTTTACAACATGAGAGAAGAGCTTCCATAATTTTATTTTCATTCGATACATGATTAATAGGACATTATCACAATACTGTAAACATTAATTTAACTTATGGATGTCACGGTAAGTAAACTAGATTTAAAATTTCATTTAAAGTAAAAAATATAAATAGTAAAAATACATCATCGTCTTTTCGATATCTTTTTACGCTGTTACAACGTACAGGCATATTTCATTAGTAATTATAAAACCTGAGATTTAAAACTAGTTTTTTTTTTTTTTTTTAGAATTACATGGTACAACGCAGATGCCCAGGATACACCACTGGCGTCCTGTTATCGACGTGAACATCGCTTTCCATTTAAAGCATAACATTAGAAAATCATAGAACAAATTAAACTTTGGAAAGTACGAGCACCCGTGCCAAGTCAGATGACCTAAACCTGGGTGGACAGGTTCGACCATAAGGAACCTAATCAACCGATTTATAATCAGTTCGCGTGAATGGCTACTAGTGGAGTGTGGAAAAAAGACAAAGATCTAATGGTGTTTGCATTAAGCCTGGGCTCCTTGGCTTGGGCCTTGGGCTCGCGTGGGCGTTGTTTGACAAGAGTCGAGAAGCACGGCGCGTCAGGCCATGAGCCCACCTCCCGAGTTAGTGGGCCATGGCTCATGGCTGACCGTATGCGAGAAGACCACCAAGCATATGTGTGCGTGAGCCGCGTGGCAACTACTCCGGCTCCAATCAAACATGGACTCCGACTCCCACGCGAACATACGATTGTGGAATATAGCCACTAGAAACATGGATCTTGCGCAGAACTAGTCAGATCTAACGACGACGATGGCTCCGATGACTCGCCGTGCCAGACGGGCCTCCGCCGAGCTTCCCACGGACGTGCTGTTCGACGTCTTCCTGCAGTTCTCGGCCAAGGACCTGTGCCGTCTCCGCGTCGTCTGCCGCGCATGGCGCTCCCTCACCTGCGACCCACATTTCATCCGTGCGCACGCCGCCCGGCACCACCAACGGGACCCGCTCTTGGTGGCGAGCTTCCTTTCCGGTCCTGACCCGAATGGCGGACGACGCGCATCGACCTCATGTTGGAATTTATATGGGCTTGGCCCAATAACAAATCCTAAAATTCCTAGAGAAATCTCAAAGGCCCATTCTGGCTTTCTTGGCGGTCAAGCTGCAAGAGTTCTAAACGGATACGAGTTTAGAGTCCTGAACTGATTTGGCTCGTGATCGCGACACGAGGTCGGTTTTCTGGGATATATAAGCAGCCCACCGGCCACCCTAAAACATATCCAATTGAACTAGAGCTTTCGCCTCTTCTCGCTGTTGCGTCACCGTAGCTACTCCAGCCCGATTGCCTGCGTGCACTAGCAACCGGGCGAGCAGGTCTCCAAAACCCTCGTCTTTGCGATCCTGCACCGGGAGAAGGCGAATAAAGTTTTTGGGAAGCGCTCTTAGCGCGATGCTCCCAAATCTTCTACGTCGACACATCGTCGTCTCGTCGTCATCAAGCTTGCCGGATCGTCTACGAGAGACGCCTAGCTACAAGCTCGTGCCATCGTCGTCGGCAGCACGTCATCTCATCGTCGTCGGCAGCACGTCGTCTCGTCGTCGTCGGGCTTGTGGGATCGTCTACAGGAGACGCTCACGACAAGCTCACGTTGCAATCATCGTATGCATCTTCACCACCAAGTACTTTTACAATCGGCAGGTATAAATCTAACTAGTGTACGAGTTGGGTTTACGCTAGTTATCATGTTCATGCTATGCGATATCATGATTTGTCCTACTAGTATATGTGATATACTGATCTGCCATGCTAGTAATCGTGCCATGTTCAATCTAGTTGATCACCTTGTCATGATCTATATTCTGGTTTTAATCTGGAAATTAATCTGGAAATTGCCTAATTATCCAACAATCCAAAAACCTTATTTTAGGCTTTTTCCTGATTTAAGTATGGTTGTTTTCGCTGACGTGCTGAGACTAGAAAAGTATTCTAGTGCACATTTAAAGAGGTGGCGAGTTAAGGCCATGCTCTGGCTAAAGGCTAAAGAGTTCTGGATTAGTGTTGGCTCATGTGAGGGAAATATCTCTAGAGAAAATCGAGAAGATTCCGGGAAGACCACACTTGTTCTTAGAGGAAGAACAATCCTGAATAATAAACCTTTCAATGCCAAGATAGTAACTACCTTTGAGAAGAAGCAAACTAAAGTAGAGTTGCCTTGCTTCACTTGTGGAGAGCTTGGTCACTTTTCCAAGTGGGAAAAAGAAGAATGTCAACCTCGTGACTATTAGCAAGACTTGATGAGGAGTGTGGTAATGTTCATACCATACTTTCGGTGTTTCGGTCCCAAGTTGGTGGGTTGATACGGGTGCTAATATTCACGTGTGTGCTTTGACATATCTTTGTTTTCTTCTTATCATGGGCTTCAAGGTTCCTCTGTTTTGATGGGGAATGGGTCACATGCTTCGTTCATGGTGTTGGCACGGTAGATCCGAAGTTTACTTCGGGAAAAATTGTGCAACTAAAGAACGTGCAAAGCATGTTCCTACTATTCGTAAGAACCTTGTTAGTGCCTCCCTTCTTTTGAGAGATGGGTTTAAGGTGGTACTAGAATCCAATAAAGTTGTAATATCTAAGCATGGACAATTTATTGGTAAAGGCTATGATTGTGGAGGTTTGTTTCGTTTATCTTTAGCAGATTTTTGTAACAAGTCAGTGAATCACATTTGTGGCACAATTAATGATAGTTCTAGTGTTTGGCATTCTCGTTTATGTCATGTGAACTTTGGTTTGATGTCACGATTGTCTAGCTTGAGCTTAATTCCAGATTTCACTATTGCCAAAGGTTCTAAGTGCCATAGTTGTGTGCAATCTAAGCAACCTCGAAAGCCTCACAAGGCGCGGAAGAGGAGAGACACTTGGCACCTCTAGAACTCATACATTCCGATCTTTGTGAGATGAATGGTGTGTTGACAAAAGGTGGAAAGAGATATTTCATGACTTTGATTGATGATGCAACTAGATTTTGCTATGTTTACTTGTTGAAAACTAAAGATGAAGCGTTTGACTACTTTAAAATCTATAAGGCGGAAGTTGAGAATCAACTAGAGAGAAAAATTAAACGTCTAAGGTCAGATCGTGGTGGTGAATATTTTCCTACATCTTTTGATGATTTTTGTGCGGAACATGGTATTATTCATGAGAGGACACCTCCCTATTCACCCGAATCAAACGGGGTTGCCGAGAGAAAAAATCGCACATTGACTGACTTGGTGAATGCCATGTTAGACACCGCTGGTTTATCTAAGGCATGGTGGGGGAAGCTTTATTGATGCGAGTCATGTCCCGAATAGAATTCCAAACGAAATAGAGAGACAACTCCATATGAGCAATGGGTTGGAAGGAAACCATCACTCTCATACTTGCGCACGTGGGGATGTTTGGCGAAAGTCAATGTTCCAATTCTTAAGAAGCGTAAGCTTGGACCAAAGACTGTGGATTGTGTCTTTCTAGGATATGCTCATCAGAGCATTGCCTATAAATTTTTAGTAGTAAAATCTGAAGTTTCTGATATGTATGTTGATACAATCTTTGAATCACGTGATGCTACATTTTTTGAGAATATATTTCCTATGAAAGATATGTGTAGCAATGCTAAATTTTCTGCGAATTAGCTCCCGATTTTACTACACCTATCGAGCATCCTGTTGAGTCACTTGAACAACCACTTGAAGAAGTCCTTGAGGAGGATGACAATGAAGTTCCCGTGAGGAACAAGAGACGAAGGATTGCAAAATCCTTTGGTGATGATTTCATTGTATACCTTGTGGATGATACTCCCACCTCTATTACGAGAGGCATATGCATCTCCCGATGCGAGATGATTGGAAAGAAGTGTTCGGAGTGAGATCGACTCGATTCTTTCTAATAGAACATGGGAGTTATCGATTTACCATTTGGGTATAAACCTATTGGTTGCAAATGGGTGTTCAAGAAGAAGCTTAGACCCGATGGTACTATTGATAAGTACAAGGCTCGGCTTGTGGCTAAGGGTTATACACAAAAGGAAGGTGAAGATTTCTTTGATACTTATTCACTGTTGCTAGAATGACCACTATTCGAGTACTACTTTCCTTGGCTGCCTCATATGGTCTTATCATTCATCAAATGGATGTGAAGACAAGCTTTCCTTAATGGAGAGTTGGATGAGGAGATTTACATGGATCATTTCGATGGATTTGTAGTAAAAGGTGAAGAGCGAGAAGGTGTGTAAATTATTGAAATCTTTGTATGGCTTGAAACAAGCACCCAAACAATGGCATGAGAAGTTCGACACCACTTTAACTAGTGCGGGCTTTTTGTTAATGAGGCCGATAGGTGTGTGTATTATCGACATAGTGGGGGCCAATCTGTTATTTTGTGCTTATATGTTGATGATATTCGATTTTCGGAACAAACATTGATGTAATCAATGAAGTCAAGACTTTCTTGTCTAAAAATTTTGACATGAAAGATCTAGGAGAGGCCGATGTAATTCGAACATCAAGCCGATTAAGGAAGAGAGTGGGATTACTCGTTGCAATCTCACTATGTTGAGAAGCTCTTGAGCCGTTTTGGCTTTATGGATAGCAAGCCTTCTCCAACACCTTATGATCCTAGTGTGACATTGAGAAAGAACAAGAGAATTACTAGAGATCAATTGAGATACTCTCGAGATAATTGGTTCACTCATGTATCTAGCTAGCGCAACTGACAGATATCTCTTTTGCTTTGTGAGCAAGTTGAGTAGGTACATGTCCAACCCGGTGATGATCATTGGCATGCACTTGAAAGGGTCTTGCGTTATCTTAAGGGTACAATGAGTTTTGGGATTCACTATTTGGGCACCCACTGTGCTAGAGGGATATAGTGATGCGAACGGATTTCTAATATTGATCAAATCTACGCCACTAGTGGGTATGTATTTACTCTTGGAGGTGGTGCGGTGTCATGGAGGTCTTGTAAACAGACTATATTGACTAAATCAAGCATGGAAGCAGAACTTACTCGCTTTGGATACAAAGATCTGCAGAGGCGAGTGGCTGCGTGAGCTCTTGTCGACTTGCCGGTGGTTGAAAAACCAATACCGGCTATCCTAATGAACTGTGACAATCAAACAGTGATCACTAAAGTGAATAGTGCTAAGGATAACGCGAAGTCAACAAGACACGTTAAAAGACGTTTGAAAACTGTCAGGAAGCTGAGAAACTCCGGAGTAATTAGTGTGGCTTATGTCCAAACAGAGACAAAAACCCGGCGAGATCCCTTTACAAAAGGGCTATCACGGAATGTGATAGAAATCGCATCAAGGGAGATGGGAATGAGACCCATGTGAAGTTTTACAGTAGTAACCCAACCTTTTTGATCGGAGATCCCGTGACTAAGGATCTGGGAAAAACAAGCTGTTGGTAAACTGAGGAGAGTATAATAATAACCCTCTCTAAGTGAAGATGCAATACTCTCAATGCAATGAGGCACCTTGTATGGCGAGGTTGGCTAATGCCTTAATATGTTCTATTGGCTTTGACAAGCGAAGATGCTATCCTACGAGCATTCTTGAATGAACATACCTATATGAGTTGATGTTAAACGTCGCAGTCTATGAGACTTGGGTGGTCTCTAGTAAGCTCATGAAGAGACCAGGAGTACGACGTATATGCTCCACCCACGGGGTAAGGCTACCGGTAGCCGGTACTAGTGTGGCTTTAAGTGAAACTTGTTCGCACAAAACTTGCAATTCAAGGCATAGTCCATTGTTCAAGTTGTGGATAAGTGTAGCTTAAGGACCTAGGCGAAGTTCAACTTCACGGTCTTCCGCCGAAATACTAGTATATTAAAAAGCGGTGAGAAGGCAAATCTCTAAATGGGTTTTTGAGATCTGGTGGGGGATTGTTGGAATTTATATGGGCTTGGCCCAATAACAAATCCTAAAATTCCTAGAGAAATCTCAAAGGCCCATTCGGCTTTCTTGGCGGTCAAGCCGCAAGAGTTCTAAACGGATACGAGTTTAGAGTCCCGAACCGATTTGGCTCGTGATCGCGACACGAGGTCGGTTTTTCCGGGATATATAAGCAGCCCACCGGCCACCCTAAAACATATCCAATTGAACTAGAGCTTTCGCCTCTTCTCGTTCGTTGCGTCACCGTAGCTACTCCGGCCCGATTGCTGCGTGCACTAGCAACCGGCGAGCAGGTCTCCGAAACCCTCGTCTTTGCGATCCTGCACCGGGAGAAGGCGAATAAGGTTTTTGGGAAGCGCTCTTAGCGCGACTGCTCCCAAATCTTCTACGTCGACACATCGTCGTCTCGTCGTCATCAAGCTTGCTGGATCGTCTACGAGAGACGCCTAGCTACAAGCTCGTGCCATCGTCGTCGGCAAAGCACGTCATCTCATCGTCGTCGGCAGCACGTCGTCTCGTCGTCGTCGGGCTTGTGGGATCGTCTACGGGAGACGCTCGGCGACAAGCTCACGTTGCAATCATCGTATGCATCTTCACCACCAAGTACTTCTACAATCGGCAGGTATAAATCTAACTAGTGTACGAGTTGGGTTTACGCTAGTTATCATCACTACAAGAAATCTTTCTTCTTTTGACACTTTCATCCATTTGTAATGTCACAAGTTGAGTGTCTATAATGACAACTTGTGACATTTACGCAGTGGTTTTATGACATCAAAAACAGTTATGACAACCCTTTGCGTAAATGTCAACTTGTCATAACTGTTTTTGATGTCATAAAACCACTGCGTAAATGTCACAAGTTGTCATTATAGACACTCAACTTGTGACATTACAAATGGATGAAAGTGTCAAAAGATGAAAGATTCCTTGTAGTGCATGTTCATGCTATGCGATATCATGATTTTTCCTGCTAGTATATGTGATATACTGATCTGCCATGCTAGTAATCGTGCCATGTTCAATCTAGTTGATCACCTTGTCATGATCTATATTCTGGTTTTAATCTGAAAATTAATCTGGAAATTGCCTAATTATCCAACACCTCATCGACCTTTCAGGCAAAACGGTGAAACGAGTGGCCAGCGCCATGGACTTCGGGCAAGTGCTGTGCCCGCGCCTCGGCCTCGTCTTCGTGGCCAATAACTCCGACAACACCTGCCACGTGCTCGATCCGGCGGCTACCTATGCTGAAGCTCCAATCGCTCCTCGTTTCAAGCTGCCCGTGCTCCCGGCTCCGTCGCATCGGGGTCCAGGTAGCCAGCGCCGCCTGCGTGAAGCGGCCACGTCGTTTGCCTTCGGCCGGGTCGCCGCCACCGGAGAACACAAGCTGCTGCGGATTTTCCACGGCCTCAAGGATAATGACGACCGTTCACAACATCTATTTGAGGTGCTTACTCTCGGCAGCGGCCGCCGCCGCGAGCGTGCAAGGTGGAGAGACATGCCGAGTCCTGACATGTTCGTCTGTCCGGACAGTAGCACCGTTGTCCACGGGGTGGTCTACTTCTTGAGAAATAAGGCCGTGTACAAGGGCATGGCGTCGCTGCCGAGCGCTGGTGGCATCGTTCCTCCAGCAGATTGCGTAGCTTCGTTCGATCTTGAGAGGGAGGAATGGAGGGAACGACTCCAAGGGCCTATAAGCATGGGCATGGGCTACGACGACGAGCCCGTGGTCAACTTCAACCATCACTTCTGCGAATTTTCTTTGGCTGTGCTGAAAGGCTCTCTAGTTCTGGTGCACTACTGGTACATGACTCACCTCTGGATTCTGACCGACTTTGAGAGAGGCGTATGGGTGAAAGAATATAGCATTCGATCTCACTCCATCGAGCCGCCATATTATCGCCGCCTAGAACCATTGTTTGTGCTAGATGACGGGAAGTTGGTAGTGCGGCCACGAGCCGGAGGAGACTTAGCCGTATTTGAACCCAGGACCGACGATTGTGTGTGGGTGGACTCCGGGCCTCTTCATCTTGGGGCAGCTCGTATCTACGCGGGCAGTCTGTTAGGTTTACAAGACGCATGGTGAGACGCTACAGGATATGTATAATGGATTATGAATTGATGTTTTCTTGTGAGATTTGTTTTATCAAGTTAGTGTGATGTTTCTCTTCCTAAATGGATTATGAATGATTGGCCCCGACATGACCAACTAGGCTTAGCTGATATCTTCCACAACAATATATACAATGAATTCAATTCCAAGAATTCTAGGAAGCCAAATGGGAGCTCTTTCAAAGTTTGATGTTATCTTCCTATACGGATGTCTATTAGAAAGCACTAAGACAAAAGGGCTATGGTAATTGAAGCAATCAATATTCGCTTCCGATGGATATAAACACGGCAGGATTTTCTTTAAAAAATCGAGTAACCTTTGAGAGCTGACCACTGATATAGTGACACCGGAAGGTCAAGAAATACCTGACCGCATGAATAATTTGACGCAAAGCCCGTCGCTGGTCACCAAACACCAATCACGGTGACATCGAACTTGCAAAATTTTGGTCCAGTAGGTAAATATCAACGTCTATAGAAGGTTGTACTTCTCTCATGGTACAATTTCTCCTGCTGCTCTCCCGTACTCCTTTCTCCTCAGTCCTGTCAGTCTACATAGTAGTAAAAAAAAAAAAAAAAAAAAAAAAAAAAAAAAAAAAAAAAAAAAGGGCAAGAATACCAACAGTTTATCACGGTGACGATTGGGCGTGGGTGGAGTCGGGACCTCTTCGTCTTGGAGCAGTTGGTATCTACGCAGGCAGTCTCTTGGTATATTATGTCTTGGTAACTAAACTCCCGCATCTACATGGATTATGAATGATTGTACCTGACGTGATCAACTAAGGCTTAGCTGATCTTCTAGTTCAAGAATCAAGATTCACATATAGAAGGCCTTTCAAAGTTTGATGTTCTTTTCCTACAGGTAATGTCTATTAGAAGCACCGAAAGAAAGGGCTATGGTAATCGGGGCAGTCAATATGTGCTACTGATGGATATATACAAGCAGAGTTAAACCCGAGTACATTTGAGAGCTGATCACTGATATGGTGAGGACACCAGCAGGTCCAGAAATACCTGACCCCATGAATAATTTGACGCAAAGCCCGTCGCTGGTCATCAAACACTGGTATACAATTTCTCCTGCTGAGCTGCCTTTCTCCTCAGTCCACACTCCAGAGAGTTAAAAAAAATGCAACAATACCAAACAGTTTATCAAAGAAGAAAGAACTCGCAGAGAATCGATGAGCCCATGCATCGACGTGTAGTGCAAAAATGCGGCATTCCAGTATCCAGTAACGCCAAAGGTCACGCAGTGAGATATATCCTCAAGGAAGGCCATATGATATTGAGGAATTATTCTGTGCAAATCGATTTCTATGAATAACTGTACAAATCAACTTAATAAAAAAAACACAGTTTGCCTTCATCTTTATTCCAGCCAAACACTCCACTTTCACAGCAAAGATCAACGATGAGAATAAGCTGTATCATGTTCCTTCGCCACTATTATTTAAGATAACGAGCCAGCGGGGGCAGCCAATCTATCTACGCACAGCCAATGCCACACAGATGATGTGATCAGCGCAGAGAGGACTGCTTCGGATCAATAAGCCTTGCCATGGTGAAATGCAATGCAACCTGGACAAAAAGGCTCAGCTGCTTGCAGCTATGGGCTCAGTGGCTTTCATCAGCCATTGCTTCTCCTGCTCGTTCAGAAGAGGCTCCAAGATCTTTCGGCAGTCTGAGTGGTATGTGTTTACCCAGTCGATCTCAACAGGAGTCAGAAGCTTGGTGTCTATCAGTTTGGTCTGGTATGGAGCCTACACATACACAGACAAGAACAAAGGAATTCATCAATAGAGAATAAAACAACTGATGTATTGTATTTTAACAAAACAGATGAATGCAGCATTTCTTTGAGAATACAGAAATATCACTAGTTTGTAATGAGTGCAAGGTGATGTAAACCTCGCACTTGAGGCCTATGACTCGCATCACTTTTGTAAAACAAGAGAAACAACCCAAGGGCTTGCTTCTACTCTAGCAAAACCAGGCTAAGCGGGGGTAAAGTGAGCTGATTACTGGTGAAATGGTTAACAACTTGATACATACACAAAAGAAACTTCCTGAAGATCTAAACCTAATATTGGATTTCCCATCCAAGTGCTTCTAGATATATCCATTTCATATATATTTTTAAGCATATGCTTCTTTGTTCCATGGATACATATGAATCTCTTGTTTCTAATAAGACACTAACATTACTACAGAATCCCTCGACATTTTCCTTTGTTTTAAATACGTTGAGGTTAACTAGAATGCCATGACATCTTTAGGAAGATTTCATTAAAAAAATGCTCCTGATTAGAGACCTATGGTTTCTAGCTAACCCTGAACCTTCGGAATGCTGTATCCATTAATGTATCAATTTTATATAGCAGAACTTCATCATCAACAGCAACATAGCAGAACTTCATCAAACACTAAAAATATAATCAAAACTAGACAGGAGACTAAACAAAGGAAAACAAAAGCACTTCAGAGAATTAAATAAAAGTGACATGGGTATAAGATGATGTAACAATAATATTGAGCGAGTGCATGACTGAACATAGTCAGATACTCTAGTAACATCGTAGACAAATCAAAGAAGAAATGCTTACCCATGTTATATGTTCAAATGCCAAATAACCCTTATCTCCAAAATTAAATTTAGCATTGGCCTCTTTGCAAATAAGTACATTCTCCAATCTTATACCAAAGCTCCCATCTTCATAATAACCAGGCTCTACAAGATTATGCAATTGTGAGTCCGTAAAAATCTTTGATAATTATATCAACATTTGCATATAATAGAAACTTGAAAGCAAACCATAAATAATTTAAACAAATTTGAAGTCAGATATCTACTGACCATCTGTCACAGTCATTGATGCTTGCAGCGGTACATTTCGAGCAGAAGGTCTGAAGCTAATTAGATGAGGACCTGGTTCAATAGCAAGAAATGAGTTACTTTATCATTTTAGGGCAGTCACCCAATTAGATGAACTGAGACAATATAAGGGGAAACAGTCATTCAGACCTTCATGCACATTCAAATAAGATCCAATCCCATGGCCTGTACCATGCCGATAGTCAAGTCCCTCTCTCCAGAGTGGAGCTCGTGAAAGAATATCAAGAGCATGCCCTGCAAATTTAAGGAATTTATTAGAGCAAAATTACTTATGGGATATCCATAGCAGTTCATACTGGATGATGACTTTTTGTTAGAAAGGCAGTTAGGCTGTGTTGTGTTGTATATTGGTCCTTTGGCCCACGAGTACTATGCTGCACCGGCCAATTAGGCATTGCACTAGGGTAGATTGCTTAGTGATTGGTGATAGGCAAGGATATCTGGTGATGGTCCAGTTTCTAAACCCAACCTTAGACAGCATTGCCTATGTACCTTGCACCCTCATAAACAATCTACTAGGCGTCTTCCCTGCCCCTGGCCAGGGATAACGAGCGAGTGCACCTGGCCTCAGCACACGAGGACGCAGATTGTGTGGTATCCGCAGCACATGAATGCGCCACAGCCGAAGTATGCACACGGCACACCAAAGCTTCCCACAATTGTGAAGCTGCTGCAGCGCAAGTGTGTGCCAAAGCTGATGAACGTGATGCTGCCACCACCAAACTCAAGCGCAAGGCTGCTGCCACCACCAAACTCAAGCGCAAGGCTGCTGCCGCTGGGCAACAGTATCGTCCTCAACATCAACGAAGACAAGTGCTGCCAGTTCCATCTTCACACCCAGCGTTGCCAGACTGAGCACCTATGGGCCATGCCATCCTCTCCTAGTGTTGGGGGCAGGAGTGGAGTTGGCCACCCCGTCCCCCCTGATTGTGTGCGCCTCATGTGTTTAATGTGCGCAGGTACGGGCGAAAGCGCGGGAAGACGCGCATCCGGCGTCAACGCAGGCGGAAACCCCGATAGCGCAAGCTGGCGCGCATTCGGCATCGCCGGGCTCCGGGCGGAAACCCCAATAGCGCGAGCAGGCGCGCATTCGGCATCGCCGGGCGCCGGGACGGAAAATCCCGATAGCGCTGGAGGGCGCGCATTCGGCGCCGGCGGGCGCCAGGCGGACACACCGATAGCGCGAGCAGGCGCGCATTCGGCGTCGACATCAGGCCCCGGGACGGAAAGCCCCGATAGCGCGGGAAGACGCGCATTCGGTGTAACCGATAGCGCGAGCAGGCGCGCATTCGGCGTCGACATCAGGCCCCGGGACGGAAAGCCCCGATAGCGCGGGAAGACGCGCATTCGGTGTCGACGGGCGCCAGGAGGAAACCCCGATAGCGCGAGAAGGCGCGCATTCGGGGAGAGTCGGGACGCATTCGGCGGTCGGGCAGAAAGAAGAGCTCGGATATGTCCTGGTCGGTGGTTAACCGGCAAACGTGGGCCCATTGGCTATTTACTTGTCTGCCCCGTGTCGGCTGTTCCTGAACGTTGAAATTAGGGTTGCCGAGGGCATTCTTGTACAAAATGTAACACGACTTCCTATAAATAGACCCCTCAGGGGACGTTGTAGGGGACTTCTGGCCTCGGTGCGTTTTAGCCGGAGCAAAGGGAATATAAGGTTTGTGTTGTTCATTTCGTATTGGAGTTCTACATTACCGTTATCTCCTGTTTTGGTCCTTCAGGGGGTGCAACCCCAAAGGGCCGAAACAACATTGGCGCCCACCGTGGTTGTCGCCCGGACTTGTCATGCCACCCAAGGGAAAAGTTAGAACTGCAAGAAAGCAAATGCCGATCATCGACGAAATCATTCCTTCAGCAGCAACCGGCTCGGATCCGGTACTCCCCGAAGCCACTGCATCAGGCGCGGCGCCTCCGCCAACGAATCCGACGCCTCCGCATCCAGATCCGGCCGCCGAAGAAGATGCCGCCAGAGCAGCTGACGGAGCGCCGATCCCACCCAATATGGAAGCCGTAGTCGGCGAGGGGGCGGCGGAAGACGCGGAAGCTGACCCGGACCCAGCAGCCCCGAATGCGGTGGACGCACTGATGCTGCAGAATTCCAAGCTGTTAAAGCTGCTGGATGAGCACACAACCAGAATCGAAGAGCTCAAGGCATACCGTGATCAGTTGCAAGGAGATATCGAAGCAAGAAACAGGATTTCAGCGACCCAGGTGGCGGTCGATCACGCAGCAAGAGAGGCGGAAAGGTTACAGCGGGAGATTCAGGCACTTGGAGCAAGAACCGAAACTGAGAGCGAGGTCAGATATCTGGGTTCGGCCTCGTGCAAGGGGGCCCCGGATATGGTTGACATGGCGTCCCCTCTGTCCCCTGAGCTGCAAAAATACCCATGGCCACCGGGGTACAAGCCCAAAATCCCGCACTTTAATGGTAAATCCAATCCCAGAAGGTTCATATCAAGTTACGAGGCTGCAATATATTCAGCGGGAGGCAACGAATCCTTGCGGCCAAGACTCGGTCGGCAATGCAAGATGTGGCACATGATTGGTACATGTCCTCGCGCCCTTTATCCATTCGGTCATGGAGGCGGGCGAAAGAGGAGCCGCGGCAACATTTCGGGGCTCCAAACCGACAAGAAAACCATTATGGATCTGCTCACTTTGCATCAGCCAGATGACGAGCCAATGGCCAAGTACCTGGAACGCATCATCCAGATGCGGGCACAAATCCCGAATGTGTCTGACGAAACGGTCATCGCTTCGGCCATCAGAGGCCTCAAAATTGGGCCGTGCGCCGAAGTGTTGACCGGGAGGTACCCAAAACCGTAAAGCGGTTGTTCGATGAGATGAGAAAATTCGCCATTTCGAGGAAGACTGCGAAGCGAAAGGTATCAAGAAACAGCCTAAAGCAAAACACCCCGAAGCAGAATCAGCAGAAGTGGGGACAGAATCAAGGTTATGTTAACAACCTTCAGGAGGAGCCATCCAACCCCGCACCCCCGAAGCAAAACGATAGCCAGTTTCACGAAACCCGGGGAGGAGGACAGCAGAACCGGGGGGGCCGTGCTAACAGAGGCGGACGAGGCCGAGGGCGCAATGGCGGCGCCCCGAAAACGCCATATTGTTGCGTATGTGGCGAAAACAAGGGACATTTCACCAGAGACTGCAAATACACGCAGCAGGCCAAAGAGCAGAAGGAAAGAGATGACGCTATAGGGAAATCCGAAACCGCAAAGCACGTATTCCACACGGCACCATCACAACACTATACTTTCCCCCATCAAATGGCCGCTTTCCAGTCTGGGCAGCCGGGGAATCCTTACCTCGCCCCATATGTTCATACACATTGGGGAGGGTTGCCAAGCATGCAGTACCAACAATACCAGCATCCGATGCCAGTATCGGCTGTGGCTTCTTCCTCAGTGCCTACCGAGAATAGACAGCAGCAGCAACAGGCAGCAAAGCAAGAAACCAGCAAGGAGTTGCAGATCGTACACACTGTAGCACCCACGAATGTGATACCATCCAACGGGCACATATACGCCATTATTGGAGGTTCCAATATAGAGCATGACAGCAAGAGAACGCGAAGAGAATATCAAAGGCGCGTGTTGGCAGTATCATCAGCCGCTCCGGCGAATCGGGCCGCGTGGAAGCTCCAACCCATCACCTTCACTGAAGAAGATAATCAGGTCCGGGATTGCCCGCACTATGACGCTTTCGTTGCAACTGCCTTCGTAGGCGGATACACCTTGCACAACATTCTGATCGACAACGGGAGTTCGGCGGACATCTTGTTCACCAAAGCGTACGATAGCATGAAACTCGACAGGCGATCGCTTGATCAGGCGGGCAATGCCCTATTCGGTTTTGGTGGAAAGAAAATAGATGCACTTGGGAAGAAGACACTCACTGTAGCATTTAGCGAAGGAGAGAAAGTGCGGGCGGAAGAGATATCGTTCGATGTGGTACAAATGGAATACCCATATACGGCAATCTTCGGAAGAGGAATCATAAACAAGTTTGACATCATAATCAAGCAGAGCTACCTGTGCATGAAGCTGCCCTCCCCTTTCGGGGTAATCAAATCGCAGCCAGAAAGATAGATGGCAAACCTATACCGGGATACAGCATGGTGCACGAGGTAAAAAAGCCTGCAAGGAAAGAGGATACTAATGAAACCCCAGAGAGGAAAGAGCGGAGAGCAGAGCCAGACGAGGGCACGAGAAGAGTGCCTTTATCGGCGAACCGCCCGGATCAGTGTGTGCATATCGGGGCAAGTACGCCGGAACGGGACGCTTCGGAGCCGCTAGCATTTCGGGGCGAGAACAAGGACGTATTCGCGTGGACCACTAAAGACCTCAAGGGGATTGACGGGGAATTGGCACGGCACGGTCTCAACGTTAGCAAAACAAAGCAAAGCCAAGGAAGCAAAAGTTGAGGAAGATATCATCCGAAAGGGCGACGCGGCGGCCCCATGAAGTGCGAGAGGCTTTTGGATGCGAGATGTGATCGAGCCGGTGCAAAGATCCGGAATGGCTAGCCAATGTGGTAATGGTCAAGAAGAAAAGCGGCAAATGGCGCATGTGCGTGGATTTCACGAGATCTAAACAAACATTGCCCTAAAGACCCATACCCACTACCGCGGATGGACAAGCTGGTCGATATCGCGTCGGGTTGCGGAAATGTTAAGTTTCTTGGATTGTTTCTCGGGGTACCATCGGATATGGCTGAATGAAGAGGATCAAGAGAAAACAAGTTTTATCACTCCCGGGGGGACCTTTTGCTACAAGCGCATGCCGGAGGCCGCGCAATCTTTGGGCCTACTTTCTCCCGAATGACGAGATGAGGTCTTTAGGGGAGCGAGAAGAAGAGGAAAAACCTAGTCGCATACGTGGACGATATAGTGGTAAAGAGCGATAAAAAAAGCACACACATCGAGGATCTAAAGGAAACTTTTGTGAACCTTCGAGCAAGCGGCCTGAAGCTAAACCCGGAAAAATGCATATTCGGGGTGAGCAAGGGTAAGATGTTGGGATGTCTGGTATCGGCCAGAGGCATAGAAGCTAATCCGGACAAGATCGCCGCTATTGTAAACATGAGACCGCCCGAGACAAAGAAGCAGGTGCAGAAGCTCACCGGCAGGATCGCCGCTTTAGGGAGGTTCATATCCAGAAGCGCGGAGCGGGGACTTCCGTTTTTCCGCATCCTAAAGAACTCAGAAGGTTTCGGATGGGGCCCTGAGCAGCAGCAAGCATTCGATGACCTCAAAGCTTACCTGTCAAAGGCCACAACGTTATCAAGCCCATCGCCAGATGCGACCCTGTTACTATACGTAGCAGCGTCCCACGCCGCGGTAAGCGCGGTTCTGGTGGAAGAAAAAGAGAGCGAGGGGAAGTTACAGCAGTTCCCAATCTACTTCGTATCAGAAGCGTTGACATCAGCGAAGGCAAACTATTCAGAGCTGGAGAAAATCGCATATGCGGTGGTCATGGCGTCGCGGAAGCTCAAGCACTATTTTCAGGCTCATCATATTCGGGTTTTGTCTGCTCAGCCCCTAGATGCCCTGTTTAGAAACGCAGAGGCGGTAGGGCGCATAGGCAAGTGGGCGTCCGAGCTGAATGAATATGTCATTGACTTTGAGCACAGATCGGCCATCAAATCGCAGGTCATAGCGGACTTTATCGCGGATTGGACCCCATGCGGGGACAACACCACCCTCAGCTTCGAGGAACCAGAATGGACAGTGCACACGGATGGAGCGTGGTGCTCAGCTGGAGCAGGCATATCCGCGGTACTGACACCTCCAACTGGCCCAAAGCTGCGATACGCCGCTAGGCTACAGTATCGCACCACCAACAACACAGCCGAATACGAGGCAGTTCTGCTAGGTCTCAGGAAACTCCGAGCGCTAGGAATCCGCAGATGCGTCATCAAGTCTGACTCGCAAGTAATTGTGGGGCACATCCGGAAGGAATACACAGCTAAGGAACCGGCTCTGGCCAGGTATCTGGAAGCCGTTCGACGAATGGAGAAATACTTCCTTGGTTTCACTCTGCAATACATTCCAAGGGCGGATAACGCAGAGGCGGATGCGCTAGCAAAAGCTGCAGCCCAAAACACTCCCTTGCCCGCCGATGTCTTCTACCAAGTCTTGACAGCCGCAGCGGTGCAGGTGGAGGAAGAGCAACCGGCAGTAGTTCACGCTATCGCGAGTGACGACTGGAGAGCACCGATATGGGCATTCATTTCTGGAACTTATGAGCCCGGAGAGAGGAAGCAGCAACAAAGGATGGAGTCCAGAACCAAGCAATACTCCATAATCGGAGAGAATCTGTACAAGGAGGGAGTCGTAGCGCCGCTGCTGAAGTGCATTAGCCGGAACGAGGGGGTCCAGCTTTTGCACGATATACATTCGAGAACTTGCGGGGCCCACAGAGGTCCGCATGAAATCGCTCACAGAGCAATGAGACAAGGCTTTTATTGGCCAACCGCTATCGAGGACGCCAAGCGATTGGTGAAATCGTGCCAGGGCTGCCAGAAGTTCGCAAAATACCAGAGGGCCCCAGCAAATCTAACCTCCCCGATATGCCCAACTTGGCCGCTCCAGAGATGGGGCATTGACATAGTCGGACCACTTCCGCCGGCGCCGGGAAATCTGAAATTCATCGCCGTGGCTTTGGAATACTTCACCAAATGGGTTGAAGCTAAGGCGTTGGCGACAATATCATCCGGCACTTTAGTCAACTTTGTGTGGCGAGAGAATCATCTCAGATTCGGGGTTCCATCATACATAACGGTGGATAACGGGAAGCGGTTCGACGGCACTAGGTTCGAACTTTCGTGAAGACACGGGGATCAAAGCGACGTTTGCTTCGGTGAATCACCCGAGAATCGAATGGCGCGGTTGAACGGGTCAACGGTGACATATTCACTACCATATCAAAGACCCTCGAAAACACCGAGAAGAAAGGTAGATGGGCTCGGGAGTTAACGGCTACGGTTTGGGGGCACAATATATCCAAGTCGCGCGCAACCGGTTTCACGCCTTTCAGACTTCTCTTCGGGGAAGAAGCCATTACCCCAGAAGAGGTTCGGCTGGGATCTTTTCGAACTGAGATCGTGGCCACCACCCCAGAACAACGATACACTCAGCTCGAAACGGCTGACTCGCTAAGGCTACAGGCGGCGGAAAACCTCGACAGATACCATCGAAACAAAGACTTGGAGAGATAAAAAAGTGCGAGGCAGTCATCAACCCAGGAGATATGGTCCTTATCCGGCAACCCGACAAGCAGGGCAAATTGCAATCGCCGTGGTACGGGCCGTACATCGTCGCGAGAATGGTAAAAGAAGGAGTCTACACACTGGTGAAGGAGGACGGCACAGAGTCCAGCCACACCTGGAACGCCGACAACCTACGCCGTTTTTACCCATAAAATTGCCCCACAGGGGTTGTAATTTTCTTATCTTAATTCTAAGGAACACAATTCGGGGGGCGCGCTCTTTTTCCTCACAGGGGAAGCCTTTTCGGAGGTGTGAGGTTTTTTAATGAGGCGTCCCTATGTACCCCTGTTTAATACTTTTCAATTCACGTTTCCCCTAAAGTGTGGATGCGTAACGTTCTCTCCGATCCGAAAAAGACAGTGCCATATGTGTCACTGACCCTATTCGGAGAAGTTTTTGTCAGGTTGCAAGCAACCAAAAGCCAAAAACGGCTAGTAAACTCGGCAAAAATGCTGAAGTATCGCGAAATTGGCAAGAAGCCGAATGATTGCAAACAACGCACCAAACAACCCAAATGCGCGAAACAAAACGCTGCAGGCGAACTCGGCAAAAACGCTGAAGTATCGCGAAATTGGCAAGAAGCCGAATGAGTGCAAACAACGCCTCAGGTGAAAGGAGCCTCGGGGACAAAGACCCGAAGGTAATGATAACGCAAAGTTACAAACAAGCAATTTACATCCGCAAGATCAAGCTTCTTATTCATCATATTATGGCGGTACAATTACACCACAGGTGCTTGTGGTGTTTAATATCACAATCAAGAGCAACACACCCTCTATATCGAGCAATGCCTCGAGAATGTGCGCGACTAGGGTCCCTCGGACTCTCGAAAGGAGCGCTGTACTGCACCATTATCGAGCGTGCTCCACCCGAATGCGGCATACACAGCAGGCTAAATGTCCGAAAGCGTACACCCAATGCGGTCAGTGAGGATTGGGTAGCGAATGCGGCATTTGGTCTGACGATATCACAAATCCCAAAACCTCCCATTCCAGCAAGACATTAGCGGGATATTCGGGGGGTAAGACAAAAATCAAGGTCTTTGCAGCCATGATAAAAACCAAGAGCTTGGACCAGATTATATAATCTAGCCACTCAGCCTCTAGGACGGGCCAAATTTATGACTCACCTAACAAATATACGTCGGTGTTATAACATAAAAAGGTGTTTCATGGCATTATGATCCAAATAGCATTATATATGCATAACATCCCCCACAATGCAAAGCCATGTCGGTCAAAACAAACACATCCCGCTCCAAAGCTAAGGTTAGTAGAAATGAGAGGAGTCTGGAAAGGAGCCAGCACTCGTCCTCCCGTTTCAGTTGTGAGCGCTGAGCAAATGGGCACAGCCAGGATCAATTCGGGGGGAGTCAGGAAGGGAGTCAGTACTAGTCCTCCCGTTTCAGTTGTGAGCATGGAGCAGTTAGGCGCAGCCGGGGTCAAAACGACTACCTAAGCAAAAGCAGCAAGCGCGCAATAGCAGAGATGCGCAGAATCGCGCGCCTTCCTATTCTCAAGAGTGACTGCAAGCTCCAGCTCCTGCACGGCGACTAGTCCATATTCGGGAATCCAGCCCACAGCAAGCGTTGGGCAAGCATAAGGGATGGGAGCTAGTCAACAAATGAGGACTAGCGCTCTACCCGCCCACAGACGAGAAAGGGCACAGGCGTGCACATTCGGGCGTTGGAAGCCGGCTCCTACCGCTTCGAGATAGGACTCATCCAGTTTCCGCCAATGAGGCCATACAGAGTTCCATTCAGTGGCTGTGCAGAGCGCATATGCACTTTGTAACAACCACGACAAACTCTAAGTGAAAACAAACGCTGAAGGGCTTAACTCAAAAATTCGCGAATGCGCCCTCCACCGCTCAAATTCGGGGGGGGGGGCGGCGCTCTAAAACTCCATGCAACGCTGGAGGGCTTAACTCAAAAATTCGCGAATGCGCCCTCCACCGCTCAAATTCGGGGGGGGCGCTCTAAAACTCCATGCAACGCTGGAGGGCTTAACTCAAAAATTCGCGAATGCGCCCTCAACCGCTCAAATTCGGAGGGGGGGGGACGGCGCTCTAAGTCTCCACACAACGCCGGGGGGTTTAATGAGGAATTTTCCCGAATCCGCTCGTCACCGCCTGAACTAAGGGGGGACGCGGCGTTTCACACAATGGTGGTGCGCTAACAAAATCATTCTAGGCCGCATTCGCGGATCCGGCATTTCAAGTCTCCGAAACTGGGCCAGCCGCCGAATGCGGCGCTGGGTCGAAAGCGGTAACACAATCGCACAGGAAAACAGCTAGATAGTTATACTATGAACGCATTCGGTTCCGGTGCCGCAAAATATGTTCAAGTAGTTCTAGGGTTCCCCGAACCCCGGCCACGCAGGGCCACAAACACGGTCACGCAGGGCCAAACACGACAAAGCTAAGTTTTTACAAGGGATACATCAAGAGTTAGCCGCAGTTTCGGCTGCAGGAGACTGAGGACCAGGCGCGCCAGCTTCGGTGGATGCCGCCGCGGAGGGGTTCGCGGCACCCGATTGATCGCCTTGTGCGGCACCTTCGGGCGCAAGGGCCATCTCCGGAGACCGCAGCGCGCTGGAAGACGACGTGTCGCCCGCCGCGGCCGCCTCGCGCTCGTCCCTACCCCGAATGTAGGCCACGACCCGGTCACGGATAATGGCCTCTTCCGCCTCACCTCCCTAAAAGAAAGAAGCACGAAATTGGTCAAGTTAGCTAAAAGACTCCTAACCAAACCCTTCAAAAGCGACAAGCGCCACGCTTAGTGCCGCTCGCAGCAAGCTGAGATTGCGACCGCCACCGTTCCAGAAGCCGCTGAAGAACTTCACGGCGGCCTCGTGTGCGTCCCCATCCGGGACCCAGAAGCGGTCCACGTCATCGGGAGCCGGAAGTGCGGCCGCGTGTGGACAGCCCGCGTCCTTCAGCGCCTTGCACAGCGCACGGGTGGTTTCAAGGGCGGCCCAGCGGCGTCCGAGCTCCATTTGGCCCTCCAAGACGGCGAGCCCGGTCCGGAGGAACCTGGCGAAGTCGAACACCGAGGTATCCTCCCCGATAGCGGGCACCACCACCTCCTCGCCAACCCCAGCCACCAGGCGCGCGAAGATGGTAGCGGCCTGGTTAAGTTCGTCGAGCTGTTGGCGACGGGCGGACCGCTGCCGGGCGTTTCAGGTGTTCCTTTCGGTCCTGGCGGTCCGGGCGTCCGCTTCGGCCTCCTCGCGCGCCGCTTTCTCCCTGTTCAGCCCGGTGCGCGCTTGCGCCAGCTCCTCCTTCAGCCTGCGCACCTCGGCCTCGCTTTCGGTGAGTTTAGACTCAACGAAAGCGACCGCGGCGCAATCCTGCTTGGCGAGCGCAGCGCTTATAATAGATTGCTGCGCGAAGAAAAAAGAGTGAGAATGTAAACAACCCGAATAGGAAAAGACTTCGGTCATTCGGGGTCGACAACTTACAGAAATCGCGTGGAAATTGATAGCCGAGAGGAGCTCCAGGCGATCCACCTTGGCCAGATCCCTTTCGGTGGTGGTGGCACTAAAGGAGGTCTTTGACCGGTCCGCGAAAGCGACACCCGCCGCGCCGGCAAAGCACGCCGCTTGCGCGGCGATCCACCCCCGATTAGGCTAGCGTCCGAAGCCGCCCCCTAGAGCACGAGCAAGTTGGTAAGTCCGTTCACGGTCTGGGCTCGTGTCTTCGGGAGATGAGCACCCCGAATACACGCGCATGTGGTCTCATTCGTCTGGGGCTCGCTCTAAGGAGAGCCTGCCATGTCCAAATAGAGCACACGCCGCGGTTTCGGGGGTCATGCGACTGAGCTCGCGGTGGAATCGGGACTTACCAGGTCTCCTTGCCAGATTCGGTGACTGGTCCGAAACGGACCGGGATGCTTCCGCGGAAGCAGGCGGCGGCATTGGAGCAGGCGCGGCAGCGGTTACAGGCGCGCCCGCGGCCTTGGGCCTTTTCGTCATCGCGAAAGCAGCCCCGGACGCGTCTGCCGGCCTCTTTAAGCTGACGCCCAGGGAGCTCAGCGTTGGGTGCGCTTTCGGAGGTAGGCGGCACGGGTCAGAAAGTTTCTTCCGTGTTCCAGCCATCGAGCTAGAACCGCCGATATCGTCCTGCAAAGCATAAGGACGAAACCGTCAGATTAGTTTACGTCGCCTGAAGTATGAGTACAATAGCTATGCCCTAATGCGCAAAGCATCTCTTGCTCTACCATTTCGGCATGCAGCGGTTCCAGGATCCCCAGGAAATCCAATGAGAACTTAGCGCTGCGTTTTAGCGGCTTAGTCCACAATCGTCCAGCCATTTCGCGGCATACCTGAACGTCGCGGGCCTCTGGTTCCGGGCGCTCTCGGTTTTGCTGTGCGCGCTTTCTCTTCTCGGCCGCAGCCGTTGAAGTGGCTCGAATCGGCGCGGAAGGAGGAGCGCGCCGAATAGGGGCCGGCCCGGGGGCACCCGAAACTGAGCCGCTCGGCGCACTGGCCTCCGGCTCGTCCGCGCTATCACCAGCCTTGGCCTTGGACGCTCTAGGAGCCGGAGCAGGTCTCTCCGAATAGTGGATGCCCATGCAATCCAAGGCACAGTTTTTCCTGGGGGAGTTGCCAAGTTGAAGCATCTTTTTCTTGTGCTCCCTTTCTCCGTATGGCCCGCACAATCGGGTAGCCTTTTTCTCCAGCGCAGCCAGGTACGCAGCGTCAGATTCGAAATGAGCAGGGCGCTCCAGAAGGTAGTCGGGACCACGATAGCCATCAATGTCCCGAATAGGCTCGAACTTCACCAAATCACATAAGGGCCACTCGTCCATGGCAATCATCTCCTCCGCCAGGTCTCGGTTGATCTGCCGGCTGGCGGTCAGAGCATACGCTTCCGCGGCGGCATGGTCAGCTGGACCGAAATCGTCATGAGGTGGATGTTTCTTTCCAATCATCACCGTCATCAAAGACACCAGGGGGTTGGCCCGACGGCGCCTAACTCTTTGAGCAGCTTCCACCTCTTCATCCGAGGCAACGCGAATGTAAAACCAATACTTGTTCCAGTCCTCCCATTTTTCCTTGAAGGTGGGCACCAGACAGTTCCGTTCTTGTCCGGGAGCCGGCACGAAGTTGTAAGACCCATATTCGGTGCGAATATTGGGCCGCCCATCGACCTTCCCCACCTTCGAGTGGAAGTGGGTGCAGTGTTACTTCACGAAATGAGCAACACTTGGCTCGTGGCCCATCATCTTCATGGCCATGGCGTATATGCTGAGCCGAGCGATCGCATTCGGGGTTAGATGGTGGATCTGCAGACGGAATTTTTGCAGAAAGGCTCCAAAAAACGGAACCAAGGGAAACCTCAACCCGGCGATGAAGAAGTCGCGAAACACAACAGCCTCATTCGGTCTCGGTTTCGGGGTAACCTCGTCCCCCGGCGCTCGGCTCCTTTCGCGCTCAAATGCGCTCAGAAGGCCGCTGCGTTGGTATGAGTCGAGTCGCTCCTCGTCAACCTTAGATCGGCATATGATGCCGGTGTGCCCCTCGATTCTGACACGGCGGTTTCTACGTGTCGGGCCAGATTCGATGCCTTCACCCCCATCCGGTCCAGCGGACGCTGCGCTCCTTTCTGCCCCATCATATTCCACAGATTCGGCGTATTCTTCGCCCGCCACCCCAGCGCTCCCCTGGCCGCTAATAGTTTCTTCAGCGGACAATCCAACCACGGGCGCCGCTATCGCGGGCGCTACAGCACGAATTGGTTCAACTAATTCTGGCTCCCCCAAACTGGCTCCAGAATCGTGTGACATGTTCCCTGATCCGGATTGGCTTAGCTGGGCTGCCAGTTCAGCGCAAAAAGCGGAGAGCCCGGATGCGGAGTCGTGGGCTGTTCTGGCCGAATCCCCTGACGAGCTTTCGGACATAGGCGATCGCTCCAATAGGGTGCCCTGGCTTCCGAGCTATGAAGAAAAACGAAATCGTGTTCAATAGGGCCGATAGTGGCATTCGTACCTTACCTAGATCCACCTCTCCCAGCCCCGAAAGCATAACCAACGCAAAAGAAACGAAAGTGCAAATGCCTTACCGAATGAGGAAGAAGAGTCCGGATGCGGAGACCGGAAGCGATCCTCGAATGCGTCAGGGGCAGGCGCGCAAGAGCTAAGTGCTCGCCCCCTCACGCGTCTCTGCCTTTTATAGGCAGGGGGCGGCCGTGGGGGAGCCGACGCGTCGGTTTCCGCGAATCGAGGCGTCCGTTCGCGCCAAAAAAAAAAAAAAAAAAAAAAAAAAAAAAAAAAAAAAAAAAAAAAAAAAATTGTTGTTTTTGTGTGTCTCCTCATCCTGGGGGGCGGCGCTGGCACATTCGGCGCGGACACATTCGATTTACCGAAACATTTTCGGCTTTGCCGGAAGGATCGCCTTCCGGACAAGGCGGAGGGCTACCGTTGGGGGCGGGGAGTGGAATTGGCCACCCCGTCCCCCGATTGTGTGCGCCTCATGTGTTTAATGTGCGCAGTACGGTACGGGAAGACGCGCATCCGGGTCAACGAGCGCGCATCCGCGCATTCGTCATCGCCGGCTCCGGCGGAAACCCCGATAGCGCGAGCAGGCACGCATTCGGCATCGCCGGGCGCCGGGACGGAAAATCCCGATAGCGCTGGAGGGCGCGCATTCGGCGCCGGCGGGCGCCAGGCGGACACACCGATAGCACGAGCAGGCGCGCATTCGGCGTCGACATCAGGCCCCGGGACGGAAAGCCCCGATAGCGCGGGAAGACGCGCATTCGGTGTAACCGATAGCGCGAGCAGGCGCGCATTCGGCGTCGACATCAGGCCCCGGGACGGAAAGCCCCGATAAGCCCGCGGGAAGACGCGCATTCGGTGTCGACGGCGCCCGGGAGAAACCCCGATAAGCGCGAGAAGGCGCGCATTCGGGAGAGTCGGGACGCATTCGGCGGTCGGGCGAAAGAAGAGCTCGGATATGTCCCGGTCGGTGGTTAACCGGCAAACGTGGGCCCATTGGCTATTTACTTGTCCGCCCGTGTCGGCATTTGTTCGAACGTTGAAATTAGGGTTGCCGGGGGCATTCTTGTACAAAATGTAACACGACTTCCTATAAATAGACCCCTCAGGGGACGTTGTAGGGGACTTCTGGCCTCGGTGCGTTTTAGCCGGAGCAAAGGGAATATAAGGTTTGTGTTGTTCATTTCGTATTGGAGTTCTACATTACCGTTATCTCCTGTTTTGGTCCTTCAGGGGGTGCAACCCCAAAGGGCCGAAACAACACCTAGATATATGGCACCATCTCCATCGACATCGTCGAGAAGGTGATGGACCCTCGAGCATCAGTTCGTTAAAACTGAGAGATTCGCACCCTCTACCTTAATACTGAGAATAGGAACTCTGTTCAACGCAATCTATCCGTCACTGATCTTTTTGACGGATCAAGAGCATGCCTCATGCTTAGTAACCTCAGCGAACATGTACGGCTCCTCAACATCATTCACGGCCTCAACAGGACGTTCTACTCCCCTCCCCCACATTCCTCGAGGCCCCAATTCGAAATGGGGATAGCGTAAACACGATGGTTGAGGTGGCCAGGGCCGCAGCACACCATCGCCAGCTCAAGGCCAACGGTGTGTCCACGGGCTGCACCTACCCTGTAGATGAGGCTTCCAGGCGCTCCTACAACCCATGGGCAGGCTCATTCAGATGTGGCCAGTGCCCCAGCCAGTGCCCCCCTGGCCCATGTGCTCCTACACATACAGCACATCTACAGCAGCAGCGCCAGGGTAGATTGCTTGGTGGTTGGTGATAGGCGAGGATATGGTCCTGTTTCTATAAACTTAACCAA
Organism: Themeda triandra; assembly: GCA_018135685.1. Taxonomy (NCBI): domain Eukaryota; kingdom Viridiplantae; phylum Streptophyta; class Magnoliopsida; order Poales; family Poaceae; genus Themeda; species Themeda triandra. The sequence continues at coordinate 1,249,721 of JAENPR010000038.1, forward strand.
CGATATCCTTGCTTATATTATATATGCATGTACCTTGCACCCTCATAGTCAATCTACTAATCCTTCGTGCCATATTCTCTCCTAGACGTTCGTTGAACTATACCTATAAAAGGAAATTATTGCATATACATTGGTTTTAGGAGTATTTGATAACAAATAACTTATACAGTGTCACACACACATACACACAAAGATCAGGCCAATCAATTTATTTGTACTAGAAATGAATTATGTAAGCTCCTGTTTTACTCGAATGCCAATCGTGAATTAAAGTTTATTTTTTGTAGCATAAACCAATGAAACCATGCAAACCAACCATAAATATGTGAGTTTGTCAAGATTACAGCCTTGTTTCTCTAACAGTTCTGCAGATAAAGTGTGTTTGGATGCCTGGCTAAGGCCCTAGCCAGGGTTCTCCAATGCAAATTTCCTGTGTCTGGCCTAAGCCTGGGCCGGCTAATGCAAATTAAGGCCCTTGGCCTGGCTTCCTGGGAATGCTCCCTCCCACAAACCACTAAGCTTGGCTTATGCTGACCCCGAGCGTGGCTTTTTGTGCAGGCCCGAGTGCATTCGAGGGGTAGTGTAGCCAACCAAACAAAATCATAGCCCAGCTCGCATAACCCAGTACAAACAACCAAACAGGTCCCTGTTGCATTCGCATACCCAGGCCAAACCCACCGAAGCTTGCTGTGCATACCCAGGCCTATGGAGCCCGAGCAACCAAACACAACCATAGTTTTCTTGCATGGATATGATTAAAGAACCAAACAAACTCACCTGTTGTCCCATTAGGAAATACAGCAATGTCTAGTGCGATGTGGCCTTTCAAGACCTATTTCCAACATTAAGCAATTCATATTAGAATCAACCACATGGAGCAAAGTAAATAAGAACTAAAGTGGAAATTCTCGTCAAAAAAAAAAGTGGAAATAAATCTAACATGAATTTTAATAAATTCAGGCATCATGTTGAAGTTCATTGTAAAGACGGATACAAAAAAAAAAGGATAGCTGGTTGATTCAGCCAGCCATATTGCCAACTTTCTATAAAACATAAGAAAAACAAAAGACAAAGGATTTGGAGTAAGAAAAGGTAGTGTGGTACTGTAAATCCTTCATTTCTTATCCCCCAGTCTGTCAGAAACTGATGTTTTATTGAAACTGGTGGCTTAGTGAAAGAATAATATAAATACTGTCGCAAATGAAACTATATATGGATGATGTAATGATAGGAGAAAAATACTTCTCAAATGATAACACTTACTGCTGTGTAGCATGACTTCTCATGTGGTGAGGGTTTACCAAAATGTACAGTTCTTGTAATGTCTGTTGTACCATCCAGGTACTGCATGTACACCATAATGAAATAAGTCAGCAGATTCAAAGAGATCCAATAACATAAAGCGACAATTAAGGACTAATAATACTTAACCTGTGCCCCAGAGTCACAAAGATATATTTTATCAGCATCCATTTCTGAACATGTGCTTGCTTCAGGTTTATAGTGAATAATTGCTGCATTTGGTCCCACAGATGAAATTGTGGGAAAACTCAAACCTTTAAAGTTCTGCAGGAATATTGTAATTTGTCACATATTGCAGTGCATCAAGTGACTGAAGGCAAAATGTCCACTAGCGACAAAGCAATTCATTTTAGATTCTGAGGAATATTATAAGTTGTCACACATTGCAGTTCATCAAGTGACTGGAGGCAAAAATGTTCACTACCCTTTACAAAGCAATTCATTTAGATAGCCATGTAGCATCAAAAGATATATGAGAATAAATTCCAGCACTAATGCTTTGCTTTTATTTTATTGAATAAAAAATAACCAGAATACATGTATCCGTATTGGATACGTATCCGATACGCTATACGCCTGTACCTTGGAGTATCCGTGTAACGTAGAACAAAGGCAAGAAAAAGTTTTGTGATTTATCATTCACTCTGAACAGAGACAGCTAAAGTACTGGAACCCAGTGTTAGCAAAGTCTACAAATACTGCTGAAGTGATACCTGTTGGATCACTTCCAGGTTTCATAGTTGTGAGCAGTAACAGCAGCCATAGCAGATTTAAATGAAACATCTAGGAAAATGTTTTAACTAAGCTTTAAGAAGTGATGTTGCGGTAGCATACCTCTTTTGTTGCACGGAAGCCTTCAAGTTTGTCACTCACAGACACCTCGGTAAGTTTGGTTGTTCTACAGACAGAAAAGATGTTCAGACATTATAAAATAACTAAATTTCGATTTGAGTCTGACACACAAATGCACAATAACGGAAATGTACATTGGCAATATAATATGCTACCCAAAATAAACCAGTGCAATATAATAAGATAAACTCACAGATTTTCCTTTTTGTGTGTCCCTTTTATCTCACTGAAATAACCAGAAGCTCCATAGTTCTCCTGCATCTGAATTGGTATGGGGAAAAGAACATCAAAACTAGTATTACACTACAGAGGATAATTAGTAACCTTGCAAAATGAGATGCCCTTTGAAAAATGCAAATAAATCTGGTAATACCATAAGAGTACAGATGCAAAACATTTTCAGGTATATATGAAATTCAAATATATATGCTCAGTGATATTCCAGTATGATGAGAAATTAATCTATGCGGACCTGATTATCCAGCCAAGCAAGGTATTGTACAACAGCGGCACCATCTCGAATATGTGCCTTCCTCAATCCATCCAGTTCTGTGGGGTTCTACAGCATCGTTGCAAAGAAGAAAAATTAAGGAAACAAAATACTAGATTCTAAGAATTACAGTTTCAAAAGCTAATTATCTGTGGATCACCAGCGAAAAGGAAAGTACAAAATACAAAATAAATTCATTGAGATGCATTGTGCAAATACTATGTTTCTATTCTTCCATAAATGAAGCTTCCATAATGGGATAATATACCAGAAATTACATCACATCATGTATAGTAATGTTCTTTCTTAGTTTTGTTTTGAACAATATTTCTTAATACACACCTTTAATACCACAGAATACAGATGATCTTCAAAAACACTTCAAAGTTAGACAGAATGAGTTCTAAAGTGACATATTTTTTTTCTCGAACCATGCAGGAGAACTGCGCATCATTTCATTAATGTAGAAATGAGATATATTTGAGAATGGAATGCCAATTTATAGTTTTTTATCAGCTAGAAATTGCAACTATATAAGTGACTGCAGTTTCTAAGAAGTCCTAACATAAAGCATTGGTTCAGTAATGTATCATTTCTTCACCAGAATAGATGGTTGTTTACCAGGATCTTGAACCTAACTATGCATAATTCAAGTGAGATTAGTGATTATAATATTTTACTAAACCATATTTCATGTGAGATATAGTTACATTTCCTATAAGTAATGTCTTCTTCTCTTCAATTTAGACTTTCATAATCTGTAATCATTCTGATCTAACAAGAAAAGTCAGATTTATGACAAATAACTAAGTATTGTACTCAAGTATTGGAAGTTTCACAGATGCCTTTCCACACATATTCATATTGACACTACTACACTAACAGAAGAGAGAAGAAATCAAATTCACCTTAACAGCCTTTGGAAGGGCAATTGGTGATTGCAGCGTCAAAACTTGATGTGCACTCAACTTTGAGTAGATTGCAAGGCAACATGAACCAGAATCAATCCAAATTTTTGAACTCTCCACCTCATTCATATCCTTTTCCACATGCACAGAACTTTGTAGCTTGCCAGATGCAAGCAAACTTGCATCAGATTGAACAGTTTCATACTCTCTTATTTCAATACCATTTCCAGACATGTACTTCTGAACCTGCATTATAGAAGAATCACATAACAAATATATTACATTACATAAACTACAAAACCATGTGTAATGGGTATGAACCCACAATATGATAGTCATTAGAAAAAAAAATATGTCCTTAGTTAATTAACTGACCTCGACAGTTACTTTTCTCTTATCAACATAAAAGAAAGCACTGTGTAATGTTACAATAGCATAAGAGTGAACAACTGGGCTATAATCCACATCACTTCCTCGAATGTTGTACAGCCAAGCAACCTAAGCAACCATTACACAACCAATAAGAGTGAACCATTGGGCTATAAAGGAAATTATAACCACGGCAACTCCCACAAATAAATGGAAATAAATTGAATTTGAAAAACTTTAATAGAATGTACTGTACCTCATCAAGAGCAGTTAATATAATGGCAGTAGCCTTTTCATGTACAAGCTTTTCTCTAAGCTCCTTTATCTTTTCTGGTACACTGCGCCCTGCAAATTCTACTGGGTGTATAATTACAGGCCTAGGTTCAACTAGGGGGCGATCCTTCCATACTTCATCCACCAAATCAGAAGAAAGATGAAACAAAGTCTGGTGCTTCTTTGAAAATGCGTGCTCATATCTTTGAGCCGAATCAACAGAGATACACCATGGATTGATTCCAATGACAGCTTCATCAGCCAGATTCTGATAGCACAACAACATTTCTACAGATTAGCAGGACAGTAGTATTCCACACAGAAGATCAAAAAAATTACTCAATCACCAATACAATTTAAAATGACAGTTATTAATTTTCTCATAACACACAGCAAAACCTTAAGTAGCTACAAATTCAATAAGATAGTAACAAAGCTAAGGTTTTAACAGTGTCAACATTTTGTCTGACAGCTTTGAGAGAAATAAATAACTGCAGCACTTAAATGTCAAAATACTTCCACTCACATATAACAAAGCAGTTAAAGGCGAAAATTCAAATCTACTCATAACCCAAAAAAAATGAAGTATATCTTAGTGGTATCCCCACAAATACTTCAATACCTTGTATTAAAATAGAAAAGTGAACAAGGAAACCATCTCTGTATTTAGCATGGGTGAATTCAAAATTAAAGATAAAGCACAATCATAGCCAAGTACAAAACATGTGACCAATGCTTTTATGTTGAACTTTATAAGGTCATCACAAATTTGCTGCAAAAGGAAAGCCACCACTTACATCAGCTATCCATGCTTCAACTGGTGGGTCTTCTCCCATGCGCATAAGTTTCCAACGATCGCTCAATTGCTGTGTCGCCTGCAAGAAGTAGCGTCCATCCGTCCACAACATTGCCTCTTTCATGGTAATAAGAGCCAAGCCTGTTTAAAATTCAATACGCACACTAACTGAGAAACCAAAGCAACAACCAACAAACTGTTTTGCTCAAACCAAAAAGCTAACACAGAGCCCAAATCAATCACATAACATAAAAGATTAGAGGAGGTTGCTCCATGTTCACGTCCAGCTACGGACTTGTCACAACAATAGACAGTGAGACATATACATTCTTGCCCAAATAAATCATTAATTTACTTTACTGCTCCTCCAGTAACAAATAGTTCATTTGAACAATGACAATATTTTATAGTAGAATATAACTATTAAATTCTAATATTCTATAATTTTTTACCTTTCAAGCAAAGTCAAAACATATAACTGCAATGTTTGCAAAATTCAAAAGTTTAAGTGTTGTGCAAAATGTCAAGAATTTTGTTACCAGAGGTAGTATCTTTGTTAAAAACTTGAGGAAATATAAGTTTCACTTCTGGCGGCATATGAATATAATCAAAATTGTTTCGTTTACAGAGTTTTGTTAGGGGAAAAGTAGTATGCCCTTATATGCAAAGAAATCACAAGAAAAGAAATAGAAAAAAAAAATAATATGTTTGGTCATATAATCTACATTTAATAAATTACAGAATCAAGGTAGCACTCAAATGTGGGAACAGGAACATGACACTCAAATGGTTGAATTGCGTACCATGTAAATTGGAACTTTGAACACTAGTACCTTGTGTTGTGTATGTGGGAAGTGAGCACAAGAACATTCAAATTTATCATAAAATGATTATATGAAGAGGAAAAAAAAACACTCCACTAGTTACCCATTGTATCTTCATATTTCTGTACATGGAGTTGTCTCTAAAAAAACTCACTACTCAACTGTAAATGCAATTTATATTTATAAAAATTTAACATCTACCCAAGATGAGGTTTGCTTTCTGCCAAACACTGACACATAATCCCAGACATAACCAGTTGTCCCATGCTAACTCCATTAGTCACAAAATATCTAAAACTATCCAACATGCTTACAAAACCAAATTGTATAAGCCTGTAGAGGAAATTTTTTTACAGGGCTATTTGGCATTCATATAAACCTTGTTGTATTAGCTGACCTGTAATTTCTGAAACTAAATGCTAGTAGAATTGCTGAATCAGTGCACACTGTAGAAATCACAAGCCCCATTGTGGGCGCACTGCCACAAGGATTGAACAATTTGCAGGCACTTCATTGTGAAATAGGTAACTTGTCATGTCATGCTAAGTGGTAACTTTTTTGGGGAAAAAAAACTTGTGCTTGGCTGACCTGCCTAAATGCTTCTACAAATTACAGCATGTATCAGTCAGCACATGAACCTAATTTGTCCTTGAGAGCTAATCCAAGTATCTAACCATACCAAAATCACATGAACCTACTACTAGGAAGACCATGATTGTCACAAAGGTAAAGGTAAACAAACTCGGGCGATAGATTGATGTACGAATTCAGCACGGACCAGCACTCCCCGTGAACCCGGAGATGAACTCGCGCCGCTTGTCCTGCTCCGACACGTACTCGCTCTGCAACACAAGCAATCAACAGCCAATTATCAGTTGACAGAACGAGCGGATGAAAAACAAAACCCTAGCGCTAGCCCACCCAGCGGACCCCGGACCGGAGATCCGATCCACACCCGCCCCCGATCTATGCGGGGGGTGGGCGGCAGTGGCGTGGCGCGGCGCGGGACGGACCTGGTGGGCGTCCTCGGAGGGGACGACGAGCGCGTGGAGCGGCGGCGCGTGGGCCGCCATCAGCGCGCGGATCGCGTCCAGGTGCTCGTCCCTCGCCGCCGGCGCCATTGCTTGCTTCGTCCGCCGGCGCCGCCGCCGCAATCCGCACTCTGACGGGCGCTGATGATGGGCTGGTGCCGAAAGCGGAGTAGTTTGTTGGAGTACGGAGTAGCTTTCTGACGGGCAAAACGGAACGGAAAATAAATATCTGTTTCTCTTCCTCGGGAGGCACAACGGAAAATAAATGTCAGCCGTGGATTTATCGGCGGCGAGGATTGGTTTTCCTTTTTTTTTTTTTTTCCTTTTTCAACGAGGCGGAGTGGAGTGAACGCACGGGGTGCTTATGTGGCAATCGAACGAGTTGGAGTTGGAGGCCTGCTAGCATACGGCCCACTAACCCGGGATGATATATTATCGAAATAATGTCTCTGGTCTTTCCTACTCGATGACATTTTTTTTTTTGACAACATCCTACTCGATGACATTCGATCCAGTATTGGCAAAGGATCTATAAAAGTTTGATTTATCAGATCTGTTGGTACTAATTTTTTTTTAAAAAAATAGCAATTGGTGGTTTATCGAGAGAAGCAGTTGATATGTTCTATATTAAAGATTCGCTTGCTCTGCTTTGCTGGCGAAGGTTTATAGAGCCGACATTCTGTCCGGAGAGTTTCTCCGCCAACCTGATTGTTGTCTCACAAGCACCTTTGAAATTCATCATCTTTCTGCCTTCGGACGGATATGTTCTTGCCAAAAATGATGCTCTTGCTCTATCGGAACAACGACTATAGTACAATTGTATTCTCAGTAATTGTGTCTGCCATATTTACCCCATGTCAATTTAAGCATATATTCTCACACAATATTTCAAATAAAGTGCATCTTCATACGCAACGCAATCTTTCCATTTAACTAGAGCATGGGTGTGTTGTTATTATACTAATCATGTGTGACACTTTTTTTTTTTCTATGATGCATGTCTTGTAGTGCCCCACCACCCAAATGGATCGAGCATGCCCTACAGCCGGCCACACCCCAATGCGACATAGTAATGTCGCACCTCCCCACTCGCTATCGTGACTTCCCAGCTCCTTGCTTCTGCCCCGCTGTTCCCACTCTCCTACATTATATGTTCGAATTCGACGATTGAGAAAATGAAATCTAGTTGTCGCCCCAACACCCCTAAATGTAATGAAGGGCGGAGACGGGGGGGGGGGGGGGGCGGCCAAGGACTTGGTCCCCGAACTCGCAGTCTTCATAAGTACTTCTCATTAGTTGTTATCACTAGTCACTAGTGACTATAAGTAAACAAACCTTCTCAACTACTCCTAGATTGCTTTCTCATATACATTTCTTGATGGTCTAATGTTAAGTGTCAAAATAAAATTAATATGATGTGAACCATTGATCTATCAACAATATCCTTTTTAATTATCTTCAACTTAAACATTTAGTACTTTTCTAATATGAAAAGATTAAAGATGATTTATATAGTTGTTTACCCAACATAAAAGTCGATATTTTTAAGTCGAAGTCAAAATCTAGCTAGTGGTGGTACCGTATAGCTTTTGTTGTCACTCCATGAACAGACTCCCCGATATCTCAGTCAGTGACTTTGCCCCTGAACGAAACATAGAAGTCTGCCTCGATCTGGATAGATGGAATTTAGGGGGTGTTAGGTTACCCTAGTAGCTATGGAAATGTACTACTAAACTTTAGTATAGCTTTTAGTAAGCCCAAAGCTACTAGAGAGGACTAAAACCCCTTCAGTAGCTTGTAGTAGAGGTATTTGGATGAAAAACTACTAAAAACCTACTCTGATCACGAGCCGTTTCGGGCTGACATATTAATAAAATCAGGTGGGGAACGCCTCCCCCCCGTTGACCGTCAAAAAAAAAAAAACTACTAAAAACTACTAAATCGGACTAAGTTTAGTACTATGGGAACCAAGCCTTAGATTATTTGTAGCCGAACTATATTACTAGGTAAGTTGTTTTCTCATCGGACCAGATCTATGTCGGCGGGCCTTATTAAACAAACAAAAAGTAACGGAAGTAGTTAACGTACGTTGTGAAGAGGTCCAGCTGTAAAACGAGTGACAGGAGGGGATGTTTTTAAAGGAGCGGCAGTGTATGATATTTTTTTAATATATACTAGGTGAATATCTCACGCGTTGCCGTGGGAATTTTTAATAAATAAAACTATCAGCTACAGTAGCTTGATTTATATATTCTTGTATGGATATAGCTTTGAAGAAATGTAATTGTGCTGCCATCTAAACTGAATTAAGACAAACAAATAATTAGTTAAGAAAATCCTTTAATATGAATTATAAAAGCATATAAAAAATGAAAATACATGATCAAATAAAACATCCGTGAATGTTTGAAGGGAGCGCACCAGAGAATGGGAGGAGGAACCTGCTATATATACATCAGAGTGGGCGACATTGAGCAAGAGGGAGTCAGAGTGTAGCATGGTCTCTTCGTTTGCTTGGATGAGAACGTGAAGAGATGTCCTGAATAATGGCATGTTGCTTGTGCCTTGGTGGAGCGTAATTATTTCGATGGTAGTGAAGGAGTCGAGAACACATGCTCTCGTTGCGCATGCAAAAGGACTGCAGGAGGACTATCGGATGATGTAAGCGGATGACGTGGCGCAATGATAAGCTAGAGAAATAGGTTAGTAAGTCTTAGCTTTATAAGAGTTTAATATTAAGATTTAAGATGTCAAATCGTATATTTTTGTAATTTGTATTAACTAGCAAATATGCCCGTGTGTTGCAACGGGAGAAAAAAACATAAACATATCCAATTCCAGTAAACAATTTAAATTCTTTTTGCAAGTAATACACAATTAGCCATGGTCTTGAGACTTTTAAATAATTACAGAGTACTATTTATTTATAGATGGCCAATTATCTCTATTTGCATATACAATCTAATGCTCACAAACATGTAATTGTTACTAATGATTTATAAGCAGGTGAGTAATAAGATTAGTCAGGTTCAAAAAAAGTCAAAGTGAACTATAATTTGGAACGGATGGAGTAAATTTTACGAACGAATAATAATATTCATAATAATATTGAGACGGACACCATTTTTTAACCTTACGTGCCCTTTGACCTTGCTGTCAGAACGCTCATCTGCTCCAATGGACAGTACCAGCACGTCCACCTGGTCTTCAATTGCCTGACAGATCGAGCGAGTTAACACGATGGATTTTCATTATATAGAAAAACTAAAATGTCTCACGACAATTTTATGCAGCATATAAGCATTACAAATGTAGAGATGAGACGGAGAAGATATGGACTGCTAGGGACCAATCTGTGATTTTCAAAAATAATAGTCATGAACAGGTCCTTCTTCCTCATGAAACCGATCGTACCATGGCAGCCCCATGGCCGACTCGCTTTCTTGCGCAGGGGCGGGGCGGGACTGTGGGCCAGATTTGGGACAGCCCATTAAAGACCAAAACCCCGAATAAAGGCCGTAAACTAACCCCGCAAATGGGCCAAAGCCCACTTTCGATTGGACCGAACCTCCCCCCACGAAAACGTGGCCTCAACAACGAGGTCGAGGGCCGTCACTTCACGGCCCATGCTAGAAACGGGCCTCACACGACCACGGACCGCTTCGGCCGACGTCGTCCCCGCCCGACGTCAACCCGCCTCGCCCGACGTGGGGTGGTAACTGACGTCAACCCGTCTCGACCGACGTGGAGACTGAACCCACCATCGGTCCGCCTCTCCCGACATGAGGGGCTTGGGCGACGTCGGGTCGCGCCACCCGGCGCAAGGTAACCGGCGATGACGGACCCCACTGACCAGTGTGAGGCAGCATACGATCCCTGTATGCCTAGGACGGGGCCACCGGGACCCGGCCGAGTCACGCCGGAACGCACCTAGCGGCACAGTTGACCCCGGAGTACCCGCCGTAGGATGACAAAGGAATCTTTAGGGCTGACCCGAAGGCATCTATTCTGTAGGATGGGAATCTAAAGGATCCCCCCGTGCGTTACCGCAGCCATCTGGCCCCTACCCGAGGTCGTACCAATGCGTACCACCGACCACAGCGCTGGTGCACGCCTTGATCAGGCTCTGTTGGTATAATGGGCGCAGAAAGAAGATACCTAACGACCGACGAGCTATGAGAGGCTACCAAGGACAGGGTCCGTACCAACAGCCGTCCAGGGAAGCCCTGACCCCTACTACGCCCCAGAACTCGCGGACATTTGGGCGTACGGTGTGCCCGGGGCCCCTTCCGGTGGAATAGCCACGGGACCGACACGGTCACAAACCAAGTCTCCCGACGACGTGTAAAAACCGAGCTTTCCCTTGAGCTATAAAAGGGGGAGATCGAGCCATTCTTAGGACAACGAAACATATTAGCACATTTCATCACCTCGAGACCTGAGAGCCCACTCTCTCTCTCTCTCTCGCTGTGCTTGTACACCCCTCCACAATTTCCCAGATAAAGAACACGAGTGCCAACTCGAACTGGACGTAGGGATCGTTTTGCCCGAACCAGTATAAATCTTCGTGCCTCCTTGACTCACCATTGCTAGCCTAAGTATGCTCCCATGACAAATTTATTGCCGGCCGTTATTCAGAACACCGACAGTTGGCGCACCAGGTAGGGGGCAGCGTGCTCGACGCCATCGACAGGCTCCGGATGGCCACCATCGATGGAGTATGGGTCCCCGGGACGATCGTGTGTCTCGGGGATCGAGATTTCATCATCACCTTGGGCAGGGATCTGGTCAGGATGCCATACCCCGATCCTTCCGTCAGCCTTGACTTCAACCTCACAGCGAGGCCCCTCGGCGAACGGCCACCGCCTCCCGGGGGGACAGCGCCAGCAACCGGGGGCCTCCCAACGGTCTGAAGTATGAGCGCTGGTTCATTTCTCGAGGGCTTCCATTCGTGGGGCATCCACTCCGGACTCCGGCCACAGCCCCCGTCCAAGGGACGCAAGGGGTCCAGGCGAGCCTCGAAAGACTCGCCCCCCAGGGAGGTGCGCCTCTCGCCTTCGCTGGCGGACCTGAGGCGACGCCCAGGAGCTCCATGCGGCTTGGGCGCGAACGGGCTGTGATACCGTTCGAAGCAGCCCGCGGGCGCGGCTACCGCGACGTCTGCCAGTGTCCGGTTTGCGCATCTCGCAGGCGCGTCGAGTTAAACAGCAAGCTGCGCGGAGTGCTGTTCGGTGGAGCGGGGAGCGCCCCTCCCGGGCCAACCCTTCCACGAGAAAGGGCTCCTCCGGCCCGCATTCATGACGGGTTTCTAGACCTTCCCAGGGAGATACTTGCACCGGATGGCGTGCGTTCTGGAGTAAGGCCATCCAGCAACCGCGTCGCGACGACCGACAACGGACGCAGCCCCGGGGCGACAGACCCCCGGGGTCCGTGACGCGATCCCACATCGAGACCACCCATCCTCGCGCAGGGACCCGCGGGTGCTCGACGCAGGGGCGACCCTCCGAGCTCACCGCTCAACTCTCCGTCGGCAGATGAGGGTCACCTGGTGGGACGACCCGCGCCCGTCCCGAGTCCCCAGCCACGTCGCTGAACCACGGTGGAGGAAGCGAAGCAACCGCCGCAGAGCGTGAGGGAGGAACGGCGGGATGGACACCGAGAAGGATGACCGCGAGGAACGTCCAAAACCAGCCGAAGTTCTGGCGGCCAGAAGCCTCGCCCGCCACATGGACTAGCCACGGTGATACGGTCCATCTCGAAAACACTCGCCAACCGAATGTCCACCCCGATGTCGAAAACAAATCACAGCTATGACGTCCCTACCCTTTAAATTCCTGTCAAGGTTATGTGTCATGATCCCAATGTGTCATCTAGCATCGCCGAAATTCAAAGAACTCTAGTTTATCCTTCCTGTTATAACTTAAATAATTGTAGAATGACATGTTATCCTTAAAACTAGAGGCGCGAATGATGTGCTAGCAGCAAAAAGGAGCCTTGCAAACTAAAAGAAGGCCGGGAACAAGCACGAGCTATGCTAAAACCAAAGCGTTTAAAAGGCCACAGCCCATAAGTTCCACAACCAGTGGCAAATGGTTAAGGCCGAAGCCTACACAGTTCACGGCACACCCAAGGTTCACCAAAAGAAAGGGCCAACATGGCCACGAACAACGAGATAAGTGCGGAGCTCGATCAAGGCGTGTCCTCCGGGACGTCGACAGGGAGTTCCTCAAGCACGGCAGCAGGCTCTTGCGCGACGGCAGGCTCTTGCACGGCGACGGGCTCTTGTTCGGCGTCAGGCCCTTATTCCTGGGCGTCGACGGCCATCTCTCCCTCAGCGTCGCCTAGGGCCTCCCTCCGAAGCATCTGGAACATATCCTGCGCCACGGGCTGCATCTCGTCGTAATATCCCGCAACCTTCACGGCGTCAGATCCTGGGCACCATTCCTTGCTCATCGCGACGTACCCGAGCTCAGGGTCATGAGAGCAGGTCACGGCCAGCGCGCCCAGGACCCTGCGTTGGAAACCGATCTCGGCAATCTCGTCCGCCCGCTCTGGGATACGGGCCACGACCGCCTCCAAATCCTCGGCGGGATCGGCTTGAATCTGGAGGTCTTCCAACGCCCCCCTCAGAGCATCCTCAAGATGAGTTTGGCGATTGTTCGCGTCCGCGGCCGCGCCCGGGGCATCCTCCTGCCCCTTGCTGAAGCCTGCGGGGCACAGGAGCAGGTCGGGTTAGGAACGAAAACGCAGCCAACAACGGAAGAGTCGCCAAACAATGAAGAATACTTACTAGCGACGTTGGCCCAAAGCCTCACTGCCGTCGCCTCTAGGCCCCTGTTCTTCTGTTTCTCCTCTTGAAGCTCTTTCTCCATGGTGGCCATCTGCGCCCGCAGATCGGCGAGCAAGGCATCGCGACGAGTAATGCCGGCTTGAGCATCCTGCAGAGAACTCTCGAAGTGCACCGCAGCCTTACGGTCACGCTCGAGCTCGGTCTGGAGAAAGGCAATGCATTCGCGGTGGTCGTCCCGCTCCTCTTCGGCCTGGCGACGGTGGTTCCTCTCCACGTACATCAGTTTGAGTCCGGGCCGCATCCCGAGCCTTCTCAGCAAGCCATGCCATTTCCAGCGCATTCATACGTGCCGACACCTCGGCCTAGCACCGTTTGCTCTAGCTCTCCTCAGACGCAGCCCTCCCGGCCGCCTCCTCCCGAACTTTCGCCAGCTCCTTCTGAAGAGAGGCGTTGACACGCTGAGCCTCAGCCACGGCCGACCACACGCCCGCCTCCCCACGTATAAACATGGATTTCTGCTGGCTCAGTTCACATATAGACTGAAAAAGCAAAGGGCGTCGGAAGGAAGACTACCATGGTAAGCGAGAACGACATTAAAATAGAAGCGAGAACTCACCTCGAAGCCAGGACGGATCAGCTCGTTCCATGTTTTCATCCACGCGGTCGCGCTGTTCAGAACGGCGGCCCGTTTAGGGGCCTCTTCCCTATCCGCCAAGGCAAAAAGCGAGCTCCCAGGGTCATTAGGCCGGAACCACTCGAGTTCATAGCCCGGCGGCCCACCGGACTGCTGCATTGACTCGATCGCCGCCTCTGAGCCCTCGTTGAAGATAGGCAGCCACAGCGCCTGGGCCAGCGGAGTCACGCGGACGCTGCTGATGGAGGTCCTGGCCCCTGGAGTTGCGGACGGAAGCATGGGTGCCACCGGGGCGGCCTCGGACCCTGTGATCGGGGCCGTGATCTCGGGAGCCGGCGCGTCGACGCCACTCGGACCTGACGACTGTGGCGTCGCGGGAGTGGGAGCAGGCTAACCAGGAACGTGTGCGGCGTGTCGACGTCCATCCTCGCCGGAGACACCACCGACGACGAAGGTAGGCCACCCTCGCCAGAAGCAGAAACCCCGGGAACCGGCGGTGGGGACGTGGCTTCACTCCTCATGGGCGTCGGCCTTGTAACCCCGCCAGGGGGGACGCTGGCCGATGTCGGCGTCAGAACCGCAAGAGGCATTGTGGTAACGAGCCCCCGCCTCCCATAGCGACGTTGGTCCCGATCAAGGAGCTCATCGAGCGCGACTTGGCCAGTTGCTGGACGGGGGCCAAAGCAATGCTGCCCCCTCTGCGCCGGGAAAGAACATGGACTTCAGCGCGAAAACACGAAAGAACTGAAGTGAGCAAGCTAAGAAACAGGGGAGAGAACTTACGATTGTAACAACCCAGAAAATTCACCAAACACAAAAATTCCAACTACAAAATTTTTTCTAACTTGTCATGTAGGAAACTCTACCTAAAGGCACAAATAAAACTAGGTTTACTTAATAAGCGATGCATTGCAACATCATCACATGTGTCTTAATATTCACTTAAGCCACATGTGATTAGAATCTTGATTAGAACACATGTATCCTAATGCCATGATCTAGCATAGCAAAGCATTCCCTTACATTATATATGGATAAGCTCCTATTATAATTTCATAAACCTACTAGTGGAGCCTATGACCAACCACTAGCTATGATATGCCCTAGGTCTTGAACCTAAAACCCTAATGAACTCTTACTAGGTTAGTATCAATATTACTAAGGTGTAACCTACATATATATGCCTATACACTCAACCCTAAAGACAACTAGTGTTTACCTATAGCTAGATAGTGGCTAGTGAGATCACACCCACTCTTAGGCATAGTACCCTAAAACCTTGGCTATAGTCCCATATGTCGAAATATACGTTGTTACTTAGCCCTAAGCTATAGTTATAGAAACCACCTACACCCTTGTAACTAACTACTTAGCTATTCCATTGAAATAACCTTCACTAATACACTTTAGTAGCTTGACCAACCTAACCCTAAACATGAACCTAGTTGACCACTACGTTGCCATATATATAGTGAACATGCTTAGTGGACTAAGTTGATGTTTAAGGAACCTAGTTAACAACTCCTAACCTAATAACCCAATTAGCCTAACTAGTACATCTAGAACTAACACTAGGAATCATGCATATGCCTAACTTATCCAACAAATGAGTCGCTAGGATATGGGACATAACCAACCTATGAGACATGTAGAGAACTACCTTAGTTCATGCACTAGTGGGACCCATGATAGGTCATTTACTCAATTAAGCATTTATATCACTCATGGCACATATGTTAGTTCTAGCTTAGGAATCACACTTGCAACATTACCAACACATGTGGTTGGAAGCCATAAATTATGCACTCACTATTGTATCATGTTGATGTTCATGATTTGGATCTTCATTTGGATTTATGTAATGCTAAAATATTTATTAAGATCTTCAATAGATATTTATCTTAATAAAATCCCTAAACAATATATATTCCATATATATATATACATATATATATATATATATACATATATATATACATATATATATATATACATGTATATATATATATACATATATATATATATACATGTATATATATATATATACATGTATATATATATATACATATATATATATATATATATATATATATATATATATATATATATATATATATATATATATATATATATATATGTATATATATATATATATGTATATATATATATATATACATATATATATATATATATATACACATATATATATATATGTATATATATATATATATATATATATATATATATATATATATATATATATATATATATAGGGTACCGCTATTGGAAGCCTATGGCTTCCAATAGCTTATTGGAAGCCCCGGCCATTTGCAGCGGATCAGGCGGGCGGGCGCGCACCGGCCCCGCGCGCGGTCCCCCCACCGCCCCGCATGCGCTCGCGCACGCGGCTGGTCCCCGCGCGCCCGCGCCCGCGGCCCCGCGTCCCGCGCACGTGGCGCCCGCGCCCGCGGCCGCCATCCGGACGGCAGCGCCCGTCGTGGTTCCCCCGGCAGGCGACAGGGGGGATGTTGCATATGAACCTTACCGAGTGCTTCTGGAAGATGCATATGAACCTCCGGATGCAGTATTGGTAACTACATATATACAAGGGGTTGACATCTGTGTCTATATGCACTGGTTGGACCTTGTCATATGCACGGGTGTGCGACATTTTGACCTTGGTATCTTCATATGCACAGTGTGCTTTCGGTGGGTCTTCATATGCAATATAGTTCTGGCTAGTTCTGGCTGGATCTCGTCCTTTTATATGGATACTATGTTCATATGCAACACTCTTGGATATGTTCCTTTTATATGCAGCACTCTTGGATATGTTCATACGCTTTCGAACTATTAAAGGCTCAGGATAACTCTGCTCAATCTAGGCTCGTATACGTATCTCACGAAAACATTTGAAAACAATACTTAGTAATGAAAAACCGCACGAATCTACGTTCATATACGTATCTGTACAAGATTTTATACAACGAGACGCTATAAACAGACAAAAACAGGATAAAGACACGGGCGCGGGACATTTTGGGATCGGTGCGGTCAAAAATCGGACATTCTGTGGACCCATATAACACCCACGGCCTCGCAGGTGTCGCCTCAGCTCCCGATTCGCTGTCCCCCCTCCGCTTTGGGGAGATGGCGAACATCCCCGGCGGGAGCGAGCCGCCAGCCGCGGGGTTCCTTCACCGCCGACCGGCCGTGCACCCGATGGCGAGCATCCCCGGCGGACCCGAGCGGCCAGGCGCGGGGTTCATTCGCCGCCCGCCCGTGCACCCGGTGGCGCGCAACCCCAGCGGGCCCGAGACGCCAGGCTCGGATTTCCTTCGCCGCCGTCCACCCGTACAGCCAGTGGCCGCGGGGTACGACTCCTGGGGCGAGGCATCGGCGGGAGGAGCTCCTCCTGCCATGATGCATCCAGCGGTGCCGGACAACACGCCGGACCCTGTCCTCCGAGCGCCCGGAGACCCGTTGCTCGACGAAGTGCCTCCTCCACCCGCACAAGGAAGTCTGTGGCCACCGGAGATTCAGGTGGCTGGCTCCAGTGACGTGAACACGCCCGCCGGCGAAGAAATCCACACACATGTGAGTCCCACTGCGCGAAAAAAAGGCCCAACTTTTGGCTGTACACTGGAAATTCTGCCTACTCCCCGGTCAAAAACATCTTCTTTCTCTTTATTTCTTTGGGCTGTATCCACTGGAGGTTAATGTTCATATGCTTATTTGGAGGAGATTTGTTAATTTATGACCGTGTGTTGTTACCGTCCAGTTTATATGAACCGATGGCTAGCCGATGCCTTTTTTGCTCGCTCCGTATGTTGATTTATGACCGTGTGTTGTTACTGTCTAACTTATATGCACTGATGGCTGGCCTCATGCCGTATTTGCTCTGCTGTCTGCTCATGCACTGTATAGAATTTGATAGCCCTGTAGTAGTCTGTATGCACTGTCTCTTTTTTATATGCACTGTTGAATGCAGGTATGTATGCACTGTCTTAGATGGTCTGTATGCACCATGTCTTAGATTGCCTCCTGTGTGCCCCACTAGGTCAACCCACACCTAGAAAACTAAAGACCTCATGCATATGCACCTATGCCAGCCCCATGTAAAATAGAAAAAATTGCCTGCATATAAACCCCCCATTCATATGCATATGCATATGTCTAATGTTTTATATGCGACTATACATCAATGTTTTTTGTCCCAGAACTGATGTTATTACTGCTGATGTTATTATTCTTCATATTTTGGTAGCGTGCTGGCATGAATGAAGAAATGATTCCAAAGAAGGGTATGCAATTCCCAACCATTGATGATGCTAAGGAATTCTTCATCAACTATGCTGAGGCAGCTGGTTTTGGGATCAAGTTGTACCGTGAGGCCGGTAGATGTAAGTGGATGAACTGTGTGAGAGAAGGGAGGTGCAAGCCCAAGGTTAAAAACGGCAAGCGCAGCCGTAAGAAGACATCCAAAAGAATAGGCTGTCTTGCAGGGGTGAAATTGAGGAAAGTGCTTCGTGAGGATCGTTCAGTCCAATGTTGGGTTATTGCTTATGTTAATCTGGACCACAATCATGTCCTTAATCCCTCACCATCCAATACAAAACACTTCCACTGCAACAAACCCAAAGATCCAACCTATATGCAGTATGTTGAGGATATATCAAAAGGCCGTTTCGAGACAAATCAAATAATGGATCATATGGCATATGTCCATGGTGGCGTTGAGAATGTCCCATTTATACAAAGAGATCTTGAGAACTTGTGAGTAACACTTCTCCCTACCCTCCCCCCTCCTTCCAAGTTTCTTGATATGTACCCTTTATATCACTGTGCATGCCTTTATAATTACAGTTCATATTCACTGTAATTTGATATGCACTTTTTACAACACTGTGTATGCCCTTTTATTTCCAGTCCATATTCACTGTAATTTGGTATGCATAATTTTTTATCACTGTGTATGCAGTAAGGCCTATGCTTGTGTATGCTTCCACTAGTTCTCTCCCCCCCAAAAAAAAATAATGACTACATCTCTAACAATAGATGATTTCGTTGTTGCTACATATACAGGAGAGCGGCTCAGGCACGAGAGGAACGGGCTAATGATGTGGGCAAGCTACTGGCTTTTTTCACTGAATGCAAACAAGCAAACCCACAATTCTATTCAGATTACCAGCTGGATAAGGATGGCAAAATAGTCAGTATATTCTGGTCCTTTGCAGGCCAGCAAGGCGAGTATGTTGATTTTGGGGATGTCGTCACTTTTGATACCACGCACAAGACTAATCTCTATGAGAAACCATTGGCAATCTTTGTGGGTGCTAACCATCACCTGCAATGCACCACATTTGGATTTGCTTTGCTTTGGGCGATGAGACCACGAAACCTTTGAATGGGTTTTCGGCACGTTCAAAAATTGCATGAGAGATGTCGCTCCACAAGTGCATACTAACAGTGTCTTGGGCCCTTATCCATGATTCAATTTGCTTCATCCTACATTTGTCTCGCACTATTACGTATGCTTGACATTTCTTTATCTTTGTTGGTTTGTATACATGCTCTGTGCTGTTTTATATGCAACCATTTTCTTGCCAAGAAGATAAGTTGTAGATGCCTATACCATTCTATGTGGGTAGATTGTATGCGGTCCTATATTACAAAAATGTGATACATTTTTGGCTTCTGCCCCCTCTTGTTTCTTATTTTCCAGTCAGCGTGGGGTTCGTGTTCATAATTTTGACACTCTTGATCTTTTATCCTTATGATTTGTACAGACCAGGACCCTGCAATGCCAGCGGCAATCCGAAAGGTCTTCCCAGGAATAGTCCATCGCCTCTGCTTGTGGCACGTGATAAACAAATTCCAGCACCAGTTGAATGAGTTGTACTCTAGGTTCTTCAAGAAGCACTTCAAAGAGAAGTTTGCCTCAGTTGTCCATCACCCGTTGACAGTTGTAGAGTTTGAAAGAGCGTGGGCAATGTTACTGAATGAATTTGAGTTGCAAGCTGACCAAACTCTACAAGCATTATATGATATACGTAAAGAGTGGGTACCGGCCTTCTTCAAGCAGGACTACTGTGGGGTGATGGTATCAACACAAAGGAGTGAGAGCGTGAATCATATCATCAAAAAATGCCATGTTGATGGGAACACACCATTGCATGTATTTGCTAAACAAATGATGAGATTCATTCACCGTCGGAAAATGGACGAAGCAACCGAAAACTACGGCTCAACGGTAAAATCTCTAACCTTATGCACAATGCAGAAAATGCCATGTATGTATGACTATTCTGTGCTGGTATATATGCTGCATTGTAATAATCTGTATGCATTACCAGTGAACACACCACGCAGATTTCATTTGCATTTCAAAAATTGATCAGTTTTTGTGATGCATTGTAATGGTCAGTTTGTGCATACATGCAGAGCGAAGTCGTTACAGATACCAACTGGGGCTTCGAGAGATGTGTTGCCAGAGCTTACACAAGATCCGTGTTCGCTCTTTTTGAAGAGACAGTTAAACGTGCAACTGCATACATGGTGGCTCCGGACCCAGACGGAGGGCCAAATTCGTGGCTGGTTCAGCATACCAGCACATCCAATAAGATCTGGTGGGGCCAGCATGAATTCAAAGTGATGGTGGACAAAGAGAAGGAATTGTTTCATTGTGAATGTAAGCAATTACAACACACAGGTATACTGTTCTTTTCCGACCCCAAAAGTCCCCCTCTTCTGTATGATACATCTTGATAAAGTATTGCATATGAACCTATACTTGCATGTATACATACAGGTATGCATGTCATTACAGCTTTGTATTTTGAATTACACATATTGACCTCCTTTATCATCTTACCTTTTTATGAATTATCACCTTGAACACTAACTTCACTGGACTCAATTCAGGCCTCTTTTGTGTCCATTTGCTACGTGCTTTCATCCATGTCCAAGTGCGTAAGATCCCAAGCAGATGCATCCCAAAGCGATATTGCAGGACTGCGCACAGGGAGGTCCCTTTTGACCGGTGTGACCGGAAAATGAAAGGATCGGATGGTGAAACAATGGCTTGTAGGCACAAAAAGGTAATGACCAAAGCCATGCATCTAGTCAGAGTTTCGATAATGTCCAAACCAGGTGTGGAAAGGAGCTTGGAGGGGCTCGATGAGCTGATTGCGATAGTTTCTGGGTTGGAACCCGATATTGGCATTGGGGACATTGATATCGACGATGAAGAAGTAAGTAACAACAATAAAGATGAATGCGCATCAAAAATATTATACTCCCCAAGTGTTGATCTAAATTCAGAACTGGTATATACATTGTTCTTTTTGCGTGTTTACAGGACCTTGGCAATGAGGCAGCTACCACAACACGCGAGGAGGGTGCCCATGACCCGATGGTGTGTACAAATCTCCGTATATCAATGTCCCTGTTGTATAGGCTTTATATGCATTCTGTATGTTATATTTTATACCAAGATTGGTAATTGTTGCCCAAATTCACATAGGACATTGGCGATGCACAGCCAACCCAAGTAAGTGAAGACGTACTGGTCGTTGACGATCATGGCAGTATGCAACTGGCCGTGGCAGCTGATGCGGCGAGGCAAGTACAAAGCTACAAAAAGTCTGGAACCCAAGTATGTGTCGTTATGCAGAATCATAGTTGGTTTGCCATATTTCTAGTTCTGTATGCATCACTGTATTGAAAAACAAAAGGTCTGTATGCAATGTAATGTTTGTCATGTAACCCTATTTCTGCAGTGCTATGTTGGGATTCCTACTGGAATCAGTTTGGAGAAGCCAGACAAGGCCAAACCAAAAGGGAGAGCGAAAGGCCAAGAGGAGCAGAAAAAAGCCAAACTGGGAGGAAAAGGCGCGAAGAAGTGCAACCGGAGGTGCAGGGAATGTGGCGTCAGAGATGGCCACAACTCATCTACATGCTTACTGGTAGGTCATATAAGGACCAACAAATAGTATCCTATGATGATCTTACACTGTGCATCTGATCATCTTCTTACATCTAAAAAAATCCAATGTATATGAGTAGTTTATTGTGTGTTAACTGGTTTCATATGCATGTATGTCTCGTATTTCATATGCATGTATATACGTATTTCATATGCGCCGATCAAATATTTTTCGAAAAAATCCTGCCAGTCCAATCAAACCGTGACGTAGACTTGCGTGCACTCCAATCCAAGAAAAGAGGGCGTCCACGGCTCAACAAACAAGTGCAAAGCAAAACTAATGACGCTTGTAAGAATGAAGAAATCCACAAGAGGAGAAGGGTGATACTCTCGAGATGATGAACAAGGGCCTTCCAACCAATGCGGGAGGTTTGAGGTGTCAAGGCTTGACAGCGATCATGAACCAGATCGAGCACCAGGGCCAAGGAAAAGGGGGCGACCTCCAGGATCAAAGAACAAGCGGACCTTGATGACATGAGGCTTTTCGTTCACGCAGTTTTTTTTTTAAAAAAACCTTCTCCAGTTGAGACATGCCCACCCACGACAAAAACACATGTTTCCTTGCGTGTGATAGATTTCTGCAAAAGCGAGTGGTTCGGCATTTTTTGGTGAAAAACATTAAAATTTGCTTTGTATGCACGTTGCGGTAATCCCTATATACGTGATTATCGTTTTCTTGGTCATGGCTATATACCTTTGTTTCGTGGATGCATAAATTTGTTTAATTCAAAATGTTGGACTGACTTGTATCATATAAGTAGCAATCCATATAGCTACCTGTATGAACATGTCCATATGCATGGTCTGTGTTTCGTCGTTTCTATCATGCAATTATTGTTCATGATCTATCTTGGATAGTATGCTACACTGAAGACTATGTTTGAGTTCATATGATCAAGGGCTATCATGCATATGAACCTATGCATGCTCTGTCTGCATTCAAATTATTTTTTGGACATGTATCCTTGTGGACTTGTCATGGGGTTCAGGCTGGGATGTATATAAACCATCAACACAATTGCATACGGAACGGGCACACAGAGAAAAGGAACATGGGTTAGGAAGTTGCATACACATAATTGTATCCCCCCTCCATTTTGGTCAATATAATTTTACTGTCAAAGATCATGCATATGGATATTTGGGAAAAAAGCCCAAACTAAGGATACCAACAATTGTACGCAATAGCATGTGGATAATTATTCACTGGTCATAGCTATATACACTGTTTGTGTGGATGCATAAATTTGTTTGATTCAAAATGTTGGCCTGACTTGTATCATATAAATAGCAATCCATATAGCTACCTTTATGTACATGTCCATATGCATGGGCTGTGTTTCGTCGTATCTATCATGCATATGAACCTATACATGCTCTGTCTACATTCAATTATTGTTCATGATCTATCTTGGATAGTATGCTACACTGAAAACTATGTTTGAGTTCATATGCTCAAGGGCTATAATGCATATGAACCTATGCATGCTCTGTCTGCATTCAAAATATTTTTTGGACATGTATCCTTGTGGACTTGTCATGGGGTTCATGCTACCCCCTTGTATATAAACCATCAACATAATTGCATACGCAACGGGCACACAGAGAAAAGGAACATGACTCAGGAAGTTGCATACACATAATTGTATCCCCTCCATTTTGGTCAATATAATTTTCTTGTCAAAGATCATGCATATGGATATTTGGGAAAAAAGCACAAACTAAAGATGCCAACAATTGTACACAACGGCATGTGGATAATTATACATTCGTGTTTCGTCACCGGGATACATAAGATCGGCGGTGCATACAAGGCTATAACTTGTGTCGTATTTACAAAAAAGCCAACCACCGACATCGGTTCGCATCGGCTAAAATGACACATAACCTTGAATACAATAAGTTGTTTGTATGTACACAAAACCCACTGCTATATGCAGTGACACAGTTCACAGAAAAATCACAACTAGGGAGCAATTTGTGTGAACCATGATCCAGGGCGGAGCCGCTCTATAGCAGGAGGCAGTTCTTTACGCCCATTCGCGCATGGAAAATGATGAACTGCAGAGCATCAGCCCGTAAAATCTCAGATGACACCCTCTCCTCATCTCTTGCTCTCTGCAGAATAAAGAAAATGAACAAACACAAACATTGTTAAGTATGGTGGTGCATCCACAAATCAGTTCCCTTGCTGCATATGTACATATTATAAGATGCATATGAATCTCCATAAGAATGCATATATTAACCAGCAGGTGCATGGACCAAAGCCTAAGGGACTGTCTTGTATTACATATGTATACAAAACCAGATATCGATATTAAAACTCTTTGCCTTCAAATTGCCAACAAAAAAGGAACAGCGCATATGTACCTAGCTAATTATTGTATATAAATCATTAACTGAAACAGCACACATGGTGTAGATGAGAATTGCATACTTACCGCGTAAGGCCAACTGACTGTACCACTAGTCCAATCGTAGTTTTCAATGTATAACATTGAATAAAAGGCACTGATCATTCGAGCCACTTGCTTGCTTGGGTATGGTATGGACCATATCGACTCTGAAAATTCCAAATCTCCGCACCGCTCCAGGCCTAGCTCTCTGAAAAACATCGTTGAGCCGCTGCATAAGGCGGCCAGACCACTGTAGCTTACCATCAGAAAATTCCCTTATTCCATAGTGTGTATCCAAAAATCCATTCCCAATTTCATTCCAAGGGTTGGGGTCGAGTATATGCACACATTTTTTCTCAAAGTTGACGATGTAGACAGAGAAATGTCCATCCCTCACCACTGGCAGCACAATCTGTTGCATATAGGGGGTTCAATAATTAGATTCTACATGTTATATAAGGGTTCGAATAGGTTTCATATACATGGTTGGACTAGGTTCATATGCAATAAAAAAGAAATGGTTAGTCTGCATCCCAGCCTATGTTCATATGCAACATTAGCGCATTGTATGAGATTCATACATACCGGCGGCTTTGATTGAAAAACACACGAGTTGTAAACATATAGTTGAAAACACCAAGCCGAGGCGTGATCCTTACCTCCTGGAGACCTTGAAGATCCTTTTTCTCTGGGAGGAAGGCATTCATCAAATCATATGCAAGTGTCTGGTCATATATGACTTTGGTTCCGGACTCGGCCTGGACTTCTGGCATTAAATAATTCTGCGTTCAACATAAACAAAACAATAAACATGAGTTAAGACATTTCCAATAGAAATGGACATTTTTTCTAACATGCTTCAGGCAGGAAAAAATCACCATGACTGTGGTATTCAGGTAGAGCCGTTTTCGTTTTGGATCCGTTTTGACCCTATTTGGTTCGTCATGCTTCAAGCATTCAATGTAGAAATCTATCCATTGGAGAGCAGTCCCTTTTCCAACTTCGAATGAGTCTTTCACTTGTCTAGCGTAGGCAAGCTCATTGTCAAATCGGCAAGATAACATGACCGCATGGAAGCAATTAAAGACAACAATTTAAGTCCGGATACCATGTGCGTTTAGCGGTAATAAAAAAGGTGATGAAATAGAGAGCTGATTTGGAATCTTACTCTTTGAAAGGTAAGTCGTCGATGTGAGCAAAGTGCATACAACTCATTTGCCCTTCCATACGTTTTATCCCAATATTCTTGACTCGTTCGGATATGCCACTTGAGCAACGCTAACCTTTGCATCGATTGGTGCCCGGAAACATCGTAAATAGCCTGGTAAATTTTGAAAAGGGAGGACTATTATAAGCATATGTTGCATATAAAAATAATAGATGGGTATCCACTAAATAACAGCAGTCCAGATCAGACAAAGATGTCAATTGTTACTTACCTCTTGTCCTGTCTTGAGACAGCCCATTCTTGGAATGGAAGCATCGTACACAGGCTGCACGCAAGAAAAAAAATGGGTGTCAACATGAATTTAAAAAAAGGTAAATTTCGGTATACTAGCTGATCTTATGAATGCTAACCTGATCCGGCGTGCGAAAAATACTTGGCCTGGGCATAGAACTGTCCCACAAAGGCTGCACAAGGATCATCATAAATGCATTAAAATAACTGGCTATACAGTGCATACATACTCACATACACTGTGTGTATAATCAACTATATGCAATGACACAATGTTTGCAGCATACTAACCGGGTTTGGTGCATTCATGCGAGGTGGAGTAACATTTGGATTCAGCTCGGAAAGGCCTGCGTAATCTAACCAAATATTAGAAATTGAATTCAAACATGTCTCAACCTCATCATCCATAGTAAAGATGCCAATGTATTCATGCGCAGCGGCTTCTTCAACATGGTGTCCGGTAACTATTGGGTTGTTGGTGGTGAGGTTCTGGGGTCGGCGAAAGGAAATGTTTGCTGGATGGTGGACAAGAACAAACAGTAGGCTTTGATCAATAAAATATGAAGAACACACATAAGCAGCAAAAAAAATCTAAGATAGTGTTGCATACAATGGTTCATATACATGTTATAGTGGGTTTCATATACCATCCCACCCCACACACATGCATACGATAGACACGTAAAAAAAACAGCAAGCAAGGCATGATAATATTGCATACAATAGTTCATATACATGTTGTATCAGGACCATATACATCCCAGCCAAACATAGATACATACAAACTATGATATTGCTGCATATCCATATTTCATATGCATGTTATAATGGGGTCATATGCACAGAAAGCATTTTATTTGGTAATAGAGCACTAGTTTCATATGAATGTAAAAACCCGATGCATATAAACTCGTGATACTTGTTGCATACAACGTGTGTGGGGGGGGGGGGGGGGGGGTAACATACTCACATACACCATGTATTTAAACCAAATAGATGCCTATGTACACACAGAAATAGTTGGGGGAGAGTGGTAACATACCATCCCAAAACAACACCCAGGAGCACATATAAAAACTGTGCTATTATTGCATATAATATTCATACATGGTATACCTTACATCAGTCAGAGGAAGCGGTCGCATGATTCGGTCGCTTCCTCACTAGCACAATGGAAACGGCAAAAAATCTATATAAAGACTTGCCGCTTCCTTACAACCAATTTTGGGCTATGGCCTTATAAAAGGCCGCACAAACTTGTTCAACCCCACATCATTACAACAAACACACATTGCATAACAAAATAAGTAACAGAGAAACGATTCTAATGAAAAAGTAAATACGCAGCTACTTCATGGCATAGTGTTGTCTTCATTCTTACGTGATTGGGGCTGCTCTTCTTCTTCTCGTATTCCGCCTCATCTCATTGATGTCTTCGCCTTCTTTCCTTCCTCATAACCAAGAATAGCCTCGTTCGCCTGCTCAACCTCCTGTGATGTCATCTCTGACTCATCACGCATACAGGCAGATAATGGGAATGATGAAAGGCCGTGCGACGCATCTGTTCATACACAAATAAAAAACTTGCTTTGATCAGTACTAATGCAAAAACTTCCCAACCTGTATATATACATGGAAGTCTATATGCAAAACATAGGCAGCGACGATGTCCACATATATATTGGGATATATATGCAAGCATCACAAAAGAAAACCCGATGCAATACTAGTTCCCTGCGTGCTCATCCCTGTGACTTTGGACACCCACTCCTCACCATCATCGTCCCCGTCGTAATATCCGCCATATGGCGAGACATATGTGGATGTTTCTGTGTATGCATTCAGAAGGAATGGGACTACAGTGCATGTAATAAAGTGGGGTAGGGAAATGTGCGCAAACCAAATGGCAGAAATTTACCAGTCTCATACGCGCTCAGAGTGTTCTGTGTGTTGTCTGCACCAGCTTCCATATCCTGTGCCAGGCCCTCATTTCCTACATAAAAAGATACAGGCACGGGCATGGTAACGAAAGCATTAATGAAAAAAGAAAAAAGTTGTGGCCAAAAAACAAACATCTTGTTGAAAAAGAGACGCTGCTTTGTTGCATATATACCTCTTTTGTTTCCAACCCCCTGGCCTTGGCCTTCCACAGTAGCAGCCACACTCTGACTGTGTTGTGCGTTCTCTGCATCAGTTTCCATATCCAGTGCTCGGCCCCCATCTCCTGCATATAGAAAGAATTCACACACATATGCATGGTACAACAAAACCTCATTATGAAAACATATGTGCCAAAAAGTAAAACACATGTGCAAAAAATAAAAAAACTGATTCGTAGCATATGGACCAAGGACATACTAGTCCCGGTTTCTCCGCCTTTCATGGTACCACAAACACTCTGAGTGTTTTCTGTGTTCTCTGCTGCAGCTTGCACAACCTGACGCGGGGACCTATCTCCTACGTATAAAAAGAGCAACCACATATGCATGGCTGAGAACGCCTAAAACTAACAAAATGATGTGCAAGGGGGGAGGCTGTTTTTGGATGCGTATAAACCTGTTTTGTTGCAGTCTCCCTCACCAGCTTCAGGGCAATCTGGTGTAGCACTAGTATTGAGCTCGGCCACCTCGGGATTGGTGCGTGGGCCACTAGAATCTCCCTGGATCTTGTTTTGGGCAACTAGTACCGAAAAAATTAACTAGTTAAACCGCCGACCAAAAAAGGAATGCTGCATATGAGGCTGCAGTTGCAAAGCGTATAAAAGCTGACGACTGATGTATATGGGCTATACCGGTGTGGGTCATCTCCTCTGCGTCGCGGTGATCGGGGTTGATCTGTTGACCTGTGGATTTTGACTGCTCCGGGTTCATTTCTGCCACAATGGTAGTCACACAGAAACCGAATTAGTTAGTGCGAAACAGAACCGCCCGCGTATGAATCAAAAAGATGTGATGTTTTGCAAAAACATTATGGTAGGGGGCTGCGAAATGTATTGTATTTACCAGATTCCCTGCCTTCATTGTCACCAGTTCCCCTGTCTTCATGTTGATCCACATTTTCTGTTGCGGGCGTTTCACGACCAGTATGGCGACCTTCCAAATCAGCTGCCCTGGCCCTCTGCATTCTAAGCAAGGCTCTATATGCAACTTGTTCCTTTGTAAGCCGTGGTGCTGCTTACAGAAACAGTAAACACAAAAAGAAAAACGTGTTGTGACGGTGTCATTGGGCAAACTACGTGTGCGTATCGAACTCTATGCGTTAAATTTTCACAAAGGCCAGACGCGGTTACCAGCACGAGTTTCTGCTCCACCACTAGTCTCTGTGGTTGTGTTCCCGGGAGCAGATTCTCCAACGGGTGTCTCGGAACTCGTCTGGGCAGTTGACTTGTTCTGCTGCAGATTCCTATCTGTATGTTCTTCTGCACAAAACAAATACGGAACAAGTTAGAAATTGCCCCCAAAGCTAAACAACGCATCCGTATGATTCTTTTAGGCTGTATGCATATGAATGTTCAGCATATGGTTTTGATCTACAATGTAGTGCATATGAGTCCTAAGCTGGATGCATATGAACATCTGCAACGTATGTGTGTGTCGTGCATTCTGCAGTTCGTACCATGCTCCCCGTCTTCTCCATCTTCACCATCTTCTCCATCTTCACCATCTAGCGTACCGGTGTTTTGATCTACACATAGCAGGCATGTAAAAAGGCATGTACATCTTGAGAGTGAAAACAAACACATGCAAACTGATTGCGTGGTTTGCGTACTGCAGTGTGGCATCTTGACCGAACCTTGTTTCGCAAGTAATCTATCAATCATTGATCCAAACACATCGATCATCTCATCATGCTTCTCCCCAATGCGATCTACCGCAGCTTGGATGCTATGGCACTGCTCTTCGATTTCCTGGTCACACTCACTTAGCATCTCATGTATCTCAGTGCGGTCCTCTTCATCCAGCCTCGAGATCTTGTCACCAAGCACAGTAGATAACTTCGGGATGTCTATACTGCAGAATCCTTGGTCGACGCGGTAACAAGTTTGCTCCGGCGCAACAAACTGCATACCATTAAAAAAACGGAAAGTTGAGCATGAGGCAAAAAGACAGTAAAAAAAACAGCAGGCGACAGCCCCAAAACTGTGTGGGAAGAGGCATAAAAGATTTGGCGGCCTACATCCAACTTTCCGAAGCCCACAATCTTGTTACCATCCTTGCAAACATCGGCATCGATCAAACTTTGTACCAATGAACTGGTGTACGCTCCAATGCGCGGGGTCGTCTTCCTATCGCGCTTATCATCTTGGTCGTTGAGCCGGTCCCTGTAATACTGGTGTGTGTCGAAAAAAAGAAATAAGAGAAATAAGTTCCAAATATATGGCCACATTGCTAAACTAAAGAAATAAGGGACTCGCCAAAGATACCACAACAAGACATATATACATAACAAAAAAAGAACACCCCTACTGGGCAAAAATTGTGTGATGCATCTGATTAACAGTGCATATGACATGTACTGCACATTGCATATAGGCATATTCTGACAGTGTATATAAGTAAATAACAAATGCCATCTGACAATGCAATTCACTATATCGTGGGAAATACATATGACAATGACAGTTAATGCATTTTACCCCAGTAATTATTGAACCATACACAGAACAAGGCGTACAAAAAAAAAGAATACAATGTGGATGGACGTGGTGACATATCCTTACCGCTATCCCAAGTCTTTGAATGCCGAATGCTTTGTAAGAGACTTGTGGTTTCTTCAATAGCTCATGGAACAATTCCATCTGCTCGTCGAAAAATGCATGGATCTCATGGCACCAATCAATCTTGTTGAAGTTGTCCATGTTTTCAGTCCGCATGATCTCCTGGCTGCCAATTAAATAACCACCACATGTGAAGAGAAAGCCTCCAAAAAGCGCCAGGAAGAAACACCGCTTGGTTAGCTTGTCAACGCCTTTCTTCGCAACATGATCAATGCACCATCCGATGTCAAAGTGGGTTCCAGCCTTGATGTTCAGCTGATCTTTCAGTTTCCTTGCTGCTTCTGTTTTCTGCACCCAGGTGTAACTGCTATATCTAACCTGCCGCTCCCCTCCGTTGGACAAACCATGTAACGTGATGGAACACCTCCTTGGTGATCTTTAGCTTCTTGCCGGGACCGGCTACAATGCGCATCCTGTGGATGTGCTTGTATAGCCATTGCAGGAAAGCTGGTTGTATCTGCTCTTTTAGTTTGAGTTCGAGCAAAGGCGCAAACCCAGTATCCTCAAGGAAAACTTTCCTTTGCTCTTCGCTGAGTCCCTGGATCATATTTGTCATTCTCCCCGAGAAGTTGCGCACGTTCCAACGTGGAGACTTCTGGTAAAAACAAGAACATCAAACAGCAAAAAAAAACAAAAATTAGCACAAAAATGTAAACTCTTAACAGTATATAGTGCATACAGACCTAGTACAACATAGCATATAACACTGAAAAAAAGTCCTTAGGAAAAAATCTAGCCGTTTACAGGTGAAAGCTATGGCATAAAAAAAGAAAAGTGCATCCTAAGTTTCATTGGTGACAAAACAACCTTCATTGCATACAAACAAAATTGTCAAAAAGAGGCAAAACACAAATAAAGCAATGAGGGGGCAGGGCTTACATTTTTTTCTTCACCCGGACCAGATGCAGTGCTGGAAGACCTAGACTTTTTATCGGCCTTTGTCGACAGTTCAGCGGCATCAAGCTGCACCTGCAAATGCATATGGAGCAATCACTTTTTTTTTAAAAAAAGGATAAAAACATGAGAAAGTGCCCTTTGTGGGGGTAAAACAAAATGTTGCTTGTAAACACTTACGGCCTTTCGCTTCTTGCTCTTTGTTGCCACTGGTTCCTGCATATAAACCCAAAAAAAAGGTATCAGCATTGCAAAATTGATTATTAGTAAAAAAGGACAGGGCAACCCACATGAAAAGCAAACAAAAATACGTACTTTGAATGTAACGCCCTTTTTGCTGGCACCGGCTATGCCTTTGTCCATTGCTGCCTTCTGCGCGTCACGGGCGGCAGACCGTGTCATGGGACGTGGCCTTCCATGCACATCAGCAGGTGTCATGAAAACGTCTTGTTCATCCTCGCTGGTACTACTGGAGCTTGGCTTGGGGTGTCTTCCCCTTCTAGCAGCCCTTTTCCCCCTAAGCCTCTGCCCATCCCCATCCCGTTTACCACCGGCAAAAAAAAGTTATGGATTTTAAAAACAAGTGCATGAACATCGCCCGCACAAAAAAATCATGTGCGTATAAAAAAACGTGGGTTGTCTCACTAGCCCACTTTAACATTGCCATGCATGCAGACCCACTACCCCCCTTTAAGATTGCATACATACATAGCCAAAAACATTTTTGGGATACAGACCATCTAACACTGTATACAGACCTATCCAAGCATTTGCATACATGCATGAACCACTGCATACAGAGCCTTCCGCACACTGTATATGGACCTAACCAACCTATCCAAGCATTTGCATACATGCATAAACAACTTCATACAGCCCCTTCTGCACGCTGTATATGCACCTAACCAAGCATTGCATATAGACCTTTCAAGATTGAATTTTGAAAGCCTAACCGACATTCCAGAAACAAGATTATCATAGCCGTGGAAGGAGAAGGCCTGGAGAAAACAGGGGCACTAACCTTGACGATCTGCGATGTCCCCTGGGATGAAGCCTCACGAACGCGCTTCTCCCGATCCCCCACCTGCCGGGTCGTGGCGGCGCCCGTGCCTTGCTCGCTGCCAGACTCCGCGCGGGGACCGCCGGTTCCGCCGCCGCCGGGACGCCCTGTCCCAGATTCGCCGCCGGGGCGGCCTCCGACGACCGTGGTGCCCTGCCAAAAAAAAAAGGCCGGGCTTTTATCAAACACCGCCTCCTGCAAAATCACAACGCCGCCTCCGCCAACAAGAATCACCGCCGCAGGGGGGAGCATGAGCGGGGGAAAACTCACCTTATGGCCGGGTTCGGATAGTCCTTCCCCTCCGCCGCCCGTCGCCCCGCCACCTCCGGGGATGGATTGCCGCCGCCGCCCGTCGCCCGCCACCGCCCACCGCTCGATGGATTGCCGCCGTCGCCCGTCGCCCGCCACCGCTGCCGGGTGGATTGCCGGGGCCCCGCCGCGACGCCCCTTCGTGGCTCGGCCCGAGCCCGCCGCGGATGAATCGCCGGAGCCCCGCCGCCGGACCGTCGCCCCTCGGCACCGCGCTCCATGCCCTGCATCGAAAAAGGCCGAGATTCAGTCCGCGAATCAAATGCTCAATCCATACGCACGCGCTCCGGGGGAGGGAATGAGGGTGCCGACGATGACCTGTATCGCGCAGTAGGGCCGAATCGCGCCGCCGGTGCTCTGGTGAAGAAACCGCCGCTCCGTGGGTGGCGGCGCCGATGGCGGAGGAGAGAGAGGCGAAATGGAGGAACTGCTTTTGGCCCGGACCGCCGGCTCTGGATATTCCCCCTCCCCCACCCTCCCACGTGACCCGGTCACTTTTTCAGATACGCCCCCTGGAAAAGAGTCAATGCAATTTCAAACAAATGACACTGCATATGAACCCGACGGTTCCGCGATGTTTGTACGCAGCCTGCGGTATGCCTATATGCGTTCACGGTTCCCATGTGTCTGCGCAGACGTCGCTTTCCATTTAAAATGGAAACTGACAGTCGGGAGTAGAAACAGACAAAAAAACGCGCCGCTTTTTTCCGACAGGAGAGGACGCGGTCCCCGGACCCGGTGATGACGTCCTGCGCGTGGGCGCGCTCGCGTGGGGGAGGGGGCGCGGTCTGGCTGGTGCGCTTGGCTAACTGGTTTGGTTCAACCAGCTGGGCTGGAGCTTCCCCTGTCTTATAGGAAGCCCATGGCTTCCTATAGTAATACTATATATATATATATATATATATATATATATATATATATATATATATATATATATATATATATATATATATATATATATATATATATATATATATAAGTGCCTACATATACATTTAGGGAATGATTATCAATATATGGGGGATTAGACCCCAAACTAAATCTATGACCACCCTGACACTTGGTGTAATTAACTATACCCTAATTACCTAGCTAATCAAGGCTTAACATAATTAATTATATATAAATCAAAATGGAAAAGGATATGGTAAATAGAAAAAAAAAGAGAAAGGGAATGTAGCCTGCAGAACCGGCCCAAAGCCTTGAACAAGCCTAGCTCGGCTTGCTGGCCATTTTCCTATCCACGCGCGTATTACCGGCCCACCATGGCGGCCCGCTCAAGCCACTCTACTTCGCAAGCCAGCCCGACCAGCTCGCCTGTTCGCGCTCCCGGCCCACAAAACAACCAGCCCAGCAACCGGACACTGCCTTCCCCGCAATACGCCAAGGAACGGAGCCGCCCTCGTCGTTTTCTTCCGTCACTGACCAGTGGAGCACACCTGTCATACCTTTCCCTCCCCACTCTCTGCTTCGTGTGAATTGGGAAAAAATAGAGCATGCCGTAGCGCCACGGATTCCACACGCAACCTTCTCGGCCGTCTGATCCTGGTCCCGGAGCATCGCACGGCCACCACATACCCCCTCCACGAAGCCTGCGGGACCCACGGGTCACGCAATTCGCGTGAACCCCGGCCGCGCGCACCAGCGATGCAACAGCGCACATGGCATTGCCGCCCCGCTGCCCTCGACGAAAGCCAATTCGAACCCGGCGTTGGCCGCGCACGCTGGCAGCTGGAGCCCACAAGGAAGATGACAGCGACCGCTGGAGCAACCCAGAGCCACCTGATCGAGCTCCACGATCATGGACCGTCCGCCATACCTACCACGCCGCCGTCGCCTATAAAAGCCAGGACCGGAGCCTCGGAACCCTAGCGCCTCTACCCGCTAGCCGCCGCTGGTAGACAAAGCCCTTGCACGTCCTCGTCAAAGCTGAGAAAAGAGAAAGAGTAGGAGAAGGAAAGGAGAAGAGGTGGAGGAAGAGAGGAAGGAGGGAAGCAGAGGAAATCGCCGGAGCGCTTCACGCCGCCGTCCATACTCGCCAGGCCGGAGCTGCGCCGTACGACTATGCCGTTGCTGTGACGCCACACCGAGCGGAGAAAGGAGGCGAAGGGAGCAAGGAGGAGAAGAAGGCGTGGAAGAAGAGGAAGTAGGAGAGGAGCCGAGATCGCCAGAGTCGTACATCGCCGGAAGCCACTTCACCACGCTGGAGTCGCCGGAGAAGAGGAGACTGCGCCGGAACCACTACACCAACGCAGCCGATCTTCCTGCACAGCCCCGTCTCACCACTGCGTCAAGCCGCCTACGACTACACCGTCGATGAGCGCCATCATGCCGTCCTCTCCAACCTCGCCCTTGCTCTCATGGCCAGGGCATCTCGCACCAAAGAGGTGTAGGCTAAGGCCTTTTCCGGCCCTTGGACACACGCATGCACGTGCACATGACCAACCAAAGCCAACCGGGTGACTCGGCGTCAGAGTATGCCGAGTTGGACGGACCGCTATGCCGCCGCCGCGGCCGAGCCCTGACGCGGCGTGTGCCATGCGCACCCAAGGCTGAGAAGATGGCCCCCGGAAGCCTTGATGCCCCGAACCATGCCGTCACGGTGCGTGCACCGATGTGCCGCCACGTCGCGCAATTCCTGGCTGCTCCGGCCACCTCGCGGTACGCTGTGTGGCCGTCGAGCATCGCCCCGTTCCTCTACACTTGACCGCCATGATGATGGAGCCCGTGAAGCCCTGTGTTGCCCTGGCCGCGGTGTCGTTGTTCCGCCGGAGCTCCACCGAGAGCTCGCTACTCGCGCGGACGCCGCCGTGCGGGATTGTCACCGCCGTCAAGCCAAAACATCCTATGGTGACCTATTGGACCTGACCGTAGCACCAATTGGTGAAAATGAGGCCTTAGCCCTGATGTTGTCGTACGCCGGCGCCGCCATGCCGCCATCGTCGTGGTCGGCCATGCTGGTGGACTTGCAACCGCCGTCCCTGACCTTGCCTTGCTCACCTTGACCCCGCGTGGGAGATGCACCTGCGGATGGAACCATGGGACGACCGGCGAAGCCTTGCTGGCAGCCTCGCCGCCGGCGAACTGCGTCACCGTGGCCCGTGGAACAGAGTTGAGGATGGGGACGAGAGACAGATATACATAAGCATGAACGCGGTCCTCATAAGCCCAGAGACTGACTAGTGGGGTCCCTTGCCCGAGTCCACCATATGCCAGTAGCCCTGGATCGAAACTAGAAGCGCCGGAGTCCATGCATCCAGTCTACATGAGCCTGGAGAGGAAAATGATTGCGTGGACATGGTTCACCATAGACCGCGTTGTGGTCTATGGACCAACAACGTCGGTCCACCATGAGCCAGCAACCGAACTGATGCCGTGGACCAGAGCCCAATGGACCTCCAAACTATGACGTGGCATCATCGGAGACCGACACGTGGCGGCCCGGCCCGGCCCATATCCGGCCCATTTGAGTTGACCGAGTCAATGATGACATCATCGCTGACGTCAGCTTGGCCCCCCACCGTTTGCCACATCAGCATCCACGTCAGCATAGAATGCACACGCCAGCACCACGTGGCCCAACCAGATTATGCCACGTGTCTCGCCCAGAATATTCAGCCATTTATCTTTTTTTAGAAATTATATTAAACTTCGAAAATTTATAACTAATTCATACGAACTCAGAAAAATATGAAACAAATGTGTAAATTTTCTATAAATCGAGCTCTACGTCATGAGCCTATGTTTGAGTGCATTTGGATCTTTTTGCTATTCATTCATTCTTTGTGGATTCTATAGGAGTCGCTAACGCGACTATTATGTTTCGATTACAGAGTTGACATAGGAGGAGGAGACTCGCTGATCGACTACATCCGACGATGGAAGATTTGTACCACTACTACCTCGACATCGCAGGTGTCATGGCAACACCTTCTTTTAGAGAATCCTATTTAGACATTGCATAATTAATAGAAATGCTAGCGCTTTATATTTAATCCTTTGCTAGTATATGATGCATGCTATTGCCTGAGCTATTAATACCCTTGATTGAAAACCCTTCACCATGTTACCCAGCTTTGCGCTTGCATTTATATTATTATTACCATCTTTCTGCTTGCTTGCACTTTAAATCACCATACTTATTATAACTCCATTTCACATTGTATCTGTGATGTGATGCGGGTGGTGAACCCCTGGGAATGGTTTGGCTTGGGATGCTAGACTTGGTGGACTTGGTGAGGATCTAGTGGTTCTACGGGTGTGACGGGTGCGTGGAGGGTGAGGGTCGAGTCGACCAAGCTGGAATATACGACGAGCCTAGGGCAAGTCTTGCCGTGGGGTGAACTGGACATCCCTGTCAGATATACCTGTGGTGGGTAAATGTGTGTGAGGTGAACCCTGAGTGTGAGCCTCCGAGGGGCGGAGCTCAGGGAGAAGGTGTTGTGGTGGCACGTGGTGCTGTGATGGCACCCGAACAGGAAACCCTGATGGAGACATTCTGGCTTGGTTATCCCTAAGGACTTACTAGTACTCAGTTTCTTTAGGACTCCTTTGCATACCACACGCTCTCTGTGATGCGGAGACGGCTGGACTACTTGGTAGCACGGTGCCACTACTACTAGGCGAGCAGTGTAGGGAGGTACGGGCATTGGTGGACTCACACCCTTCTGAGATGTATGATACACGTAACTAGGCATGGTTCATGACTTCACAGTTTCAGCCATTCTAGAGGTACTTGGGATGTTCCAGGGCTGAGTGGTAGGGTGGCATCGTTCTATTATAGCAAGCAGCTGGAATCAGCCTAGGCATGGCCATGTCAAGGATGGCTATCTTGTGAGTATGTGAGACCTCTGCAGAGTGTTCTTGGTTGATCGATCGATACATATGCCGACTTATCGGCTATACACCTGTCCTGTGTTCTGCTTCACTAGATAGGAGAGGAGTGATCCACCTTTTCTGAGATTGCTGGCCGTGAGCTCTTGGGTTGTGGGCTACGGGCCGTTGAGATAGACCGAGAGGGAGTTGGTCTGCCGACTTGAGTGTGAGATCTGGTGTGGTGATGGAGGTGTGGTGATGGATTTGGGATGGATGGGATGGATGTGTGTGGGAATGGGAATGTGTAAAACTTGACCATTATTATTATTACTTGCTACTACTTCGCATGTGCTAAGGATGCAAAGCACAGCCAAACTATAGGATCGCCAGATCCCTTTATTTTCTTTTTTCCACTAAAGCTCATTCGGTGCTGACCATGGCCTGTACACATCTGGCGGTGTGCGAGAAGAATTCGCTTGGGAGGGCTGGGCCGCAGCATGGAGCCGAGGAATGATGCCCCCGCTTCCAGGAAGAGGAGGAGCCCTCCGCCGCAGGACCCTTCCTGTCCCTCAGCGGACCGCCCTTCCACGGCGAAGGTGTCACCGCCCTGAGCCCAGGAGCAGCAGCGCATCAAGCGCCCCCGCGGCCGCGATGACGAGCGACAGATGCATTGGAGCAGACACGCCACCGGTAGGCGTGGTCACCATCAGGAGACGAGGCATCGCAGCCCGGGACGGCCCGCCCTGCACCGGAGCCCTCGTTGGCCTGGTGATCGACCACACGAGCCTACGAAATCACGTCCAATGCCACTTCGTAAGCCTCGACATCCTCTTCCTCGTCAGTGTCGTCTTCATACTCGGACACCCCTTCTTCCCCCCTCTCCTCTCTTATCCTCCTGTCTTCATTCCTCAAGTGGCACTCCGTCTGCCGCGCGTTCTTCTCCTACTGCCGCTAATCCCGCTGGTGGTTTCGCTCCCGGCTGTCGATGGTTAGGAGCGGGGGACGGCTAGCCTGGATCGACACCTGACCAACCTGTCGAGAAGACACGAAGAGAGGGGTTAATCCAGAATCGAGACCAATAACGTAGCCAAAGAAAGCCAAAATACTCGCTATCCCAGCGGTGATCTCGGCCGGGAGCATCGGCGGCGTTCCCTCCGCCGGATAAACAGCGTCGTCCTCCCCCGTCAGAAGTCGCAACCGGTCGGTGACAGCGCCAGGGCTTGGAATCACCTACGCCGTCATCGTCCCGGTGCGCGGCGCCTCATCAGTCAGCTGAAACAGCATCAGGGGCCGCTCCCAGAGAGGGATGACTCCCTGAGGGAAGTAGCCGCCTATGATGCCACGGGACCGCACATTGGCCTCCCGATGAACCAGGATCTTCTCTGGAGCATCAACAAGATGGCCGATGTCATCGTCGCTGAGGCTGTACGGCCAGTTGAAGTAGCGCCCCATCAGCTCTGTTGGGGGGAACAAGCTCCGCTAGGACCCCCCTACTTAGCTCCGCGGCCCTAGCATGGGCCAAGATAGGCAAAACGGCTAGGTAACTTTGGACAACCTTCGCTCTGGGCGTCCCGATACGGCGAAGGTCGCTAGGCTCATCCTAGCGATGCGGCGAAGGTACGACATACCTCCACGTTCAAACTCTCTAATCCTCTTGTCGCGCAGGTACGTGAGGGTTCAAAGGAGCTTCCCAGGACCTTCGCCGTGGGCGGAGTTCTCAAGGACCTTCGAGGACGGTAACTTAGCCACCTGGCATCACAGGCGGCGGAAGACCTCCGGACAATCGCCCACGGGATCAGGACGAGGAAACGCCGAAGGCCTGACGCGTGGCGGCACCAAAGGGCGACACGTGGAGCTTCGATGGGCATGACACGTGGCGTCCTGGGATAGGTCTAAGAGGATATGTTTTTAGTTTTGCAAAGTACACAATTGCCCTTGTAAGGCCCACTTGTAAGTGTGATCATAGTTGAAACCCTATTGTAAAAAGCCATTTGACCCTTGGTATGGCCTATAAATACCAAGGGTATGGCAAATGTAAGGGGAGGACCCTTAACACTTTTGGGCCCAATTAATGCAAAACCCCCAAAGGGGATCCATTAGCTCTTGTCTCACTTGGGTAACTGTTTGAATCCCACACCCTGTTTGGGAAACCTTCGCCCTCCTCCTTCGGACCCCGGCGAAGGTAGGGGGCAAGCGTTTGTACCAACAGTTGGCGCCGTCCGTGGGGTCCGAACAAAAGAAGCAAGCCATGGCTCCAAACATCAGTGAACTTTCCTCAGCACAGGGGACCAACGCGGATCCGACCCTCGCTGGCGGAGGTGTCGTACCGCCCAATCCTCTCTCAGAGCAACCTCTGATCGAGCAGTCGGCCAACCTGGCAATTGATCCCAACCTTGACCAAGTTACACCCGGAGGTCGGCAGCGAGCGTCGGTGGTCAGGGACATTATCATCCAGCCGCACCCCCATACCTCCGGAGGTGGCATCGCCAATGAATTCACGACCGACAGCGAAGCTTCGGAAGAAGAAAAGTTGGCCAGGCATCTAGAACAGCTCCAAGAAAGCATCCTCGTTGGCAAAAGGCACCTGAAACAAATCAACAAGGAATCAAGAGCAGCAACCATCCGGCGCAGAACAGAGGAAGCAGAAGCAGAGCTTCGCCGCATCGAGCAAAGCATCAGAGCAGCCGAGGCAGACGCGGAGGTGAGAAACCATAGAGACCCGGCTCTCCCGGGACATGCGCCAGTCGCGCAACCTCCGGTCGAGCAACAGCAAGACCCCCACCCACCACGCCCAGAACCGGACCTCCACGCCAACATACTTTACCCGACAGCCGCTGGCGGAGGTGTCCCAGAACCAAGAGCAGCGCCGTGGGTCCCGCACTACGACTCCAAATCCCCCTGTCATACGACCTCCAGATCACCGAGTGGCCCCAGGGCTTCGCCATGCAACATCTACCGCGGTATGATGGCTCCTACGAGCCACGCCAATATCTAATGTCCTATGAAGCTGCCGTCTCAGCCGCCGGAGGTGATGAGGACATCATGGCCAAGGCCTTCGTGATCGTGGCGAGAGATATCGCTCAAACCTGGTACAGCAACCTCCGGCCAGGATCCATCAGATGTTGGGATGACCTTCGCGAGAGAATCTGCACAAACTTCAAAGGTGTCAGTCGGTCTGCGGCCAAGGCCACCGCTCTCCTCAATTGCAAACAAAGAGTTGATGAGCCATTACAAGATTGGTGGAAAAGATTCCTCAATACCAAGAATCGCACCCCTGGCATCACGGATGAAGTCATGATTTTGGCAGTGACAAGTTGCATCCAGCCGGGACCATGCTCATCGAAGCTGTCAAGAAGGGAACCAAAAACCATCGCTGAGTTATATGACATCATGGAAAAGCAAATCAGAGCAGATAACAATGAACGTGTTAAATCTCAGTCGTCCCAACCTCCGCAACGTCAACAAAGAGAGCGCAATCCGAACCCTCGCAATGAGTACCCCCGCATCGACATGGGAAGCGTCAACGCTATCGATGGCAGCAATGATCAGCAGGCTCGGCAAAGACCCTCGTCGCCCCGGACAACCCCGCCACAAGTCGATAGAAGACCCGCCAACTCGATCGCGAGGCAAAGAACCTCCGCAGCCGCACTATTGCCATTTCTGTGGAAAAGCCAGCGACCACTACACCAAGCAGTGCGTATGGTATATCAAGGGGCTTGAGTGCAGAGACGGCCAAGCCCCACCAGCCCCGCAGGTAGGAACAGTCAACCATACCCGCAGAGCAGCTCCGAACCCCCGCAATCGCAACCAGGGATACAACCACAACCATCGAGCTCAGCAACCCCCGTATCAGCAACCAATTTACTACCCTCAACCGCCCTTCGCTCAGGGTCAATATGCTCACAACCAACAGCAGCAATACTACCATCGCCAAGCACAACAACAGTATCAGCAACTTCAGCCAATCGCCCATCAAACTCAAGCGCAAGCCTTACCTCCGCCACCACCCCTACCAGCACTACCTCCGCCACAACCAATCAAAATTGAGGGAGAAACACAGGGAGCACAGACAGCGGTCAATAATCCCACAGCTACCTACGGGGTCATCATGGCTATTTCCGGAGGTTCAGGGGAGGATTATGGCAACAAAAGACAACGCAGAGAGCACTTTCGCCGGGTCAATCATGTAGCCTGCGAAGGTCCTCATAGAAATGATCACTGGTCGCACATACCCTTGACCTTCAACAGCTCAGATCTCAAGCTCAAACAATA
Organism: Themeda triandra; assembly: GCA_018135685.1. Classification (NCBI taxonomy): domain Eukaryota; kingdom Viridiplantae; phylum Streptophyta; class Magnoliopsida; order Poales; family Poaceae; genus Themeda; species Themeda triandra. The sequence continues at coordinate 1,291,962 of JAENPR010000038.1, forward strand.
CCCACATACGGATGCGATGGTCATAGAAACAAACATCGCAGGCTGGACAGTGACCAAAATTCTTGTGGACAATGGCAGCTCCGCCGACATCTTATTCACATCCACCTTCGATGGCATGAAGCTCGACAGAAATAAACTTCAGCCGGCAGGACATCCGCTATTTGGGTTCGGAGGCCAGCAGATTAGAGCAATCGGAAAAATCACTCTACCAGTATCCTTCGGCAACAAAACCATCGCCCGCACAGAGCACATCACCTTCGACGTAGTTGATATCCCATATAACTACAACGCCATCTTCGGGAGGGGCACAATCAATCAATTCAATGCTGCAATTCATCCTGGTTACCTCTGCATGAAAATGCCAGCGCCCGGAGGTATCGTAGCCGTCTACGGAGACCAAAACACGGCCAGAATAGCGGAGCAAGCAGCCACTCCGGGGCAGAAAAACGTCCATTGCCTGCAGGAGAAGGAGCAGAGACAGCAGCAAGAAGAAGAACGAAAGGAGCAACGAGAAGCGGAGCCGAAAATAGAGCAGCCTGGTTACCTTCGCGCGCGCAGCCGGAGGAAGAAACAAAAAAGATTCAGCTATTCCCGGACGATCCTGAAAAGAAAGTCATTATATCAGCTCTGTTAGACACCGAATTTGAAGCTCAACTCATCCAGTTCCTCCGTGATAACAGCGATGCCTTCGCATGGTCGGCTTCGGACCTCGTCGGCGTAGACAGAAAACTTATTGAGCACCACCTAAACATCAGCAAAGATCATCCTCCGATCAAGCAAAAGCTCCACAAAATGTCGGAAGAAAGGAAACAAGCCGCCAAAGCGGAGGTAGATCGGCTGCTAAAAGCGGAGGTCATTCGCAAGGTCAAATACCCAACCTGGCTCTCTAACGTGGTATTAGTACAAAAGAAGAACCTCAAGTGGCGAATGTGTGTTGATTTCACAAGTCTCAACAAGGCATGTCCAAAAGACTACTTTCCATTACCTAGGATAAGCACCCTTGTGGACGCTGCTGCGGGTTGTGAGCTTTTGTCTCTGCTCAATTGCTTCTCCGGCTACCATCAAATTTGGATGAACAAGGACGACGAAGAAAAGACAAGCTTCATCACCCCCGATGGCACTTTCTGTTTCAGAAGAATGGCTGAGGGGCTCCGCAACGCAGGCCCAACCTTCGCCCGCATGACGGCGGAGGTCTTCAAAGATGATCCAACAGTCTCGGCTTATGTTGATGACATCGTGATCCGAGCAAACTCGAATCAACCATATAGCCGATCCGCTCGAACCTTCGACAAGCTCAAAAAGGCGAAGCTCAAGCTCAACCCCGAGAAGTGCGTCTTCGGAGTCAGCAAAGGGAAGCTCCTGGGATGTCTTGTCTCAGCTAGAGGAATCGAAGCCAATCCAACAAAAATAGACGCAATCCTTTCCATGTCACCTCCGACGTCAAGGAAGTCTGCTCAGCGCCTAACCGGTCGGTTAGCTTCGCTTAGCAGATTCATCTCACGGTCTGCAGAGCGGGGGTTGCCCTTCTTTGAGGTACTCAAAACCTGTGAACCTTTTAAGTGGGGTCCCGCCCAGCAGGCTGCCTTCGATAGTCTCAAGCAGTACTTACTCAAGTTGACAACCCTCGCAAGCCCGGAACCTTCGGAACCGCTACTGCTATACGTCGCAGCCTCGCCTCACGCGGTCAGCGCCGTTTTGGTCAAAGAAACCCTACAGGAACATCAAAGACGACAGATACCCGTGTATTACGTGTCAGAGGTCCTCGAAGGTCCCAAGAAGCATTATTCAGAGCTCGAAAAGATCGCATATGCGGTGGTTATGGCTGCAAAGAAGCTCAAGCACTATTTTCAGTCTCATCCCATCACAATACCTTCGCATGTCCCTTTGGATAACATCTTCAGAAACCCAGAGGCAGTGGGCAGAATCGCCAAGTGGGCTTCACAACTCAGCGATTACACGTTAACCTTCGTTGGCAGACACACAATCAAATCGCAAGCTCTAGCAGATTTCATTGTAGATTGGACCCCGGATCCTCACAACAAGGCTGAAGACATCGAACCTCCGTGGACTGTACACGTGGACGGAGCATGGGGCGCCCAAGGGGCCGGAATCGCAGCAATCCTAACTTCACCTTCGGGAGTCCAGCTCAGATACGCCGCAAGACTCGAGTTTCAATGCACCAACAACTCTGCTGAGTATGAAGCTGTCCTCTTGGCCCTCGCGAAGCTTCGTGCCCTTTCTGTGCGCCGGGCGATCATCCGGACCGACTCTCAGGTGATCGCTGGCCACATCGAGAAAACTTTCGAGGCAAAGGATCCGGAGCTACAGAAATACCTTCACACTATCCGCAAAGCAGAAGCTTTCTTCTTGGGCATCACCACAAAGCCCATCCCTCGCAGCGAGAACAGGGAGGCAGACGAAATAGCGAAGGCCGCAGCTCAATCATCTCCACTACCTCCGGACGTCTTCTATGAGACCTTCGCTGCACCTGCAATCGCCTGCAACATACCTCCAGTGAGAATGGTCAACATAATATCCAGCGAAGATTGGCGGGCTCCCATCATAGCTTACATCAAGGGCTTCTATGAACCCGAATCGAAGGAAGAAGAAAAAAGAATGATTCAAAGAGCGCGGGGGTATAAAATCGAAGGCCAGAACCTGTATAAGGCCTCGGTCACGGCTCCTTGGCTAAAATGCGTCGCCACAAGCGAAGGTATCGCCATACTCAAAGAAATCCACCAGGGCATCTGTGGCTCGCACAATGGCCCAAGGGCTCTAGTTGGGAAGGCATTCGTGCAAGGATTCTATTGGCCCACCGCTTTGTCCGACGCTTCCTTCGGGTGCCAAGACCGCGAAGGTTGCCGGCGGGCCGCCAACCATTCAAATGGACCCGGGCTCCGACCACTTTGATCCGCCCGACATGGCCAATGCAGCGTTGGGCCATGGATTTGGTTGGACCCCTACCGACCGCTCCCGGGAGGCTCCGCTATGCGGTGGTGGCGGTGGAGTACTTTACCAAATGGATCGAAGCTCGGGCGCTTGCCACCATCACCTCCGCTACGGTACAAAAGTTCTTCTGGCAACAGATCGTATGTCGCTTCGGCGTCCCAAGGGATCTCACAGTTGACAATGGAACCCAATTTGATAGCTTCGCCTTCAAAGAGTTTTGTTTCCAAATCGGCACCAAAATCCATTTCGCCTCAGTCAGACATCCGCAGTCCAATGGACTAGTCGAAAGGGCCAATGCAATCATCCTGCAAGGAATCAAAAAGAACCTCACAGATAAGCCACTGGGCAAATGGGCGGAGGAACTCACCACTGTCGTCTGGTCTCACAACACCTCCGATGGCAGGGCCACCGGCATCACTCCATTTAAGTTGCTCTATGGAGAAGAAGCCGTGCTCCCAGAAGAGCTCCGCCACGGGTCACCAAGAGCTACCTCCAATACCAACACTCAAGATGAAGCGCTTGACAAGGACCTACTTGAAGAAGTAAGGTGCAAAGCAGTCAATAACCTCCGTAGCTACCAGGCTGAAACCCAGAGGTGGAGAGACAAGAAGGTCTCACCACGCGACCTCCGCCAAGGAGACATGGTTTTGATCAGGAAGCAAAACGCGAAGATGGCAGGCAAGCTCCAAGACAAGTGGCTCGGCCCTTACATTATCACAAGCTTCGCAAGACAAGGCTCGTTCCATCTCCAGGATGCCGAAGGTCGCAAACTACCGCACACATGGAACATCGACGACCTCCGCAAGTATTACCCTTAGCATCTCACAAAGAACTATGTAATCATTACCTTCGCATTGTTTTTTCCTTCTCTCCTTCGCATACATAGACTATCCTTGCACTCTTTTTCCTTATGTCCAGGGCATGAGGTTTTTTAATGAGGCAAGAAAATTATGTAATATAGCAAAGTTTTATTACCCTGAGATTTGCATGTCAACCACCGCTGAAACGGACTAGGCTATGCCCCGTCCTCATCAGCAGCCGCTATAAATGCAGGGATTGCCTCGGGCCGACAATCGACCCCAGTCGAAGGTCACCCCGATGCAAGCCCATCCACAAACCCCCGCCAGTCGGGCCGGGGCTGCGATGAAAGCCAACTCCACCTCGACCCCGCAGAGGGCGAGGAGCGGAGCTACCAAACCCGAGACCCCGCCCGTCGGGCCGGGGGCTGCGATGAAAGCAAACTCCACCTCGACCCCGCAAAGGGCGAGGAGCGGAGCTACCAAATTCCGCGAGACCCCCGCCGGCCGGGCCGGGGCGCGATGAAAGCAAACTCCACCTCGACCCCCGCAGAGGGCGAGGAGCGGAGCTACCAAATTCCGCGAGACCCCGCCGGTCGGGTCGGGGCTGCGATGAAAGCAAACTCCACCTCGACCCCCGCAGAGGGAGAGGAGCGGAGCTATCAAATTCCGCGGACCCCCGCCAGTCGGGCCAGGGGCTGCGGTGAAGGCAAACTCCACCTCGACCCCCGCAGAGGGCGAGGAGCGCAGGTGAGAGAGTTGCCAACCAAACTAAAAAGAGCTCCAAGACATCGATCAACCTACACCCAGTTCCTCAAAAATGTCCACATCCAGCTCTAAGTTTACACCTCCATATATAGCCTTCAATCTTCAAACCCTCGCCGTACAAGCCAGACAGTATATTAAAAGCCCTGTACCTGCCCCTAACCACCACACCTACCCTAGTACCTTACTAATCCCAAACATTACACCCGCTTGTACTCCACTACCACCAAAATACGCTTATTTAAGCAAGACCCAATAGCCAAACCCAAGCATTCCCAAACCATGTCCGGCCATTAACAAACTCCCTTTGGAATGTGAGGAGTCAGGAAGGAGAGCCTAAGCCAGTGTTTGAGCCGAAGGTTTCGAGTCCGCAGCACAGCCACTTTAGCACAGTTCCAGCTAGTCTTTAGCCCACACCAACCCAACCACCGCAGCCACAGCCTCCGAAGGTCAGGGGCATGAAGCGCAATGTCTTTCCCAGCCATCACTTGCACACACCCTCCGCCAGCCACTTCAGCAACAAAACCCAGCAGCTTTATACAGTCACGTGCAAGGCCACAACTTGACATCTGCTGCAGCCCAAACCACCGCTGAGAACCTAGGAAGAGCTGCGCCAGAGCTAAAACCCGAACACGCGAAAGTAAGCAAACTAGCGTGTAAGGCTGAACTCAACCTTCGCCCCAACAATGCGAAGCTGCTCACCGTCGGAATTCGGTAACCAAGGTTCATCATCAACCAGAACCTTCGTGGCAAAGAACACAATTCAGTCCTTTGAACCGCTGTCCCAAAGGCCAGACTGGCGCCATGTAAACACATGTAGGCTAAGCTCCTCTTACAGTTCGCGCAAAAGATCCTGTATCAACTAAATATAAGTCTTTGTAACTATTACTACCTCCGAAAACTCGCGCGAGCCTCGCTTTTGAAAAGTTGGGCGTCGCTGCGCTAGTACTACCTCCGCGAAACATGCGCGAGCCTCGCTTTTGAAAAGTTGGGCGTCGCTGCGCTATTACTACCTCCGAAAACTCGCGCGAGCCTCGCTTTTGAAAAGTTGGGCGTCGCTGCGCTATTACTACCTCCGCGAAACATGCGCGAGCCTCGCTTTTGAAAAGTTGGGCGTCGCTGCGCTATTACTACCTCCGAAAACTCGCGCGAGCCTCGCTTTTGAAAAGTTGGGCGTCGCTGTGCTATTACTACCTCCGCAAAACATGCGTGAGCCTCGCTTTTGAAAAGTTGGGCGTCGCTGCGCTATTACTACCTCCGAAAACTCGCGCGAGCGTCGCTTTTGAAAAGTTGGGCGTCGCTGCGCTATTACTACCTCCGCGAAACATGCGCGAGCCTCGCTTTTGAAAAGTTGGGCGTCGCTGCACTATTACTACCTCCGAAAACTCGTGCGAGCCTCGCTTTTGAAAAGTTGGGCGTCGCTGCGCTATTACTACCTCCGCGAAACATGCGCGAGCCTCGCTTTTGAAAGGTTGGGCGTCGCTGCGCTATTACTACCTCCGAAAACTCGCGCGAGCCTCGCTTTTGAAAAGTTGGGCGTCGCTGCGCTATTACTACCTCCGCAAAACATGCGCGAGCCTCGCTTTTGAAAAGTTGGGTGTCGCTGCGCTATTACTACCTCCGAAAACTCACGCGAGCATCGCTTTTGAAAAGTTGGGTGTCGCTGCGCTATTACTACCTCCGCGAAACATGCGCGAGCCTCGCTTTGGAAAAGTTGGGCGTCGCTGCGCTATTACTACCTCTGAAAACTCGCGCGAGCCTCGCTTTTGAAAAGTTGGGCGTCGCTGCGCTATTACTACCTCCGTGAAACATGCGCGAGCCTCGCTTTTGAAAAGTTGGGCGTCGCTGCACTATTACTACATACGAAAGCTGGCGCGAGCCTCGCTGTTGAAGAGTTGGGCACCGCTGTGTTTCACCACAGCATTTCTTTACCCCCGCGAACAAGCACAACTTTCATTAACAACAACAAGTTAAAAGTTCCCTTTACAAGTCATCTCCTCAGGCGACCTTGAGGGTCAGCATAATAATGCAACACTTGACCACGCTTCCGCCGAGACCGTGGTCGAGTCACCTCCGCGGCAATAAATTGCACTACCCCTTCCAATATGTCATCAACAAGCTCCTCCGCAACCATGCCAACAAATTCCTCCACATCCGTGAAAATTATCTCACGACCAGCAACACATTCATTGTCCTCGTCGTCGCTAATGACTACCACCTCCGGGGGAGGTTGCCGGGTTGTGTCGGTCTCATCGTCGCTGTCTTCAATAAGAATCGGGGCACTCCAAGAACCTCGCCAGCTTTTTACCACAAGAGGTAAGTCGCCTTCAAGCACCCTCGAACGAAAACACCGCCGGAGATCACGCGTGTCTATCTCCACCGGTTCCTCCTTCGGATAAGCAATCCGCCACTACCTCCGGATTCCTCAGACCGTCTCCCACGGCCAGCGGCCCGGAGGAGTTGGCGCGATTTTTGAACTGACCGATCATACTTCGCTACTCTCCACCACCAAATCCTATCAAATTTTGCATGAGGATTTTTGCCCCTCAGATTAATCCAGCTGGCTCCCGTCATGAAAAAATCTTGACGATTCAGCATCAGCGGAACCACGTTAAAAATGGCAGGCCCAAAATCCAGAGGAACCTGCGCAGCGAAGGCACACGATCAGTGCTCGCCAAACCTCCGCCCTAACACACGCAACTAAAACCCTCGCAATAAACAAGCGGAGAGACCTAGGCAGAATACACCGATCGAATTTAAGAAGAAAAAACCGAAGGTACCATTAACCGACCAAATCAAGAAGCCTTATGGCCCAATGTATCTTACAGACACCCAGAATGCACGCAGTGCAAATCGTTCAAAAATGTTTCCCTCCAAGCCTCACCAAAAAGAAGACAGGATCAACCAACCATACTCTAAGCCTGTTCACCGGGGTAACACCAACCTGCTCGTCAGCGGAGCCTCCCGGAGGTAGGTTGATCGCGGGGGCAGTTTCAGTCTCCTGCGCGCCTGTGTTCACGGGCCCCGGCGCCGAACCTCCGTCGGCGGACGTCCCGGTGGTCGTCGTGGCGTTGCCCTCCTCCGGAGGTGGTAAATCCTGTGTCCCCTCCGCCAGCACGTCCATCTGCAAGATCCAGGAAGATCCTTTTAGAAACCAAGACAACTCAATAATCAGAACAGTTATTCACGGACAAGAAAGTCACGCGATCCTTACCCCCACAGCAACTTCAGCGACAATTTCGTACGCCAGTCTGGTACCTCCGCAGACAGCGAACTTGTCGAAAGCCGCATGGCCCACGGAGGCAACCAGCGAATCCTTCCTTGCCTCACGAACCTCCTCCACGGTGGGCCAGCGGAAGTCGGCGCCGATGATCTTGCGGGCGTGCTTACTCCCCGCATCCCTAAGGGCGCAGGCAGTGGCCGAACCCCCGCAGAAAATCCCCGCCTCTACCAGCTGGTCAAAAAAGGGTGTCAAGTAATTCAGTTCATTTTTTAGCCACTCCGCATAACCTTCGACGCTGGGTTCAGCGGGCAGATCGCTGGTGGGAGCCCCGCCAGTATGTGCCAGCTGCGCATCAAAGATCCCCTTCACCTCCGCCATGCGGGACACTAGGGCGCGCATCAAGTCCGCCTCCCTCTCCTCTGCATCAATAGCACGCTTCCCAAGACGTTCCTTCTCACCCTCAGCGTCCTCCGCCCGCTTCCTCATATCTTCAAAATCTTTGTTAGCATTCCGAAGCTCCGCCCTCAAGTCCACGCTCCGTGACACAGCAGCATCGCAATCCTCATAAGCCTTCTTTTTAGCCTCGCGAAGCTTATTCATATCAGCCTTGTGAGAAGCTTGCTCCGTGAGGAGCTCCTGAACTCGCCGCTCAAGCTGACGGTTCTGCTTTTCGAGCTCCGCAATCCTCTTCTGCGCCTCAGCTTCATCTTTCGCGCAATGCTGTCGTGTGCCCCGTGCAAGCAAAATAGTTTCAATCAGCTTCGCCTCGATATCGATCAAGTTATTCTCCACCTTCTGGCCTGCCAGCAGCAGCTCCGCCTCGGGCACACTGACGCGTCCAAAGGCAGGGACCAAGAACCTCCGCTCCCCCTCACTGCAGATCAACCGGCAGTCGCGGAGGTCGGCACTAGTGTACAGGTGCGCTTTAGGGTCCGTGACCCCCGCCGACTGGGCGAAGTAGGGCAATGAGCTCGGCGATGCTTCACCCAAACCTTCTTCCCAGGCTCGGTATGGGGCGGAGGTACAGCCTCCTCTCCATCAACCCAGATATGGATTCCCTCGTACTCCAGCGGCTCGTTGCGAGCGCCGGGGGAAGTCTCAGCATCCACCATCGCCAGATCTTGGTCTTCTCCTCCTCGTGGCTCCTCCGTCGCCGTCTTGTCCGCAGCCTTTTGCTGGACCTCCGCAAGGACCTGCTGTTCAGGAATGTGGGCCGAAGTGATGTCCACGTCCTCGTCTGGCCTCTTGCCCGACCGACCTGAGGGAGACGAGCTGCCAGAAGACTGGTCCCCGCTGCTGCTGTTGCTACTACTACTGCTGCCGCTGCTAACGGTCAGAACCGGAGCGGGTCTTGGCACCGCCAGTGAAGCCAAAGAGGGCATGCGTCCTCTTCCGCTCCCCCGTCCCCGCCCACCTCTAGGCGCCAGCGGAGGTCGCTGGGCGATAGGGAGAACGTTCAGCGGCTCCTCCATAGACACAGCAGAAGAGAAGGCCGCGCCAGAGCGAGTGGTTCCCGTCGCCAACCCACCTCCGCGCCCGCCAGCTGACGTCTTCCGGATCTTTCCGCCCCCACGACCACCTCCGCCGGCCGGAGCAGGGACATCATCGCTAGCCGAGACCTCGGAGGTCTCCGAGGCTGCTTCTGTTGCCGGCCGCTTCTTGGCCCGTTTCTGCTTCTCCTTCGCGGGGGCAGCAGCTTCCGCCTCGCCCCGGTACTTGATGCCAAGTAGGTCATAAACCCGGTTCACCCGGGTGACCCCCTCCATCTCCTCCTTCATCTTCCGTTGCTCCTCAGCGTCCACTTTCCCAACGAGCTCCAGCACCTCCGCTTCCACCACACAACGGATCTTCTTCAGAGCCTCCGCTTCGCTCGAAGCGGAGGAGAGCTCCTCCGCCCAAGCAACGCGGAGGTTTGGCAAGTTCAGGTCCTTCAAAAACTCGTACCCCATAGCCACATAAGATGACGGCCCTTCCTTCACCAGGCCTGTCCAATCATGGTCGGCCTTCAGAGGCACGACCTTCGCGCAGTGATACTCCGCGAACACATCCCGCTGCGTCATACACCGAGACAGGTCACACATCGCGTCCTCGCAGAGCCGGGACCCTTGGTCGGAGGCGGTGGTCACCTTTAGAGTATCCTTGTCCGGGAGCGGGCGAAGGTCGCCCGCCAAGTCACGCCCCTCAGCATCATCCAAGCGGTAATAAAACCATTTGCTCAGCCAACCTTCCCACTTGTTCTTCTGGGCTTGCACCGGCACCTTCGCGTTGTTCCGTCGACGGAACGTAAGAACCCCGAATTGGCTGTCCTCCGTCACCGTCCTGTTGCCGGTGGTCACCGTCTTCGTCTTCCTTTGCACATGCATGCTGTGCACCTTCGTGAAGCCCTCCACAGTCGGCTCCACTCCCTGCGAGTGACATCCCCACACAAACGCGCAAAGCTTCGGGAAGCTATTGGGCGTCAGGTGATGAAACTGCACGCTAAACTTCCGCAGGGCGCCCAGCACCAACGGGTGAGGCGGAAAACGCAGCCCCGCTTCAAAGAAAGCTTCAAACACCACCACCTGATTGTTGTCAGGGTGCGGCGTCAGCACACCTCCGGGAGCAGTCGCCCTGCCCCTCTCCAGCCAACCTCTGGCAGCAAACCTATCGAGATCCCCCGCCGCCACCGAACTAGCTCCGATCTCATAGATGGGGAGGGTGCTAACAGTGCCCATGGCGTCAGTCCCCTTCGCCTCAGATCCCCTCGCCATCAAACGACTACCTCCGCCTCACTTGAATCACCTCCGCTCCCACTCACAACCCCCGACTTCCTGATGCCTCTCACCCCCGCACGAGTCTATAACCTCCGGATACGAATGAGCGAAAGCAAGCGCGCAGTGGAAAGCGAAGACGCGAGAGCAGGTAAAAAAAGCGTCCCTTTCACCCACCCTCACTATTTATAAGCCGGGGAGTTTCACCACGGTAAAGGCCGGCACAAATCTTGAGGACCCAGTGATCCAACGACGGAGAAAGTGCCACGCAAACCCTAACTGTCCCGTCACCGCCGCAGTGGCGAAGCCCACTCCGGCCCATTAATCAATTAAATTAACAAAGCGCAACTGGGCCCAGCTAAAACAGGCCGCGAGCAACGGTTGGGCGTCGCTGCGGAGGTGGACCTCAGGCCACACGCCACCGGACCATTCCCCCTCTTTTCTTAAGGGCGTTGCTCCGACCCCGCCAGCCGGGCCGAACCATCGTGGGGCTACTGTTGGGGGGAACAACCTCCGCTAGGACCCCCCCTACTTAGCTCCGCGGCCCTAGCATGGGCCAAGATAGGCAAAACGGCTAGGTAACTTTGGACAACCTTCGCTCTGGGCGTCCCGATACGGCGAAGGTCGCTAGGCTCGTCCTAGCGATGCGGCGAAGGTACGACATACCTCCGCGTTCAAACTCTCTAATCCTCTTGTCGCGCAGGTACGTGAGGGTTCAAAGGAGCTTCCCAGGACCTTCGCCGTGGGCGGAGTTCTCAAGGACCTTCGAGGACGGTAACTTCGCCACCTGGCATCACAGGCGGCGGAAGACCTCCGGACAATCGCCCACGGGATCAGGACGGGGAAACGCCGAAGGCCTGACGCGTGGCGGCACCAAAGGGCGACACGTGGAGCTTCGATGGGCATGACACATGGCGTCCTGGGATAGGTCTAAGAGGATATGTTTTTAGTTTTGCAAAGTACACAATTGCCCTTGTAAGGCCCACTTGTAAGTGTGATCATAGTTGAAACCCTATTGTAAAAAGCCATTTGACCCTTGGTATGGCCTATAAATACCAAGGGTATGGCAAATGTAAGGGAGGACCCTTAACACTTTTGGGCCCAATTAATGCAAAAACCCCAAAGGGGATCCATTAGCTCTTGTCTCACTTGGGTAACTGTTTGAATCCCACACCCTGTTTGGGAAACCTTCGCCCTCCTCCTTCGGACCCCGGCGAAGGTAGGGGGCAAGTGTTTGTACCAACAAGCTCCTCTCCGGAGTAACGGGGAAAGGGGCGGCTTCATCATTCCTCAGGTAAAACCACAGCGAGTGCCACCCCTCACCCCCTTTGGAGTAGGAGACGGGATGGACTCGCCGGCACTACCGCGTCTCTACCGGAGCCTGATCCCGGCGCAGCCCATGGGATGGTCTGTCAGGAAGTCCTCCATGAGCAAGCACTTCCACAAATTGAAGTTTGGCTCGATGCCAAGATACCCCTCACAAATGGCCACGAAAATAGAAATTTGCTGGACGCTGTAGGGTTGAGGTGGTGGAGCTCGATGTGGTAATGGGCAAGCAAACCTCAGAGAAACCAATGGGGAGGCACCCCCAACCCGTGCCGATGGAAGTCGACGAAGGAGACGACGAAGCCCGGAGGAGGATTTGGGGCGCGTTCGTCCCTCGGGATCTGCCACTCATCCGTATCAGTGAGGGGAGGAAGGCTGCCCTCCACGACCCGGGTCTATAGCATCGCCGGCGTGATGGCAGAACGGTCCCAGTGCACCATCTCCGGCGGTGAGGTAAGAACTCGAGGTGGGTTCGAATCGAATCTAGAAACTAGATTTCTTTTTCTTTGACTTGGCGACGGTGGCGGTGGGGAAGCGAAGGCTCGGGAAGACGATGACACGAGCGGTCCACCCCGGTATTTGTGCAGGTCAAAACCCTAGTGGGCCATGGGCTCCCACCACCGCCACGCTTCCGGCTGCCGGTGTCACCAAATGCGGTAATGGGCCATGGGACCCGAGCGGCACAGCCCACGTCGGCACGCCCCCAAATAGAAAGCCGGGACCGCGGCCCCCACCATCGGGGCAGAGACAGGCTATGGGCCCTAGGAGGTAAGGCCCGAGCAAAGAAACCACCGCCGACACAAAGGAAACACCAAGGTATGTAGGCTGGTCCCCCCACCGGGATTCGACAGCCGCCTTGACCAAAGCGAAGAGCGAGGGGCGCTGATAGGTGGGTCCCAGTGGCCAGTACCCCCGACGTCGTCATGTTGGGCGGCACCTTGACACGCGTTCGAGTTCTGCCAGATAACAATGCGCGTGGTTGATACCACGGTGGATGGCAACGAGCCCTCGACGCCTAGCGAATGGCGCTCGGGAACTAAACGCGTCGCCTGACAGAAACTGAAATCGATGCCCAGCGGATCTACGCCGGACGACCCCAGGGAGGGGAACCGGGATTTCACTCGAACCACCCGCTATCAGCTCGCCGAGCACCCCATTTCGTCCGATGAAGAAAAATGAAGGGCGGCTCACCCCTGCTTTCCGGCCGAACCGGAACGCGCAGGGAGAAATCGCATAGGGCTTGGAACCTCGCTCGACTAATTGCCGGGAGACGACCCACGACTCCCGAGGGCTCAAATACCATTCTGGAATGCAAAGTGATACGAAGCAAGATTCACGACGCCCGGGGGCTCGAATGCCGTTTCGGAACACGGGTGCTTACACGCTCGAGACAAACAAAAGATAGTTCTCAAATACCCGGGGGCTCAAACGCCTTCCCGATACAAGCCAAACACAATAATAGCTACGCCTAGGACTAGATCACATGGGGAAAGGCAAAAGAAGCCAGCCTCGATGTCGCCCACGCCAAGGACTCCCTGGGCCATCAGCTTGCCACCCCCGGAGAACAGCGCCGACGCCGCCCACGTCGAGGATACCCTGAGCCACCAGTTCACCACCCGCGTGGGAAACGTGTTCACCATCGGTAGCGCCAGGGGCTCCAGAGGCTGCTAACGCGCGCTGTCGATAACCTCCTCGGACGTCACCTGCGTGACGATGGCCCTAGCGGCCTCCCCAAAGTCGTTGACAAGGGCCCTGTTGTCCGCCGCGTTCTGGCCCTCTGGGAAGCCAATGAAGTGACGCAAGTCGCGGCCCAAGTGCAGTTGGGCAGCAGAGAGCCCCACCGACGCGCCCAGGAAGACGCCGCAGTCGGCGACCGAATGAATGCGGGCGAGACATCCTGGAGACGTTCAATGAGAGTGGCCCCACGAGCACGCACGGAGTTGGTAGCCGCCTCGGCCACCGGACAGATCAGGCCCAGTTCTCGCTCCAGCGCCAAAACGCGGTTGTTGGCCGCCACGGCTTGGGCGTGGATCCTACCGTCGGCGTGCTCAGTCTCTACAAGCGCGTTGCGGACGATGTCGATGATCTCCCACAAGACCTCCGGGTCTCGGATCTGACGGAGATTCATCGACGGTGCTTCAAATAGGGCTAAGAAGGAGCCTGCCCTCGGAACAGGACCCGACGCCACCACCTGGGCCGCGACCGACCGAAGCACTGACAACGACGGCCTAGCTCCGGGCACGGACGAACCCGCCGACGCCGCAGGAGCAAGGCGACGGCAGACAGGGACAGGGCTCCCCGCGCCAGAACTCCCCATCACAGACCGACCTCCGCTTGGGCCACCACCGATAGGGTGCCGACCGCCGCCCATCTCAAGGAAAAGGTGAACGGGCGGAAGTGGGAAGGTGGTCAGATGGCTGGCGAGACCGCTGCCCCCACTCTCCTTAAATAGGCCCGATCGAACAAGGAAGGCGAATCGACGAGCGCGGCCACCAACCACAGTAAGGAAGCTCCACCACGACCTCCTGCCATAGCAATCACGGCGGTCGGCACGAAGCGGGAAAAGCGCAGCGACCCCCCTCCCATCGGCCGCGGCAGCCATCGGGAAGGGCAGGCAACACTTCATAGGGCCAAGGGAAATCGCGCCCGATCATGGTGGTTCAGCCGAGGCGACGACCGACGTACGTGCACCATGATGCGATCGCTACGGGGTGTACCGGGCGGAGCACGGTAGCCGCATACTGCGGGAGCAAGACCACGTTGGGTACACAACCAAAGCAGAGCAAGACACGCACCAGCCCGGGGACGGCCCACTACACACGAACCAGGTCTCAATAGGTGCCAGTGCGCGTCGCACCAAAACGAGCGGCGGAAGTGGCACTGCGCGTCCCAGGTTCGAACAGACCGCCGGCAAGGACAAACACCAGATCATGGCCAAAGGCCGGCACGACGGCCTGCTCACAAAAACAGAGCCGGAAGGGGAGGCGCGGACCCTACAGCTAACCATTCGCAACTCAACCTGCGGGCACGGGGGCTACACCCGGTGGGAGTGCTCGCACGCGCCCATCAGAAGGGGGAGACGCATGCGCGACGAGATGCCGTTGGCAACAAGGAAGTTTTGGCGAGGTCGAAGTACCTCACCAAAACTCGGATGCATACGAATAAAACTCGTGACGCCCAGGGGATCAAACGCCATTCCATAACACGCGCGCTTGCACATACGAAGATAAGCAAAGGACAGTTCCTAGCGCTCGGGGGCTCGAACACCCGATCGGCGCAGACAGCATGCATAAAACAAAGATGAGCCAAGTTCCAGGTAACCCAAAAGTCTCCTAACGCCTACGAGCTCGATGGCTCGACAGAACAAGCAAAAGAAACATATACACAACGGCGCCTCCTCACCGTGGCCAGGTCAGAAGCAACATTTCCTCGTCCAGGATCTCCTCCGCGGGTACCAGAGCCGAAACGGCACCAGCCACGGCGGCGAGGTTGCTGATGAGGGCCTCATGGGCAGCCACTCCCTGGCCGTCCGGGAAGCCAGACACGCCGCGCAGGCTGATGCCGGTGTGAGACTGAGCGACGGCAAGCGCCACCGATGCGCCGTGGAAGGCCGCCCACTCCGCGACGTCGTGCGCACGAACGGGGATCTCCTAGAGACGGGTAGCGAGGATGGTGCCGGGAGCGTGCATGGACTCGACGGCGGCCTCGGCGGCAGGGCGAAGGGCCTGCAACTCCCTCTCCAGCTCTAAAAACAAAACCTGGGAGCCCTGAGAGAAAAATCCTCGTAGAATGGAGAGCCAAGACAACCATGGATGAAGAACCTTACCCACACCGCGGCCGTCGGCTGCCGCCAGCTGGTCGCGAAGTTGCGCCCTGGCACGCTTGGTCTCCATCAGCGTCTCCCTGACGGCGTCGATCATCACCCAGAGCATGTCTGGGTCCCGAATGGCGCGGAGGCTTGCCACCGGCACCCCGAAGACTGCCAAAACAGATCCCGCCGCTGGCGCCGACGCTGACGCCGCGGTCGCGGTGGCAGCCGTCCCTGCTGCCGATGCCAGACGGGATGACGCGCCCGGCAGGAGCCCCTCGATAACCGGGGATCACTGCTGCGTCGACGCGGAAGCCGAGGGAGCAGAAGGAACCCTCCTGATGCATGAATCAAATCAGGGAATGTCGAAAGCATGGAATGAAAAGAAAGATACCGAGAATTACGCGTACTCACCCACCCTCCAAGGGTGCGCGGCGACAAAGGGAGCGCCCACCGCCGGAGTGATCGTCGTCGGAACTCCCGTCCGTCGGACGCTTGCCATGGTCCATCCCGAAAAAGGGGTGGAGGAAAGATGAGGAAGCTCTCACGAAGGAGATGAAATGGCAGTAGGGAGCGGACCGGCCTACCAAACCGCCTTAAATAAGCGGTAAGGCGAAGAGGAACCGCCGGGGAACCCAAGCGTCGCCGGTATGCCACGCCGGGCCCGCGCT
This sequence comes from Themeda triandra, assembly GCA_018135685.1. Taxonomy (NCBI): domain Eukaryota; kingdom Viridiplantae; phylum Streptophyta; class Magnoliopsida; order Poales; family Poaceae; genus Themeda; species Themeda triandra. The sequence continues at coordinate 1,308,251 of JAENPR010000038.1, forward strand.
CGCCGCAACATGAACCGCCCCTCTCACGCGTTCCTCGAAAACCAGGAGGGCACAGGGCCGAGTGGGACCGCCCCATGTCTCGTCATGGCGGAACCACCGAGAGTTCGAGAACGCTCTAGATCGAGCCACGTTGGAGTACACCAATAGCCAATGAAGGACGAGCGTGCCACGGTGGCCAAATGCGAGGCAACTTCAGCCTACGAGCGAATAACACTCACTCATAGGCTCGGGGGCTACTGTCGGGGGCCCAGATTTTGGACAGCCCATTAAGGACCAAAACCTCGAATAAAGGCCGTAAGCTAGCCCCGCAAATGGGCCAAAGCCCACTTTCGATTGGACCGAACCTCCTCCCATGAAAACATGGCCTCAACAATGAGGTCGAGGGCCGCCACTTCACGGCCCATTCTAGAAATGGGCCTCACACGACCACGGACCGCTTCGGCCGACGTTGTCCCCGCCCGACGTCAACCCGCCTCGCCCGACGTGGGGCGGTAACCGACGTCGACCCATCTCGACCGACATGGAGACTGAACCCGCCATCGATCCGCCTCGCCCGACGTGAGGGGCTTGGGCGATGTCAGGTCGCGCCACCCGGCGCAAGGTAGCCCACGACGATGGACCCCACTGCCCAGTGTGAGGCGGCATACGATCCCTGTATGCCTAGGACGGGGCCACCCGGGACCAGGTCGAGTCACACCGAAACACACCTAGCGGCACAGTTGACCCCGGAGTACCTGCTGTAGGATGACAAAGGAATCTTTAGGCTAACCCAAAGGCATCTATTCCGTAGGACAGGAATCTAAAGGATCCCCCGTGCGTTACCGCAGCCATCCGGCCCCTACCCGAGGTCGTACCAATGTGAACCACCGACCACAGCGCCGGTGCATGCCTTGATCAGGCTCTGTCGGTATAATGGGCGCAGAAGGAAGATACCTGACGACCGACGAGCTATGAGAGGCTACCAAGGACAGGGTCCGTACCAACGGCCGGGCAGGGAAGCCCCGACCCCTACTACGACCCAAAACTCGCGGACATTTGGGCGTACGGCATGCCCGGGGCCCCTTGCGGTGGAATAGCCACGAGATCGACACGATCACAAACCAGGTCCCGCCGGATGGATATTTACATAGAAATTGGCCAAGTCTCCCGACGACGTGTAAAAACCGAGCTTTCCCTTGAGCTATAAAAGGGGGAGGTCAAGCCATTCTTAGGACAACGAAACACATTAGCACATTTCATCACCTCGAGACCTGAGAGCCCACTCTCTCTTGCTGTGCTTGTACACCCCTCCATAATTTCCTAGATAAAGAACACGAGTGCCAACTCGAACTGGACATAGGGATCGTTCTGCCTGAACCAGTATAAACCTTCGTGTCTCCTTGACTCACCATCGGCTAGCCTAAATACGCTCCCGTGATAAATTTATTGTCGGCCGTTGTTCAGAACGTCGACTGGGAGTCCGGCCAGCCATTCAGGGACATCCGGGCCTGACCGGCAGTGGGGCACACAGCGGCGGCGCCCCGAGACATGCCCGCGGCAGGGGCTGGCCGCGTTCGTGGCTGCCGTGCCGTCGTGCACGAGGAAGGCCAAGCGGCGACAGAGGTAGGGGCGCTAGGCAAGCGGTAGTGGCTCGGAGGAGAGGCGCCAGCAGCCGGAGACGAGGGAGCGAAAGACGCCAACCATCCATGGAGACCTCAACGGAAAACATAGAAAGAAGGAGACGGCGGTCAGTGGTGATGGATTCGCGAAAAAAATTGCGTAACGGTGTAGAGAGGATCTAGAGGAACCTAGTAATAGTCTGAAAATACGCGCGGAACGTCGGTCTTGGCCGAAAAAGATCGCCGAACCTTCGCTGGAAAAGTTCACCGGTGTAACTTTGGCTTTAAATATAGGGCAAACCAAGAGGCGGTTGAGGAAACGAGATGTACTTCTGCGATCAGCGCGAGAAGGAGAATGACTGCATGGACTTTATATGTAGGATTTGAACAGTCGACCGAAAATTTATTTTTTATTTTTTCGTCGTTGGCCACCGTGTGAGTTCATATCGGATACGGATTGAGCCGGACATTGGAGAGGGCTGGACAAAAAAATGCAGCGGAAATTTTGCCTTTTTATTATTAGATATAGATATAGATATAGATATAGATATAGATATAGATATAGATATAGATATAGATATAGATATAGATATAGATATAGATATAGATATAGAAAAGTAGATTGATTTTTTTTAGAAAAAAATTATCGGGCCTATCAACGTTAAAACTTTTCTACGCCCGTCACATTGCGTACACAGAAACAGAGGTAGGTCCCCAGCGTGCACAAAAAATTTAGGCGTCTGAAGGGAAGTTTTCACCAAGACATGAACATGATATACATAGCAAAATTAAGTGTATCATCCATTATATATACTGTAGCGTCACCATGCATCTTGTAAACCCAAGAGATTTCCTGCGTAGATACCAACTGCCCCAAGACGAAGAGGTCTCGACATCACCCACGCCCAAGCGTCGGTCCTGCAGATCTCTTGCAATCTATGATTAACAGGGGAAAGGACTTGGGTCTTCTGCAGCTACCAATTCCCTCAACCTCAACAACTGATTTCCCAGTGGTGCAATATGCTGATGATACCCTGATTATCTTTTAAGGAGACACCAGGCAACTTTTCTTCTTAAAGTCCCTGCTCAACAGCTTCTGTCTAGCAACTGGGCTCAAGGTAAATTTTAATAAATTGATGATGATCCCAATAAACATCCATGAGGACAGGCTCTCAGTTTTGGCCAGCACTTTTGGCTGCTCTATTGGCCCTCTTCCATTTACTTATTTAGGTCTGCCTCTAAGCATCTCTAGACCCACAGCTCAAGAGTTTCTCCCCATGGTCAGCAAATGTGAAAAAAGGCTTGCTTTGGTCTCTCCTTTTCTGAATCAAGCAGGGAGGCTCCAAATGGTTAATGCAGTCTTTTCTGCACTACCCACCTTCTTCATGTGTTCAATAGTTCTTCCAAAGTCCATAATCAAGCAAATTGATAAGTATAGGAAGCAATGTCTGTGGAGGGGTTCAAGCATTAATGAGAGTGGTCACCCAAAGGCTGCTTGGGGAATGGTCCGTATTCCAAAAGTTGAAGGGGGAATGGGAGTCATTGATATAGAAAAACAGAATAAGGCACTCCTGATGAAAAACCTGTACAAATTTTTCAATAACGTCGTTATGAACATAAAGGCCCAAGGTATGGAATCCTAGGAAGAGGCTAGCGAACATGACATACCTTGGGTGAAGCTGATTTGGGAGAAGCACTACTCGAATGGCAGGCTACCTAAACACACTAGGAAAGGTTCCTTTTGGTGGAGGGACATTCTGAAACTCCTCCCTCAATTCAAGGATCTGGTAATACCCTCAATTGGTGTTGGGGACAGCATTCTTTTCTGGATGGATAATTGGAACGTGGAACCCCTGGCTACTTCGGCCCCTGAGCTCTTCTCCTTTGTAAGGAACAGACAATTAACAGTGCAGAAAGTTATGAACACAACTGATCTCACTAACCTTCTTCAGCTGCCCATCTCCCAGATTGCTTACACTCAGCTGCAGACGGTGCTGGATTTGATAGATGCTACAGAACTAAATGACAGCCTTAACAAGTGGAGCTTCAGAGGAGGATCTGAAAAATACTCAGCCAGTGTTAACACTGAAATTTGGTAAAGAAGATGACAGGTGGACCTGCAGTCGGCAAGAAGAGGATTCGGCAATATGTGTGTGCGGTCGGCTAAAATTCCACGATTTGGCAAATGCTCAGGCGGTCGGCTATTCTCAAACTGAGCGGTGGTTCCATTCGGGAAGTAAAAGATAGCAAGTAAAGCTGACCGAAAAGGAGAGGAGTCATGATGATTAAGGACTCCGATAAGATTTAGAGTTAAGAGTTTTTAGTTTCCCATATTTATTTAGTAGATCGTAGTCTTTCAGGACTCATAATTTGTCTAGGGTATAAATATAAACCCTCGACCATTGTAATAAGGGTTCACAACCAAATCAATACAACCGGCCCCGTGCCAACTTTTCGAGTCCTTTTAGTCGAGTCGTCGAGTTTCTTCGAGGGGAGCCATCGATCCGTCGACCCCCGTAAGTACCGGCAACCTTGCTATCATGTCTAGTATCATGCGGCGGATTTAGATCGTGATGCAAGTAGTCCCGTTTTGTCCCGATCGGATGGCCGTGCGGCGGCAGCGCCTCGCTTGACAATAGGAAGTCTTCGCTTGTGTTTTGTTTATCTCGACGGGATGGCCGTGCGGCGGCGTCTGCTTGATAGCTTAGCGTAAGCAAGATAGTTATCGGCTCTATTAGATTTGGCAAGATCTAATAGATTCATTAAGTTATCCCGTGTTGCATGCTCTTATATTTATTTTATATGTTTGCACACACTCTTTTTGCCCAATCTAGATCGATACGGTTCGGCTCTTGATAGATAGATCACATGCTTGTATAGCCGAATTAGATAAATCGATCTAGATTGTCATGTGTTGCGGGTTCATTCACGTAGATGTAAGATAAGCCTTGACAGGACCGGGTACCGTGCGGCAGATGCAGGTCTTTGGGTTACTCTAGAGCTAGTCATCCGGTGGACTAGAGATCGGTTTAATCTGATAGGTTTCTTTTACGTTTTGCTTGTCTGTTCCTTCCTCACGGACCCCGATTCGGCAATCTTGCCGATACGGTTATGCCTACATGAGCAACGTTAGATTAGGATAAGCCTTGACAGGACCGGGTACCGTGCGGCAGATGCAGGTCTTTGGGTTACTCTAGAGCTAGTCATCCGGTGGACTAGAGATCGGTTTAATCTGATAGGTTTCTTTTACATTTTACTTGTTTGCTCCTTCCTCACAGATCCCGATTCGGCAATCTTGTTATGCCTACACGAGCAACGGGTATTTATAGATCTGTTTAGGTATATGCATGCTTTTAGCTTCTTACTACTAGATCGTATCATGCGGTGGATTAATCTATTCGTAAGGAGTGGTGTAGATCTGTAGCAAGCGGTATCAAGCGGGGGATTAACTTGCTTGGGTTTATGCTCGACGGGTTTATGAAGGCTAGACGTGCGGCAGACTAGTTGGATTAGGCCTATGCATGTGTTATTTAGGTAGATCTGTATTTATGAGTTGCCTGCTTATTTATTATGCTTTGAACGATGATATCGGTTTAGAATTTATGCTTTAAATGATATATGATGATCGATTTTCACTTGTTCAAACATGTCTTTACATACATGTGTATTCGGCAATCAACCATTTTATGCTTCTTACTTTGTATTTGCCGAATGGGCTATAAACATGCTCCGCGCATGCCTTCTATAGCCGTATGTCGTCGTAAGTGGCTTCGTGGCCGTAAATATGGAACTGTCGGTCTCAACCGGCACGTTCCACCTTGTGGATCTAACAGTTTTATCCCTTGTCGGCTTTCGTGTCAAACCGATCGGCACGCCTCCGGATTCGTAACACCCGGCACCCGATTGAAGCTAGGCTTTCCGGCTTGGTGTGTGAGGCGCAGGGCGGTCACATTTTGCGTCAACACACCTTTTGGCACGCCCGGTGGGACAACTTCCAATTCAAGATGTCAGGAACTGAAATCAGCAATCATCATGTTCTGGATGTGACCTTGGATGAATTGCCAGCGGATCAAAGAGCATTGGTGGAACAGCAACCGAACAATTCCAACGAAGTGCCCGATGTCTTTCTCCAAGAATAAAAGCAACAAGATACTCCCGAAACAGCCCATCGCCAAGGGTTCTTCTTCCACACCAAACTGATGTTACTGATGAAGAAGAAATGCAGAAGGTGGCAGATATCATTCACAAGGCTGTGGGAGACACCATGTTGAACCATAATACAGCTTTTCTGAATACTTTCCGGACAATCATGGTTGATACCTTTGGTCCAGCAGTTGACAAGCGTTTCGAGGAGAGCAATGGTGTACTTGGTGGACCAGTGTTCTTCAACACACAGAAGTCTTCAGGGAAGCCTGCTGGGGGAGACGACATGATCGGTACAAGTAAAGATGGAGCAGTTCACACAGAAAAGCAATAGACCCATGGTCAAGTAGCATTTGGTGCAACAGGAGAAGTGCCAGAATCTGCTTATAAAATCTCTCCAGTAGCAAATAGGTTGCAGAAAAGTATTTATGGAGATGGGTACAATGAGTTTACCGATTATAATGCTATCAATGCTTTGCCGAATCCAGGATACAAGAGTACATCAGGTTTACCCTCTGGAGGACGGTTGCAAGGAGGTCAAGATTCAAATGTTGATGTCCTCCTACACAAAATGGCTGATATGATGCAGAATCAATTCGGCTTGAAATCAAAGAATCAGTCCTACTCTTACAAGTCCCCTTATCCAGAATGGTACAACAGGGTAGCACTCCCACCAAGGGTGAAACCTCCAACAGACTTGACCAAGTTTTCTGGTCAAGATGACACCAGTACTATTGAGCACATTAGCCGATACTTGATGCAACTTGGAGAGGCTGCTGGTGATGAAGCTTGGAGGATCAGATATTTTCCGATGTCTCTTACAGGGCCGGCTTTCACATGGTTTGCATCTCAGCCGGCTAACTCCATTGGTACAAGGGCAGAATTGGAACAGAAGTTCCATGCATATTTTTACACAGGCACCAATGAGAAGAAGTTAGTTGACCTCTGGAGCATGAGGATGAGAACTAATGAAACGCCTCTGGAATACCTCCGCAGATCCAGAGAAGCTAAGAATATGTGTTATTCTCTGAACATACCAGATGATCAGCTTCCAGAGTTAGTTATCGCAGGCATGTTGCCACATATCAAAGAGAAATTGTTTGGTATGGAGTTTGATGACCTTGGACAGCTTGCACAAAAGTTGACAACTATGAGCAACCAAGCCCAAGGATTCAGGAGAGACACTCGCTTTCAGAAGAACAGTGCCACTATTGATGTATATCAAGGTTTTCTGGAAGAAGCATCTGAATATGATGATGAAGATGAAGTAGCCGCTGCAGAGTTAACGTGGGCAAAGGAGCCTACTCTAGTCAGTCAACGATGGGTGAAGCAGCAGAAAGGAACATATGATTTTGATGTCACCAAGGCGGACAAGCTTTTCCTAATGTTAGTGAAAGAAGGGCGTATCAAGTTACCGGAAGGGCATTCCATGTTGCGCCCTGAAGGAGTGAAGGATAAGAAGTACTGTGGATGGCATGATACTAGCTCTCATCACATAAATGACTGCCGAGTGTTCAGAGTAAAAATTCAGAAATCCATTCAAGATGGTCATCTGAGGTTTGATGGCAAGATGCAAGTGGATAAACAACCTTTCCCTCAGAATATGGTCTCTTTTCCTGTCAATGTGATTTCAGCTAGTGATCCCAAAGGAAAAGGCAAGATGAAGGTATTGACTTCTAACAGAGCTAAAGAGAGTGGAGCTGTTGACCCTGATCGGCAAGTTACCAAAGAGGAAATACAGCTACGAGTTCGGTTCCAGAATAGCCGAACAGAGAAGGGCCAAACCTCGAAGCCTAGAGTCACAGCGCGTCACTTGTTGAATAAGTGGCAGAGGGAAAAGGAATTAAAGTATGATGAAGAACAGCAATTCATTGAGCGGGAGCATAAGTTTATGGCAGAACGCCGGAGGTATGAAGAAGAAGTTCATCGAAGGGAACAAGAAGAGTACAGGAGAGATCAAGAGCAGTCTCAATGGAACTGTTCGTTCTTCAGACATTGTTGGAATGAAGGCTTGAAATTACCTACCAGAAATAATTGTCCTGAGTGCAGTGATCAGTACTCAGAGTACAGGCAATCTTGAGTCAACCACCGTCCCGTCCATGATAGACTTGGAACACGATTTCCTGAGGACGATCGGCGCTTAAAAATAAATAATTTTGAGAATCAGCAGAGAAAGAGGTTTGCAGATCAAGGTTGGAATCATAATAGAATGCATGATGAAGAAGAAGACTCCTATGAGTATGTATGGCAAAGGGGGCAGTGGTGTCCTCCAGGTCTAAGGAAAAGCCAGAAGAGGAGAGTTCAATGCTTGAGAAACCAAGAACTGAAAAAAGCAGCTGCCGAAAAGAAGCAAGTATGGCGCCCTAAGGAGAAACCTGATGGACAGGGTGCTTCGGCTAATGCTAACATGGTTTTCTTTATCCCATCAGAGTTCATGGCCCCTGAAGATCAGGATGTTCAAGATGAAGTATACTCTGATTTTGATGAAAGTGAATATCAAGATTTGACGGCTCAACTTGTATTGACACAGCGAGCAGTTTTTGACAAGCCAGCTAAGCATCGTCACTTGAAGCCATTATACTTGAAGGGATATGTCAATGGCAAACCTCTGACTAAAATGCTTGTTGATGGAGGAGCTGCTATCAACATTATGCCTTATACTACTTTCAAAAAACTTGGGATGACAAGTGAAGACCTGCTACAAACCGATATGATACTCAGAGATTTTGCTGGCAATCCTTTTGATACTCGTGGAGCTGTACATGTTGAGTTGATGATTGGATCCAAGACCCTGATTACCACCTTCTTCGTTATTGATGGCAAGGGGGCATATAGTATGCTTCTAGGAAGAGATTGGATCCACGCAAATTGCTGCATACCCTCAACTATGCACCAGATTCTTATTCAATGGATTGGAGATGATGTAGAAATTGTCCATGCTGATGATTCGGTAAGCATTGCTACTTCAGAGCCTACTTATTGGGAGTACGATGGACTAGATTGCCTTTCAGGTAAAGTGTGGAAAGAAGGTCCTGTGAATGTGTTTAACAGAGATCAACAGCCGATCCAAGCAGTCGGCTCTCACAATAATTTTTAATGGATAATCTAATCGATGGCAACAAAGGGAAGTTGGGTCGTGGTTTCATGTCGGCCGATAAATTAGAAGAGATTGATGTTGGTGACAGTTCAAAGCCAAGGACGATGTACATTAGTGCAAATCTAGACCCAGAGTATAAGTTAAACTTGATGAGTCTGCTGAAAGAGTTTTGCCCTCTTCTCCACTTTTGAAGCTCAAGAAGGATTAGAAATTTGTTTGGGGTGACATACAGCAAAAGGCTTTTGATGAGATCAAACAACACATGAAGGCACCACCAGTATTGGTATCTCCACAACTTGACAAGCATTTCAAGCTGTATGTGGCGGCCGATAGCCTGACGATAGGATCGGCCCTTATGCAGGAGTTTGATGAAAAAAGAGTAATAGCTTGCCATTGCCGAAAGTTGTTGGATCTAGAAACAAGGTGTTCGGCTATAGAGAGACTATGCTTATGTATGTACTACTCTTATGCCAAATTTCAGCACTATCTGTTGAATGCCGAATATATGATAATATCTAGCTTTGATGTGATCAAACACATGTTATCAATGCCAGTTTTGAATGGAAGAATTGGCAAATGGGTGTTAGCATTATCAGAGTTTAATTTAAGGAATGAATCGGCAAAAGTAGTAAGAGGTCAGAAATTGCCGATTTCATTACGCAACACCGTGATCCTTCTGAGAAATTTCATCCAAGTTTCGAAGTCGGAATGTAAGAAGAACTAGGAGTTGAATACAAGATAGCCAATTAATTGAAAATCACCTTCAGAATAAAGGAGAGAAATTGGAAGAGATAGCCGATATCGTGCATATCGCCTTTAGCACAAAATAGCCGATACAGTTCGTGTCGCCTTTAGTAATTTTTATACATTATCAAGGTGGCTTCAGCAATTTTTTTCACCGGTAGGTTTATCGGGAGAAGAGAAAGACTGAAGTGCTACACTACAAGCTATCAAATCGTGATGTCAGATCGAGATCTAATCGGCTAATATAACATCATGTGTTCGGGAAAGATGGTATTCGGGAAAACGTTGCAGTCAGAATTCCAACTAAGGAGCGGACATCCTGCAAGAAGATTGTTGCAATCAAGCATCATTGGAGACAAACAGAGAAAATAAGGACCAGCATTCTTCAAAGGATAAGTTTATTCACACCGAATCTACCCTAGTACAAACTATTCATCATCATCATCATCGACAAACAGTTTGTTAAGAACAGATTGAGGATGGGTGGATTCAGCAAGGGCGGCGGCGTGATCGTCATACTCCTCCAACTTCCGGTTGATGTCATCGATCTCGTCTGGGCGTCCACCGCGAAACCCGACCGGATGGACGGAGTAGTTGTCGTTGGTCCGGGACGACATTGCCGCCAGCCCAAGGGAAACACCAAGGTGCACACCTTGGATGACGGCCTGATCAACGCGACCGTGCACAGCAGCCATCTCCCCGCAAGCGTTGTCGGCGACCTCATTCGCCGCCTCCTTCAGCCAGTCGAGCTCTGCAGAAAGCACTGAACAAAGAAGGAAGATAAGACAACAAGCAAATGAAATCGAGATTGAAGAAGTTTCGACAGAGATGTCATACCCGTAATGGCGTCGCAGAATTGCTTTCGCTGATCCTCCCATTCGAGCTGCGCAAGCCCGAACTTCTTGGTCTCCTTGCCAAGCTCCTCCCGGGACACATCTCTCTCCCGAAGAAAGATGAGTGCATCCGCGTGAGTGTACGGATTCGGGTACCCCTTGTACGGATCCTCCTCCGTTTCCGCCGGACCCCAAGGGTTGAGATGGTACGAGCTGCCGGAGTTAGAGGAACTCAGCGAGCCGGGGACAGGAGTAGGAGCAGGAGTAGGAGCGCCCGATGGGGCCGCCGTCGCCGGAGGAAGAAGAAAGTAGCGGCCAGTGATTCCTGCGCCCCTGGGATAATAAAGATAAAATCAAGGTCGGGAAGACGAACGGACAGATAACCGCAAGGGGGCAGAAGATTGATTGGTTACCTCCGGTGTCGTCCACCTCGTGCGTTGCTTCCCTCCGCCTCTTCCGCGGCAGGGCGCTTCCCGTGGTTGTCGCCATCCGCCATCGATTGAATGGAAGCTAAGAGTTTTTTCTCTGCTCTGATTTAGATGGGAGATGAGAAGATTGCAAGTGGTGACTGCTCAAATGTGATGATGGGAGCCGAGAAAGGAGTTCTATTTATGAATACTAGGAGCCGTGGCGAAGACTTCGGGAAAGCCAAGCGACAAAGTAGGGTTTTTTTCACTTCTATGGGCCGATATTGGACTGGGCCGAACTGGCTAATTGGAAGTTACTGTTTCAAAAGAAGTATATGGCATTCATTCGGCTAAAGTGTGTACTCAAGCAGTTCGTTCGGCTAAAAGCGTAGCAAGACGCAGTTGCAATCAGAGGGCTGATGACATTCGGCTAAGGAACATGCCTGAGCATAAACATGTGTTTAACTTCTGAAAACACAATTATAATCAAGAAGCTGAAGACACTCGGCTAAAATAGGAAATCAATGGAAGATAAAACTTTCATTCTTCAAAGGGATGATGACAGAGTATGAGTATTCAGACACAAATTGTTCAGAAGAGATACAGTTCTACATCTACATTACAGGCCGATGATTCATTCATTCAGGAATGAGTTGATTGCATCCATGGCATCAGTCCTCATTCGGCTAACATCATCGAGCACCTTCTGGTCCTCCTCCTCGGAGCTTTGGATTTTGGCAAGCCTAGCCTTGGTCTGCTGGTTCTCTTTGATAACAGATATTATCTTTGCCTTGGTTGCTTCTATGAAGCTCAGCAAATTTGCAGCTTTGGCTTCATGAATTTGAATTTTGGCATTCAGCTGGGCCAACAGAGCTTCCAATTGGGCCTTCTCTTCCCTCATGGCTTGCAAATCAGGTTCCACAGTTTCCAGGGAGTGTTTAGCCGACTGAAGTTCAGAATACAGCTCCTTGGCCTGTTGTTCTTTTACCAGTTTATCATTCTGCAAGGTGGCTCTAACAGCTATATTTTTACTTGCCCTCCTGACTGTGACAAAGTGATCATCAAAATGAGCTATAGATTCCAAGAAGGCCTTAAGAGTGGGAGGAACTTCTTGATCAATAAGCTCCACAATGTCCCTGATCTGGTCTGCATCTTGAACCAAAGTGGTTATATCCTTGTTGAGCAGGAGAGTTATGTCCCTTAGCCGAGCCTCGATTTTCTCGCGACAACCTTTGCCGTGAAGAAACTTCTTCACTCCTCTCTCAAATGAATTCTTCAGCAATAAGAGAAAAGCGGCTTGCGGTGGGCATTATCCTTTTATGAATAAAAGAAAAAGGGCGCGTTACAGCCGAATGTTTCAGTCTGAATATGAAATGAATGACAGACAGGATGATACCTCTTGTATAAAAACTTCATCAAGTACGTCCTGAATTGCCTCAACATTTTCAGTCTCTGGTGCAGAAGCTGCGTCAGGGTGAGCAACATCCTGGCTTGATTGAACATTCTAGGCATCCAAAGGTGGTGAGCTTGGAATTTGATGAGAGGAATGTTCCTCTGTTATCTTTGCTTGATCATCTGAAAAGAATAACAGAAAGAAGAGATAAGAAGGAATTTGGCAGAAAGCAAAAGAAAGAGCAAACTAAGGATGAGTACTAGTATGGTCAGTGGCCCCATGCTGTTCTGCATTACCAGTAGAATTTCCAGGAGAATCCATCACATTCACCAAGACGTTGACTGAACCCTTAGGACCAACCTGTGACTATTGTAAAATGATGAGTATGAGGAAATCAAGATTGTTGACGAATAGAGACTGATGCTCATACCTGAAGCTGTGGCTTGGTTCTTTTAGACCTTGACTTCTTGGGTGTGGTGGCATCTTTGTTTGGATCGATAGGAGCTTTCCTTTTATACTCCTTCAGAAGTACTACATTTTTAGCAGGGATTTTCTTGAATATTGCCAAGGTTGGGGCATTATGTCCTAAAGCAGCAATAGGCCCGGCTTGGAAGTATTGGACTTTTTGAGGTTGAGGAGGTTCAGCATCCTGTTAAGAGAAATGTTCAGAATAAAAATGAAAATCCAAGCAGAAGATCATAAGAAGATTACCTCACTATCAGAATCAAACTGAGGTTGTAGGTTCTGGCATAAAGGATGCACTGGTGTATTGAAGATATGAGCATGCCACTCTTGCCACCAGAAGACAAAAGAGGGATGAGCAGCTTCTGTCAGCCTAAGTGGAAAAGGTGCATATGTTGGAAGCTCCCATCCAAGTTCAAAAACCTTGTTGGCCTCTGTGATGTCTGACAATTTTTCCCTGGGTCTTATGATGCTTGAGAAGTATAATCTCAGGGGCAATTGGCCAAGTCCCAACTGTCTGGCAGCCATATTTGGATTATAGAATTCATAAGTTGGATTCACCAATCTGCCATGATGAAATTCTGCTGGTAAAGTGCAAGGCTTGATAGAAGAATTAAAGATTTCCTTGGCCACATCATCTGAACAGCCAAATTCAAAATTGAACTTACAGGGCAGAGTCAGGTCTTCATTTTCTCTGTAGGGGAGCCAGATTACATTACTGAATCCTTTATAAAAGATCTTGAAAAGATGACCAAGATCTATATTAATGACAATGGATGATGCAGCTTCACCATATGTCTGACAAGCCTTCTGTATAGCATCATCACCTTCAGCATAATTGAGTGATGGAAAGTTCAAGCCATGGAGATCCACTGAAACAATTTGATGCATATACAACTGCAGCCACATCTGAACCAGCCACCAGGGGCCATTGACGCAAGAGATTTCATCATGTTGGCGCATTTGAACAGTAATCTGATGCATCATGTGATAGACAGCTCCCAGGAGGTATCTGCCCAGAGGAATCAATTGACCTACAGCCAAGTCCTCAGCCATCACTATGTGGTTCAGAGTCGGCTCATTTGATCTACTGCAAAAAATGAATCTGCACAGCCACATGTTCATGAAGGCCCTGTATTCCTTGTCATCTACAGATCCTGCTGACATGTAGGTTTGGATATATTTGACCCAACCACCTCCAGATTTTACTGATCTTTGGAAGCTGGTACCTTTGTATTTGGTTGGTGTCGACGAAATATCGGCGATAGTCCGACCAGGGGTATGCCCTGACCGGTAATGGATTGGCGGAAGGCGCACGAGATTGCGAGCAAGACGTAAACAGGGAGCAATCACACGAGGTTTACCCTGGTTCAGCCGCAAAGATGCGTAAAACCCTAGTTCTCGCTCTCTGTTTCGATTATGATGTGGATGTATGAGTCGTGCGTTATGCCGATTACGTCCTCCGGCACGGGGTCCTTGCTCTCCTTATATATCACGGGGAGCAAGGTTACAAGTCGGAACTAGCCTATCTGGTACTAAGTTTATATGCTTTACAAGTCTAAACTTTCCTATCTCAGCTAGGTCTTGTCCTCCTTGTCGGTCTTCGATATTCTTGCCTGTTTTAGGCTGTCTGACCACAGCTAGTCCCCGAGCATATGGATCTTGAGGGAAAAAACACCGTCTTGCTTGGTTGAGTGAGAAAGGGTGGTCGGACACACGTTCGACATGTGGTCCGAGCAGGGGTGGAGGACCGTCTAATGCTTCCGACCACACTTTGCTTACACTTGGTTGACGTTTTCGGTTTTGACCGAAAGATTTATGATGCTCCCGAAAAAAAAAAAAAAGAATTTTGAAAGGGTCCCAAAACGGGAGACGTGGGCCCTCGTTAGTGTGTGATGCCCGCCATCACATGGTATCTGTCGTGATTGGTCGTTGCCTTAGCTTAGTTTTGAAACTAAACTCTTTGTAAAGAGAAAGGATCAGGCCGAGTCATGCAAATGACGTGGGCCCACGTAGTCCCCGAGGTTGTTGTAAGATAGTATATGTTGCGGCAAGCTCTAAAAGAAAGGTCTAGCCCATGTCACCTCTCAGATGACGTGGGCCCACGTAGTCCCCGAGCCTGAGATGAGGTGGAACACGTTATGTCAGGGTCTAAAAAAGAAGACAAAACTGATCATCATATCGTGCTATGTGTTTCCGACCACTCTTTGAGTGAGACCGAGCAGGCCAAATTTTATTTGGGCTGGTCGGTTTGAACCATGCCATAACTTTGTCATGATTAAGTTAAGATAGCTTTGCTACTTAACTCAGTCCCCAGCGTGGCCTGTGAGACCATGGTTTTGAATCTAAACCCATGAAATAGCTTAGCTATTTGTGTGCCGAATAACCGGTATCATTGGCCAAAAAATCCCCTCGGCTATCGGATTGTGTGGGTTGAATTGTTTATGCTATATCGCAACTTTGTTACGGCGGGTTGGAACAGCTTTTTTTGCCGTGAACCCGTCTTTTTAGCGAGGCTGTTTTAAGACTATAGCAAAAGAAACAGACTTAAATGACCTTCGTAGCTTTGCTCACCGTGTCGCTTTCGGGTTATCCGGTAAGCTGTGCGTCCGTAATGGGAAATGTTTTATAAATTTAAATGGGGAGAGAAAACCGACCAAAAAGGCCTTTTAGCTTGAAGCGGCCCAGCTTTTTCCGGCCCATTAAGGAAAAACCCTAGTGTGGTTAAAAACTCTTGGTGCCACCGTCATTTGGTTTGCTTGCATTTTGCCTATAGCATTTGCAATCAGTTCATTCTGCCACCCAAACTGCGTGCCTAGGGTTAGCTCAAGTAACCGCATCCTGTTGTTTCGAGGGTCATGGCGAAGAGGCGTCAATCTCGCAACGGGGAAAAGGAAAGAGAAAAAAGAGCGAAAGAGTATGAGAAGCAGATGAAGCAGATTTGGTCGCCCACTCAATCGACGGCGGCGTCGGTGAATGCTTTGGCGGATGGCGGCATGATCCCGCCGGCATCCTTTGGAGTATGGCGTGTGCCACCTCGAGGTGAGGCATTCCCCGCCCTTATGATGGCGAGATAGTTGTATTCGAGGATTATTTTATCGGGGATTAGGTATCCCAATCCATACTTTCTTGGTGGAGCTTTGTATCCTTTGGAAGATATCACTCTCCACCCGAACTCAATTATGACAATTGCGCTCTTTGTTGCTTATTGCGAGATGTATCTTGCAATTCCCCCAAACTTCAATGTCTTCCGTTATTTTTATGAACTGAAGAAGAGGGGAAACTTGGGTGGTAGTCCAGTGGCTGGGGCATGCTATATTTCTCTTCGTGATGGAATGCGCTCCCGCTGGCTATCTTTCACCCATATTGATAATGTGAAGGACTGGTTCAAGAAGTGGTTTTATGTAAATGACAATGAGCAGGGGAGACCTGTTCTTGTGATATTACACATATTCCTGAACCCAATCATTTTTGGTCGGATAGACCAAATGCTACTGAGATGATTGAGGTGAATGAGATAATTGCCATGATGAACTTCAAGGGTCTGAATGGATTTACGATTCTGTTGCTTATATCTCTCGCCGTATTCAGCCTTCCGAAGGAGAGATTTAATTTTTGTGGGAATATCGTCTAAAAGACGACCCTTCTCGTGAATCTCCGGAGGAAATTTCACTTGATGACATTAATCCGAGACTTCGAAGATGTTCAAACGGGGGAGGATACTCATATCCCTCGTCCTACCCTTAAGCCTTATGATTGGAGGATGCCGCCTCCACCGGTATGTTTCTGCTTACTTATTTGTTTCTTCGTATTTGGACGTTTTTTGGTATCCTTGCCGTTGGACTGATCTTCATGTGTTTATAGGGCCGTCATATATACGTGTCCCGAGTACCTCTTGATATTTTGCCTGCTGGAGAAGCTCTGCAGTACCAGCGTACGGGTTTTGGTCGAGGTATTGACAGGATGACGGTGGCTGATGATACCGTTGATCCCGATGTTGATCGATCGAAGGCGGCAGGGAAATGGAAGGTTGTTTATGAGAAGAAGAAACGATCGGCATCTTGACCGGTGGAGCTTTATCATTACAACCTTGTGCTTCTGGCGGCCAGAAACGTCGGCGTCATCAGATTGCAGAATCGTCAGATTCTGATTCCGATTGTGGAGACGAGCTGACTCTTGCTGAGTTTGCTCGGTGCAAAAAATTGCGCTCGAAAGTGGTCGGGATAGCGCTCTCCCTTTGTTGCGGGGAGCTAGTCGTGTCGTGGAGCAGCCTATGTCAACGGTGACCAGATTGGTCATTCGGAGACCTTGCACGGGATATCTTCTCAGTCGGTCTGTGGATGGTCGGAGTGCTCCGTTGTCATCGTGGCCCAAGATGAAGAAGCGCTTGCTGCCACTGATCTTTCTTCTCCTCTTCGTGATCTGGTGGTGCAGAATGACTTTGATGTTGGTACATCTGTCCCTTCTAGGGATGAGGAGACCGATATGCCGGTGGTTTAGTCTCGCATTTTGAGCGATCTGAGCCGTAAGTTTTGCAAACTTGTTACTTTTTGCTATGCCCTCCCTTTTTTTTTAATTGCTGTAAAAATTTTCATTGTAGGGCTCCTATTGTTGATGACTTGGTCAGGGACCCTTTGGGTCATGAAGCTTTGGTCAATGCTGGAACAAGCCAGGAGGCTGTTCCCGAAGTCATAACTCCTGCTGCCAATGCCGTCATTGATCAAGAAACTGTTCCTGAAGTTGTGCCACCTACTACTGATGCTTGATGATCCAGGGATAGTTCTTGCAAATGTTGTTGCTGAACCTGCGGTGGTCACTGCGGGTATCAACATCATGGCCTCCGCTAGGGATACTCAGCCATCTTATCCCGAAGTAGCGTTAGATTCTTCCCTGGCTTCTTTCGCCGAGGGTGATCAATATCTCGAATATGCATTTGGGTAGTTTTAGACCCGGTGCATCGACAGAGATCGCCCGAGATAATGGAAGAGGTCGGGGGAACTTCTTCTCGGTCCCCATATACCCGGTAGCCGCAGACTATGTTGCTCGTCAAGATGACAACGGTGAATGGCACATTTTTGAAATGTTACTAGGGGTGTCGTTTCGATGGTTTTGAGCAAGTGTTTGCGATCTTCGTGCTCATATTAAGGTTGGTACTTGTTTTTGGTGAATTTTTCTATTTTGCCCGTTCTGTCGCGCCAGAAGGATCTCTTTTGCGAGGTAGTTGAAGATGTTGCTGAACAAAGACCGTCTTTGCATAGAGCAATTCAAACCGACCATGTGTGAAAACGGTCTTCTGCGGAAGCAAAATGAAGATTTGGAGCGGCAGATCCGTGTTCACGAAGGTCGTGAAAAGCTTTGGGAACTTGAGAAAGATTCCTTGTTAAAAAAGGTTACATCCCTTCAGGAGCAAAACAAAAGTTTGTTCTACTCACTCCTGTTACTTGTTGTTTTAACAGAATATGTCAGTACTTGATTGTACTTTGTAGGTTTGGAGAGTGATAAAGCCTTGATGGCTGCTGAAATTGCTCGTCTGAACGGAACAGAGAACAAAGCCCGTGCAGAAGTTGAGCGCTTGGAGAGGGAGGCACGAGGTGCGTTTTCTCCCTTTTTATCTTCTCTGTTGTTGTTTCGATCTGTGTCTTATAGGTTATACTTATGTAGAAACGCATGAGCGTCATATGGCGCAATTCGGCGTGCTGAAAAATGATAATCGCATCGACGGAGCGTTACCCGTCCATGGCGAATAGATTGCAACCTCGTTTGTTCGTTCTTGCGGGCGAAGTGAGGCCGCAAATCCCCTTCTCGTTCCCGAATTCGTTGTGGATCAATGCCGTCGTTCGTGGCGTTTGCTTAAGGAGTTTGTCGGGAAGGGGAGCCGCTTTGTTGCGTCAAGTGTTCCCGGCTCTTGCGCGGTCTCACTTTCCTCGGGCGGATTTCAAGCGTTTGGAGTCCGGGAGGCCTGCAGATACCTCTCCCGAAAAACTCGAGATTTGCAAAAGGCTTGCTGGGCACCGCTTGTGTTATTGCTGACAAGATAGATCTTGTCCCAGAACAATGATTTAAAACTCAGCTGTGGTATTAAACTCGTGGTGCTTTGCACCGTTTTGTAACAATATCTCGGTGTGTTTTGATACAATTGGTAGTTGTATGTCCGAAAATGATTACAATTGCCTTGGTGCTAGGCATAGAATTTTATTAAATGTTCTATGTGCCAAGAATTTGGCAAATCTCTAGGTGGATCATCTAGAGTACATAGTTTATAAGTCGTTGGTCTTGTGATCGCTTTGACTAGGAAGGGTCCTTCCCAATGAGATGATAATTTGTGGAGGTCGTCTGTTTTCTCGAATTCTCTTGAGGACGAGGTCTCCGACCACAAACCGTCTCTCTTTTACATTTTTGTTGTAATAGCGCCGTAGAGACGCTAGATATTTACCCATTCTTGGGAGTGTTTCCAAGTTCCGCTCTTCTCCTGAATCGATGATAGTTTTTCTGACTTCATTCGTGGCTTCTTCGTCATAATTTTTTGTTCTTGGTGAGCCAAATGCTACTTCATCTGGCAAAACTGCTTCAGCACCAAATATCATGAAATAAGGTGAGACGCCGGTATTTCTGCTTGGTTGGGTTCGGAGTCCCCATATCACAGCAGGTAATTCGTGATACCATCTTCCTGGATGGGTGTCGTTGTCCCGATATAACCTTTTTCGTAGGGCGTCTATGATCATCCCATTTGCTCTTTCGACTTGACCATTAGCTCGAGGGTGAGCTACTTATACATATTTTACTTTTGTTCCTAAGTCTTCACAAAAATCCCAAAATTCACCACCTGTGAATGTGGATCCCAAATCTGTTATAACGGTGTTGGGTACGCCGAAACGATGTACGACGTCTGTTAGGAACTCAACAGCTTTTTGAGCATTTGCCTTGACTAAGGGCTTATATTCTATCCATTTTGAAAATTTGTCTATAAGTACATAGACAAATTGATAGCCACCTGGGGCTTTTTTGAATGGTCCTATCATGTCTAGTCCCCAAGATGAAAAGGGCCATGCGGCCGGTATTGTTTGAAGCTCATGTGCGGGGACATGAATTTGTTTAGTGAAGAATTGGCAACCTTTACAATGCTGAACTAGTTTCTTAGCATCGGCGAGTACGGTTGGCCAGTAAAAACCTGCTCGGAATACTTTTCCGACCAGTGTTTTTGATGCTGCATGATTTCCACACATCCCTTCATGAATACGTAGTAGTAGTTCTGCTCCTTCTTCGAAAGAAATGCATTTTTGCAAGACTTCAGCGCTTGCATTTTTGCGCATAAGTTGCCCATCGACTAGGACATAATGTTTGCTGCGTCTTATGAGACGCTGTTTTTCTATTTTATCGTCGGTGTGTCCTCATCAATGAGATACCGAATAAAGGGAATTCTCCAGTCTGGCTTTATCTCCTTTGTTTGTTCCAAAGGTTCTATCGATGGTATTTGCTCGTTACATCCCTTTGTAGTTGAGGGATCTTGTCGCTTTCTTTTCTTTGGATAAATAACTTTGGAGTTACTATAGATTTTTTGCACGATCTTGTTCTTTGGAGCACTTATTTCGAAAGGTCTTTGGTCGGATTGCAAAGAATGATACCTTTTTGCTTTGGTCGGAGGTGGGCCAGCAGTATGCTTTGCTGAATATTATCTGTTTTGGTTTTGCCGTCTGATGGATCTGTTTCTTTTTGTGGTGGTTCTGTGCTTCCTCCGTGTGTGTGAAGGTAATAGTAGATCTTGAACAAATACATCGGGTGGCATTTTTGCTCTTTCGGATCCCAATTTAGATAATTGGTCCGCAAGTTTGTTCTTTTCTCTTGGTATATAGGTGAATTTCAAGTCATAGAATTTATTTTCTAGCTTCCTTATCTCTCGCCACGTATGCTTCCATTTTTTCATTAGTACGGTCCCATTCTTTGTTGATTTCTTGGACAACTAAATTAGAGTCTCCAAAGACGAGGAGCCTTTTTATACCCAATTCTATGGCTATCTTGAGGCCGTGAAGTGCGGCTTCGTATTCGGCCGCGTTATTTGAAGCTTTGAAATGGATACGCAAAGCACGTATCTTAGGGTATCACCGCTTGGTGCTTTGAACACGACGCCGCTGCTCCTGCTCCTTTTATTTTAAGGGAGCCATCGAAGAACATTTCCCATCGTTCGGCTTCGTTTTGAAATGGTGGTAGGGACATGTCCGTCCATTCTACTAGGAAATCAACCAAGGCTTGGGATTTGATGGTTGTACGGCTTTGAAATTTTAGTGTGTATGGGCTGAGCTCTATTGCCCATTTGACAATCCGACCACTGGCGTCTTTATTGCGAAGAACGTCACCAACAGCATGTTCTGTTACTATTGTGATCGGATATGTGTCAAAGTAGTGTAGCAGCTTTCGTTTCGTTATTAGGATCCCGTACAAAAGTTTTTGTACATGTGGGTATCTCTATTTTGAGTCGTTTAATACTTCGCTGATGTAGTAGACTGGTCTTTGTACGCCATATGTATGTCCCTCTTCTTGTCTTTCAACGACTATTCCGTGTCCGACCACGCGATCGGTAGCCGCAATGTATAGCAATAATTCTTCGTCATCTTTAGGTCTTAGCACTTGGTGGTGATGTTAAATATGTCTTGAGTTCGAAGAAGGCTTTTTTGCTTCGCTTGTCCATTCAAATTTTTGCTTGGCCTTTAATAGTTTGAAAAAGGGGAGGCCTTTTTCGCCAAGTCTTGATATGAAGCGGCTTAAAGCCGCCATGCATCCAAGTAAGTTTTCGGATATCTTTTATACCTTTGGGTTGCATCATTTTTAAGACCGCATTAACTTTTTCGGGGTTTGGTTTAATGCCATCTTGGCTAACTACGTTGCCGAGTAGTATCCCCGATGGTACTCCGAATATGCATTTTCGTGGGTTTAATTTCCACTGAAATTTGTTTAAAGCGACGAAGGTTCGCTCTAGGTTTGAAACTAAGGATCCCTCTCCTTTGTTTTTACGACTACGTCGTCTACGTATGCTTCGACCACCGGTCGAAATTTCTTTTGAAGACACTCTTGGATAGCGCGTTGGTATGTTGCACCAAAGCATTTTTGAGGCCAAACGACATGGTCGTATAGCGTATGCGCCGAAAGGCGTGATGAATGATGTTTTTATTTGATCGTGAGTTGCTAGGGCTATTTGGTGATACCCGAATAGCAATCTAAAAAGGACAACAGTTCGCAGCCTACGGTTGAGTCAACTACTTCGTCGATGCGAGGTAGTTTGAAGGGGTCTTTAGGGCGTGTTTGTTGAGATCGGTATAATCAACACACATTCTCCATTCGCCATTTTTCTTTTGTACAAGAACTGGATTGGATAGCCAATCGGGATGATACACTTCTTTTATAAAACCAAATTTGCTAATAGCTTTAACACTTCTACCCTAATCACCTCCTTTTCGTCGCGAGCAAACCGTCGTAATCTTTGTTTGATTGGTTTGGCGGTTTCGAGACATTAAGGAAGTGCTCGACCTTTTCCCTTGGGACGCCCGGCATGTCCGTGGTTTCCAAGCAAATATGCTTATGTTGTCCGTAGGAATTGGACGAGCGCGTCTTCCTATTTATCGTCTAAATTGGCTCCTATAAGAGCAGTTTTCTCCTTATCTCCGGGGATGAGCTCGATCTTCTTCGTGTCATTGCTTTTGTTGGCCTGACCTTTTGACTCGCTTGACTAGGATCGAAGGTCGCTTCGGGTATCTGTTTTGCTTCAAGGCATGTTTGTTCCATATGGGCTTTGAGGTCCGCTAATTCGGGCCGCGCGTAGGCGTTTGTTTCGCAGATCGTGAGCCATAAGCACATTGCCTCGAGAGAAAGAATGCCCTTTGATGTTGGCATTTTTAACACTAGATATCCGTAGTGAGGGACAGCCATGAACTTTGCGATCCCCGGGTCGACCGAGTATGGCGTGGTAAACGCCTTCGAAGTCGGCTACAATGAAGCCGACGTAGTCTTTTTCGAAGTGTTGTCTTGTTCCGAATCGAACGGGTAGAGTTATTTTTCCTAATGGCATTGAAGGTTTGCTCGGCATGACTCCCGAATGGTGAGTCGTAAGGTTCGAGATCTTCAATTTTTAAACCTAGCTCGCGAAACGCTTGTAGGAATAGAATGTTTAAAGCACGCCGCCATCTATGAGTACTCTTTCCATACGTATATGATTAATGACGGGTCGAGTACCAAAGGGAATCGCCCGCATCGGTATATTTGCCCACATGTCGGCTCTGTTAAAGGTTCTTGGTTGTTTCGACCAGCCGGAGCTTTAATGTCCGTATTTGGTCCATCGGACTTAGCGATTGCCATGATCCTCCTTTTTAGTAACTTTTTGTCCCGCGAGTTTTCGAGACCAACTTTGCCGCCAAAAATCATAGCCGACAAGTGTTTGGTGGGCTCGTTGAACCGATGCCGAGGATCTTTGCCATTTGTCTTCTTCTTCTTCCTCGGCCTTGTCCTTCGTTCGGGCCGTTTCTCCTTACTTTGTTTTATTAATCTCTGTTTCTTGGTGGCTGCCCCTCGAAGATTGCTTTGTGAATCCGCGACACTCGCCCATGGTATGCCCTTTTCCCGGGTGTTTAGGGCAGTCCGGCCTAGAATCTTCTCATATTCGGATCGAAGTCTCGCTTCTTTTCTCTCGCTAGGTGGTACCGAATGGACGCGTTGATCTATGTCTCTGCTATAATTGTTTTGTATGCGATTGTCGCGTCGTCGTTCATTGCACTGGTTATTGTCACGTCTGTCATTTCTGCGCATGTCTTTGCGTTGCAAATCTCTTTCTCTGTCATCGTTTCTTCTGATGTTTCTGTATCCTTGTCCGGTTTCGGGCAATTGTTGCATGGCATCGTCAACGCGAGCGAATTCACGGGCTATTCTGAATATCTCGTCGGTTATAGTGGGTTGTCTTCTCAAAAGTTCTTTTCTTAGATCAATATTTCCGGGTTGTCGTAATCCTTGTACGAAAAGGGACACGACTTCGACTGCTGAAATGTCTGGAATTGTTGTCCAGACTTCTGAGAAGCGTCGTATGTAGTGACGTAGTGGTTCATTCGGGTAATCGACGATCTTTGCTAGATCGTACTTAGTGCCAGCTGCCGGCATGTTATTCTCGTAGTTCTCGATGAAGAGATGTCGCAGTTGAGGCTACCGTGAATCGACCCTCTCGTTGTCGTAATAACCAATTATTCGGCCCACGTCGAGTACGATAGGGAGGTAATTGGCCATGACGTGTTCATCCCCTCCGCTGCTCGTACGGCTACTTCGTATAAGAGGATCCAATGCTCGGGTTGACCTTGCCATCGTACGTTTTGATGTCTCGGTATCCCGAAACTTTTGGGCCGAGACTACCTCTCGTAGGGTAGCCGAATAAGGCTTTGGTCCTGAGGCATCCATGCGAGCTCGGTATCGGTTGTTGATGACTGCTCGGAGGTCATTGTCGTCATATTGTTCATCATGATGGTGATCGAAGGGTTGACCATAATCTCTGTTGTCTCTGTGGTTGATCTGTCTTCTATCATTGTGTCTCCGGTGAAATCTGTTGTGAGGAAAATTCCCACAACTCTCTCCATCGTCTTCGTAGTTGTTGTTGTTAGCACCTCCTCTCTAGAGTCGGGATTTGATTCCGAAGAAACTACGCGGCCGGTGGCTTCGAGAGATGCGGCCGGGCGCGCTTGTTCTCTCATATGGTTCACTTGAGCTTTAGCGGCTACTAGAAAATCAATCGCTTCCTCAATTTGGGGAGTTTGGGGAATGTTGGCCGTCTTGAGGCGGTCAATAGCAACCGCAGATTAGCACTTGGGGTTGTGTGAACTTGTCTTTCGTTTACAAGGTCGAAATCATCGGCAAGATTTCGCCGAAAACCCCGCGTCGTCCGACCATACGATCTTAGTCGGCGGTTTGCACTGGATTGCGGCTTCGTTTTGCCTCCGTTGTTCGGCTGCGTTTCGACCCTCTCGTTGTTGCCTTTGTTCGTCGGTTTCTCCATTGATGGTGACCTCGTTGTCACTAACATGACATACTTGCGTTCCCTAGTCCGGGAGGGAAAGATGGGAATTCTTTGTAACTCTTGAGTGGATTTGGCCGGGTTATGGATCTCGATCTGAATTTCCTCATGTTCCTCTGGTCGGAAACACGGTGAGTTGTAGATCTGGAGTAGTGTCGATACGCTTGGTGCTCGTTGTTTGCGATTGTACCTCTTCTTCGTTGTCGGAGTAGACCATCGTATGGGCAGATCCCGAGAGTTCTAAGATATTGTAGTAATCGTCGAGTCTGGGCGTGTCTGGAGTAATATCACGTGTTTTCTCTGGAGATTGGTCGTCCGTGACTTCTTCGAGGTGCACATGGTTGACGATATGTCCTGCGGGTGCGTCGAAAGCGTAGCCGATCATATCTGGACGCGGATCAGGGATCCGGTTGTAGCCTTTGAGGTAATCTGCTAAAAGTTGGTGGCTGAATAGGTCGGCGGTGTTTGGCAACCCGTATGGGAACGGTGATGCAACCCTTGGATCTAGGATCTTGCGATCCGATGATTTTTGTTGGGCGTTTTGTTGGCGCTTGGTCTGTTGAAGGATAGTAGGTGATTCTTGCTTTGATTCAATCTGGATAGATCCAAACTGAGCAAAAAACTCCATGAGCCTATCCTGTTGATCATGAGTTGCTTTGAGCAGATCGGCCCAATTTTTGTCTGGTGGTTGATTGGTGCCTAGAAGAAAAGGCTGGAGTTCTGATAACTCGAGCTTTGATGATGATGCCTCGTACCGAGGAGGCAAAGGATTTGTACCTTCATTGCTTTGTGGAGCTAGGATCGAGGGCGGACCCTCGATGTATGAGGTGTCTGGAGCGGTTGTCCAGGTCATCGTCCCAACGGTGAAGGTGAGGCCAGCTTCGAAGTCATGGAAGTCGGGAAGGAAACCATCTTGATCGACGTGAAATCTCGGTGCGCACCCCCTACCTAGCGCGCCACTGTCGATGAAATATCGGCGATAGTCCGACCAGGGGTATGCCCTGACCGGTAATGGATTGGCGGAAGGCGCACGAGATTGCGAGCAAGACGTAAACAGGGAGCAATCACACGAGGTTTACCTGGTTCGGAGCCGCAAAGATGCGTAAAACCCTAGTCCCGCTCTCTGTTTCGATTATGATGTGGATGTATGAGTATGTGCGTTATGCCGATTCTCGTCCTCGAGCACGGGGGTCCTTGCTCTCCTTATATATCACGGGGAGCAAGGTTACAAGTCGGAACTAGCCTATCTGGTACTAAGTTTATATGCTTTACAAGTCTAAACTTTCCTATCTCAGCTAGGTCTTGTCCTCCTTGTCGGTCTTCGATATTCTTGCCTGTTTTAGGCTGTCCAACCAGCCTGAGCCGATCGGTCTTGAAGCTTGATGGGCCGGCCTGGCGATAGCGTGTCGGCCCAAACTAGGCCGTGAGGATATATGGAGTTTATACCTCCACAGTTGGGTATGTTGTCTTGGTGATGTTCAGTCCAGTCATCATAAAAATATCTGCAAGGGTAATGGACATTGGCCCATGGCTGAAAATGAAGGCGTTGACAGCATCAGACCAAAAATGTGAAGCAGCTATCAGAAGGGAATCATTCCTGGACATGTCAGCTAATGATAATTCCAAACAGTGTTGGATATCTTGAGATTCCCAGAGGTCGCTGTTCTTGTCTTGCATTCTACGGTACCAATTCCGCCAACCTGAAATTGAAGGAAGAGGCCAGGTTTTGAAGGTGTTTGGCCATCTATTTGGTGGGGCGATTTTAGATTTAAAGGGGATCCTCAAAGTCTCCTTCTCAATAAATTCCTTTGGATTGGGATTTCCCATCGGGCCAAGGAAAAAGGAATCAGGCTGAGCAAGATAAGGGATCAAGATGTCGTTCTTCATCTCCTTCGATGAGCAAAATGAAGGTATGAATGAATCGAAAGCATATCGAGAAGTAATCCGAAAATTGTTGAATAAATGGAGCAGATAGGGTTACCTCCAGGAGTTCCTCTTGAGTTCCCGTCGATAGAATAGAGCGGGTTGAAGCCTCCGAAGTCGCCATTAGGAGATTAAAGAAAATGAAGCAAAGCAAGTTCTCGGGTGGCGGCTATGACTGATGGCAGTGTTGACCTAGGTGAAGCGCGCTCGTGGTCAATTTTGGAATAAAATCACTTTTATCCTGAAATTGAGGGGGCATGTGTTAACACTGAAATTTAGTAAAGAAGATGACAGGTGGACCTGCAGTCGGCAAGAAGAGGATTCGGCAATATGTGTGTGCGGTCGGCTAAAATTCCACGATTCGGCAAATGCTCGGGCGGTCGGCTATTCTCAAACTGAGCGGTGGTTCCATTCGGGAAGTAAAAGATAGCAAGTAAAGCTGACCAAAAAGGAGAGGAGTCATGATGATTAAGGACTCCGATAAGATTTAGAGTTAAGAGTTTTTAGTTTCCCATATTTATTTAGTAGATCGTAGTCTTTCAGGACTCATAATTTGTCCAGGGTATAAATATAAACCCTCGACCATTGTAATAAGGGTTCACAACCAAATCAATACAACCGGCCCCGTGCCAACTTTTCGAGTCCTTTTAGTCGAGTCGTCGAGTTTCTTCGAGGGGAGCCATCGAACCGTCGACCCCCGTAAGTACCGGCAACCTTGCTATCATGTCTAGTATCGTGCGGCGGATTTAGATCGTGATGCAAGCGATCTGTTTGTCCATTTGGATGGCCGTGCGGCAGGCGTCGCTTGACAACGGGAAGTCTTCGCTTGTGTTTTGTTTATCTCGACGGGATGGCCGTGCGGCGGGCGCCGCTTGATAGCTCGGCGTAAGCAAGATAGTTATCGGCTCTATTAGATTTGGCAAGATCTAATAGATTCATTAAGTTATCCGTGTTACATGCTCTTATATTTATTTTATATGTTTGCACACACTCTTTTTGCCCAATCTAGATCGATACGGTTCGGCTCTTGATAGATAGATCACATGCTTGTATAGCCGAATTGGATAAATCGATCTAGATTGTCACGTGTTGCGGGTTCATTCACGTAGATGTAAGATAAGCCTTGACAGGACCGGGTACCGTGCGGCAGATGCAGGTCTTTGGGTTACTCTAGAGCTAGTCATCCGGTGGACTAGAGATCGGTTTAATCTGATAGGTTTCTTTTACGTTTTGCTTGTCTGTTCCTTCCTCACGGACCCCGATTCGGCAATCTTGCCGATACGGTTATGCCTACATGAGCAACGTTAGATGTAGGATAAGTCTTGACACGGGACCGATACCGTGCGGCAGATGCGAGTCTTTGGGTTACTCTAGAGCTAGTCATCCGGTGGACTAGAGATCGGTTTAATCTGATAGGTTTCTTTTACATTTTACTTGTTTGCTCCTTCCTCACAGATCCCGATTCGGCAATCTTGCCGATACGGTTATGCCTAAACGAGCAACGGGTATTTATAGATCTGTTTAGGTATATGCATGCTTTTAGCTTCTTACTACTAGATCGTATCATGCGGTGGATTAATCTAGTCGTAAGGAGTGGTGTAGATCTGTAGCAAGCGGTATCATGCGGTGGATTAACTTGCTTGGGTTTATGCTCGACGGGTTTATGAAGGCTAGACGTGCGGCAGACTAGTTGGATTAGGCCTATGCATGTGTTATTTAGGTAGATCTGTATTTATGAGTTGCCTGCTTATTTATTATGCTTTGAACGATGATATCGGTTTAGAATTTATGCTTTAAATGATATATGATGATCGATTTTCACTTGTTCAAATATGTCTTTACATATATGTGTATTCGGCAATCAACCGTTTTATGCTTCTTACTTTGTATTTGCCGAATGGGCTATAAACATGCTCTGGCAGACAGCTTCTATAGCTGTATGTCGTCGTAAGTGGCTTCAGGGCCGTAAATATGGAACTGTCTGGTCTCAACCGGCACGTTCCACCTTGTGGATCTAACAGTTTTATCCCTTGTCGGCTTTCAGGTCAAACCGACTGGCACGCCTCCGGATTCAGAACACCCGGGCACCCGATTGAAGCTAGGCTTTCCGGCTTGCTGTGTGTGAGGCGCAGGGCGGTCACATTTTGCGTCAACAGCAAGTAAGGTTTATAGAGCTCTTGTTGGACACATTGAGGTGCATCCAACCTTTAAGTGGCTCTGGAAAAACAAAGCCCAACTCTAGCATAGAGTCTTCTTCTGGCTGCTTGTCAAAGACAGGTTGAGCACCAAAAACGTTTTGAAAAGGAAAAACATGGAACTGGGATCCTATCATTGTGCTTTGTGTAATGCGCTGACAGAAGAAACCTCCTTTCATTTGTTTGTGGATTGTGCATTTGCAAGGATGTGCTGGGACATCATTGGGATCCAGATAATAGCAGATAATGAGTTCCCAGAGTTGGTATCTCTAATGAGAACTCAGCTTGGCTCTTGCTACTTCATGGAAACAACAATTCTTTTGTGCTGGACGATCTGGACTA
Source organism: Themeda triandra (assembly GCA_018135685.1). Taxonomy (NCBI): domain Eukaryota; kingdom Viridiplantae; phylum Streptophyta; class Magnoliopsida; order Poales; family Poaceae; genus Themeda; species Themeda triandra. The sequence goes on from JAENPR010000038.1 coordinate 1,337,425, forward strand.
CGAGGAATGATCTGATCTTCAGAGGACAGGGAAGAAATAGGGAAGACTGCAGTAGGCTTTTCTTCAAAGAGCTAAATTTGCTCAAATTCAGAATAAATCAAGGTCAACAACATCAGTTCCAATCATGGATACAAAATCTGGAGCTTTTAGCTGCCTAGAGCAGATCTTTTTTGTTTCGTTTTTTGTATCTTAATTTCTTTTGCCCCTTTGTACGCTCGCTTTCCCCTTGTTCGTTTGCTTTCTCTGTAAAACTTGGTTCTTCGTGTACTAATAAAATTCCTGTAGGGGCCTCGGCCCCTCCAGTTCTTTCAAAAAAAAAAAAATGGCCAACACATGTCCGCGTCGTTGCCTCACTACCAACCTCCCGTCATCTAGCACAAACAATGGTTTTAGACGACGCAGATATGACGGCACAATGGAATAAACCGAAATGCTATATTCTTTCACCCATACGTCTCTCTCGAAGTCAGTCAGAATCCATAGGTGAGTCGTCAAACCAGAGAAGTAGTGCACAAGAACTAGAGAGCCTTTCAGCCCAGCCGAAGCAAGTTGCATTGGCCACAGCGATGGTCGATGAGCTCGAGCTCGTCGTCCGAGTCATCACCGTCGTAGTCATCGTAGCCCATGCTTATAGGCCCCTGGAGACGTTTCCTCCATTCTTCCCTCTCAAGATCGAACGAAGCTATGCAATCTGCTGGAGGAACGATGCCGCCAGCGCTCGGCAGCGCCGCCATGTCCTTGTACACAGCATTACTCAAGAAGTAGACCACCCCGTCGACGACGGTGCCGCTGTCACGACAGACGAACATGTCAGGACTCGGCATGTCTCTCCACCGTGAATGGCCATGGCGGCGGCCGCCGACACCGAGGGTAAGCACCTCGAAGAGATGTGGACGATCATCGTCCTTGAGGCGGTGGATAATCCGCAGCACCTTGTGCTCTCCGGTGGCGGCAACCCTGCCGAAGGCAAACGAGTTGGCCGCCTCACACCGGCGGCGCCGGCTACCCAGACCCTGATGTGACGGTGCCGTGAGCACGGGCAGCTTGAAGCGAGGAGGAGCAACGACTGGAGCTCCGGCATCGGCCGCCACCGGATCAAGCACGCGGCAGGTGTTGTCTGACTTATTGGCCACGAAGACGAGGCCGAGGCGTGGGCACAGCACCTGCCCCGGGTCCAGGTCGCTGGCTACTCGTTTCACCGTTCTGCCTGACAGATCGATGACGTCGATTAGCATCATGCGGTCTTCAGGAGGACCGGAAAGGAAGCTCGCCACCAAGAGCTGGTGCCGTTGGTGCCGGCGCGCGTGCGCACTGATGAAATGTGGGTCGCGGATGAGGGAGCGCCATGCGCGGCAGACGACACGGAGGCGGCACAGCTCCTTGGCCGAGAGCAGCAGGAAGACGTCGAACAACACGTCCGTGGGTAGCTCGGCGAAGGCCCGTCTGGCACGGCGGGTCGTCGGAGCCATCATCGTCGTTACATCTGATTAGTATTGCGCAAAACACCCATGTTGCGAGTAGCTATATGACCAGAGGTTTTTCCTGACGGGCCGTCAGGAAAACCCCAAAAACCGTCAGTAATGTAATTCCTGACGGCTGGCCGTCAGCAACGGCTCGACAGGAATGATAGATTATTCCTGACGGCAAGCCTACAGGAACCTTTCCCTGACGGCAATTCCTGACGGCCGACGGTTGACCAGCCACAGCACGATTCCTGACAGCAAACCGTCAGGATTTTGCCGTCAGGAATACAAAACCGTCAGGAATGCCTTCAACCTCTCGTGACGTTGCTCCCGACAGGAATCATAATTCAGCCGACAGGAATCAACTACCACCTCCGTCCCGTTTTGTTTGTCGCTCGAGAAGCGTGTCTGTGAGGGCAACACAGTTATCGAGCGACAGACAAACCGGGACAGTCAAATATGTACCAAAAAGCTTTACAATAGCCATATAATTGTATAAAAGAGTACGCTTGTATAAAATACAATTCTAGCATGTATGTAGGCACATGTTACAAGCATTAACATGCCATGATATATATTAATCAGATGTACCTAAATATAAACACATCTTTTATTAATATGTTCAGCATCAATTCACAGCTCACAATTCAAATGGCTCCCACTTGATAAGATGTTCACAACACTAGTGCTAAAACACAGGCAGCATATGTAAAATGTAAACTCTACAAAAGCAACAACTAAATTGCTTCACGAAGGCCATTTCATTCCTGAGTTACCCACCTAAAAAGAGATAGAAGGACAGCCATGATCAACACTATAGCTGTTTAAGCGAGAAGAGGAAGCTTATGTTCTTCCAGAAGACGATGTTGGATTTTCTTAGACTTGGAAACATACTCACCTCACAAACAGCTATTAAATAAACTTCACTGTTTGTTGGTCCAGGCCTGGTTGTAGGAATGATTGTCCTGTCCATAGTACTTTACACAATACAGGCAAAATGATATACTTCTGGTCCAGGCCTGCAGGTATAATTGAATCATTCTCAGATTTGCAGTAGTACAAATGTGTAGAAGGCGGACTGCAAGGTAACCCAGAAGAAAACAAAATACAGAAAATGGATGCATATTGAAGTGTGATAAATACAACACAGCTTACTAACTGAAAGATGTGTAGGAATGTCCAAGATCATATCAAGTCGGTGTATCAGCATACCTACTGTATTTAAATGCATTCAGCGGCTATCAAGCTCTACCACATAAGTGCCATAAGAGCAATAAACATTAATGCCAATTCTTCGCATTGTTTGGTGCAAATTTAGGCCTAATCTATTCTTCTCACCCTGCTGTGTTTTCTGAACATAAATTTTAGCTTGGGAGACCTGCTCAAAACCCGTAAAAGAATCCTGAAGGTCAATATTAACGTAAGTATGCAACTGATCTGAACTTATCCAGAATTATCTCGGGGACAAAAGAAGCAGGCAAGTAATTTGTTTGTCCTATTGTAGACAGAGATAAGGAAAAGAATCAGTAGTAACCATGCATGTCTAAATATCCAAATTATATTTCCATTCAAATGTTTCTTGTCTCCACTTAATAAAAAAAGAGGTGATGAAGCTATTTCTGACAATTATATAGCAAAAGGCATAATTTCTCATACCAATGTAACATTTAGTTCAATAAAAATTAGAGGCACAGGTAGAGTTATGTTTACAATGTAACATCAGTAATGCTCAGCATATGATACGTTGGGAATCAGTAGAATTACGACATGATAAGCATAGGCCAAGAGGCCACCACAATCCAGTAATGAATTAGCATAGGCCACAACTATTTTCATTGAGTGAAATATTTCATTGTCAAATACTTAAATTATTTTTTCAGTGGCCTAGTTTTTAAATAACTGTGAAGTAGCAAGTTTACAAGTAACTGTTAAACACAAAATGGTTGTAACTAGCTGTAGCAAGAAGCAAGTATTACATATTTGTTGAAGTAAACTTTTCGGCGTGATGGTTTTTCCCACACCACAAAGATGGATGAGCATCTATAGATTAATACCAAAAATCAGGGTGCAGAAAATATAATACAAGTGTATCATGGTTACATGTCTAACATTAGATATTAGGACTTAAGTCAGCCAAATGATGTGCAAGTAAATGCAAGGCAGATCTGATCTACATTTAAACTCAGTTCTTAAACCTTCGAGGAAATACAATGACTTCTCTTTCTACTTTCCAGAATGTAGTATATGTCTGATAGGAACCCGAGTCCTACCGCGTACCGATCGTAGGTTGTAGCTGTGGGTGATCGGGGGGGGGGAGGAGAGAGGAATTAGGGCTCGGTGGAATCTCCCGACTCCCTTCGGGAAGCCGGAAACAAATAATGTTTCTGCTTAACTTTCCTCCATAGCGATTACAAGAATATATATGTCTCTAATAATAGAAATTATAAGAAAACCCCTAACAAAAGTAGTAATATGATGACGATAGGACTGGCCCTCCTCTTGATTAACGCCTCCTCCTAGCCACTTCTAGGCTTCCGGCGCTGATATGAGATGCCGGTCATAACATCTCTCCCCGCCTGCGAAAACAGCTCGTCCTCGAGCTGAAACTCCGGAAAGTCTTGACGAAAGGCGTCGAGCGGCTCCCAAGTAGCATCGTCATCAAAAAGGCCGCGCCACCGGACCAACAGCTTCCACTCCCCGCGCCGCTGCTGGGCGCGTAGGACACGATCGGGTGCACGCAGGACCCGTCCATCAAGGGTCGGTGGCAGGTCACCGGGCGCCGTTGGAGGATCATCACCGCGGTGTGGCTTCAGAAGACTGACATGGAACACGTCGTGTATCCGGGCGCTCTCAGGCAACTGCAGACGATAAGCGACACGACTGATTCGTTCCAAGACACGGAACGGACCAGCCCAGCGTGGCCCCAGCTTCCTCTTGGCGCGCGGGTCCAGGGACTGAGTAGTGCGGTGAAGAAGTCGCATCCAGACCCATGCACCCACCTCGTACTCAACATTCCTGTGATTGGCGTCGTAGTATTTCTTGGACAGCTGTTGCGCCTGCAAGAGGCGCTGACGGACTTCCGTGAGCATCTCATCCCGACTGCGGAGCAGGGCGTCGGCTGCCTCCGTGCGCGCCGTCCCCGGCTTGTAGGGAAGGATCGGCGGAGGGGGACGGCCGTACACCACCTCGAAGGGAGTCGCACGAAGAGCGGTGTGGAAGGAAGTATCGTAGCAATACTCCGCCCAGGACAACCAGTCCACCCAGGCGCGAGGCTTGTCGCCTATCACACAACGGAGGTACATAGCAATCACCTTGTTTACCACCTCGGGCTGGCCATCCGTCTGAGGATGGAAGGCCGTGCTCATCCGCAAAGTCACGCCCGCCCGCTGGAAGAGGTCACGCCAAACGTGGCCGGTGAACACGGGGTCCCGATCACTGACGATCGACTGAGGGAACCCGTGTAGGCGGACGACGCCGTCGAAGAAGGCGCGAGCCACCGTTGTCGCCGTGTATGGGTGGCCAAGCGCGATGAAGTGCGCATACTTGGATAAGCGGTCGACGACGGTGAGGATGACTGACTTGCCGCCCACCTTGGGCAGCCCCTCAATGAAGTCCATCGCAATGTCCGCCCACACCTAGGACGGCACCTCGAGGGGCTGCAGGAGGCCGGCGGGCTGCATGGCCTCCGTTTTGTTGCGTTGACATGTCAGGCACGTGCGCACCCAGTCCTGCACCAAGGAGCGATCACCTGGAATAAAAAAATCAGCACGTAGACGGTGGAGGGTCTTCTTAATCCCCTCGTGGCCAGCCCCATGGGCGAGCCGAACAGCCAGATGGCGAAGGTCCGCCACGTCGGGAACGAACACACGCGACCCGTGCAGTAGGAGATCACCATCTTCCCGCCAAGACCCTGGCAAGTCGCCTGCGCGCAGGCGTGTGCGCAACTGAACCGCATCCGGGGCCGTTGCCGACGCCCGACGGATGTGGTCGAAGAAGTCGAACGTAGGCCCTGAAACGGTAGCCATCGCTGCGGCTGTGCAATCGGCCTCTAGGGCCGTCTCGACGTCCCGGCGGGACAGCGCGTCCGCCACTGTGTTGAGGCGGCCCGGGCGGAATTCGACGGCGAAGTCGAAGCCGAAGAGCTTGCTAACCCACTGATGCTGAGGCACGGTAGAGAGGCGTTGGTCCAACAAGTACTTGAGGCTGTAGTGGTCCGTGCGCACCAGGAAGTGGCACCCCCAAAGATAGGCGCGCCAATGCCGGACGGCCTGCACCAAGCCAATGAGCTCACGCTCATAGGCGGCAAGCTTGAGGTGGCGCGCCACGAATGGCCTGCTGAAGAAGGCAAGAGGTCCCGCGCCCTGGTGAAGGACAGCGCCGAAACCCGCACCGGACGTGTCGCTGTCGACGATGAAGCCTTTGTCGAAGTCGGGCACGTGGAGCACAGGCCCCGACGTGAGCGCGCCCTTTAGCGCCTGGAACGCCGCCGCGGCGTCGTCGTCCCACGCGAACGCGTCTCGCCGCAAGAGACGCGTCAGGGGGCCGCGACAACACCGAAGTCCCGAATAAACTTTCGGTAGTAGCCTGCCAGCCCGAGGAAGCCACGCAAGGCTCGGGCCGACTGAGGAACAGGCCACGCAGCCACCGCTGCGATCTTGTCAGCATCCATGCTGACGCCGTCCGCCGATATCACGTGCCCAAGGTAGGCCACGGACGAGGCCCCAAACGAACACTTGGAACGCTTGAGGTGAAGATGGTGCGCGCGGAGGGCGTTGAGGACGAGGCTGACGTGTTGCAGATGCTTCGCCCACGAGGAACTGTAGATCAGTATGTCATCAAAAAACACCAAGACAAACCTACAAAGGAACGGCCGCAGGACATCGTTCATCAGGGCCTGGAATGTTGCCGGCGCATTGGAGAGACCGAAGGGCATCACCAAGAACTCATAGTGCCCCTGGTGAGTACGGAAGGTCGTCTTGAAGATGTCATCAGGGTGCATCCGCACCTGATGATAGCCCGAGCGCAAATCCAGCTTAGTGAAGAAGCGGGCGCCATGGGAACTTGTCCTTGGAGGTCTTGGCGTTGAGAGCGCGGTAGTCGATGCAGAACCTCCAGGACTTATCCGCCTTGCGTACAAGGAGGACCTGAGCGGAGAACGGCGAAGTACTCGGGCGGATGATGCCTTGTGCGAGCATCTCCGCGCACTGGCGCTCCAGCTCATCCTTCTGGAGCTGAGGATAGCGGTAGGGCCGAACCGCCACCGGAGCCGTACCGGGCAGCAAGTGGATCAGGTGGTCGTACCGCCGCGCCGGTGGCAGCCCTACCGGTGTGTCGAAGATGTCCTGGTGCTGATGTAGAAGGCTATCCAGCAAGGGGAGCTCATGGGCGGTGGAAGCCGCGGCCAGCTGCTGCTGAGCAGGCGCAGCCGGCCCCCCCACGCACTGCCAAGTGATGCGCCGCCCCGCACGCGTGAACGCCAGGGTGAGGGCGGTGCAGTCCCACAGGAACGGGCCCAGCGTGCGAAGGAAGTCGAAGCCAAGACTAAAGTCAAAGGCGCCCAAGTTGATGCCGACGCACGTGGCGGCGAAGTCCTCGTCCCCGATACGAATGGGAACGCCGTGCGCAATCCCGTCGCAAGCCATTTGGTCTCCGTTAGCCACGGTGACCCGTAAGTGCTCGCCGCCAGATGGAGATAAGCCCAGGCGGCGCATTGTCGCTCCTTGGACGAAGTTGTGCGTGGACCCGGTGTCGAGGAGGGCAAGGAAACATTCCCCCTTGAGGAAGACCGGGACCAGCATGGCGTTTGGAGGCCGAATCCCTGCAACAGCATGGAGCGAAACCACAAGAGCGTTAGCGTCAGCCGCCTCTGCGGCCGCGTCCTGGCCGACCGGCTCCTCCAGGAGGAGAGCACGCTCGGCGTCGGTCGCCCCCGCGTCGCCGGTGTCGTCGTCGATGTAGTCCGCTGACTCGAGGTAGAACAGCCGGGGGCACACATGGCCCCGGACATAAGGCTCGTCACAATTGAAGCAGAGGCCTTGCCGACGTCGTTCAACCTGTTCCCCCGGTGTGAGACGGCGAAACAGCCGTGCTGGTCCGTCCCCGGTCTGTGCTGGACCGACCCCAGGTGGTGCAGGAGCTCGCGGTGGCAAAGCCGGACGGGGCGGTGGGCGCGCTCCGCGCTGGACAGGTGCCGTGGGCATGGCCGCCGCGCGGCGCTCGAAGGCCCGGGCCAAGTACATGGCTGTCTGGATGTCTTGAGGATCGCGCATCTCCACGTCCACGCGAATATACTCCGGAAGACCACCCACGTAGAGGTCGGCCTTCTGCTTGGCGTCGACGCCCCGGGCATGGCAGGACACCGCCTGGAAGCGGTCAGAGAATTCTTGAACTGTGGAGCGAAACGGCAACCGCCCCAGCTCTGCGATGCGAGTGCCGTGGATGGGAGGCCCGAAGTGGAGGCGGCACAAGTCGACGAAGCGTTCCCAGGAGGGCATCCCTTCATCCTGCTCGAGGGCATAATACCAAGTCTGAGCTATGCCGCGAAGATGATACGAAGCAAGCCATGTGCGGTCCGAGGCCGGCCATCGTTGACCCCGGAAGAATTGCTCGCAGTGGTTCAGCCAATTCAGAGGGTCCTCTGATCCGTCATAGGTCGCAAACTCGAGGCGATGGGTCTTCGGTGGTAGACGCTCATGTACGCCGCCCCTGGCTGGCGGGCGATGCTCATAGGTCTCCCCCTGGTCGTCACCCGCGGCCTCCTCGTGCACACGGGAGGTACTCGGCGCGGCGGCCATAGCAGCTGATGCCGGCGTGGAGGTATGGAATCCCTGGAACAGGGTCCCATCGACCCCGCCGTACAGGGTACCCGGCGCCGACGGTCCCCCATGGAAGGCGAACGTCCCGCTCGACGGGGGAAAAGGCACCGATGTGCACGGCGGTGGCGAAGAGTAGGTCGGCGCAGCCACAGATCCAAGCGCCCATCCTGGGATCGGTGACGGCGAGTGCGGCATTTGGAGCTGATGGATCGGCACGGACTGCGTCGTCGTCACGGAGCTTGGCAGGGAATTGCTGGGCATCCCGTAGGAGTAAGTTAGTTGTGGCACCGACTGGGTCGGCGGAGATTGGTGCGGCTGCGAGATGTGCAGCTGACCCTGGAGCAGTGCACGCATCATGTCTTGAAGCTCCTTCATGCCATGGCTCAGGTGGACAATGGACGAGGTCATCTCCTCGGGCGTGAGGACCGGATGTGGACTGCCCGAGTTCGCGAGCGGTAGGGACCCCCGCGGCAACTCGGCAGAGGACGTGGTCGGAACGCCCGAGGCTGGGATCGCCGGGACGCCCGTGGATGGAATCGCCGGCGTGGAGGCGTTGGTTAGGGCAGCGGAGGTGTCCATGATCGACAAGGTAGGTGATACCAAGCTGATAGGAACCCGAGTCCTACCGCGTACCGATCGTAGGTTGTAGCTGTGGGTGATCGGGGGACGGGGCTTAAACCTCGACGAAGCACGGCGAGGCGCCGTGATCTCGCGAGGAGGAAGGGCTGGCGGCGCGCAGGGAAACAGGAGAGAGGAATTAGGGCTCGGTGGAATCTCCCGACTCCCTTCGGGAAGCCGGAAACAAATAATGTTTCTGCTTAACTTTCCTCCATAGCGATTACAAGAATATATATGTCTCTAATAATAGAAATTATAAGAAAACCCCTAACAAAAGTAGTAATATGATGACGATAGGACTGGCCCTCCTCTTGATTAACGCCTCCTCCTAGCCACTTCTAGGCTTCCGGCGCTGATATGAGATGCCGGTCATAACAATGTCACTTATCAGAAACAGCTATTCTATTTTCTTAACTTTGATCAAAACGTGTGCCATAAAAATGTATATATCTAGCAAAACTGCAAAATCAGAGTACACGTGTGATTAAATATGGTGGACAACCAGATGCATGATTAAAGAGCCGCATATGGACAATTAAATGGTCAGTCCTACATAAACAGTCCTAAATCATAATCACTTGAAAAAACACAGGCTTCAAAGGTACTGCACCTGTTCATTTCATTGTGCATCAATATTCACTGCTTTCAGAATGGCTACTTGCAGTCTTGCACAATTGTTTTTCTATTTGTAATTTGTCTTGCATTAAAAGTTCCAGATAAATTCAACAGACACAAGAGCTAATTACAGGAAATGAGGAAAATACATTTTTATACCTCAGTAGTCAAAGCCTCAAGCTTGCTTGCTTCTTCCCTGGAAGTCAGAACATCAAAACCTGCTGCTCGGCTAGTTGCAGAGATTATACAAAGGCAAAATAAGTCAATTCAGTAAGAACTATTGCTCTGACCTTCTACACGAGCTACACAAAACTGCATCCAGGTGACTTTTAGCTCTTGTATGTGACTGTCGTTTTTCTTTTAATAATCAATGAAACATTAGCCAAGTTATTAGCACAAATGTATTACTTGGAAAGAAACATCAGCCCAGATGTGAGAGGGAGATTGGGAGAGAGAAACAGGACACACCTTATGCAGATCGGAAAGGGACCAGGCGGCGGCACGGGCGTCGGGGAGCCCTGTGGGCGAGGGCGTGGAGAGCCCCTTCAGGTGCGGGGGTGGCGCGGTCGTGGGGATCCCCTCGGGGCAGGGGCGGCCGGCGCCGTGGACGTGGGGCTTCGGAACGGTGGCTGCGCGGGCAGCGGAGATCCGCTAGCGGCGGTGGTTGCCAGCGGGGCGGGTTTGAGGGATCCGCCTCGTCGCGGCCGCGGCCAGCAGCGGGGGCGTGGGGAAGCTTCCTCGAGACTGGCGGCGCGGGCGTGGGGAAGCTTCCTCGAGACAGCGGCGGCGCGGACGTCGGGGAGCCCCTTGGGGCGGCGGCGGCGCGGACATCTAGGAGCCCCTTGGGGCGGCGGCGGCGCAGACGTGGGTGAGGGCGTGAGGCAGTGGCAGGCGTGGGAGGAGCCCGGCCGCCGCTGGCGTGGGAGACGGAGACTGTGAGGATAGGATGGGGCAGGAGATGAGTGGCTAGGGTTTCACGTTTGTTTATGTCTCAACGTGGGCCGCGAGCGGGGAGAAGTGGGCCTTTCATGCGCGACCACGAATCCTGTCGGTTTAGCTTTACCGTCAGGAGCCATTACCTGCATTGAGTTTTCCAAAACTGACGGTAATACTCAGGCCGAATCCTGACGGTTTTTAATAACTCACAGGAATTTATTGGATTCCTGACGGTTTAAATGAAACCGACACGAAAAGTAAAAACCGTCAGGAAAAACCCGGTTTCTAGTAGTTAATATTCCATATGTTCGCATATATGTTGGTCTGTTGGAGTCAGAGTCCGTGTTTGGTTGGAGCCGGAGTATAGTCGCTAATTTGGATATGACTACCACTTTTTTTTCGCGACCGGGTCTTTTACCCGTATTTCATTAAGAGGAAGGGCCAAGAGAAAGGCCGAAACACGAATATAAAGGGCTCATAAGTAATTCAGGGATTATCGGTAAAGCCCAAAGACATAAACACAAAAATACAGAAACACAAACAGCAAGATTACACGGGGAGGGGATAACCCCGCCTCCACACACCAACCAACTATGCCTGCAAAAAGAAAATTACATCCACGCAATAGTCGCCAAGGTGGTAGAGATCTTCCCCAGCGACCAGGTAGCTGCTACGGGGTATGAACGACAATGACCGCCAATGACCAGGTAGCTGTTGCGAGGTAGAGCGCCAACAACCAGGTAGCCGCTGCGCAGAAGAGAGCTTCCCCAGCGACCAGGTAGCCACTGCAGGGTAAAACCAACAACATCCGCCAACGACCAGGTAGTTCTTGCGGGGTAGAACAATGACAGCGATACCAAGCACTTGACAAACCATTGCGAAGATGACCACGAGGCACATACAGACATAGACAAGGTGAGACTCCGACGAGCGTGGCAGGAGGTAGGCTGCATTAGTGCTCCAGCGAAGCCTTCAGGAAGGGTCTTGACATCCACGGACGCCAACAACGCTAGAAGAAGGGGGCTATGTCTCTCGACCACAGTCCTCCTAGACGGACAGAAGCTTCGACGACACCTCCAATGAGGAACATGATGCTTGTTGCACCACTGCTGCCGGCCCGGTCGAGCCGGGCAAGTTTTCACCCAGCTGTTGTATGTCCGTCCGGGAAGGCCACCCCTAGTACCTGCAGTGGCGACATCAACGGCAGGTCGAGGCCACCAGCACGACACTGCACAGGACTGCAACCTCCACGACACCACCGCAGCCAGCGAGAAGGCCACCGACTTCAATCGCCGGCCACACACACCCCAGACCGTAGCCACCCGGCATCAGCATTAGCCACAGACCCGGTACCTAGGCACCACGGCGAAGCAGATCCATGGCCCACTGCCCCAGATCCAGCCGTCCGTAGCCCGCCCGGGGCGCCGGAAGCGCTGGCCCGCCATGGACGGTGGCCGAGCCACTATCACCCGACGAGGAAGGGGAGGGGGTCGCGGCGTCCCCACCGGCCGGGCGAAGCCAGATCCATGGTCCACGGCCCTGTGTCCGGCTATCCGCAGCCCGCCCCGGACGCCGGATGCGAAGGCCCGCCAAGAACTGTGGCCGAGCCACCGTCGCCCGACGAGGAAGGGGGGTCGGGGTGTCCCCACCGGGCAGGCAAATCCAGATCCATGGCCCACGGCCCCGGATCCGGCCGCCCACAGCCCGCCCCGGATGCCGGAGGCGCAAGCCTGCCATGGACCGTCGCAGAGCCACCGTCGCCCGATAGGGAAGGGGAAGGGGGTCGGGGCATCCCCACCGATCGGATCCAGCCCGTAGGGGGGTGGATCTGACCGGAAACCGACGCCGACTATCACTTCTTTAATGGACTCAATAAAATGTCCCTTTCAAATTTCCAACCTTTCGAGCTATATTTTAGGAACACCTTTCAGGCTATATAAGCTATATTTTGGGAACACCTTTCGGGCTATATAAGCTATGGGAAGATTTTTTTTTTTAGAATTACACGGTACAACGCAGACGCCCATAACATGCACGCACAGTCACCCTTGTGAACACACATAAGTAAACCTACCCCTATAAGCACCTTCGAAGGACTGAGCAGCCGGTAGATCTGGAGGTTCCTGAAGTCACCACTGGCGCCTCGTTGTCGACGGGAACATCGCTTACCACTTAACGCATAACGCCGGTAAATTCTGGGAAAATCCCAGAAAAAGGTGTGAGAACCAGGATTTTAACCCTGATGGGTAGCGTCCCACTGGACCGTCCTACTATTGGGCTACAAGCCAATTCGCCTAAACTATGGGAAGAAGATGTGCCTCCATAATCAGCCATCAGCCAGGGCCCACTAACCCGGGAGGTGGGCCCACGGCCTCACGCGCCGTGCCTGTCGACTCTCGTCAAACAAAGCCCCAGCGAGCCACCGAGGAGCCCAGGCCGAATGCAAATCTCATTGGATATTTCTTTTTTTCCCCCACTAGTAGCAATTCACATTCACATCTAATTACTAGCAAAAGTGCAGCTTGAAATTTATCCAACAAACGTGTGGTACTCTTAACTCTTATCTATGAGCATCGGACGTTTTGATATTAATTCAACCATCATCTATGCATTTCAATACTATGCACAGTATGTTATCGAATCCAATAAATAATACGAGCAATTTAGCACAACTGGTTTGGAGTGACACTAAACTTTAGTCACCAGATTTTAATCACTTTTATACTAAAACATAGTGACTAAAAGGTGAATAAACAGTTTAGTCCCTAAGATGTGATTAAAAATTAACACAGCCTTGATCTACCGGCATCACTTCATGAATGTTGTTCTAAGGGCAATCTTTAGAACCCTAGAGAGCCAATACCGAATAAGAACAACACGATGAACAATAAATGTTGTCTTTACTCAGTATTCAATTTATCCGTACAACCCGATGGGGACACTATTTATAGGAGCTTGTAGGCTTTTACATGATGTTTCTACCCTCGACCCTTTTCGCCGCGAGCGCTGAGCTTCTCGTGAGTGAGGGCAGAACCGCCACGCCAGGGATGAAGCTCGATATCACCCAACAACCGACAAGCCAGGGCCCAATCGCCAGGGGCCTGCTCATCAGTGTCAGCTCAGCTTTATCCTGCAATACAAACACACCGCCGAAGCACGATACATAGCTAGTCAGCTCAATTCGTTACCAGCACCGAAAGCTTTCGATCGGACCCGGATGATTCGGCATCTCCGGGTCCTGAACTCCCAGCGCGCCTGGCACCGAGTCCGCCCAAGGCCTACCGAAAGGCACGTTCGGCGCCCGGCTCGGCCTTTCGGCGTAATGCTGTGCAGGTTTCTTCTGGCGCCGACACTGAAAGACATTCGGCAGGGACGGTGAAAATCCACCCAATTGGCAGACTGGCAAGGACAGGGTGCCAAGGCCCTGACTATCCCCCAACAATGAACATCCAAGAAAAGTACGTAGATAAGAGTTAATGCACTTTTTTTAATTAGTAAATTACACATTCTATAGATTATTTCCTTATCAAAAGATAGTTTCATTGCATTGTTTCAAAGAAAATGAAACTGGGATGAAATACGCCCATTTAATGTAAAGTTTCTTTCTATGGTTTCATAGACATTCAATTTCATGATTCAATGGTAGTTGGTAATCATGCAAAGAGATGAAACTCATTTCTTCTCTATCCTCTTAAATACATTGTCATGTCATTACAAACGCCTATGTGACAACCTATTTAATACAAATGAAACTCACATCAAGCTGCCACTGAGACTGGCTTTACAAATCAATGGTTTATTTCTTTTTCTTCACGTTAGTGAGAATTTTGTGGTTGAGGACTGCATTTTGCCAATACCAACAATCTTTGTGGTTATAATAATTATTATGGTATTCTTTAACTATATATTGACAAATTGTAAGCACAATATGTTATTGCCCCTACATTTTTGATGTACTCCTTTTGTTCAAACTAAGTGCATATGTTTCTTATCGAGAAGTCAAGTAATTTTATGTTTTGACCATATATATATATATATATATATATATATATAGTACTAATATCATGATGTATAATAAAAATCACTGCATAGATCATGGAATTTACTTCATTATGAATTTATTTGGAGATTATCTTCTATACCTAAATAGGAGACCCCCACTAACATATTTTCCTGCAATTTGGTGAAGCCACGTCATCATAGGTCACACAAAGTCACCCGACCAGAAACGCGCGTCGCCTGTTCTCCTTCGCGCCGACGCAAAGCATCCTTTGCCTGTTCGCTTGCTGCCTCGATAATGGCCCATGGTCTCCCCTCTCCCGTGGATACAAAACGGATGCCATAAATACACAACTTAATGAGGCATTCCAATAGTCCCACTCCATTTACCTTAAAAGTGCAGAAAGCGGCCCCCCATCGGGGTTAGTTAAAAGTCCCTCGAGTTTCCTCGCACCAAAGAAATTGAGGCATGGGTGGCTTCTGGACGAGCTGACGCGTGGTGTGGCCTTTTTTACGAAAAAACGCCCGCAAACCAATTTTACACGAAACCCCTCCCATTGCCCAGCGCTCCCACCCCACCCCAGCTGTCCAACCCTACCTCCCCTCATTCATCTTCCTCCTTTCTTTCTCTTCTCCCCGCCGCCGCCGTCACCGCTCTCCTCTCCGCTCTGCACGCGGTTTGACGTATCCAGGGCGGCACTGGCGTTCTCATGGATGGGTGGGGGCACGGCACTGAGAGCTCTGCCTCCCGTGCAGCGTCCTCACTGCAGCACCCGAGCAAGGAAGTTGAGCAGTCCTCTGCAGCACGAGGAGCGTGTGGATCTACAAGATTCGGTCGAGCAGTCCTCTGCAGCAAGATTCGGGTGGATCCTGCCGGTCCCCATGGCAGCCATGGTTGGTAGAGGCGGAGCCCCTCTCCTGCCCTCAGATGCGGTGGCATGCGAGATCCGGTATCGAGCAAATTCGGCCATGGTGGAGGAAGAGGTGGAAGCTCTAGCACATGTCCGCGTCATTATCCACCTTACATCCTCGATGAGGCTCGAGGTGAGTGATTCACATTTACTGATCTCATATCCTTGTGTAGACTTGTGCTTTCGTGTATGAGCTCACATTTCACTGCTATGTATTGGTATGAAAGATTTGATTAGGGATGTGATTGGTGCAGAAATTTGTTCTTGACCTGCACACCAAGTCACCACCGGGAGCTACGATTTTGGTGTTCTCTATAGATGAGATAGGCGTCTCTGTCTTTTGATACATTCATGCTCTTGTTGCTTCTGCTATTGAAACTAGCAGTTCGCCACCAGACTGATAAAATCATTCTTCTTTGTTTCTATACAATAGACATGGATATATTAAAGGCCCTCAGAAAAGCCGGTCTGTGTTGCCGATGGTTGGACTGCTATGCGGAGCCCCTGTCATGGCCTGTCATCTGGAGCTGAAGGTCAGTGCCTCTTTTTTTTTGTATAATTTTTTTGCTTGATGTGCTCGTGTGTTGTGTGTACAGAAACTCCAGGTTCTTTGTTGTTGACATTCTCGTGGTAATGCAGATGGGCTTGTAAACCGGCATTTTTGAAGTCACATCCGCGAACCTGGTATGTGGTAGGAGATATAATTTTGCTGAATTTTCAGGCGTGTGTGAGGACCTGCTTCCACTATCCTAAAGCATTATGTGTAGACTGATGGGGATTGTTTAACTTAATCCATTGAGAGCTAAGAACTATGCCCTTGACTCAGGTCACCTAAAATTAGAAGCTCTGTTTTTCCCCTGTTATTGCTATGCAGAAAATATCCATATGTGACGATCATTGTGGCCTAGAGACGTCACGGCCTCACGGGTTTGTCAATGACCACATGTAAGAAGAATGTCTGTGAATGAAAGCACTTACATCTCAATTTTATTATAGTGGAGCTATATGTTTGTTTTACTTGCTTATACACAACCTGTTGATAGAAATGCTCTGGTTTCTGATGCGCCTGTCAAGGCTGACTATTTTGTGTATTTTTGTGTGATTAATGTCCCCTCTCCTAGGCTTCTTCCAAACAATTGCCAACAGGCCTGAAGGAGTTTTCTTCTATTGACTTGATTTTTGACTCTTTGTATGCCCATATTTGCGCTCTTAACTGAAATCTGAACAATGGCCATATTTGCACTAAGTGAAATCTGAACTATGCCCATATTTGTGCTATTACTGAAATCTGAAATAGTAGGAACATGCCATGGTGTAGAAGGACAGCAATGGCAATTGAATGCTCATCGGCGGCATGTTGTGTGAGTAAGTTTCAAAGTTCTTGGTGTAAAAGATTTAACCTGAATTCATGTAGCTATTAGCCTGTTGGACAATATTAATTGTTTAACTGGCATCACGGTGATATTGACTTTCTTTCCACAAAACACCTTGGCATGATATCAAGGAGCACCATGTCGATGTCCATGTGCTCTCTTGCTCTTTAAATTCTTATAAGTAAAGATCTTGTCTATTGCGTTCATCGGCGACTTTGATGTTCTCTCGATCTTAACCTCGAATATCGGGTAAGTAGGTTCTTATTCTTTGGGTGTTAGATGTTCGATTTGAAAGTCTCAATACATCTAAATTTTCTTCTCCAATTGCTTGTGGATCTAAGTTCATATGAGAAGTACTGGGTTATCTCTAGCTCCTCTTTGGGTTGTTTGATTGGCAAGGTCGCGTTGTTGGTAGCAAGCAGCAGTCAACTTGAATTTTTGTTTGCAGTACAGTAAGCAAGTTGTTTGGATCACCACACTATAAACCCTCCTTTAGCACCGATCAGCTTGTACCAGAAGATGTGTTTCTATAACCCACCATTCTCTCATGGTTCAGTAGCCCACCATAAATTTTTTTTATAGGCAAACAGTTTAGTACAATAAATGAAATTTTCAGGATGATACTTCGGCCAATACTGCAGTTCTATATAGCTTCACATTTCTAAGTAATCTATTTGTCCATTAGCACATGCTCTCCATGACATGTCTTAGACTTCGAGTAATCCATTTGTTGGTTGGCACATGCTCACTGAAATGCCTTAAAAGTGCTGAAATGTCTCGCTCACATATGTTAACTTCGAGTGCTACTGGAACTAAGATACGTGCTCAGTATTTATAAATTATTTTTGGGCTGTTAGCAGTGCATTGAAGGATCTCTATTCGCAGAAGATTCTGATTATTTGTACTGTGCAGGGAAATGTTTGAGGTGCAAGTTAAGTGTGTACATGCAACCATTTGCTTTGTTTTTTAGTAACTTTTCCCGAATACCATTTTATAACCAAAACATATATTCCAAATTTTAGGCTGTGGAAATAATGAATTCTTGCATGGCTGAAAGGACAAAGATGAAAAGTGAAGAAGTAGTAGCAGGATTCTGCTGAATGATGCTGAATTAGACTTGAGAGAGAAGATTGTAAAATCACGTGTTTATTTGACAATCCTTATGTATACATGGTTCCAACTTATTGATTGTAGTTGCAAAGTATGTATGGACATAGTACAATTATCGGTTACTATTCATATTGTCATTTGTTATTATATTACTCATACACTTATTTTGTTCTATGAATCATGATAGGGCGCCCGAAGGGCGCCAAATGTTCTAGTGAGATGCAAGTTAGCAGCTCTTCTCCATGGCCGATATGCATCCGCGCGCCTGCCCTGCCGACTGCTGTTGCCCCCGGGCTACTTTGGCGACATATATGTTGCGATATGCCAGCACTGTCCATGGCCGTGGAGGCGCTAACCCGTGGTCTACGTGGTCCGCTGCGCGATTGGAGTGACCACAGTGATGACTACACGCAATGAAATCTCTAGCTGGTGGATTACTGGATGGCACAAACGGCATATACGAACATACCCAGGTGTGGCATTTGAAGCCCATTTGAAGTGATCCCTTTCGATTATTGCCTTAATAGATTGGAAAAGATTTGTATGCCAGCAACCTTTTGGGCCGGGACTCTCCGGCTTTGGCTCCCCTGCCGCCCTCCGTTATACCAGCAAAGAGCAGCAGATGCATTGGAGCACACCATCATCGTACAGCAGCTGAATGCCGACCATGATAAGGTAATAAGCGTGTTATTTTCAATTTTTTTTGCTTATTGTTTACACTTTTTGTTCAACGACCACCAACCATGAACTTAATTATTTCTTCACACATTTTGTACTATTTGTTTCATTCGCTAATTATTCACTCACCCTGTCACAATTTTCATTTGATCGTCCGCTTCGCTCTGTGGGGGGGCATACAAAGGATCATTGCTTGGCCTTCTTTTATCTATCTATTTATAGCTTTGTTTTCCACCGTGAATTTGTGATGCTATGGTACTTCCTCAGGAGGTGGTGGATCTTCTCTTGTTATCAGCGAGGAGTATACTGATGCTTCACGTCTCATTTTCCCGGTTAGGAGAGACCCTAGAATTTGTTGCCAAGCCCAACAATGAAGTGCATGTTCCTCATTCTCCTTGAAGGGTTTTTATTTATTTTCCATGTCGCATGGATTAAGATTGGTTCTTTATTTCTTTTATTACTTGAAAGTCCTGTAAAATACATGCCGGCTTCGCATAATGTAAATCACTTCTTCAATCTTAGTTTTAAATTTCAATTGTAGCCAAGATGCTTGGGCTTCCCAATCAATATTATAACTAAAATTTTCTTTTGTTTGCCCAAGACTATTTATTTCATATGATACTTCTTAGGTACGATAATTTTCTCCTAATTATCTCCTATATGACACAATAATATCCCGCACCAACGCGCGGGGCATTATCTAGTTGATACTATTTGCTACTCCTCTTTTATATCTGGGGCGGGAAGCCTAATTCTAGAGATCAAGAATTTATTAATTGCATGTCGAGCAACGGTGCACCTCCGCTGAGAGTACCGATGCATGCGCATTGTTGCTAGCCAGCATGCATGCAACTCTTATTACTAGCTATCCAGAATGCTTTGTTTAACTCTTCACTAATTAATTTACTCTCGATATCCCCACTTCGCCTAGTATTATGGCCAGAACTAAAAAATGAATGTGCACACGAAGAGAGGGTTCGCGGATCTCCTGCCAGTTACCACGCGGAACCGGGCCGTCGTGGATCCTCGCGAACCCGATAGCGGCGACTCCCTCGCGCCCGTGCCGCCCGTGCCTCCTCCTCCCGATGCGGGCAGGGCCAGCGGCCCCAGCATGGGTGCAGCATCCCCTCCTGCCTCCCTCTCGTCATCTCTGTTGCCGTAGCGCAGTCGTGCAGATATCGTAGCAATGCGTCAGTGCGGCGCCGCTGTAGCAGAGCAGCGCGCGTGGCCAGCAGACCAAGGCCTGCCTCCCGCCGAAGCGCGAGTCCGGCGCAGCAATCAGGCCGGCCAGAAACCGCCGCCTTGGCTGTGGCCATTCGGCACAATAGAATCCTGCTGGCCACCGAGCACGACACTAGGCCGCCGTTGCTCATGGCTGCCGACTATAAGCCACCTCTGCCCTCGATTCGCCCGCCCACGGGAGCGCGCTTTCCCGGGCTAACCCCATTGTTTGTCTGTCGCCGCCGGCGCGGTCGCCAAGGGCGTGTTTGATAGAGGCCAGGGAGGGTGGCTCGCGCCCGTGGGCTACAGCGGTCCGTGTTTGATGGGCTAGGCCCACCTCTCGGGCTAGGTCCCCGCCGCATCCCCCCCGCCCGGCTCCCGTAAAACGGAATCCCCCCTCATTTTTCTAGGGCTCGGCTCTCGGCGGCCGCTCCATGGCGATTTCGGCGATTTTGGCGGCGGCTGCGGGTGGCTCGCGCAGACTCACGCGGGAAGGTGAAAGCTCCGCACGCCATTCCGCCGCGCCGAAACCCACCGCCTATT
Organism: Themeda triandra; assembly: GCA_018135685.1. Taxonomy (NCBI): domain Eukaryota; kingdom Viridiplantae; phylum Streptophyta; class Magnoliopsida; order Poales; family Poaceae; genus Themeda; species Themeda triandra. The sequence goes on from JAENPR010000038.1 coordinate 1,357,707, forward strand.
TAACCCCTCCCTCCTCTGCCGCTCTCCCCTCCCGCACTTCCATCCCTTGTCCACCAAATCCCGTGAGAGATCAGCGGCGGTGTGTTGCGGCCAGAGTCCGGTGACCCGGCGATCCTCCCAGGTGAGCTTTGTCTCCGTTCTCCATGCCTGGATCTGGGTGCTGGCGGCGCCGCAGCTGCTGCTCAGCTGGGACTCCGAGAGGCGGCGGTCTTCTTCCTCGTCTTCCTCGGTTCCGGTGGTCCGCGCGGAGCTGCTGTTTACTGGATCTGCTTCCTCTTCCTCCGGATCAGCTTTTTCCTCGTCGGCTTGTCGTTTTCTTCTTCGTTGCTCGTTTCTTCCGTTCTCCGTCGACCATCCCGAGGTGAAATCAACCCCCAATCCCCATTCTTGTTGCACTGTGCCTGTTGTTCATACTCCGATCTACGCTGTTGTGATTAGGGTTCATGTTATTGTCGATGATGATGATGTGCTAGGCTACATCTGTTCGTTTGCACTGTCCCTGTTGTTTGTTTTGGGTTCAATCTTGCTGGTCATTAGGGTTCATGCTCTGATAGCTTTAGTTCCTCCAGTACTGTCTATTTATGGTATACCATTTCCTTCGACTTGTGCTGATTAGGGTACATGCTGTTGTTGTTTTAGTTCATCCATGATGATGATCTTTAGCCTGGATCTGTTCGTTTGCACTGTCCCTGTTGTTTGTTTTGGGTTCAATCTTGCTGGTCATTAGGGCTCTGATAGTTTTAGTTCCTCCAGTACTGTCTATTTATGGTATACCATTTCCTTCGACTTGTGCTGATTAGGGTACATGCTGTTGTTGTTTAACTTCATCCATGTTGATCATCTTTAGCCTGGATCTGTTGGTTTTGCACTGTCCTTGTTGTTTTTATATGGATGCATCTTTTTGTTGGCTACCTAGTTGGGATTATGGTCGATGATGATGTCGTAATGTCACTGGGGGGCATGATTATTCATGTAGCCATGACACTGTGTAAATGAATGATTTACCAGAGGATGTGGCCAATGATGTTTAATGATCTGTTTTGACTAGAGGTGGCTCTTGCTGTCTTTGTTTGGGTTCTTGATGTTAATTTTCCATTGCAGTCTTCAATGGTTCTAGCATCATCCACAGGAGTCAACCAATGGGCCTGCTCATTGTGATGGATACTTGTGCTGATTCTAGAACTGTTGGTGACTCCAACCACTGTTTCTTATGGCTGTCCAAACTTTCTTATGTTTTTCCTTTGGCTGGAATCAGATTTGCCGAGCCCGCTCCCCTGCTTTGTTCGTGATGAAGAGAGGGAAGGAGGAAAAATGAATAGAAAAGTCCTCCATGGTTCCCAATGCAAATATATTAACTTAAACGAATAGTGCTGCATAGTGCTCATGTGCTGTGGGATAAATATCTTAAAAGTTCAGGGTTCCAGTTGCAAAGTCTCTGTCTTGAGTGGTTTTTCTCTTTTTTAAATTCTATTTAAATAGACTGAAAACTGATAAACTTGTAGTAATTATTAAAAAAAGGAAAATGACAAATCCAATTTTTTGAGCCCCACATATTTAGATCCATGCAGTAAAAACATAATGTGACATATTTTACTATAAAGTTTTTCCTCTAGATGCTTGTCTATGCTTTTTAGTGTGAAATTCATATTTACATCTATCTTCCTCCAATTACTATAAAATTTTTTACAGTAATTCATGTGATACTTGATCAATGATAAAAATTCAGCTTTATTATGCATACATTTACAAATAATTTAAGTATATACAAATGGAAAATATACTTCCACTTCAGTTTTGGTTCTTCTCTGACAAGTGAAATGAGTGCGGCTGATTTGCTATACTTTAGTTGCCTGGATTCAAAGATGATTTCAAGCAACAACCTAACACAAAATTTAACAACTCACTCACAAGAGACAATATACATTTATTTTCCCTAGAGTCAAACAATTCAAAATTAACTATTGCCTAAATAATACTAAAAAAGTCAGGCACATAAAATTAAAATATAGGAGAAGCGTAAAATTAAATGGGCAACGATCTGGGCATGCATATAATCTCTAACGGAACACGGCGACACGCTCAGCTTTGACCTCTTATATGTGGTAGAAAATGAACATGATTTTGAGAAACGAAGACCTCAAATAAATTACTTGTCCTACTATACACTCATAAATCATGTTGTACGAAGTTGCGGAGAAGCTCCTCGATCTCGAAGAGCTTGGCCATGGCGGAGGCGCGGGATCGATCTAGTCATCCGATTCCAAGTATAAGGTGAAACATCCTCAATTTTCCATGAAGGAAAATCTCACAGAATGATATACATCAGTCGATAATCAATTCCATACATCGAATTATAAATCTAAAGAGTACAAATAGAGGGGTTTACATTAATAATTATAACGCCACAAGGCGAAATCAAAGTATTTCTAACATCCAGAATAGCTTGAGAAGGCGAAAGAAACGCGGAAGCAACTCCGAACTTCAACTTGAGCGCAGGCACGAGACCTTCTAATCCGTTTGACATCTCTGAGAAGCAGGAAAATCTGCACACCGCCAGATGTGTGCAGGCCATGGTCAGCACCGAATGAGCTTTAGTGGAAAAGAGAAAATAAAGGGATCTGGCGATCCTATAGTTTGGCTGTGATTTGCATCCTAGCGCATGTGAAGTAGCAACAGTAGTAGTAACAATAATAATAGTCATGTTTAACACATCCCCATTCCCACACACACACATCCCATCCATCCCAAGTCTATCTCAATCCATCTCAATCCATCTCAAATCCATCTCAATCCATCTCAAATCCATCACTACACCCCTTGTTGGCGGTCCTTAACTCCATTTTCTACCCGCCAATTATAGATCATTTTGAGAGAAATAAATATTTTATTGCACATATATCTTTACTATTGACCTAGTTCCATTTGTACTTGGAGAAAATATTGTTTTGCAGGAAATACACCAAGTGCAAGGCTTTTTATAAATAAAAGTACGCTTTTCGGAAAGCGTAAAAGGCCAAGAGAACAAAGGGCCAGCCACCTGGGGTCGAGATGGGCCATAAGCACCACCACAGGCACGACCCAGGAGGCAACCCAGGCCCACCAGCCAAAGGCGGTCGGGGGACGGCACCACCCAGGCGCGCGCGCGCCTGGGGCGCGCGCGCGCCCACCCTGCCGCCAGGTGGGCCCGGCCAAGGCGATTCACCTCCTTCCATCCTGGGAAGGACGGTTTGCGCGGTGCTTTTACCTCCCTACCCCCGAACCGCCTTCAGGAGACTATAAATGAAGATGAGAGGTCCCCCTTCACAACACACACCATTTAGAGCTCTCTCTACACCTCTCACTTGTTCTTTTAGTATAAGTGTTAGGCCATTGGAGCTAGGCGAAGCTACTTGGAGAGCTTGTCTCCAGGAGGAAAAGCTACATCATTGGTATAAATCTATGGAGCATTCTTCCTTAGTCAAGTTCTCATTACATTTATATAGTCTTGCATATGAACTAGAGTATAGTCTAGTGCACATATATTCAATGATCAAGAACTAGGCCATAGTTCTTGTGAGAGTTGTTCATGTTCTACATTATTCTTCATCGTTCATATGTTCTACTTGTTTAGATTAGATTGTAGAAGAGGAATAGCGGTTCGATGTGCCTTCGGGTTTGCCTATGTCCTAGCTCGTCCATCCGTAGGGTGGGAGTCCTGGGGAATGTAGGTAGCTCCTTAGTATGCGGACGTGGTGTCCGGATGCGAGGGAACCTTCGGATATGTCGGCATGCCACGGTTGAGCAGCAGGTGGTGACAGCCCTGTCCGTCCCTTGTAATCCCCCACGTTCGCATGTTGAGTAGGAGTTCATAAATGCCGCCATCGACTGGCAGACCAGTTGCCGCGGTCTCCCCATATTCCTAGTCTATAGTCAAGTCTTGACTTGTATAACATGTGGAATTAGCTGTTCTAGCATTGACTATATACGACCTGCCTGCTCCGCGTAGATTATTCTTTATTCTTTATTTTACCTTTATTCCTTTGAGATTGCTCTAAGTGTGTGTCCACTATCCAACTACCGTATGCTTACCCCTGTATAGCACATTTGTCGGTTTCTCCTCATGCTAGACATTACATTCATACCAATGCTAGATACTCAACACCCCATGCCTTCTTTTGGGAAAATATAAATAATGATACCCTGAATACTTTTGGGTGAAATGCTGCAACGATAGATCCGTGCGCTTGCGGATATTATTCTAATAGGATGTGATCTATCTGTTGGCAACTCTCGCATAGTTACTAGAACTTGTTTCTAGTGATTGTGTCGAGAAATGCCAGCGTGCGTTTCTGGCACCATTGCCGGGGATGGGCTTTATGTCTGTTTTTGGTAATCGCGCTAAGAAATGCCAACAAGCATTTCTGGCGCCGTTGCCGGGGATGGGCTTTATGTCTATTTTTGGTAATCGCACTAAGAAATGCCAACAAGCATTTCTGGCGCCGTTGCCGGGATGGGCTTTATGTCTGTTTTTGGTAATCGCGCTAAGAAATGCCAACAAGCATTTCTGGCGCCGTTCGGGGAAGGCATGGAAGTTAAGCATCTAGCAAAGCATGGGTATGCATATAATATATAATGAGAAACGACAAATGTCTATGCAGGCTAACTTTTATGTTTTCTCCTATTGTGGATGAAAACAGGATAGTGCATGTCTGGTTTCTCCCTGCCGAAAAACTTCGTTTCAAATCCGGAGGCACTCCTAAGGAAGAACAGGACTCGTGCCTCTTCTTCTTCTGCCACTCCGCCGACAACTGAACCAGTCATCGTCGCACCTACCGCACCGCACTCCATGGCCAAGTCCCTGCGCGAGTTCTCTGTCCCCAATGTTGCCAACGTGCCCACCGGGGCCCCCGTCAACCCGGGAGACAAGAACTTCGAGCTTCGGACCGGGCTCATTACCATGGTGGTGCAAGTTCATTACGTGGACTGCCTAGTGAGGACGCCAACGCCCATCTTCAGCGATTCTTGGAGATCTGCGACACCATCGTCATCAAAGATGTCGCACCTGATGCCATCAGGCTCAGGCTCTTCCCTTTCTCCCTAGTGGGAAAGGCGAAGACCTGGTTCTACAAGGACAAGGCCGCTGTTGACCCATGGAGCAAGTGCTCCACCGTGTTCCTCGCTAAATTCTTCCCCATGGGCAAAACCAATGCCCTACGGGGAGAATCGCCAACTTCCGCGGAGTCGGCTGGAACCCATCCCCGAGGCATGGAAGAGGCTTCAGGAGTACATCCAGGAATGCCCTCACCATGGGATGGAAAGTTGGCTGGTGCTCCAGAACTTCTACAATGGGTTAACACCCATGTCAAAGGGGCACCTGGACGCCGCCGCTGGCGGCGCCTTTCTATCATTGACTGTTGATAGTGCCACGGCACTAATCAACAAAATGGTGGAAAACCAAGCTTGGGGGGAGGAGCGTGCCCCCACTAAAGGACAAAAAGGTATGCATACCGTGAAGGAGGCGGATATGCTTGCCACAAAAATAGACCTACTCCTGAAGAAGATTGATGGTGGTGCCATCAATGATGCATCCGGCACCGTCAACGCCATGGACGCTCGTATGACGTGCGAGGTCTGTGGTGAAGCTGGACACTCGGGAAATGACTGTCCCGAGACCCGTGAAGAGGCCGCCTACCTCAACAATGGGTTTTGCCAGCAACAAGGAGGAGGAAATGGCTGGAACAACCAGTCCCGTCCTCCATTCCAAAGTAATTCAAATTACGCCTCCGGGTTTAATTCGAATCAACCTTCATTGAAGGACCTGGTTTACGGCCAAGCCAAGATCAACAAAAATCTCACCAAAAAGATGATGCAAAATGATAAGATCTTGGAGAATATGAATAGCAAGATAGAGGGTCTATCATCCGCTGTCAAGAATCAGCTGAGCTTCAACAAGATGATAGAGACCCAGCTTACCCAGTTAGCTGCCGCCCTTCCCAAAATTGGGGATACAGATGACAAGGCTGAACTGAAATCAGTAACCACACCTTAGTCTAGGCTAATTCCGGCTGCTTGCTATAATAGAACGATACCATCCTACCACTCAGCCCTGGGAAAACTCCGGAACATCTCTCGGGCAATGCTGAGACTAGGAAAGCATAGTACCGGGCCCCATGAAGTTGTACTAGCATCTAGGACGGTAAAAGCATCCTACCGCCCACCCTATCACCTCACAACCAAGCAGTAATGGCATCATTCCACCAAGTAGTCCAGCCGTCTCCTCATTCCAGAGAGCTCATGGAATGCAAAGGAGTCCTGAAGAAACTGAGTAGTAGTAAGTCCTTAGGGATGACCAAGCCAGAATGTCTCCATCAGGGTTCACTATTTGGGTGCCATAACAACACCACGTGCCACCACAGAACCTCCTTCTCGGGGCTCTACCTCTCAGAGGCTCACACCCCGAGACCACCTCATATCACATCTCCGTTTACCCGCCACAGGTATCTCAATCAGGGGTGCCCAGGTTGCACCCCACGGCAAGACTCGCTCCAAAAGCTCGTCGTAGATCCTAGCTCGGCCGACTCAACCCTCACCCTCCACGCACCCAAGTCACACCCGCAAAACCACCAGATCCTCACCAAGTCCACCAAGTCTGGCATCCCAAGCCAAACCATTCCTGGGGGTTCACCACCCGCATCACATCACAGATACAATGCGAAGTGGAGTTGTAGTAGTATGGTGATATAAAATGCAAAGAAGCAGAGAGGTCATAATAATAATATAAGTACGAGCGCAAAAGCTGTACTAGTAAAGGAATAAATGTAAAGCACTAGCAGTTTTTGTTAACACCAGATTTTGGTCAGGAATATGACAGGTGGGCCTGCAGGGAGCAGAGAGAGCAATTCGGCAAATGCATATGCGGTCGGCTAATTTCCATGCGTTCGGCAAATGATCAAGCGGTCGGCTATGACGGCTTCGTTCGGAGGTGAAAGAAGGAAAGAGGGAGCTGACCAGATAGGGAAGGGGTCGTAATAGTCAAGGACTCCGATTATGGTTAGAGTTGGCATATTTGTGTCTTTCCAATTTTGTTTAGATAGTTCGTAAACACTTAGGACTCATGTTTTGTCTGGGGTATAAATATAAACCCTCGACCATTGTAATAAGGGTTCACAACCAATTCAATACAACCGGCTACGTGCCACCTTTCGAGTCCTTTAGTCGTGTCGTCGAGTTCTTCGAGAGGGCCAATCGATCCGTCGACCTCCGTAAGTCCCGGCAACCTTGCTATCATGTCTAGTATCGTGCGGCGGATTTAGATTATGATGCAAGTAGTCTCATCCGTTTTGCTTAGTATCGTGCGGCGGATTTAAGCTTAATGATGGGAAGTTTTTGCTTGTGCCTTGTATCGTGCGGCGGATTAAGACATGAGTAAAGATAGTTATCGGCTCTCTTAGATTTGGCAAAATCTAATAGATTCATTAAGTTATCATGTGTTGCATGTTTTATTTAATGTTTATTTATTTGCAACACTCTTTTGCCCAATCTAGATTGATGCTCTTTTCGGCTTTTTGGTCATAATCTCATGTTTATTCGATATCAAGTAGATCAATTTCATATAGCCGAATTAGATCGATCTAGATTGTCACGTGTTGTGGGTTCATTCACGTTAGATTAGATAAGCCTTGACAGACCGGGTGCTTGTGCGGCGAGATGCGGTGTCTTTGGGTTACTCTAGAGCTAGTCATCCGGTGAACTAGAGATCGGTTTAATCGATAGGTTTCTTTTACATGTTACTTGTTTGTTCCTTCTTCATGGACCCCGATTCGGCAATCTTGCCGATACGGTTATGCTTATACATGTAGCGAGTATTTATAGATCTGTTAGGTAATTACGTGCTTTTAGCTCTTTATTGTTAGATTGTATCATGCGGTGGATTGATCTAGTAGTAAGGAGTGGCGTAAATTCATAGTGAGTGGTATCATGCGGTGGATCGGCTTGCTTGGGTTTATGCTCGACGGGTTTATGAAGGCTAGACGTGCGGCGAGACTAGTTGGAGTAGCCTATGCATGTGTTATTTAGTAGATTTACATTTATAAGTTACTTATCTTTAGTTATTAGCGCTTGATGATGCTTTAAACCTGAGATATAGTTTGATATGCTTTAAGGATTTAATCTTGTTCAAACATGTCTTCATTTACCGTATTCGGCAAGTTCATTCTGTTTACTTCAGTTATGTTACTTTAGCCGAATGAACTGCAATCTGTTGGCAGATAGCTTCTATAGCTATGTGTCGTCGTAAGTGGCTTCAGGGCCGTAAAGATGGAACTGTCTGGTCTCACCCAGCACGTTCCAGTTATGATCTTACCGCTTTATCCCTTGTCGACTTTCAGGTCAAATCGACTGGCACGCTTCCGGATTCTGACACCCGGGCACCCGATTGAAGCTAGGCTTTTCGGCTTGCTGTGTGTGAGACACAGTGCGCCACATTTTGTGTCAACACACTTTTTGGCATGCCCAGTGGGACCACTTTTCAGTCTGAGATGGGATCGGAGATTGACAACAATCACGTTCTGAACGTGACCATGGACGAACTGCAGCCAGAGTAACGCCAGATAGTGGAGCAAGCGATAGAACAGTATCAGCAGAAGTGTCTAATGTCTTTCTCCAAAAACAAGAGTGGCAAGGTGATCGTCAAACAATCATTGCCATGAGTTCTTCTCGCTGGTCAGTCCGATATTACTGACGAAGAAGAGATGCAGAGGGTTGTTCAAGTCATCTATAAAGCTGTGGGAGATACCATGTTGAACCACAACACAGCTTTTTTGGGCACCTTCCGCAAAATCATGATTGACAACTTCGGTCCATCAGTAGATAAGCACTTTGAAGAGAAGTTTGGAGAGCTTGGTGGACCAGTGTTCTTTAACACCCAGCAATCTTCAGGGAAGCCAACTGGGGGAGGAGAGATGATCGGTACAAGCAAGGATGGAGCTGTTTATGATGAAAAGGAAAAGCCTCCCATGACCGAGCAGCAAACTCATGGTCAAGTAACTTTTGGTGCAACAACAGATATACCCGCATCTACTTACAAGATCTCCCCAGTGGCAAATAGATTGCAGAAGAGTATCTATGGAGATGGGTACAGTGAATTTACCGATTACAATGCTCTGAGTGCTTTGCCGAATCTGGGATACAGGAGTGTATCAGGAGTACCTTCTAGGAGACAGGGAGCGCAAGATGCAAATGATGTCCTCCTGCGAATGGGCGATATGATGCAGAATCAATTCGGCCCGAAACCAAAGCATCGACATATGCATACAAATCTCCTTTCCCGAGTGGTACAATAGGGTAGCTCTTCCACCAAGAGTTAAGCCACCAACGGATTTGACCAAGTTCTCTGGTCAGGATGACACCAGTACCATTGAGCATATCAGCAGATATCTGATGCAACTTGGAGAAGCTGCTACTGATGAAGCTTGGAGGATTAGATATTTTCCTATGTCTCTGACAGGGCCGGCTTTCACATGGTTTGCATCGCAGCCGGCTAATTCCATTGGTACATGGGCAGAATTGGAGCAAAAGTTCCATGCATACTTTTACACAGGAACCAATGAGAAGAAGATGGTTGATCTTTGGGCTATGAGGATGAAGACTACTGAGACACCAATGGAGTATCTTCGTAGATTCAGAGAAGCAAAGAACATGTGCTATTCTCTGACTATTCCCATGATCAACTCGCACAATTGGTCATTGCAGGCATGCTGCCACATATCAGAGACAAGCTATTTGGCATGGATTTTGAAGACCTTGGACAGCTTGCACAAAAGTTGACAGCAATGAGCAATCAAGCCCAAGGGTTCAGAAGAGATGCTCATTTTCAGAAGAATAGTGCAACTATTGACATGTATCAGGGATTTCTAGAAGAACATCGAATATGAAGATGAAGATGAAGTAGCCGCCGCAGAGTTGAACTGGACAAAAGAGCCTACTTTGGTCACCATCGATGGGTGAAGCAACGAAAGGATCTTATGATTTTGATGTCGTAGAAGGCGAGATAAGCTCTTTTTGTATCGATTCAAGAGGGACGCATCAAGCCGCGAAGGACATCCTATGCTACGCCCGAAGGAGTAAAGGATAAGAAGTACTGTGGGTTTCATGATACAAGTTCTCATCATATCAATGATTGCCGAGTGTTCAGAGTAAAGATTCAGAAAGCTATTCAAGATGGACACTTGAGGTTTGATGGCAAGATGAAAGTAGACAAAAACCCGTTCCCTCAGAACATGGTCTCTTTCTCTATAGGCATGGTTGACGCTAGTGAATCCAAGGAAAAGGGAAAGATGAAGGTTCTGACCTCTGAAAGAGCCAAAGAGAGTGGTGCTGTTGACCCTGATCGGCAAGTTACCAAGGAAGAAGTGTAACAGGTTCGGTTCAGAAATAGCCGAACAGAGAAGGGTCAGACTTCAGATGCAGCTAAGGGAAATTGCCGAATACACGCTAAGCCAAAGCGCAGAGTTACAGCACGACACCTGTTGAATAAGTGGCAGAGGGAAAAGAAGATGGAATATGATGAAGAACAGCAGTACATTGAAGAGGAGCGCAGGTTCATGGCAGAGCGTCGAAGATATGAGGCAGAAGTGCGCCGAAGAGAACAGGAAAAGCACATGAGGGAGCAAGAGCAGTCACATTGGAACTGTTCCTTCTTCAGACACTTGTTGGAATGAAGGCTTGAAGTTGCCTCGCTAAAAACAATTGCCCCGAATGCGGTGATCGTATTCGAGTATAGGCAATCTCAAGTCAACCGTCCCGTCCATGATAGACTTGGAATAAGGATTCCTGAGGACGATCGGCGCATAAAAATGAATAATTTTGATGGACATCAGAGGAAAAGGTTTGCAGATCAAGCTTGGGCTCATAGCAATGCTCATAATGCAGAGGAAAGCTCACACAGGTGGCAAAGAGGCCAATGGTGTCCTCCTGGTTTGCGGAAGAGCCAGAAGAGAAGAGTTCAGCGTTTGAGGAATCAAGAGCTGAAGCAGGAATTAGCCGAAAAGAAGCCAGTGTGGCGTCCTAAGAAAAAGGATGATGGACAAGGTCCTTCGGCTGATGCTAATATGGTGTTCTTTATTCCATTGGAGTTCAGAGCTCCTGAAGATCAAGATGTTCAAGATGAAGTATATTCAGACTTTGATGAAACTGAATGCCGAGACCTAATGGCTCAACTTGTGTTGACTCGGCAAGCAGTCTTTGACAAGCCAATTAAGAATCACCATCTGAAGCCATTATATCTAAAAGGATATGTCAACGGCAAACCTTTGACCAGATGCTTGTGGATGTAGGGGCCGCTATCAATATTATGCCCTATGCTACTTTCAGAAAGCTTGGCATGACAAGTAAGGATTTGTTGTAGACTGACATGATCCTTAGAGATTTTGCTGGCAATGCTTCTGATACTCGTGGAGCAGTACATGTGGAACTGATGATTGGATCCAAGACTTTGATCACTACTTTCTTTGTCATTGATGGCAAGGGGGCATATAGCATGCTTCGGGAAGGGATTGGATCCATGCTAATTGCTTTGTGTACCCTCAACTATGCATCGATTCTTATTCGGTGGATAGGAGATGAAGTAGAGGTTGTTCAAGCTGACGATTCAGTGAGTGTTGCCACTTCCGAGCCTGCTTATTGGGAGTATGATGGACAAGACTGTCTTTCGGGTAAGAAATGGAAAGAAGGTCCTGTCAATGTGTTCGACAGAGATCAACAGCCGATCCAAGCAGTCGGCTCTGACAGTAACTTTTAATGGGTAATCCAATCGATGGCAACAAAGGCAAACTGGGTCATGGTTTCATGTCGGCCAACAAGTTAGAAGAAATCGATGTTGGTGATATCACAAAGTCAAGGCTGATGTATATCAGTGCAAATTTGGACCCAGAATATAAGTTGAAATTAGTAGAGTTCTTTGAAAGAGTTTAAAGATTGTTTTGCTTGGGATTACACAGAGATGCCTGGTTTGGATCGATCAATTGTTGAGCATAAGTTGCCCATAAAACCTGGGTTTTGTCCTTTCAAACAACCTCCACGAAAAATTTATAAAGAGGAGGTATTGGCCGATGTAAAGAAGGAAGTTGAAAGACTGATTGAAGCAAACTTTATTCGGCCATGCGGTATGCAGATTGGATTTCAAACATAGTACCTGTCTACAAAAAGAATGGAAAGATGAGGGTATGCATAGATTTCGAGAGATCTCAACAAAGCTACTCCCATGGATGGCTACCCAATGCCGCTTGCCGATTTACTAGTGGATGCGACGGGGGTATGAAGTCATCGGCTTTATAGATGGCAATGTTGAATCAGATTTTCATGGCAATTGAAGATATTGTGAAGACTGCATTCAGATGCCCTGGTCATATTGGATTATTTGAATGGATAGTGATGACATTTGGATTGAAAAATGCTGGTGCAACTTATCGAGAGCCATGAACTATATCTTTCATGAGTTAATCGGTAAGATTGTAGAAATTTACATTGATGATGTGGTGGTCAAATCCGAAACCATGAAGGACATTTAGCCGATTTAAGGAAGACTTTGGAATGCACAAGAAGACATGGTTTGAAGATGAATCCAAATAAATGTGCTTTTGGAGTCTCTATTTGGTGAGTTCTTGGGGTTCTTGATTCACAAAGGAGGGATAGAAGTTGGAAAAAAGAGCATGGAATCAATAGACAAAATTGTGCCTCCAACTAACCTCACAGTGTTGCAATCATTGTTGGGCAAGATCAATTTCGTGAGAAGATTCATATCCAATTTATCAGAAAGAGTATTGCATTTCTCTCCATTGTTGAAGCTCAAGAAGGATCAGAAATTTATTTGGGTGACATACAACAAAAGGCTTTTGATGAGATCAAGCAATATATGAAGGCACCACCAGTGTTGGTACCTCCACAACTTGAGAAGCCTTTCAAACTGTATGTGGCGGCCGATAACCTAACAATAGGATCGGCCCTTATGCAAGAGTTTGATGGAAAAGAGAGGGTAATAGCTTACCTTAGCCGAAAACTGCTAGATCCTGAAACAAGGTATTCGGCTATAGAAAAACTCTGCTTGTGTGTTTATTACTCATGCACCAAATTTCGGCACTATTTGTTAAATGCCGAATGTGTGGTGGTGTCTAATTTTGATGTAATTAAGCACATGTTATCAATGCCGATTTTAAATGGAAGGATCGACAAATGGGTATTAGCACTGTCAGAGTTTAATCTGAGATATGAGTCGGCAAAGGCAGTGAAAGGACAGATAATTGCCGATTTTATTACTTAGCACCGTGATTTATCTGTTGATATGGTTAACATTGCCCCATGGGCATTAACTTTTGATGGATCATCATGTGACAAAGGTGGTGGTGCTGGTATTCTTTTGGTATCCCCATGTGGAAAGACATTTGAGTTTGCTTTTCCAATTGAATATCCTGTCACTAACAATCAAGCAGAGTATGAAGCTTTGCTTAGAGGGCTTCGGCTGTTAATAGAAGTGAAAGCTGTTGCTGTCAAGATATTTGGTGATTCTGAGTTGGTGATCAATCAATTGACGGGACAATATGAATGCAAAAATGATATACTGCAAGGGCACCATGAACAATGTCGGGAACTTCTAAAAAGTTTTTCAGTGGTTACTTTGCATCATATACCTAGAGAGCACAATGGAGAAGCAAATAAGTTAGCTCAAGCAGCCTCTGGATATCGGGAAAATCATGAAATTTTTGCAATAGAACAAAGTGCCTTCAATTGTGATCAGATAGACGATGACTGGAGAAGCGCTATTGTCAGTTATCTGAAAGATCCATCTCAGAAGGTTTCCCGAAAGTTCAGGTATAAAGCTCTCAAGTTTGTGCTTCTTGATAGCCAATTATATTACAAGTCCATAGATGGAGTACTGCTCAAGTGCTTGAGTCAAGAAGAGGCTAAGAAGGTTATGTTTGAAGTACATGAAGGAGCTTGTGGTGCGCATCAGTCGGCTTTCCGAATGAAGTGGATAATCAGAAGGACAGGGTACTTCTGGCCGACTATGTTGGAGGATTGCTTTGAATATTACAAAGGGTGTCGAGATTGTCAGATATTTGGTAATGTTCAAAGGGCACCTGCATCTGCTCTGAACCCGATAATCAAACCATGGCCGTTCAGAGGATGGGGTATAGATTTAATTGGACAGATCAATCCTCCATCTAGCAAAGGACACAAATTTGTGTTGCTGGCAACAGATTATTTCACTAAGTGGGTTGAAGCTATCCCTTTGAAAACAGTCACATCAGAAAATATGGTCAGTTTTGTCAAAGAGCATATAATTCATAGGTTTGGGATCCCACAGACCATTACAACTGATCAGGGGACTCAGTTCACTTCTTCAGAGTTTTGTGACTTTGCCGAAAGCATGGGGATAAGGCTATATAATTCTTCTCCTTATTATGCACAAGCCAATGGCCAAGCGGAGGCATCAAATAAAATCATGATCAAAATCATCCGGAAGAAGATCGAAGCCAAGAAAATGGCACTTGGTCCTTAATGAAGCATTATGGGCTTACCGAATGGCTTGCCATGGATCCACACAAGCATCTCCATATGAGTTGGTTTATGGACATAATCTTTGTGATGCCTTGGGAGTTGCAATCGGGATCAAGGAGAGTTGAATTGCAAAAGGATTTGACGGATAAAGATTATAAGGATTTGATGATGGATGAATTAGATGATTTGCATTTGATTCATCTTAAAGCTTTGGAAAACATTGAGAAGAATAAAATGCGCGTTGCCAAATACTACAACAAGAAAGTTAAAGTTAAGCAATTTGCAGAAGAAGAATTGGTTTGGAAAACGATATTGCCAATTGGCACAAAGGACAAGACTTTTGGCAAATGGTCACCAAATTGGGAAGGACCTTTTCAGGTTGTCAGTTGTGCACCTGGTAATGCGTATATATTGAAAACACTATTTGGAGAAGAACTTACTAGAGCCATCAATGGCGATACCTTAAGAAGTTTTATCCAAGTGTCGAAGTTGGATCTTAATTGTGACTATGACGTAAACGTGGTATAGCCGATTGAATAAAAATCGCCTTGAGAACAAAGGAAAGAAGTTGGAGAAAAATAGCCGATATTATTGTATCGCCTCTAGTGCAAAAATAGCCGATATCGTGTGTATCGTCTTCAGAACAGAAATAGCCGATGCAGTTGTATCGCCTTTAGCCAAATTTTTTAAAGTATAAATGAACAGTTTGATCTTATCTCTCAGCTGATAGGTTTATCGGGAGAAGATAAAGAGAATTGAAGTGCTACGCTACAAACCATCAAGTTGTAGAACATGACCAAGATCTAATCGGCTAAAGTGACGTCACGTGTTCGGGAAAATTTCGTTCGGCAAGAATGTTGCAGTCGAGTTCTAACTAGAGGGATGATAATTCAAACAAATGCAACAAATAAATATCATCACAAATAAGCAAGAACAGGGAGAAGACCAACATTCTTCATTAAAAGTTTTTATTACAACCCGCGCCAGCCCTAATACAAGCTACTCCTCTTCCTCGGTGAAGAGCTTGTTGAGGACGGACTCCGGGTTGGTGGCGTTGGCCATGGCATCGGCGTGGTCGTCATACGCCACTAGGAGATCCTCGATGCCGTCGACCTCGTGGGGGAGACCACCCCGGAAGCCAACCGACATGGGAGCATAGTCGTCCCCGGTCCAGGACGACATCCCCGCCAAGCCGAGGGAAGTGCCAAGGCGCACGCCATGAAGGGCTGCCCGATCAATCTGATCAGGCACCGCCTCCAGACGATCCGCCACGGTCGGTCCCCTGGCGTTCACATGGTTGGCCACCACCGTTGCCGCCAACTTCAAGCGGTCCAGCTCCGCGGTGAGGTCTGCAAAGAAACATAAGATAGACTAGTGAACGGACGAATCGGGAAAGAACGGGAATCGAAACAATTGTTGAAGAGCAAATACTGGTGATGGCCTCGCTCAGCTGCCGGCAGTTGTCCTCCAACTCCAGCTTGGCGATCCCGAACTTCTTGGTTTCTTCACCAAGAAGCTCCCGCGCCTCGTCCCTCTCGCAGCGGTAGGCGTCGGCGTCGTAGCGGGTGTACGCCGGAATCTCCTCGTCGTTCCTGTCCCATATAGGGCGGTACGAGCTACCGGAGGAGGACCCCAACGAGGCCGAGGCAGAGGCCGGCGCCGGAGCGGGAGCAGGAGCCGGAGCCGGAGCAGGGGCCGAAGCAGGAGCAGGCACTGCGGCCGCCGCGTCTAGCGCCAAGAAGCGCCATTGGCCGGTGCTGATCCTCGCCGTCCTACAAACAAGGTGCAATCAAGATCGGCTATATATATAAAAAAGGGGGAAAACGCCGGCATAGAGAAGTTATTTCATTACTGCAGACGGCGGCCACCGCGGCTCCTTCCCTCCGCCACATCCGCCGCAGGAGCAGGAGCGGTAGCAGGAGGAGGAGTGTGAGTGCCGGCCCGGGCGACCTGCCTCCGGAAGTTGGCGGCATAGTCGCCGGCGACCCCGGTACCCCTGAAACGAAATCAAGGAGGTAAAAAACCGCAAGGGGGCAAGGCCCAAATCGGGTAAAAAGAAACAAGATCTGTGGCAGCTCGACTTGAAGAGATGAAGATTGCTCACCTCCGGCGCCAGGCATTGCTTCCCTCCGCCTCGTCCTCGGCCAGGCGCTTGCCGCGATCGCCGCCGCTCGCCATTGGTGGTTGAGGGGTTTTTGGCTTCAAGGAGTAGAGGAAGTGGAAGAGATTGGAGATGGCAACTGCTTAGGCGTGATGATGATGGGAGCCGAGTGGCTCTATTTATGAATGATGGGAGCCGTGGCGGAACCTGCGGGAAAACCAATCGACAGATTAGGGTTTTCACACTTCTATGGGCCGGTATTGAGTTGGGCCAAGCCCATTACTGTGGTCGATTCAGTTACCAGCATGCGGTCGGCTAAATAGTTGAATGAGAACCATTCGGCTAAAGGCGTGTACTTGAGTCTACAGCGGTTGTGTTCGGCTGATTTGCACAGGTGTGAGTATAGTCATACTCAGGAACATCTGAATGATAACAGAAGCAGAGAAGAAAGAGAAAAAAGAAAATTTCCCATGATTCAGGAAAAGGAGATTGTTCTCAGGTATAACAGGGCCGGACCTAAATATTTACACCTTCAAAATACAAGCCAAGTATCTATGCGTTCAGATAAGAGTTAATGACATCAAAAGCATCAGCCTTGATTCGGTTAACTTCATCAAGAGCTTTTTGATCCTCTTCTTCAGAGTCTTGGATCTTTGATAATCTGCTCTTGATCTGCCGCGTCTCCTTGATGACTCGATCGAATTTTGGACTTAGCCAAGTCAAGAGGTGGCAAAGTTGGCAAGCTTAGCTTCATGAGATGAATATTGGCATTTAATTGAGCTAGCTGAGCTTCAAGCTTGGTTCTTTCATCTCTCACAATTTGCAGTTCTGGTCCCAAAGTGCTCAAGAGGTGCTCCGTTGACTTGATGTCAGAGTAAAGCTCCTTGACTTGCTGCTCTTTAGTCACTTTACCTCTCTCCAAGTCAGCCTTGGTGGATATATTCTTATGTGCCCTCTTGATAGCAGCAAAGTGATCATCAAGGTGGGATAAGGCATCTATAGCAGCTCTAAGATTGGAAGGAAGCTCTTGATCAATGAGCTCGCTATTTCCCTTATCTTGTCCGAATCCCGGGTCAAAGCAACAACATCCTTTTTCGAAATAAAATTATATCCTTCGGCTTGGCTTGATTCTCTGACGATAACTACTGATTAGAAGAAACTTCATCATCCCCAGCAAATTCTTCAGCAATAAGAGAAAAGCTGGCTTGTGGGTGAGCAAATATCCGTTGATGAAACAGAAAAAAGTAGTTTAAGTCAAGTGATTCGGTCTAAGAGAAAAAATAGCCGAATGGAGTAAGAGTGATAACTCTTCAGCAAGAATCTGTCGCCTGATGAGGAATGAGTGCTTCTGTTGCTTTTCCTTGCTCATCTAAACCATGAAACACATGATGAATACCAGTACATTATTTAGAAGAGAGAGGCGTAAAATGCAGGTATGTACCAGGGTTGCCAACAGGCTCATCAACATCTACATGACCAGTGGATACGTCAGGGGAATCCTCCAAAGTCACTGTTTTTTCAAAACTCTGAAGATTGGCTTGTACCTGAAAAGGGAATGATAAATATGGGCATCTTAACAAATGGAGACAGAAAGACTGGGGGCATTCATACCTGAGGAGTTGGTTTAGCTTTCTTTGATCTCATCTTCTTGGGAATAGTAGTGTCTTTGGGAGAAGGAGTCTTCCTTTTCAGGTCCTTCAAAAGCACTACCTCATCAGCAGGGGTCCTGTTAAAGACTGCTAAGGTTGGAGCATCATGTCCTAATGCAGCAATCGAACCAGGTTGCCAGTATTGAACTTCTGGGGGCTTGGAGGAGCATTGTCCTGTTCAAAGAAGCGATTAGAATAAGGGTAAAAGTGCAAGAACAGGAGAAATTCTAAGAAAGAGAGATACCTCATCATCAGAAGTAAATTGAGGCATGAAGACTTGGCATAGAAGGTGGGCTTGAGTGCTGAAAATGTGAGAACGCCATTCTTGCCACCAGGATTTGAATAAAGGATGGGCAACCTCGGTTGTTACCAAAGGATCAGTCCATATAATGGAAATTTACATCCCAAGTTGAAAACTTTGTTGGTCTCGTGATGTTTGATAGAACCTCCCTAGGTTTTATGATGCTTGAAAAATATAACCTTGGAGGCAATTGACCAAATCCTAGTTGCCTGGCAACCATGTTGGGATTATAAAATTCATAAGTTGGGGTTACCACCGCCATGATGGAATTCTCGTGGCAAAGCACAAGGCCCGATGAAACAGTTGAAGATCTCCTTGGATTCATCATCTCGTGCGGCCCAATTGATAGCTGAATTTGTAAGGCGAGTCGGGTTTTCATTTCCTCCGTAGGGAAACCAGTTATTTGGTCAAAACCCTTATAAAATAGCTTGAAGAGATGGCCAATATCTATATCAATAACAACGAAGATGCAGCTTCACCATATGTCCGATGGCCTTTTGTCGTGGATTCTCACCTTCAAGATAGTTGAGATGGAAAGCCCAGTTGTGGAGATCGATTGATACAATCTTATGCATGTACGGTTGCAACCACATCCGGACCAGCCACCAAGGGCCATTGACACAAGAAATTTCACCTTGGTTCCTCATCTAAACAGTGATTTGATGCATCATATGGTAAACAGCACCTAAGAGGTATTTGCCCAAGGGGATCAATTGACCTGCAGCTAAGTCTTCAGCCATCACTATATGGTTCGAGTGGGCTCATTGGACTTGCCGAGAAGATGAATCTACATAACCACATATTCATGAAAGCCCTGTATTCCTTGTCGATACAAAGCACCCGTTGATGCATAAGACTCGAATATGCTTGACCCATCCACCTCCCGATTTAACAGATTTCTGAGTACTAGTGCCCTTGTACTTAGTCGGGTATGCCGGTTTGGTGATATTCAATCCAGTCATCATGAAGACATCGCCGGTGTGATTGACATTGGGCCATGGCCGAAGATGAATGCATTGACAAAGATCGGACCAAAAGTGAGAAGCAAAGAATCGCAAGGAGTCGTTTCGGGCATTTCGGCTAATGACAGCCGGTTCCAAGCGGTGTTGGATGTCCCGTGCCTCCCAAAGATCACTGTTCTTGGCTTGCATCCTACGGTACCAATCACGCCAGCCTGCAATTGAGGGAAGAGACCATGTTTTGAAGGTGTTCGGCCACCTGTTTGGGGGGGGGGGCAATCCTGGATTTGAATGGGATCCTCAAAGTTTCCTTTTCAATAAAATCCCTCGGATTGGGGTCTCCCATCAAACCAAGGAAAGATGACCCAGGATGAGCAAGATTAGGAATCAAGATCTCGTTCTTCATTTCCTTTAGAAGAGATGAGAGCGAATAAATCAAGAACACATCTGAGCTAATTCAAGAGAATTGCCGAATGAGTGATACGAGTAGGGTTACCTCTAGAAGCTCCTCTTGAGTTCCTGTTGCCATGATGGAGCTGGTTGAAGTCTCCATCACCATTGAAGACAGAGCAAGCCCAGATCTCAAATGGCGGGCACAAGGGCGGGCGTCGGCGGTCTTGACCTAGGCGAAGGGCGCCGATAGTCAATTTCGAAATAAAACCCTTTTATCTTGAAATTGAGGGGGCATGTGTTAACACCAGATTTTGGTCAGGAATATGACAGGTGGGCCCGCAGGGAGCAGAGAGAGCAATTCGGCAAATGCATATGCGGTCGGCTAATTTCCATGCGTTCGGCAAATGATCAAGCGGTCGGCTATGACGGCTTCGTTCAGAGGTGAAAGAAGGAAAGAGGGAGCTGACCAGATAGGGAAGGGGTCGTAATAGTCAAGGACTCCGATTATGGTTAGAGTTGGCATATTTGTGTCTTTCCAATTTTGTTTAGATAGTTCGTAAACACTTAGGACTCATGTTTTGTCCGGGGTATAAATATAAACCCTCGACCATTGTAATAAGGGTTCACAACCAATTCAATACAACCGGCTACGTGCCACCTTTCGAGTCCTTTAGTCGTGTCGTCGAGTTCTTCGAGAGGGCCAATCGATCCTTCGACCTCCGTAAGTCCCGAACCTTGCTATCATGTCTAGTATCGTGCGGCGGATTTAGATTATGATGCAAGTAGTCTCATCCGTTTTGCTTAGTATCGTGCGGCGGATTTAAGCTTAATGATGGGAAGTTTTTGCTTGTGCCTTGTATCGTGCGGCGGATTAAGACATGAGTAAAGATAGTTATCGGCTCTCTTAGATTTGGCAAAATCTAATAGATTCATTAAGTTATCACGTGTTGCATGTTTTATTTAATGTTTATTTATTTGCAACACTCTTTTGCCCAATCTAGATTGATGCTCTTTTCGGCTTTTTGGTCATAATCTCATGTTTATTCGATATCAAGTAGATCAATTTCATATAGCCGAATTAGATCGATCTAGATTGTCACGTGTTGTGGGTTTATTCACGTTAGATGTAGATAAGCCTTGACAGACCGGTACCGTGCGGCAGATGCGTGTCTTTGGGTTACTCTAGAGCTAGTCATCCGGTGGACTAGAGATCGGTTTAATCAGATAGGTTTCTTTTACATGTTACTTGTTTGTTCCTTCTTCATGGACCCCGATTCGGCAACCTTGCCGATACGGTTATGCTTATACATGTAGCGAGTATTTATAGATCTGTTAGGTAATTACGTGCTTTTAGCTCTTTATTGTTAGATTGTATCATGCGGTGGATTGATCTAGTAGTAAGGAGTGGCGTAAATTCATAGTGAGTGGTATCATGTGGTGGATTAGCTTGCTTGGGTTTATGCTCGACGGGTTTATGAAGGCTAGACGTGCGGCAGACTAGTTGGAGTAGCCTATGCATGTGTTATTTAGTAGATTTACATTTATAAGTTACTTATCTTTAGTTATTAGCGCTTGATGATGCTTTAAACCTGAGATATAGTTTGATATGCTTTAAGGATTTAATCTTGTTCAAACATGTCTTCATTTACCGTATTCGGCAAGTTCATTCGTTTACTTCAGTTATGTTACTTTAGCCGAATGAACCGCAACTGCTGCGAGATAGCTTCTATAGCTATGTGTCGTCGTAAGTGGCTTCGTGGCCGTAAAGATGAACTGTCGGTCTCACCCAAAGACGTTCCAGCTTATGATCTTACCGCTTTATCCCTTGTCGACTTTCAGGTCAAATCGACTGGCACGCTTCCGGATTCTGACACCCGGGCACCCGATTGAAGCTAGGCTTTCCGGCTTGCTGTGTGTGAGACACAGTGCGCCACATTTTGTGTCAACAGTTTTATTTGCAATGTCTAATAGGATTGTCTAAAAGAAGATGCTGCCATGACACCTGCGATGTCGAGGAAGTAGTGGTGCGAGGCCGACAGTAGTGGTACAAGTCCTTCTCCGTCAGATGTAGTCGATTAGCGGAATCTTCTTCCGTGTTCGCAGTCTCCTTCCTCAGGTCGCTCCTCTCCTGAATTGACTCTAAAATCGTGACGTAATAGTCACGTTAGCGACTCCTATAGAATCCACAGAGAACCAAATAAATAACAAAAAGATCCAAATGCACTCAAACATAGACTCATGACATAGAGCTCGATTTTAGATGAATTTCCATATAAAGATCATCATTTTTGGAGCTCGTACGAATAAGTTATGAATTTCTGAAGTTTAACTAATATTCTGAAAAAGAAAAAGGACTGTTTAATCTGGTGGTGACACGTGTCAAGCGTAGGTTGGGCCATGTGGCGCGCAAGGATTGGTCCATCTGGCAGCGGTCAATGACAGGTAGGCCACTCGCATGGGGACAGTGACAGGTGGGGTCCATGGTCAACGGTCAACCATTGACTGGTCAACATATGGGCCCAATCTGGGCTCAAGAGGGCCGGGTTAGGGCCATGGGTTGGACATGGGCTGGATATGGGCTGGGCTCGGCCTGCCATGTGTCACTATTCTACACTGCCACGTCACGGTCTGGGCTCCCAATGGGCTCAAACTGGGTCAGGTCCACGGTTCAGCTCAACAGGGTGGTCCACGGTGGACTGGTCTCTGTTGGTCTATGAACCGCTGTCTGGCTCATCATGGACCGTGTCCATATCCTGGTCTCCTTCTCATGGTGCATGAAGTCTACGTCCATGGGGGTGGGGCAGCAGAGTACTTTGGTTCACGGGCCATGGTGGATGCACTCTGATGGGGTCTGCTGTCAGCCTTACGGTTCACATGAACCGTGTCCATCCTCTTTCTCCAACCTGCATCTTCTTCTCATCCTCTTCCCCATCTTGCCCTGGTTCATGGTGGTATGGTTGCTAGCGGCGAGGTCAGGCAGGGTGGCACTCGGCTGGCCCGTAGTTCGAATTAGCGAGCACATCAGCATCGTGGGGGCATGTCTAGCTCGGCAAGGTTGAAGACGACGGCTGCAGGGCACTCAGCACGGCTGGCCACGACTACAGCCACTTCTCCATCCAATTGGCGTTACGGTTGGGCAATTGGGGTCACAAGATGGCCATCCAACACGATGGCAGTGACAAAGTCACTCGGCGGAGCCCGTGTGAGAAACGAGCCTGCGGCGGAGCTCCGACGAGGACATCGGTGCCGTGGTCAGGGCAAGGCGAGGCTTCCGGGGTCCATCTTCTTCACGGCCGTGTGCAGCAAGTCAGGGCGGGTCTCTATGGCCGGTCAGGGAATCTCAAGGCGGCCGGTGCGGCGCGCAAGGGCGACGACACGGCGGCGCTCCGTAGATTGCCGGCGATGGCATGGTTGCACGTCCAGGGTTCCAGTGGTCCTTCCCTTGGATTAGCGTGCGCACGGAGTGCGCAACGGCGAGGCGGGCATAGATCCAGGGCTAATCGGTCCAATCGGGGCTTGCCATGGTCGGAAGGGCGATGGGCTGCTCGGCACGGCGGTGCTCTGGCGCACACACCATACTAGCATGGTCATGGGCATGGCAAGGATAGCACAGGGTTCCGGGGTCGTCTGCGTTCTGTTCTTCGTGCACCGCGTGCACACCGTTGAGGCGGGTCTAGGCATGGCCTAGTCTTGGCATGGGGCTTCCCGTACTCGATGGAACGTGGTGGCGGTCCGGCGGTCATGGCCATGGCAGTTAGGGCATCCAGGGCGGCGACAGATCCGGTGTCCTCCTGACACCGTGGACTGGAGCTCTTGGTTGGTCTTGTGCGTGTACATGTGCATGTGTACTGGAGCCAGGAGAGACTCAAGCCAGCACGTCTCGGTGCGAGACGGCGGTGTTTATGGCGGGTCCAGCAAGGAAAATAAAAAGAGTGGGCGACAGCGGCACTCACCTCCGGTGTAGAGAATGGAGGTGCGGTACAACGTCGAAGAGGCGAGGCGTCGCGCGTAGAACAATAGCTCACAGTACGGCTCGACGGCAGCAGCTTCTCCTCCTCTCTGGCAAGCTTCTTCTCCACGTCCGGCGGCAAGCTCCGGCTTCTTCTTCTTCTCTCCGCCTCCTCTCTTCTCCTTGCTCTCCCTCTTCACCGAATTGCTGGCGGTTGGTGCAAATTGGCAAGGCCGCAAGCGGTGGCGGCGGCTTGGGGAAAACCTAGGGCTCCATGGTCCAGTTTCAATAGGCGGCGGTGAGCAGGTAGGTGCGGCGGATAGTGATCGCGCAGCTATGCTCGATCAGGCGGCTGGGGATGGCTTCAGCTATCGCTGTAGTCTTCGAGTGGGCTCCAGCAGTCAGCGTCCGTGCTCCAATTTCGTGGGCATGAAGGAAAGGCACGGTAGCAGCACGTGAGGGCTCCGGCGCGTGGGCGGTTGCGAGCTTGTCAGAAGTCACGCAATTCGCATGACTCGTGGGTCCCGCATGGCTCAGGGCGATGGAGTGGTGGCCGTCCGATGGCTGCTCGTGAGGATCGAGCGGAAGGGAGAGGTTGCATGGGGAATCCGCGTGACCCGAGCGCGCGCGTCCGCGCGGGGAAACCAGGGGAGGCTGGTGAGAGTTATGACATGCGGGGGCCATTCGTCAGCGGCAGCGGGATGTCCTTTGGCATGGAGTGGGGAGGTCGTCCTGGGCAGGCTTCATGGGTCGACTGGGCCGTCTTTGCTGCGGAGCCGGAAAAAGAAATGGGGAGAGCAAAAGAGCTTGTGGGCTGGTTGGTCGTGGGCTGGCTCTTTGGCTTGGTCCACGGGCCGATTCGGCTTCAGCAGGGAAATGGAGCGGCCAGGCCAGTTGGCTTGCTGGGCCATTGGTGGGTTAATTCATTTGGTTGTTTGGGCCGACGAAATGAAAAGAGGGGGAGGATGAGCTAGCAGGCCGGGCTGGTTGTACTAGGCTGAAATGGCCTTTGCCATTTCCATTTGAATTTCCTTTCCTTTTCAGTTTTCTTGTTTTTATATGCATGTGTTTGTATGTTTTATACGTTGTGTATTTGTGTATAAATCCATGGTGGCCATAAATATTACTAGGGCATATTTAGGGTATTCTTTCCCCATAATACTATGTATATATTTGTATATTTATTTATTATATAAATAAATATGTGTTTGTTGATTAGATATTCGATACAAGGGAAAATCCAATAAAATCCAAATCACAGATAATATTTAAGGTGCAAGAAAATGATGCATGCATATCTTATAATTTGACATGTGATGACAACTATGATTCAAGTAGGCCTTACTAGTGATTAAGATATGATGGTTCTCTATGTGTCTCACAATATTACATAGGGGTATTTGGGAGTCTAATTCACATAGATGGCTTATGTCCTATATTTATGTAAATCCTTTGGTCGGGTAGGTGACAGCAGTGAAGGAGGTCAGCTGCGTAAGCAAAACTACCAGTGATGCAGCGGCCGAGCACAAAACTGGTCTGGTCCGAGGAGATAAGAGGGGGGATAAGCGGTTGAAGCCGCGTGGTGAGGTTTTAGAAAGGCCTTTCACAACCGTGTTTTAAAGGGCGATTGGTCGAAAATCTTTAGGAAGGCGAGCGCTGTCTTTTTTGGGGAGCAGAACAAGGTAGGAGGTGTTGAGGCGTGCAAGCTGCACCTCAGCATTGTAGAAGGCATCGAACTTGGAAATTTTTGAGCACAGTTCAAATTTTTGGAGTAAATTGCAAAACTTTATGCTGTTACTGTTTGCTGACATCATCATCGACCTTCACCCTCTCTGTTCATGGCGTCGCCGTGGCCGCCGCGCCCATGCCGGCTTGCCGGAGGCCGTGCCAGCGCGCGTCCGCGCGTAGGAGTGAGTGGTGAAGTCTTGATCTCTCGGTCTAGATCCTTGATAGAGTGTGAGTAAGCTCAATGATAATGTAGATGCACCAGGTAGACCTTAGGGTTTTGAAAGGCACATTTGACGATAGTCAAGGAGTTTTAGTTGTAGGAGGTTCCAACACAGGGTTAGCGATGAGAGGGTCCTGGATTAGTTTAGACTATATTAGGTCTCTCTAGTTGAAGAGATGTGTTTTAGGCTCCTAATTTCGATCCAGGGTCTAGTGGGTTATGGGTCCACCATGCTTCCACTGCACTATTTTGATAAGCGTTTTTGCTATCCTTGCTTTCCATTTAGGTAGGCTTTCTCCAACTCAAACATCCATTTTGGTCTTAGGGTATAGTATGTTGGGGTTAATCGATACGGGTTGTCAAAGGGCAGGGGTACTCCTAACCTACATCTCTAAGGCTTATTGGGCGAATTGCAGAAAGAACAATTGGTATTAAAAAGATAAATTGATGATGATTGGGTAAACTTGTATTCATGGTAGACCAATGTTGACATTTCTAACGCCACTCAGTGTTAGGTTGTCATCCCCAACATGGCGCCAAAAATGCTGGTACTAAATAATGCAACTGCTACTAGAAATAAATATGGGATCCGCAAGCGCACAAATAATACCGATGTAGCATTTTAACCAGGAGTATCCAGGTATCGTTATTTATATTTTTACCACTGGGAAGGGAATGCACTGGATAATGAGTGATGAGCAATGCACATGCTGTAATGGAGAGCTTAACCTTGTCTGTATGAATCATCTCATACAGGGTAAGTGTCACATAAAATATAGGAATGAATAATAATTGACATAAGATAAATGAGAGCAATTAGCCACATAAAATAATAGTAATAAGCCATCTCAACTTAGCACTCTAAGCTTATAACACTAGCATGGACTAGGACGATCTAGGGTATAATCCTATGTTATTCTAACTACAAAGTCAAAGCATACAATGATTAGTGCAAGAACATCTAGCAATCATGGCGGGAAAAGGTTACATCTATGCATAGTGATATTACCGAGAGAAGACAAGAGACATAGCAATGACTTCAATGTAATAGGTTGTTCTACTAAGACCTACCAACGGGGATGGAATACAAAGGACTCAACGGAACTGTCACTTCCGCGATCTACCACACGACCCGGCCAATAGGGTGTAATCGCAGATAAATACAATCTAGGCACCACGCCTACACAATATTTACCACTCACCCATCGATCTAATGAGCAAGCGCTATACGATCCTATGCATAAACATAATTCTAGTCCAACTATGCTAAACATATAATCAAAGTAAACTAAGAACAATATAATTGAGAACATAATCAAATAGAGCAAAGTCAAGTCCGATATAATAGAATAGAATAAAGTACTACTCATAGTATCACGAACAATGATGAATATTACAAGAATGTAGAGGGGAATTACCAAGAACTCCGACAGATCCGGACTCCAAGCTAGGCTTGATTCCCTCTAGATCTATTCCTATGTAGCTATGCTACTAAACTATGGAGCTCTAATTGAGATGGTGGCTCGGCTTCTCCGAATTCTAATGAGAGAATGAACTCTTGAATGAATTAGGAATGAATTAGGGTTTCACCCGGGGGCCGGGGGCTCGAATATATAGCCCCCTAGGATTAACCACGGCCCTCGGATCAAACCGACCTAAATGGACGATAATTATTCATCCTCAAAGGCGGTGGAGGCGGGATCCACGAGACTCCACCCGATTGGTGGAGGTGGGGAGTCGGCCGACTCCCCTCCCGGGTCGGCCGACCGGCCACCCCGCCAGTGGGCCCCGGCTTCCGGGGTTTGCCTTCTCGGAGTCTTCTAGATTATACAATTTTACCCGTTCGGTCTTTATCTCTATGTGTAATCATGACATGTGGGCCTCCTTTGGTTCTCTTTCGATAACCCCCGCGTAAATAGACAATCACCAAAACTCGTGGAATTCATCGTGTAACCCCTATATCTAACAGTGAACTCATATTAGTCCTTTCTCTTTGCGTTGACAAGTATAAAATTGATACTTAAGGACCGTCAACAAACTCCCCCAAGCTTACCTTTTGCTCGTCCCCGAGCAAAGATAGACTGATGATGGATCGGGAGTTGCTACAATGCTTTCACTCCTCACAAGTACACATGCGTTCAAACAAGAACTCTCCTCCGGATTAGAGTGAACTATCCTGACTCAAAACTCACTCATATTACCTTTCACCATGGGGCTTGTAACCGTCACTTGGGTCTTGAGTAGTTGAAAGATAGAACGGTCAAGTCAAGCGCCATGTTTCTCGCTCTTTGATCAACTATTATCCTGGAGTTTTTTGCAAAGTTTTGAAATAAAACTCAGAGTTCCTTGTATGAACCTTTCAAGTCTCTCATTTGTGGTATTTCTGGATCCTCTCTAAGGCATGAGTAGTGTATGCCTTCTCTCTTCTCTCAAAATATGTGGTATTTATGGAACTAAGGCATAGTGGAAAGTGCCTTCTCTCTCTCACCCTTCTTTCTAATAGGCTTATGTGGAGCTCATAGGTGGGGAGACACTCAAACTCACTTGCATATATTGCACAGTTAAGACATGGATCCATTAGGAACTAAAATAATAATGAAGTCATATGTGCATGTGAATGAGGAAATGGAATGGATGAGAAGATGATGGTAGGATGATAATGGTAAGGAAATGATTATGAGGGGTACTCAACTGGTGAACATCTACTTCTACACTTGCTCCTTCGAGGATAACATGACTACCTTTATTCGAAAACCTTGAAACTTCTTGAATGGAAGGACTTGGCTACTCCTTTCTTTTTCTCTCTTTTTTTTTTTTTTTTTTTTTTTTTTAGAGCAACCAATCCTCTGGAAACAAAACTTTAGCAATGGGGATTCATATAACTTGAAATGATAATAACTGGAGCTTTTATGTAGGCAAATAGAACGGCGATGATTATGTCTAGACGTTCACTCCCAGAATAGGAGTAGAACCTTTTCTGGATGCTGTGAAAGGAATGGCGTATGTATATGTGGCTGGATGAATGGATGGATGCGTACTCCCAGGGTAGGAGCAGCATAGGTGCGTATCTCCAGGGTAGAGATAGCACAATAAGTGGAGAATGCGTACTCCCAGGATAGGAGTAGCATAAGTGCGTATCTCCAGGGTAGAGATAGCACAGTAAGTGGAGAATGCATACTCCCAGGATAGGAGTAGCATAAGTGCGTATCTCCAGGGTAGAGATAGCACAATATGTGGTGGATATGGATCTATATGTGGGTGGTACTTCTAGGGACGAAGTAGCACGAGAATGAATGTAGTATTTATAAAATGGGTGCGTGCTTCGAGGACGAAGTAGCATAGATCAATGGATGGAGAGCACATAGTATTGACTTTAAGCGCATGACTAATTCCTTATGGGTCCACAAAGATAACCACACTCAATGCCTATAAAGACTACACTCAAACCTACAATATGATCTATATAAACGAGATGGGTTTTCCTAATCTAGTAAGCATGAATATATGGCTGTGGTAGGAATTTAAACTCTCATCATAAAGGAACTCATCATGCAGGAATTTAATATTTTCAAAGATAAATTTCTCGAACTCTAGTATCTCTAGGAACAAGATGGACTGACTCAAAACCTTCCCATATCATACCCGTCAACCACCTAGACTTAGATCAAGTATTCGCTACCCACAAGTTTCGTGTTCGAGCAAATCTCAAATCTAAACAAGTTGTGTCCAAAACTCGGGAAAGTGCAAGGTTGAAAACTAGGTACTTGAAAGGAATTACGGCAGAGCAACTATTCATCATCTCCATGTAGAGTTTATTCTAGGGATCACTTTTAAGACAGATTAATAAGAGCTCTCCAAAAGTAGAAAAGATAAATAAGGAAATCTTTCTGGGTTTCTAAGGTTATGCAACTGTTTTAGTTGTTTTAACAAAGCATACTTTAATAAAGCATAATTAGATAAGTTGGAGAGACTTAGCTTGGTACACGGGGGATGCTCTCCCCCAAGCTGGATGTTGACATAGTCCGGGCCGATGTTGCCGACAGCACCGAAGACGTTCTAGTCCTCCAGAGTGTCGCGAGATAGTTGCCGTTGGAGACAAAGCATTCAATTGTCGCGGCAAAGCACTCCGACGGGGGACTGGATGTCTTTCGCTTGTTAGCTCTTGGATCCTTGATGTTACGTGAAGCTCAAATAGACAACAAAGCTTGTGGAACTAATTAAGTGTTAGTGACAAAAACCTCTAGGCTTTAGTTGTCTAGAACTTTCCTAACTTAAAACTCATTCTAACGGGATCACAAGAAACATTTTTATCTTTTTATTATTTAAGGAATGCGAGACGGGGGAAATAAATATGCCGAGAAATTATTTTTGTGCCACCACGGTGAATGACTATCCACATGGGGCTTAAAGTTTTTCTCGGATGCAAATGCACAACATCTTTATTTTCTTTTCTAATGCGGACATAAAAGAGTAAAGATGCAACAAAGATGCAAGTAGGGAAATAAAAATACTAAGGTAAAAAAATATAATGCTGAAAAGTAATGCCGATAAATACCAAGTTACCTCTTGGCGCGGCGTTCGGTGGTTTTAAGTCCTCCGAACGGGACTTGTCATGTTCGCTCATTTTTCAAGGGGCGCATTGGCTGGCGCCTCCGATGATGTCGCCTCGTGTGTAGGAATTGATTCTGATTTTACTTTTACTTTCCACACCTTCTTTGTTGGAGAGGGTGATCTTGAGGAGGAAGCTTCTTGGAGCACTTGTTTCTCTTCTGATGACAGCACCTTCTCAGGTTCTTCTATAATGTTCTTCTCTTCGGGTACCGATCTTCATATCTCGAATACTTCTCCCTCATAGTTGGCCCATCCATCGTAGTGATGTTCTTCTTGTTACGCGACGGGTACGCTGCCTTCTCCTTGCTGTTCTTCTTGGGCTCCTCGGTGATTATATAATTATTATTGAAGTAGCGGCGTACCTTCTCGGTGGGAAAGTGGAAATGAATCTCTCCCTGTCCCAATATAGATGATAGCTCGGTGGTGTTCGGGAATGGTCTTCCTAGGATGATTGGAGGATCGTAGTCATCTCCCATGTCAATGACTAGGAAGTCTCGTAGGGACATAATGGTCATCTATCTGGATGAGGACATCCTTCACTTCTCCTTCGACGAAGCGGGATGTCCGGGTCCGCCATCTGCATTTGTGCATAGGTAGGCTCCAAAGGCATAGTGCCATATAGATACTCATAAGTTACCTTGGCCATAATGTTGACGCCCGATCCGGTGTCACGGCATGCCTTTATTGAAAGAGCTTCGTTGATGGAGCATTGAATGGTTGGGACACCGGGTCATCCTTCTTGATTAGACGTGGGGACCGAGTAAGTGGTCATGCTCCTTGTGGACTGCGGTGACCATCCTCACTGTCTCCGTCTTCTTGGTCTTCTTATTCTTGTTCTTGCTCTTCTTAGCCTGGACTCTTCTTCTCCTCATTGTTCGTCGATGAGGGTGTCTTTGGGAACTGCAAAGCACTCGTTCTTGAAGAAGAAGGTTTCTCTCTTGCCCTTGATGTTGAAGATGATCTTGGCGGTGTTGGCATACATGATGGCTCCAAAGAAGTGTTCAAGAACGGTCGTCCTGAATGATAGGAGACTGTCATCATCACCGCCGTATCCACTACCACGAAGTCTGCGGGAACATACGAGTTGCCCACTCGTACACATATGTCTTCAAGTACTCCCAAAGGAATACGAAGTGACTGATCTGCAAGCTGTAAGCACATGGTTGTGTATGCTAAGGGGCATCTGAATAGCTTCTCGTATATCACTCTTGGCATGATGTTGATGCTTGCACCGAAGTCACAGATTGCCTCATTAAAGTTAGTACTTCCAATGGAGATCGGAATGACTGGTCTCCCTGGATCGCCCTTCTTGATTGGCAGAGTTGAGTCAATCCATGACCCCTTCGATGGATCACTCCGGCTATCTTCTACATTGAATATATCAACAAGATTTGCGGTTTCGAGCTCTTCGGGTTGTCCGCCGGTTTACCTTGACCGGTGGAGGGAGCAAGGTTAACAAGCCGTTGTACCCGCGACTCAAGTATCTTGTTGAAGCTGAGCGACTCTTGATGGCATTGGAAAAGCCATCCATTCTTGCGAGTGTCTCTAGGACCTTGTCATTTGATGTCGGCTTCTTGGACAGATTGTCCATCATCTTGCCTTGATTCAAGCACTAACTCTCTCAAAGGCTATTTGGTTGTAATTATTGTAGGAGGCGTTGTTACCTTGATAGTTGCACGAGTAGTTGAGCCTCCGTTGTTGATTCCAACCTTGATTCTCGCGAGGACGGTAGTAATTATTGTTGTTGTTGTTGTTGAGGTAGTTCACGTCCTCCTTCGGCTACGGGCGTTAGCACCTGTGTGCCCGTCTCTCCACACTCTTCACATGTCATGCGAGCATCATGTATATGCATGACTTCTTTCTTCTCTCGGGGGCTCTCTCATCGAGCCTCTTCATTAGCAAATCCATTTTGGCAGACAAAGCATGTCTACATCTTTCACCGATGCATTCCTCCACCTCTCTTGCGGGTCTCGTCCTTTCTTCACTCCAACCTTGGTTGGATGCCATCTTCTCCACAAGAGCCGTGGCTTGAGGAATAGTGAGTGATAAGAATGCACCTCCAGCAGAAGCATCCATCGTCTCACGTGTCTTGTTGCTAAGCCCATGGTAGAATGTCCGCATAAGCGGCCAATTCTCCATGCCATGATGAGGACACTCGAGGATGTAATCTTGAAAGCGCTCCCAAGCTTCCGGGACAGTCTCATCATGGTGTTTTGAAAGCTTGATATCTTCCCACGAAGAGCATTTGTTTTGCCCATGGGGAAAAACTTCGCCAAGAAATTGGTGGAACATAATGCCCACGTGGTATTCTTCTCCTTGTTGGCGTAGAACCACTGCTTCGCTCTCCCCAAGAGTGAGAATGGGAAGAGGCGAAGTAGTATAGCATCTCGGGGACATCCTTGATAGTGAATGTGCTACAAATCTCCGGGAAGTGTTGGAGATGAGCACTAGCATCTTCATGGGCCTTCCCACGAACCGGCTTGCTTGCACCATGTTGATTAGCGCAGCTTGAGCTCAAAAGCTCCTTCGATGTCCGCAGGTGGTCCAAAGGCGAATGTTATCCGTAGTGGAGCCGAGAACTCGCGGAGTGACTTGTTCGCCATGGCTTCAAACGCGGTGTCAAGTCTCGAACGAAAGGTTGACTTTCGCTTCGACAAACTTCCAAGTTGAGTTGATGATGATGATTGATTGGTCTTCTTCAACTTGCTTCCGGCCTTCCCGAATAAAGCTTCGGATCGTCAATATAATTATCGGGAAGAATTGTCTTTTTCATACATTACCCCGCATAAGATATAAAAATAGACGAAAGACAAGGGTAAGGCTGTATGAGTAGAGAATGGTGACAGTGCTCAATCTCATTATGTAGTGCAATGCTGCTCATTATCCATTGGCTTTCAACCTTCCCGGCAACGGCGCCAAAAATGCTTGTTGACATTTCTAACGCCACTCGGTGTTAGGTTGTCATCCCCAACATGGCGCCAAAAATCTTGGTACTAAATAATGCAACTGCTACTAGAAATAAATATGGGATCCATAAGCGCACGGATAATACCGATGTAGCATTTTAACCAGGAGTATCCGGGTATCGTTATTTATATTTTTACCACTTTGGGAAGGGAATGCACTTTGGATAATGAGTGATGAGCAATGCACATTGTAATGGAGAGCTTAACCTTTGTCGTATCAATCATCTCATACGGGGTAAGTGTCACATAAAATATAGGAATGAATAATAATTGACATAAGATAAATGAGAGCAATTAGCCACATAAAATAATAGTAATAAGCCATCTCAACTTAGCACTCTAAGCTTATAACACTAGCATGGACTAGGACGATCTAGGGTATAATCCTATGTTATTCTAACTACAAAGTCAAAGCATACAATGATTAGTGCAAGAACATCTAGCAATCATGGCGGGAAAAGGTTACATCTATGCATAGTGATATTACCGAGAAGACAAGAGACATAGCAATGACTTCAATGTAATAGGTTGTTCTACTAAGACCTACCAACGGGGGATGGAATACAAAGGACTCAACGGAACTGTCACTTCCGCGATCTACCACACGACCCGGCCAATAGGGTGTAATCGCGAGATAAATACAATCTAGGCACCACGCCTACACAATATTTTCCACTCACCCATCGATCTAATGAGCAAGCGCTATACGATCCTATGCATAAACATAATTCTAGTCCAACTATGCTAAACATATAATCAAAGTAAACTAAGAACAATATAATTGAGAACATAATCAAATAGAGCAAAGTCAAGTCTCGATATAATAGAATAGAATAAAGTACTACTCATAGTATCACGAACAATGATGAATATTACAAGAATGTAGAGGGGAATTACCAAGAACTCCGACAGATCCGGACTCCAAGCTAGGCTTGATTCCCTCTAGATCTATTCCTATGTAGCTATGCTACTAAACTATGGAGCTC
This sequence comes from Themeda triandra, assembly GCA_018135685.1. Classification (NCBI taxonomy): domain Eukaryota; kingdom Viridiplantae; phylum Streptophyta; class Magnoliopsida; order Poales; family Poaceae; genus Themeda; species Themeda triandra. The sequence goes on from JAENPR010000038.1 coordinate 1,392,102, forward strand.
TAATTGAGATGGTGGCTCGGCTTCTCGAATTCTAATGAGAGAATGAACTCTTGAATGAATTAGGAATGAATTAGGGTTTCACCCGGGGGCCGGGGGCTACGAATATATAGCCCCCTAGGATTAACCACAGCCCTAGAATCAAACCGACCTAAATGGACGATAATTATTCATCCTCAAAGGCGGTGGAGGCAGGATCCACGAGACTCCACGATTGGTGGAGGGGGGAGTCGGCCGACTCCCCCGGGTCGGCCGACCGGCCACCCCGCGGGTGGGCCCGGCTTCCGGGTTTGCCTTCCGGAGTCTTCTAGATTATACAATTTTACCCGTTCGGTCTTTATCTCTATGTAATCATGACATGTGGGCCTCCTTTGGTTCTCTTTCGATAACCCCCCGCGAGAAATAGACAATCACCAAAACTCGTGGAATTCTGTCAGTGTAACCCCTATATCTAACAGGTGAACTCATATTAGTCCTTTCTCTTGCTGCGTTGACAGTATAAAATTGATACTTAAGGACCGTCAACAACCAACTTCTGGTACAAATATGGGGGATCATACATGAACATGAGGTATTAGATAAGACATGATTGAAGCCTCAGTTTGAATCATAAATCATTCATCCTCCATGTTGGCGGCATTGTTGGCAGCCTGTTGAGCAAGGCGCCAACGAGCGGCTCTTTGGGCACTGTGGTTCACAAAGCACAGAACTTCCTTGGCAGGGGTTGCAGCTGGTGTAACAGTCTTCTTAGGGCAGTTGGCAACCCTGTGTCCTGGTTTACCACAACCAAAGCAAGCGGGGAGCGCACCACCTGTGGGTGTGGGTGTGGCGGCTTTCCACATGCTAGGGTCCTGAGCAAGAGTTCTCTGAGCAGGGGCTCTCTTAGCAGGGCGATGGTAAGTGGCGATGTAGGTATCATCATGCCAACTTGAATCAGGTACATCCTCCTTGATGTAGCGAGTGTGGTCCATCGAAAGTGCATCTTCACGGTACCGCTTGCGATCAGAACAACGAGACGATTCCTTGAATCTGCGCTTCTTTTCCTTGTATTCCTTGATAACTTCCATGTGGTCTCTCTCGATCTGGATGCATCTGTCAATCAAGTCACGCAGGGTGTAACTCTTGACGCCACTAAGGGCCAACTTGATCTTTGAGTTCAGTCCTTTCCTATAGTAGTAGATCTTTTCCATCTCATCTTTCTTGACTGAAGAGGTTGCATAGCATAGCAACTTATGGAAGCGTGTTGTGTACTCACATATCTTGTCCTTGCCCATTCTGTTGTTGCGAAACTCTTCGGTCTTGGCTTCGAAGACTCCTTCAGGAATGTGGTGCTCAATGAAAGCTTCCACGAACTCTTTCCAGGAGATGTTGGTAGGGTCCTGGTGTGCGTCACAGTAGCTATCCCACCAATCGTGTGGAGCACTTGTGAGCTGGTGGGTGGCAACCGTAACACGCTCCTCATCATCAGTGCACTTTATCACATTAAGCTTCTTCTCAATCTCCCTGAGCCAGTCATCGGCTGTGAGAGGTTCAGGGCCAGTTCCGTCATAGGTGGGTGGCTTCGGCTTGAGGAAACCTTCAAGCCTTCGTTGGAAGTCATTGGGTGGATGGTGATTCAGCATGTCCTTAGCAAGAGTCTCCATGAGTCGCGTCTGCTGAGCCATTACTTCAGCCAGAAGGGGTGGCTGATGGTCTCCTCCAGCAACATCACCAGTGGGGTGGTGGAGGCGGAGGAAGATCTTCCCCGGCAGGGGCTCCATCAGGCGGACCACGACCGAAGGGGTTACCATGCTGCAGAGAAGGGGTGCGAGGTTCCGCACATCATCCATGGCGACCACGTCCATGTCTACGACCAAGTGCACGACCATGGTTAGTCGATGAAGGAGAAGGGGCACGACGATTCTTTAGGCGTTCAGAGCGACGGGTCAACATCGTGCTGCATTGATCGTAAGTGAATTAGGTGCAGGTGACATGGGTTATCAGCAATTTAATATAATATTTAAGCAATTTTAAGCAATTTAGAACATTTTAAGCTAGTCCTACACCCATACAAAGAAGCATGAAGAACCATAAAAATGCGATAAGAACCAAGCACTCATTACATAGGGTTTATTACAAGGCGACATCCTTGGTAGCTACACCAAAAGATTCACGAGAAGTCGTGCTACGTGTAGAAAGTTCATGGTGGTAGACATTCTACTCTACTCATGGTTCATCTTCATTATCTTCTGCCTACCCCCTTATCAAGATGAGTCTTTTCTGTGGAGTGCAACTGGCGGAGTAAGGGAACTTTCTTCCAATTTTCCTGTTTGACTCTTGGGTCTAGGTGCGTTTGGCTTCATCCCATTACCCTATGGCACTATCAGAGGCATCAAGGGCATGGGTTAATAGACAACAGGAGGTCATGCTCGAGGAGTTTGTACGCATCCTGCTGTTGACGATCGTTAAGTATCAATTTTATACCGTCAACGCAGCAAGAGAAATATGAGTTCACCTGTTAGATATAGGGGTTACACTGACAGAATTCCACGAGTTTTGGTGATTGTCTATTTCTGCAGGGGGTTATCAGAAAGAGAACCAAAGGAGGCCCACATGTCATGATTACATAGAGATAAAGACCGAACGGGTAAAATTGTATAATCTAGAAGACTCCGTAAGGCAAACCCGGAAGCCGGGGCCCATCTCGGTAGGGTGGCCGGTCGGCCGACCCGGGGGAGTCGGCCGACTCCCCACCTCAACCAATCGAGGTTGAGTCTTGTGGATCCCGCCTCCACCGCCTTTGAGGATGAATAATTATCGTCCATTTAGGTCGGTTTGATCCGAGGGCCGTGGTTCATCCTAGGGGCTATATAATCGAGCCCCGGCCCTCGGGTGAAACCCTAGAGAATTCATTCAAGAGTTCATTCTCTCATCGAATTCGAGAAGCGAGCCACCATCTCAATTAGAGCTCCATAGTTTAGTAGCATAGCTACATAGGAATAGATCTAGAGGGAATCAAGCCTAGCTTGGAGTCCGGATCTGTCGGAGTTCTTGGTAATTCCCTCTACATTCTTGTAATATTCATCATTGTTCGTGATACTATGAGTAGTACTTTATTCTATTCTATTATATCAGACTTGACTTTGCTCTATTTGATTATGTTCTCAATTACATTGTTCTTAGTTTACTTTGATTATATGTTTAGCATAGTTGGACTAGAATTATGTTTATGCATAGGATCGTATAGCGCTTGCTCATTAGATTGATGGGTAAGTGGTAAATATTGTGTAGGCATGGTGCCTAGACCGTATTTATCTGCGATTACACCCTATTGGCCGGGTCGTGTGGTAGATCGCGGAAGTGACAGTTCCGTTGAGTCCTTTGTATTCCATCCCCCATTGGTAGGTCTTAGTAGAACAACCTATTACATTGAAGTCATTGCTATGTCTCTTGTCTTCTCTGGTAATATCACTATGCATAGATGTAACCTTTTCCCGCCATGATTGCTAGATGTTCTTGCACTAATCATTGTATGCTTTGACTTTGTAGTTAGAATAACATAGGATTATACCCTAGATCGTCCTAGTCCATGCTAGTGTTATAAGCTTAGAGTGCTAAGTTGAGATGGCTTATTACTATTATTTTATGTGGCTAAATGCTCTCATTTATCTTATGTCATTTATTATTCATTCCTATATTTTATGTGACACTTACCCCGTATGAGATGATCGATACGAGACAAGGTTAAGGTCTCCATTATCGCATGTGCATTGCTCATCACTCATTATCCAAGTGCATTCCCTTCCCGGTGGTAAAATTATAAATAACGATACCTCGGATTACTCCTGGTTAAAATGCTACATCGGTATTATCTCAGTGCGCTTGCGGATCCCATATTTATTTCTAGTAGAAGTTGCATTATTTAGTACCAAAGCATTTTTGGCGCCATGTTGGGGATGACAACCTAACACTAAGTGGCGTTAGAAATGTCAACAAGCATTTTTGGCGCCGTTGCCGGGGAAGGTTGAAAGCCAATGGATAATGAGCAAAGCATTGCACTACATAATGAGATTGAGCACCGACACCATTCTCTACTCATACAGACCTTACCCTTGTCTTTCGTCTATTTTTATATCTTATGCGGGGTAATGTATGAAAAAGACAATTCTTCCCGATAATTATATTGACGATCCGAAGCTTTATTCGGGAAGGCTAAAAGCAAAGTTGAAGAAGACCAATCAATCATCATCATCATCAACTCAACTTGGAAGTTTGTCGAAGCGTAAAGTCGACCTTTCGTTCGAGACTTGACACCAGCGTTTGAAGCCATGGCGAACAAGTCACTCCGTGAGTTCTCAGCTCCCACTACGGACAACATTCGATTGGACCTTTGCGGACATCGAAGGAGCTTTTGAGCTCAAGCCTGCGCCGATCAACATGGTGCAAGCAAGCCGGTTACGTGGGAAGGCCCATGAAGATGCTAGTGCTCATCTCCAACACTTTCTCGGAGATTTGTAGCACATTCACTATCAAGGATGCCCCCGAGAGATGCTATACTACTTCGCCTCTTCCCATTCTCACTCTTGGGGAGAGCGAAGCAGTGGTTCTATGCCAATAAGGAGAAGAATACTACATGGGCACTATGTTCCACCAATTTCTTGGCGAAGTTCTTCCCCATGGGCAAGACAAATGCTCTTCGTGGGAAGATATCAAGCTTTCTGCAACACCATGATGAGACTGTCCCAGAAGCTTGGGAGCGCTTTCAAGACTACATCCTCGAGTGTCCTCATCATGGCATGGAAAATTCGCTGCTTATGCAGACATTCTACCATGGGCTCGAACAAAGACACGTGAGACGATGGATGCCGCTGCGGAGGTGCATTCTTATCACTCACTATTCCTCAAGCCACGGCTCTTGTGGAGAAGATGGCATCCAACCAAGGTTGGAGTGAAGAAAGAACTCGACCCGCAAGAGAGGTGGAGGAATGGATCAGTGAAGGAGGTAGACATTTGTCGCCAAAATGGATTTGCTAATGAAGAGGCTCGATGAGAGAGCCACGAGAGAAGAAAGAAGTCATGCATATACATGATGCTCGCATGACATGTAAAGAGTGTGGAGAGGCGGGCACACAGTGCTAACCGCCCGAGCCGAAGGAGGACGTGAACTACCTCAATAACAATAATAATAATAATTACTACCGTCCTCGCAGAATCAAGGTTGGAATCAGCAGCAGAGGCCTAACTACTCGTGCAATTATTCAGGCAACTATCAAGGTAACAACTCCTCCTACAATAATTACAACCAGCCGCCTTTGAGAGAGTTAGTGCTTGAATCAAGGCAAGATGATGGACAATCTGTCCAAGAAGCTGACATCAAATGACAAGGTCCTAGAGACACTCAGCAACAGAATGGATGGCTTTTCCAATGCCATCAAGAGTCAGCTCAGCTTCAACAAGATACTTGAGTCGCAGGTACAACAACTTGTTAACCTTGCTCCCTCTGCTGGCCAAGGTAAACTGGCAGGACAACCCGAAGAGCTCGAAATTGCAAATCTTGTTGATGTATTCAATGTAGAAGATAGCCGGAGTGATCCATCGAAGGGGTCATGGATAGACTCAACTCTGCCAATCAAGAAGGGCGATCCAGGGAGACCAGTCATTCCGATCTCCCTTGGAAGTACCAATTTCAATGAGGCAATCTGTGACTTCGGTTCAAGCATCAACATCATGCCAAGAGTGATATATGAGAAGCTATTCAGATGCCCCTTAGCATACACAACCATGTACTTACAGCTTGCAGATCAGTCACTCCGTGTTCCTTTGGGAATACTAGAAGATATATGTGTACGAGTAGGCAACTCGTATGTTCCTGCAGACTTCGTGGTAGTGGATACAGGCAGTGATGAAAGGTCCCCTGTCATTTTGGGACGACCATTCCTAAACACTGCTGGAGCCATCATGTATGCCAACACTGCCAACATCATCTTCAATATCAAGGGCAAGAGAGAAACCTTCTTCTTCAAGAACAGAGTGCTGCAGTTCCCAGCACACCCTCATCAACAGAACAGTGAGAAGAAGAAGAATCCAGCTAAGAAGAGCAAGAACAAAAATAAGAAGACCAAGAGGACGGAGACAGTGAGGATGGTCACTGCAATCCACAAGGAGCATGACCACTTACTCAAGTCCCCACGTCTGATCAAGAAGGATGACCCAGGTGTCCCAACCATTCAATGCTCCATCAACAGAAGCTCTTTCAATAAAGCTGTCTGTGACACCGGATCGGGCGTCAACATTATGGCCAAGGTAACCTATGAGTATCTATATGGCACTATGCCTTTGGAGCCTACCTATGCACAGCTGCAGATGGCAGACCAGACATTCCGCTTCGTCGAAGGAGAAGTGAAGGATGTCCTCATCCAGATAGATGACCATTATGTCCCTACAGACTTCCTAGTCATTGACATGGGAGATGACTATGATCCTCCAATCATCCTAGGAAGACCATTCCTGAACACCACCAAAGCTATCATCTATATTGGAACAGGAGAGATCCATTTCCACTTTCCCACTGAGAAGGTACGCCGCTACTTCAACAATAATTATATAATCACTGAGGAGCCCAAGAAGAACAGAACAAGGAGAAGGCAGCGTACCCGTTGCCAGAATAAGAAGAACATCACTACAGATGGATGGGCTGACTATGAGGGAGAAGTGTCAAGATATGAAGATTGGTACCCTGAAGAGAAGAACGTTGTAGAAGAAGAAGAGGTACTATCATCAGAAGAGAAACAAGTGGTCCAAGAAGCTTCCCCCTCAAGGTCATCCTCTCCGACAAAGAAGGTGTGGAAGGTAAAAGAAAAATCAGAAACTATTCCTACACAAGAGGCAACGTCATCTGAGGCACTGGCCAATGCGCCCCTTGAAAAATGAGCGAACATGACAAGTCCTGTTCGGAGGACTTAAAACCACCGAACGCCGCGCCAGGAGGTAACTTGGTATTTATCAGCAATAATTTTTCAGCATCGTAATTTTACCTTAGCATATTTATTTTCCTACTTGCATCTTAGTTGCATCTTTACTCTTTTATCTCTGCATTAGAAAAGAAAATAAAAATGTTTTGCATTTGCATCCAGAAAAAGCTTTAAGCCCCATGTGGATAATCATTCACCGTGGTGGCACAAAAATAATTTCTCAAAGATATTTATCTTTCCCTGTCTACATTCCTTAAATAATAAAAAGATAAAAATATTTCTTGTGATCCCGTTAGAATGAGTTTTAAAGTTAGGGAAGTTCTAGACAACCAAGGCCTAGAGGTTTTATCACTAACGCTTAATCAAGTTCCACAAGCTTTGTTGTCTATTTGAGCTTCGGAACATCAAGGATCAAGAAGAGCTAACGAGCGAAGGACATCCAGTCCCCGTCGAGTGCTTTGCCGCGACAATTGAACGCTTGTCTCCAACAAAGCAACTATCCACGACACTCCTGGAGAAACTAGAGCGTCTTCATTGCCTGTCAGCAACATCAGCAGACTATGTCAACATCCAGCTTGGGGGAGGGCATCCCCCGTGTACCAAGCTAAGTGTTTCCAACTTATCTATGTATGCCTTATTAGAGTGTGCTTTGTTAAAACAACTAAAAAAGATGCATAACCATAGAAACCCAGAAAGATTTCCTTATTTATCTTTTCTACTTTTGGAGAGCTCTTGCAATCTGTCTTTAAAAGTTATCCCTTAGAATAAACTCTATTTGGAGATGATGAATAGTTGCTCTGCCGTAATTCCTTTCAAGTACCTAGTTTTCAACCTTGCACTCTCTCGAGTTTTGGACACAACTGTTTAGATTTGAGATTTGCTCGAACACGAAACTTGTGGGTAGCGAATACTTGATCTAAGTCTAGGTGGTTGACGGGTATGATATGGGAAGGTTTTGAGTCATTGTCCATCTTGTTCCTAGAGATACTAGAGTTCGGAGAATTTATCTTTGAAAATATTAAATTCTGCATGATGAGTTCCTTTATGATGAGAGTTTAAATTCCTACCACGGCCATATATTCATGCTTACTAGATTAGGAAAACCCATCTGTTTATAGAGATCACATTGTAGCTTGAGTGTAGTCTTTATAGGCATTGAGTGTGGTTATGCTGTGGACCCATAAGGAATTAGTCATGCAATTAAAGTCAATACTATGTGCTCTCCATCCATTGATCTATGCTACTTCTGTCCTCAGAAGCATGCACCTATTTTATAACTGTTACATTCATTCTGTGCTACTTCTGTTCCTAGAAGTACTACCCACATATAGATCCATATCCACTACATATTGTGCTATCTCTATCCTGGAGATACGCACTTATGCTGCTCCTACCCTAGGAGTACGCATTCTCTACATATTGTGTTGTCTCTACCCTGGAGATACGCACCTATGCTGTTCCTACCTTGGGAGTACGCATCCATCCATTCATCCATCCATCCACATATACATACGTCATTCATTTCACTTCATCCAGAAAAGGTTCTACTCCTATCCTGGGAGTAAACATCTAGAAATAATCATCGCCGTTCCATTTGCCTACATAAAAGCTCCAGTCATTATCATTTCAAGTTATACACTCCCCGTTGCTAAAGTTTCGTTTCCAAAGGATTGGTTGCTCTAAAAAAAAGAAAGAAAAAGAAAGAGTAGCCAAGTCCTTCTATTCAAGAAGTTTCAAGGTTTCCAAATAAAGGGAGTCATGTTATCCTCGAAGGAGCAAGTGTAGAAGTAGATGTTCACCAAGTGATCACCCCTCATAATCATTTCCTTATCATCATCCCATCATCATCTTATCATCCATTTCCTCATTCACATGCACATATGACTTTATTATTATTTTAGTTCCTATTGGATCCATGTCTTACCGTGCAATATATGCAAGTGAGTTTGAGTGTCTCCCCACCTATGAGCTCCACATAAGCCTATTAGAAAGTAGGGTGAGAGAGAGAAGGCACTTTTCACTATGCCTTAGTTCCATAAATACCACATATTCTGAGAGAAGAGAGAAAGCATACACTATTCATGCCTTAGAGAGGATCCAGAAATACCACAAATGAGAGACCTGAGAGGTTCATACAAGGAACTCTGAGTTTTATTTCAAAACTTTGCAAAAACTCTGGGATAATAGTTGATCAAAGAGCGAGAAACATGGCGCTTGATGTCACACCCCGGTTTACAAGGTAGCAAAACCGGTTACAAACGCATGTGTGCCCAAGATCAATTCACACCATGCCGTGACATCATTAATAAATACCATCATCACATGTATCGATTACAATAAAGGGAATCAATGTATAACAGTAGCTTTATTACAATAATGTCTGACTCAGCTTAAGCGGAAACATAACTGAAGTGTTTAACATAACGAAACACTAGGACATCAACGACACGACGACACGACGACGACACGACAACGACACGACGACCGAAGCAATGAACCCTTCGCCACAGGAAAGGTCAACAGCAGCACCACGAGCCTAAAATCCAGGTAGATCCTCCGGGAACTCGCAATCCGAATCATCGCTGGAACTAGCAACTATAGCAAGAATGAGTCCATGTCGAACTCCGCAAGTACAAAGCGGGAATAATAATGATAATGCAAGGCCGATCAAAGGTAAAGCTGAAAGGTAGGCGCAATAGCATTTTAGTTGAGTCATATTTTATTTAGCAACTTTGTTTACTAATCATCTTGGTAGAGAGAACCCAACCCTTAAATAATGTTCCAAAGTGGAATTAAGAGTTGAATTAACATCATTGTATAAGTAGTATATATATCATCATATAAAAGAGATAGCCATCTCGGTAACATGGGATCGCAATCCCTATAGAACCAAGGTAGCAACCTCCTTTAACCATCTCCAACGAGCCATGAAGTCCATTTGCTAATCCGAGAGGCGCTGGGCCGCTCATACCGAGAGCTCGGACGATATATCGGTTTGATCAAACTCGCGCGAGAGGTGTACACTTTCCCTCCGGTCGTGATTCCCTTCGCTCGGGTTAATTACTCCCAAAGACACTTCCAAGGTGAATGAGCAGGGTCTCACTACGAGGCTGTTCACGGGTCATAGGTAGTGGTAGCCCGATCAGCAATGTCCCAAGCACATGAGAGACGTCCCCGCACACGCCGCTCCACTGCGGATCTTCCCAGAACCCTCATGCTTCGAACTTGGGATCACTCTTCTCACCATAGCTATGGCACCCGTCGGCAAGTTACCAACCTACCTATGATGACTCCCACTAATTTACCAAGCCAGAGCCATATAGCCTGGAGTCGTACGGATTGTCCCAGTTGAACCGTCTAGGAACCGGTCCTTAAGGAGAGCAGACACGGATGCCCTCGTCGCCACGAGCACCACACTAGCATCCGCATCCCTCTTGCTTCACCAACAAACGATGCCTCCCGCATCAACCACCTCCAACAATGACCACAGTCATTACCAACAGCTTTACTAAAGCAGCATTTTAATAGTACCTCATTAGTGAGTAGGTAAGAGGAGCACTAGCAGACCTATATCCTATCTATAAACCCCCATGGGTGATATTTGGATAGTAGTGGCTAGTATGTCCTTAGGTTTGATGTATTAGACACATGCATGCAATCATTATAGTTCATGGGATCAATATGTTCAAGGGGTCCTGTACTTGCCTTGATTGAGGTCGAAGTGCGTGGGATCTGCTGGTCCTGCTGTTCCTCCTTCACCCCCGACGCGTTCTCTATTCGTCGCAATCAAGCACACGAGCAATACATGCAAGCAAACATATTCTAATCAGAACAGTACACCAAAACAAGTAATCTGCAGTAAACAATAGCATAGAAAGATTCTACTCGTTGAGACGATTCTAACAAGTATTAAATCACTGAAAACGGAGTTAAAATGAGTAAACTACGGCCTATACAAGTCTAGGGTTAAATCTGCAGAAAACAGGATTAGATCGTAATTAGTTTTGAACTGGAATGGATGGATCTGCAGTTAGTGAAAAGCCCGAGGGCCTTTCTGCAAAGTTGCCGGCGGCGGCGGTGTTGACCGCGTGGACTGCCACGCGGCGGCGCAGGACTGGCCTGGTCCGTGGACCGGCCGTGGACCACGCCCGTGGACCAAGTCCACTGGTCCACCGTGGACCGGCCGGCAGACGGGTTGACCCCGGCGACCTCGGCCATGGTCGCCGGCGGCGATCTCGGCGCGGCGGCGCTACGGGCCACTAGAGCGCGGGCCGGGAGCACGTGCGCGACGCGCGCGCGAAGGCGCACCCGATGCGCGCGCGCGAGGGCGCGGGCGCGGGCGGCCGGAGCGGCGCGGGTCGACGCGGCGGCCGCGGGACGCGCGCCGGCGGTGCGAAGTTCGGCGAGGCGGCGCGGCGTGATTAGGGCGGTGTCGGGCATGCCGGAGGCATGTACGCGATCCTCGAGGCGGCGCTGGCTTCGGCGACGGGCTCACCTTGATCGGCGGCGGCGGCGAGGACGAGCTTGCGGGCGACGATGGCGGCGGCGAGCTCGAGTTAGGGTTTCGCGGGCTCGCGAAACCGAATGGCGGCGGCTAGGGTTGCGTAGGGGGCGCTGGCGAGGCGGCGGCTCCCCTCTTATAGGCGCGCGCGGCTGTGGGGCCAGGGCAGCGAACTTCGGTTCGCGTGCCCGGGTCGGTGCGGTGCGGCGCCTGCCGAGTCCGGCTCGGGGGACGGGCGACGGGCGGGTCCGCCGTGGACCCCTTTGTCGGGCGGGCGCAGGAGGTGGGAGCGGGCCGCGGCTTGGCCGGTGGGCCGGCTTGCCGGCCACTCGGCCCACGCGGGAAGGAGCGGGCGGGCGCGGCCGCTGCGGGCCTTAGCCACCGGGCCGGCTCGCTAAGCCGGGCCGGGCCGCTGCGCCGGCGGCGCGGCCGGGCTCGCGGCCGGCGGGCCGGCTTCCTCGCTGGGCCGGGCCGGCTCCGGCCGGCCGTGGCGGTGGCCGGCCGGCCACTTGTGGCCTACTGCTGGAGCTTGCTGGCCGGCCATGGCTGGCTATGGCTGGCTATGGCTTGGCCATGGTTGGCCATGGCTGGCCAGGGGTGGCCAGCTGAGGCTAGGGGTGGCCGGGACCCACTAGGGTCCACCTAGATTAGGTAGAAGGGTCCTAGGGCCAATTAGACTAGGTTTAGTTAGTCTAGGAATTAGAGGGGACTAGTTAGAGACTAGAGGCTAAACTAATAATTAGTCGGTTAGCTCAAACAAGTCAATCAAAAACCGTGCAGCAGCATGAATGCAACAATACAAGGTTTCTACCTTATAGTTGATTTTAACCTTTACTAGGAAAATTTAATAACTCTCCTATAAAAGAAAGACCTCTAAACAGGAATTAAAGCAATTTAACTTTACTTTTGAAAACTAAAAATTTAGGGCGTTATAGACCTACCCCCCTTAAAGGAATCTCGTCCTCGAGATTAGGAGACTCAGAGAACAACTCAGGATCCCAAGTTGATTCCTGTTCTGTGTGGTGCTTCCATTGCACTTTGCACCACCTGATTGTCTTACTTCTGGTAATCCTTTCAATGGTTTCCAAGATCTTAGCAGGACTCTCTTCATATGTCAAGTCCTTCTGCAGGTCCACTTCCTCAATAGGCAACTGCTCAATATCCACTCTCAAACACTTCTTGAACTGTGAGACATGGAACACATCATGCACATTGGACAAGTGAGGTGGCAGCTCAAGCCGATAAGCAACCTCTCCTCTCCTTTCCAAGATCTTGAAAGGGCCAATGTACCTTGGTGCCAATTTCCCCTTGATCTTGAATCTTTTCAGACCTCTCAATGGTGACACTTTAAGATACACAAGATCACCAGCTTCAAACTGCAACTCTCTACGACGAACATCTCGCATAACTCTTGTCTAGATTGAGCTGCCCTCAAGTTCTTTCGATGATCGAACTTGTTCTTCGCTATTCTCAAAGCTTCGAGGTCCAAACACTTGCTTCTCTCCGGTCGATTCCGGAACAAAGGAGTTCTACATTTTACGCCATACAAAGCTTCAAATGGCGACATCTTGAGACTTGCACGATAACCGTTGTTGTATGAGAATTCAGCATAAGGCAAACTGCTATCCCAACTATCACCATACTGCAAAGCACAAGCCCTCAACATGTCCTCCAGAATCTGATTAACCCTCTCTGTTTGACCATCGGATTGAGGATGATAAGCTGAACTAAATCTCAATTCTGTTCCCAAAGCACCATGCAACTTCTCCCAGAACTTCGAAGTGAACTGAGAACCTCTATCAGAGACTATCCTTTTGGGAACTCCATGCAAGCACACAATCCTAGACACATACTTTTCTGCTAGCTGATCACCTCTATAAGTGGTCTTGACAGGTATGAAATGAGCTACCTTAGTCAAACGATCCACCACTACCCAAACAGAGTCATACCCATGTTGTGTATGAGGTAATCCCACAATGAAATCCATGCTGATCTCATCCCACTTCCACTCAGGTATCTTGAGTGGTTGTAGCAAACCGGCTGGTCTCTGGTGCTCAGCCTTCACTCTCTGACAAGTATCACACAAAGCAACATACTCGCCAATATCTTTCTTCATGCCATACCACCAATAATGTTCCTTTAGATCCTGATACATCTTAGTTCCTCTAGGATGGATTGAATAAGCTGACTCATGACACTCCTTGAGAATAACATCCTTGATTCTCGAATGTCGGTACACACAATCTGTTCTTGAACCAAAGGATTCCATCTTCATCAACACTGAATCCTGGCGCCTTATCCTTGCCTACTAACACAACGAACTCCTGAAGTTTCTCATCAGTCTTCTGACCCTTCCTGATTTCCTGGTCAAGTTACTACATTTGAGTATTTGCAACAAAACCCAGATTAAGATATTCAAACTCCACTAACAACTCTTGAGGTAGTTCTGTAACTTCTAGCATGTTCACTTGACTCTTTCTACTCAGAGCGTCGGCTACTACATTTGCTTTCCCGGGATGATAATGAATCTCCAATTCATAATCCTTAATCAATTCCAACCATCTTCTTTGCCTCAGGTTGAGATCATTCTGAGTGAATATGTACTTCAGGCTCTTGTGGTCAGTGTAGACATCACACTTGTGACCAAGGATGTAGTGTCTCCAGATTTTCAATGAGTGTACCATTGCTGCTAACTCCAAGTCATGAGTTGGATAATTCACTTCATGTTTCTTCAATTGTCTAGAGGCATAAGCAATAACCTTACCCTCCTGCATCAAGACACAACCCAAACCATGTCTGGAAGCATCACAATAAATAGAGAAGCTCTTAGTCATATCAGGCAATGCAAGAACAGGTGCTGTTGTCAATCTCTTCTTTAACTCCTCGAAGCTAGCCTGACACTTATCAGTCCACTTGAATGGTTTCTCCTTTTCTAACAAAGCAGTCATAGGTTTAGCTATAGTAGAGAACCCTTCAATGAACCTCCTGTAATAACCTGCCATTCCTAGCTGATCTCCTTGACAGTTTGAGGTGGACTCCACTTCAACACATCTGCTACATTCTTAGGACTAACGGTAACTCCTCCCTTGGTTATAACATGTCCAAGGAAAGAAACTTCATCCAATTTTAATTCACATTTACTAAACTTGGCATAGAGTTGGTGTTCCCTCAACACGCAACACTAACCTCGAGATGCTCCTCGTGTTCTTCCTCATTCTTAGAGTATATTAATATGTCATCAAGAAAGACCACAACAAACTTATCTAGGTACTCCATAAACACCTTGTTCATTAAGTACATAAAGTAGGTGGAGCATTAGTCAACCCAAAGGACATCCTTTGTATACTCATAGAGTCCATATCGGTGGTGAAAGCAGTCTTAGGTATGTCACTAGGTCGATTCTAAGTTGATGATATCCCGACCTCAAATCTATCTTGGAAAAGACACAAGCTCCTTTCAAGCGATCAAATAAATCCTCAATTCTAGGCAACGGGTACTTATTCTTAATTGTTACTTCATTCAAGGATCTATAATCGGCACACATCCTCTCGTGTCCCATCTTTCTTTTCTACAAAGATAACTGGAGCTCCCCAAGGCGAAGAACTAGGACGAATATAACCCTTAGATTGCAATTCCTTAAGTTGTGACTTAAGTTCTTCTAATTCGGGGACACCCATTTTATATGGTCTTTTAGCTATAGGTGCGGTACCGGGTATTAAGTCAATTAGAAACTCAATCTCACGTTCAGGTGGCATACCTGGCAAATCCTCAGGAAAGACATCTGGGAACTCCCGAACAACTCTGATGTCCTCAACTCCCTCACTAGCAAGATGATTCACTGTCTTCAACCAATTCATTCCCAAGATGACATCAAGACCTTCAGACTCAAGCACAATAGGTCTAGCAGGAAATTCTACCCCCCTTAAATTAATTCTTACTTCTGGACACCAAACATTAGTAGCCATGTCTCCCCCCGGGGTCTTAACACTCATGGAACTAGGCATGAGTTGAGTGGGAATATTATGTTTGCGAACAAAATGGCTACCCACAAAAGAATGTGATGCACCGGTATCAAAAAGAACTGAAGCTGGATGAGAATCAACTGAAAACATACCAAGCACCACGTCGGTAGCTTCCTCAGCCGTCTCCACCTTGACATGGTTCACCTTCCCATGCGAGGCTTCTTGTTCTGAGGGCAAGCATTGATATAGTGTCCCGGCTGTCCACACTTGTAGCAATTATTTCCAGCGGGGGTCGAGTTGGCATTGGGCTTGACAGGCACGGTGTTAGGACCAGTCAGACGGGGAACCTGCTGGTTGTTCTGGCGTGGGGCCTGGTTGGTGCTGTTGTTGTAGTAGCGCTGACCTCCCTGCTGACCTTGGCCCTTACCCTGCTGATAGGGGGGGCGCTGCCTGTAGTACTGTGGGTGGTTGTAGCGAGGACGGCTGCTATCTCCCTGATGCTAGTGCTTGTCGGCCTTCCTCTTCTTCTTATCTTCCATCTTATTGCGCTTGCTCTCAAGCACAATAGCCCTATCCACCATCTCCTGGAAGTTGGCGTACTTGACGTTGGACATCATGTAGGAGAGACCGTCATTGAGCCCATCCAGGAACTTGTCTTGCTTGTCCTGGTCCCTCTCAACTTCATTAGGGGAGTAGCGGGACAACTCCGTAAACTTGTCACGGAACTGGCAGACAGTCAAGGAGCCTTGCTTAAGATCAGCAAACTCCTTCTTCTTCAGCTTCACCACTCCAGCTGGCACATGATACTCCAGAAAAGCCTTGGTGAACTCAGCCCAGGTGATAGCATTGACATCAGCATGAGCAAAATGGTAGGATTCCCACCATAAGGCTGCAGCTCCCTGCAGTTGTCCAGAGCCATATAGGACCTTCTCCCGGTCGGTGCACTGAGCAATGTCGAGCTGGCGCTCAACGTCCTTCACCCAGTCCATAGCAACAAGAGGATCAGGGGAGTGAGCGAAGAATGGAGGGCGCCCCTTCATGAACTCACTGCGCTGTCTCGGGTGGAGGTGGGGGAGCATTCGGGTTGGGGTTCTGATTTTGGTTCTGGTTCTGGTTCATTGCCATGTTCTCGCTGCATCATGGCCATCATAGTGTTCATGCCCTGCATGAACCGAGTCTGCATCGCCATCATCCGCTCCACTTTGTCGGGGAGGAGGTGGTGGTGCGTTGTTCGAGCATTGTTGGGCATTGTTCTGGTTGTTATTGTTCGCACCAGAACCACCAGCACCTGTCCTAGTGTTCACCATCTGATGTTCAAAAAAATAGCATGGTATAAGAATATGCAGTCTCAATTATATAACTGTGCTGAATTATAATCTGTAAAATAACTGCAACAATATATTCATCTCTTATGTCAAGCGACCATCTGACCATAGCTCAATCTCATCCTTAACATAAATAAATATATAACCAATATATATGTATATGTGTGACCGTATGTGCTTCTTTCTCTTTTCCTTTCTAACGTACGTAACCATGCTGACTAATGATCTCATGTACGTAACCATGCTGACAAGTGATTTCATGTACGTAACCATACTGTTAATTGATATAACATATGTAACCATGCTGACAAGTGATGGGATCGATTTGGCATAAAGTGAGACAAGACGATAAAGCACAAATATATGAGACCCATATCCCGTATTTAACTAAACAAATCCTTAATATAATATAAATATTTGATAAGTGTGGACATCACCCCACATCTTATCGCAATCATTACAAAGAACGAATCATTCAAGTTCATAATAATAATCAAATCTCTCAATCAAATAAACAAATCACTCACTAAGCAAGCTCGCACTAGACTCACCACAGACTCACTAGACTCACCACAGACTCGATCGATCGTGCTAACGTGGCACTATTTATTACACATAAGAGGGACGTCCTAGGGGTCAATCCTAGTGCGGCCTCCTGCTCCTCCGTAGGGGATGTCGTAGTCGCGCGGTGGAGACATCGCTGGCCAGCGTGGTGTCTTTGGAGGCGCCACTCTGTCGAGTGCCCGCAGCTGCTCAATCCTACGCCCTGTCCTCCACGGCCGTAGACGAAGGCTGGTGAATCTCCAAGAGAGAGTAGCTAAGCTCGGTGTTGAGCGCAGCCACCAGGAAGACGGTAGAGCGTAGCCTGTCGTCCTCGTACGTAGGAGCTGCTATGCTAGCGAGAGATCTGACCGCGCATCTGCGAGGCCGTAGCGACGGGAGTCCTCACCGATCGCTCGAAGAAGTGGTGCAAGCGTAGAGTGCGAGCGAGCAGCATCACCGATCCCTGCCATCCGAGTAGCTCGGCTGCTGGAGCTTCATGGAAGGTCACCACACGCGGCACGCAGCTGATCGTTAGGACGACCAACATAGCACACTACCCTCCAGTACTCCGGGTAGACGGGATGGCTCCACTGCTCACTGCGGTACTCCACTCCAACCATTCCCCAGCCATTCCCCAGCCATACTGTGTACGGAGAAGGTTGATGAGCTGCACGTGGAACACGTCATCACCACCATCACGGGTAGTGAGGGTGATGAGCCATCCGCCCTGGGCGGCGAACTGTCCCCGCACCTGTCCGTAGGGCCGCCGGGACCACCGGTCCACCCGGTCCTCCCGGCCCTCCAGGTCCTCCGGCTCCGGGCGCACCGGGTCCTCCTGCGCCGGTCCTCCAGCTCCACCTCCCGGCGCCCCATGGTTGGGCACCTCCTCCTCGTCCCGAGTCTTCCTCCTCCGAAGACTCGTCGTGTGCAACTACGGGCGAGCGGGTGCCCGTGGAGGCGAGTTGATGAGGTTCACCCCATCATCGGGTGTCTTGGCCGGCACGAAAGCGGAACTGGTCAACACGTCCCGTCGGCGGGTACTCGATCGGGCGGAAGTCACCACGGTAACCGGTCGAGCTCTTACGGCAGTCGAAGGCGGCGCACCATCTAATTATATGCAAAAGATCAAAGACATGCAACGCACAGTTAATAGACCATGAGAAAAAAAATAAACATGTCTATGATCAAGGATAATAAGTGAATAAATAAATGGTGGAGTGTACTGGAATCATGCGTTGCTAGCAAGATAGGAAAAAAATAATATTTGGAAAGGAATAAATGAGTATGTGCATGCGTAGCTAGCAGAATAATGGAAATAGATTGATGATATATGGCGATAGCATACCAGCATGCACTCTGTAGTATTTGTAGTAAAAAAATAAGATAACATAATGACATGTATAAGGATCAAGATAATAAATAAGATAAGGTAATAAATGATGAACAAGATAGTAATTATAAAATAAGGATGACTAGTAGAAGTGAATGCATATCAAGGTAATAAATAAGATAAAAAAATATCAAGGTAATAAATAAGATAAAAATAGAAACATGCTAAAAATGATATGCTATGCAAAGGTCTTCTAAAGTCAACCTATAACGGCCGTTTCTAACTAGGCTTCGTGATCCTACGGTCAACCAAGGAGCTGATACCATTTCTGTCACACCCCGGTTTACAAGGTAGCAAAACCGGTTACAAACGCATGTGTGCCCAAGATCAATTCACACCATGCCGTGACATCATTAATAAATACCATCATCACATGTATCGATTACAATAAAGGGAATCAATGTATAACAGTAGCTTTATTACAATAATGTCTAACTCAGCTTAAGCGGAAACATAACTGAAGTGTTTAACATAACGAAACACTAGGACATCAACGACACGACGACACGATGACGACACGACGATGACACGACGACCGAAGCAATGAACCCTTCGCCACAGGAAAGGTCAACGGCAGCACCACGAGCCTAAAATCCAGGTAGATCCTCCGGGAACTCGCAATCCGAATCATCGCTGGAACTAGCAACTATAGCAAGAATGAGTCCATGTCGAACTCCGCAAGTACAGGCAGGAATAATAATGATAATGCAAGGCTGATCAAAGGTAAAAGTGAAAGGTAGACTGCAATAGCATTTTAGTTGAGTCATATTTTATTTAGCAACTTTGTTTACTAATCATCTTGGTAGAGAGAACCCAACCCTTAAATAATGTTCCAGTGGAATTAAGAGTTGAATTAACATCATTGTATAAGTAGTATATATATCATCATATAAAAGAGATAGCCATCTCAGGTAACATGGGATCGCAATCCCTATAGAACCAAGGTAGCAACCTCCTTTAACCATCTCCAACGAGCCATGAAGTCCATTTGCTAATCCAGAGGGCGCTGGGCCACTCATACCGAGAGCTCGGATGATATATCGGTTTGATCAAACTCTGCGCAGAGGTGTACACTTTCCCTCCAGTCGTGATTCCCTTCTGCTCGGGTTAATTACTCCCAAAGACACTTCCAAGGTGAATGAGCAGGGTCTCACTACGAGGCTGTTCACGGGTCATAGGTAGTGGTAGCCCGATCAGCAATGTCCCAAGCACATGAGAGACGTCCCCGCACACGCCGCTCCGCTGCGGATCTTCCCAGAACCCTCATGCTTCGAACTTGGGATCACCCTTCTCACCATAGCTATGGCACCCGTCGGCAAGTTACCAACCTACCTATGATGACTCCCGCTAATTTGCCAAGCCAGAGCCATATAGCCTGGAGTCGTACGGATTGTCCCAGTTGAACCGTCTAGGAACCGGTCCTTAAGGAGAGCAGACACGGATGCCCTCGTCGCCACGAGCACCACACTAGCATCCGCATCCCTCTTGCTCCACCAACAAACGATGCCTCCCGCATCAACCACCTCCAACAATGACCACAGTCATTACCAACAGCTTTACTAAAGCAGCATTTTAATAGTACCTCATTAGTGAGTAGGTAAGAGGAGCACTAGCAGACCTATATCCTATCTATAAACCCCCATGGGTGATATTTGGATAGTAGTGGCTAGTATGTCCTTAGGTTTGATGTATTAGACACATGCATGCAATCATTATAGTTCATGGGATCAATATGTTCAAGGGGTCCTGTACTTGCCTTGATTGAGGTCGAAGTGCGTGGGATCCTGCTGGTCCTGCTGTTCCTCCTTCACCCACGACGCGTTCTCTATTCGTCGCAATCAAGCACACGAGCAATACATGCAAGCAAACATATTCTAATCAGAACAGTACACCAAAACAAGTAATCTGCAGTAAACAATAGCATAGAAAGATTCTACTCGTTGAGACGATTCCAACAAGTATTAAATCACTGAAAACGGAGTTAAAATGAGTAAACTACGGCCTATACAAGTCTAGGGTTAAATCTGCAGAAAACAGGATTAGATCGTAATTAGTTTTGAACTGGAATGGATGGATCTGCAGTTAGTGAAAAGCCCGAGGGCCTTTCTGCAAAGTTGCCGGCGGCGGCGGTGTTAACCGCGTGGATGCCACGCGGCGGCGCAGGACTGGCCTGGTCCGTGGACCGGTGTTGACATTTCTAACGCCACTCAGTGTTAGGTTGTCATCCCCAACATGGCGCCAAAAATGCTGGTACTAAATAATGCAACTGCTACTAGAAATAAATATGGAATCCGCAAGCGCACGATAATACCGATGTAGCATTTTAATCGGAGTAATCCAGGTATTGTTATTTATAATTTTACCACCGGGAAGGGAATGCACTTTGGATAATGAGTGATGAGCAATGCACATGCGATAATGGAGAGCTTAACCTTGTACGTATCGATCATCTCATACGGGGTAAGTGTCACATAAAATATAGGAATGAATAATAAATGACATAAGATAAATGAGAGCATTTAGCCACATAAAATAATAGTAATAAGCCATCTCAACTTAGCACTCTAAGCTTATAACACTAGCATGGACTAGGACGATCTAGGGTATAATCCTATGTTATTCTAACTACAAAGTCAAAGCATACAATGATTAGTGCAAGAACATCTAGCAATCATGGCGGGAAAAGGTTACATCTATGCATAGTGATATTACCAGAGAAGACAAGAGACATAGCAATGACTTCAATGTAATAGGTTGTTCTACTAAGACCTACCAATGGGGGATGGAATACAAAGGACTCAACGGAACTGTCACTTCCGCGATCTACCACACGACCCGGCCAATAGGGTGTAATCGCGAGATAAATACGGTCTAGGCACCACGCATACACAATATTTACCACTTACCCATCGATCTAATGAGCAAGCGCTATACGATCCTATGCATAAACATAATTCTAGTCCAACTATGCTAAACATATAATCAAAGTAAACTAAGAACAATGTAATTGAGAACATAATCAAATAGAGCAAAGTCAAGTCTCGATATAATAGAATAGAATAAAGTACTACTCATAGTATCACGAACAATGATGAATATTACAAGAATGTAGAGGGGAATTACCAAGAACTCGACAGATCCGGACTCCAAGCTAGGCTTGATTCCCTCTAGATCTATTCCTATGTAGCTATGCTACTAAACTATGGAGCTCTAATTGAGATGGTGGCTCGGCTTCTCCGAATTACGATGAGAGAATGAACTCTTGAATGAATTAGGAATGAATTAGGGTTTTACCCGGGGCCGGGGCTCGAATATATAGCCCCCTAGGATTAACCACAGCCCTCGGATCAAACCGACCTAAATGGACGATAATTATTCATCCTCAAAGGCGGTGGAGGCGGGATCCACGAGACTCCACGATTGGTGGAGGTGGGGAGTCGGCCGACTCCCCCCGGGTCGGCCGCCGGCCACCCCCGCCAGTGGGCCCCGGCTTCCGGGTTTGCCTTCTCGGAGTCTTCTAGATTATACAATTTTACCCGTTCGGTCTTTATCTCTATGTAATCATGACATGTGGGCCTCCTTTGGTTCTCTTTCTGATAACCCCCTGCAGAAATAGACAATCACCAAAACTCGTGGAATTCTGTCAGTGTAACCCGTATATCTAACAGGTGAACTCATATTAGTCCTTTCTCTTGCTGCGTTGACGGTATAAAATTGATACTTAAGGACCGTCAACAACCGGCCGTGGACCACGCCCGTGGACCAAGTCCACTGGTCCACCGTGGACCGGCCGGCGGACGGGTTGACCCCGGCGACCTCGGCCATGGTCGCCGGCGGCGATCTCGGCGCGGCGGCGCTACGGGCCACTAGAGCGCGGGCCGGGAGCACGTGCGCGACGCGCGCGCGAAGGCGCACCCGATGCGCGCGTCGGCAGGGGCGCGGGGCAGCCGGAGCGGCGGGTCGACGCGGCGGCCGCGGACTGCGCCGGCGGTGCGAGTTCGGCGAGGCGGCGCGGCGTGATTAGGCGGTGTCAGGGCATGCCGGAGGCATGTACGCGATCCTCGAGGCGGCGCGAAGCTCGGCGACAGGCTCACCTTGACTGGCGGCGGCGAGGACGAGCTTGCGGGCGACGATGGCGGCGGCGAGCTCGAGTTAGGGTTTCGCGGGCTCGCGAAACCGAATGGCGGCGGCTAGGGTTGCGTAGGGGGCGCTAGCGAGGCGGTGGCTCCCCTCTTATAGGCGCGCGCGGCTGTGGGGCCAGGGCAGCGAACTTCGGTTCGCGTGCCCGGGTCGGTGCGGTGCGGCGCCTGCCGAGTCCGGCTCGGGGACGCAGCTGACGGGCGGGTCCCGCCGTGGACCCCGCCTGTCGGGCGCGGGCGCAGGAGGTGGGAGCGGGCCGCGGCTTGGCCGGTGGGCCGGCTTGCTGGCCACTCGGCCCACGCGGGAAGGAGGCGGGGGCGCGGCTGCTGCGGGCCTTAGCCACTGGGCTGGCCTGCTAAGCTGGCTGGGCTGCTGCGCTGGCGGCCTGGCTGGCTCGCGGGCTGGCCTGGCTGGCTTCCTGCTGGGCTGGCTGGCCTGGCCGGCTGCTGGTGGCCGCTGGCCACTTGTGGCCTACTGCTGGAGCTTACTGGCCGGCCATGGCTGGCTATGGCTGGCTATGGCTTGGCCAGGGTTGGCCATGGCTGGCCAGGGGTGGCCAGCTGAGGCTAGGGGTGGCCGGGACCCACTAGGGTCCACCTAGATTAGGTAGAAGGGTCCTAGGGCCAATTAGACTAGGTTTTGTTAGTCTAGGAATTAGAGGGGACTAGTTAGAGGCTAGAGGCTAAACTAATAATTAGTCGGTTAGCTCAAACAAGTCAATCAAAAACCGTGCAGCAGCATGAATGCAACAATACAAGGTTTCTACCTTATAGTTGATTTTAACCTTTACTAGGAAAATTTAATAACTCTCCTATAAAAGAAAGACCTCTAAACAGGAATTAAAGCAATTTAACTTTACTTTTGAAAACTAAAAATTTAGGGCGTTATACTTGACTGGACCGTTCTATCTTTCAACTACTCAAGACCCAAGTGACGGTTACAAGCCCCATGGTGGAAGGTAATATGAGTGAGTTTTGAGTCAGAATAGTTCACTCTAATCCGGAGGAGAGTTCTTGTTTGAACGCATGTATACTTGTGAAGAGTGAAAGCATTGTAGCAACTCGATCCATCTTGAGTCTATCTTTGCTCGGGGACGAGCAAAAGGTAAGCTTGGGGGAGTTTGTTGACGATCGTTAAGTATCAATTTTATACCGTCAACGCAGCAAGAGAAAGGACTAATATGAGTTCACCTGTTAGATATAGGGGTTACACTGACAGAATTCCACGAGTTTTGGTGATTGTCTATTTCTGCAGGGGGTTATCAGAAAGAGAACCAAAGGAGGCCCACATGTCATGATTACATAGAGATAAAGACCGAACGGGTAAAATTGTACACCTGGCAGGGTGGCCAGTCGGCCGACCCAGGGGGGAGTCGGCCGACTCCCCACCTCAACCAATCAGGTTGAGTCTCGTGGATCCTACCTCCACCGCCTTTGAGGATGAATAATTATCGTCCATTTAGGTCGGTTTGATCCGAGGGCTGTGGTTCATCCTAGGGGGCTATATAATCAGAGCCCCTGGCCCCTGGGTGAAACCCTAGAGAATTCATTCAAGAGTTCATTCTCTCATCGAATTCGAGAAGCCGAGCCACCATCTCAATTAGAGCTCCATAGTTTAGTAGCATAGCTACATAGGAATAGATCTAGAGGGAATCAAGCCTAGCTTGGAGTCCGGATCTGTCGGAGTTCTTGGTAATTCCCCTCTACATTCTTGTAATATTCATCATTGTTCGTGATACTATGAGTAGTACTTTATTCTATTCTATTATATCAGACTTGACTTTGCTCTATTTGATTATGTTCTCAATTACATTGTTCTTAGTTTACTTTGATTATATGTTTAGCATAGTTGGACTAGAATTATGTTTATGCATAGGATCGTATAGCGCTTGCTCATTAGATCGATGGGTAAGTGGTAAATATTGTGTATGCGTGGTGCCTAGACCGTATTTATCTGCGATTACACCCTATTGGCCGGGTCGTGTGGTAGATCGCGGAAGTGACAGTTCCGTTGAGTCCTTTGTATTCCATCCCCCATTGGTAGGTCTTAGTAGAACAACCTATTACATTGAAGTCATTGCTATGTCTCTTGTCTTCTCTGGTAATATCACTATGCATAGATGTAACCTTTTCCCGCCATGATTGCTAGATGTTCTTGCACTAATCATTGTATGCTTTGACTTTGTAGTTAGAATAACATAGGATTATACCCTAGATCGTCCTAGTCCATGCTAGTGTTATAAGCTTAGAGTGCTAAGTTGAGATGGCTTATTACTATTATTTTATGTGGCTAAATGCTCTCATTTATCTTATGTCATTTATTATTCATTCCTATATTTTATGTGACACTTACCCTGTATGAGATGATCG
Organism: Themeda triandra; assembly: GCA_018135685.1. Taxonomy (NCBI): domain Eukaryota; kingdom Viridiplantae; phylum Streptophyta; class Magnoliopsida; order Poales; family Poaceae; genus Themeda; species Themeda triandra. The sequence goes on from JAENPR010000038.1 coordinate 1,417,279, forward strand.
ATACAGACAAGGTTAAGGTCTCCATTATCGCATGTGCATTGCTCATCACTCATTATCCAGTGCATTCCCTTCCCAGTGGTAAAATTATAAATAACAATACCTGGATTACTCCTGGTTAAAATGCTACATCGGTATTATCTGTGCGCTTGCGGATCCCATATTTATTTCTAGTAGAAGTTGCATTATTTAGTACCAGCATTTTTGGCGCCATGTTGGGGATGACAACCTAACACTGAGTGGCGTTAGAAATGTCAACACCTGCGTCACAAATTGAAGAGTTGCATGTGCGGCAAGCTGCACAACAGTAAAGATAGTGGTTTTCGACACAGGAATTGGTTTAAACCTTCGATGTGGCGGCTCTTCACTTGGGAGAATCTATAGAGTCACCATGTAGCAAACTTCGGCTCCTCCAGGCTCTACCCTTTTGTGGCACGTCTATTGTTACTTGTCTTCAGTGACTCCTAATTCTTGAAGCACTTCTTGCAGAACTTGGGCGTATCCATCGTGGTACTCAAGATAGAAGGGCATGCTCTTGAAGGTCGTCATTTGCATAAGGGGCAAAGAACATGATCAGCAAGTCCAGTGTAAGAGATAAGCCATGCACAAAGTGGTGCAAGGTCGGTAATATAACCGAAGGAAGGGCTGGCTCAACCTATTCTATCATCCAATCCAGAGGGTCTCGTCCTAGGGTCAAGCATGAAGCTGATACCAACTGAAACATCCTCAATTTTCCATGAAGGAAAATCTCACAGAATGATATACATCAGTCGATAATCAATTCCATACATCGAATTATAAATCTAAAGAGTACAAGTAGAGGGGTTTACATTAATAATTACAATGCCACAAGGCAAAATCAAAGTATTTCTAACATCCAGAACAGCTTAAGAAGGCGGAAGTAACACGGAAGCAACTCCAAACTCCAACTTGAGCGCAGGCACAAGACCTTCTAATCCGTTTGACATCTCTGAGAAGCGGGAAAATCTGCACACCGCCAGATGTGTGCAGGCCATGGTCAGCACCGAATGAGCTTTAGTGGAAAAGAGAAAATAAAGGGATCTGGCGATCCTATAGTTTGGCTGTGGTTTGCATCCTAGCGCATGCAAAGTAGCAACAGTAGTAGTAACAATAATAATAGTCATGTTTAACACATCCCCATTCCCACACGCACACATCCCATCCATCCCAAGTCTATCTCAATCCATCTTAAATCCATCTCAATCCATCTCAAATCCATCACCACACCCCTATCACCAAATCTCACAACACTCACACTCAAGTCGGTAGACCAACTCCCTCACGGTCTGTCTCAGCGGCCCGCAGCCCACAACCCAGGCTCACGGCCAGAAAGCTCGGGGAAGGTAGAACACTCCTCTCCTATCTAGTGAAGCAGAACATAGGACAGGTCCATAGCCAACAAGTTGGCATATGTATCGATCGATCAACCAAGAACACTTTGCAGAGGTTTTACATACCCATAAGATCACCATTATTGACCACGCCATAGTCTCTAATTCCGGCTGCCTGCTATAATAGAATGATACCATCCTACCACTCAGCCCTGGGAAAACTCCGGAACATCTCACGGGCAATGCTGAGACTGGGAAAGCATAGTACCGGGTCCCATGAAGTGGCACTAGCATCTAGGACGGTAAGAGCATCCTACCGCCCACCCTATCACCTCACAACCAAGCAGTAATGGCATCATTCCACCAAGTAGTCCAGTCACCTCCCCATTACAGAGAGCTCATGGAATGCAAAGGAGTCCTGAAGAAACTGAGTACCAGTAAGTCCTTAGGGATGACCAAACCAGAATGTCTCCATCAGGGTTCACTATTCGGGTGTCATGACAACACCACGTGCCACCACAGCACCTCCTTCTCGGGGCTCTACCTCTCCGAGGCTCACACCCCAGGACCACCTCATATCACATCTCTGTTTACCCGCCACAGGTATCTCAATCAGGGTGCCCAGGTTGCATCCCACGGCAAGACTCACTCCAAAAGCTCGTCGTAGATCCCAGCTCGGCCGACTCAACCCTCACCCTCCACGCACCCAAGTCACACCGCAAAACCACCAGATCCTCACCAAGTCCACCAAGTCTGGCATCCCAAGCCAAACCATTCCTGGGGGTTCACCACCCGCATCACATCACAAATACAATGCGAAGGAGTTGTAGTAGTATGGTGATATAAAATGCAAGCTAGCAGAGAGGTGGTAATAATAATATAAGTGCGAGCGCAAAAGCTGGATAACATGGTGAAGGGTTTCAATCAAGGTAATAATAGCTCAGGCAAAAGCATGCATCATATACTAGCAAAGGAATAAATGTAAAGCGCTAGCAGTTCTATTTGCAATGTCTAATAGGATTCTCTAAAAGAAGGTGCTGCCATGACACCTGCGATGTCGAGGAAGTAGTGGTGCGAGGCCGGCAGTAGTGGTACAAGTCCTTCTCGGTTAGATGTATTCGATCAGTGGAATCTCCTTCCGTGTTCGTAGTCTCCTTCCTCAGGTCGCTCCTCTCCCGAATTGACTCTGAAATCGAGATGTAATAGTCACGTTAACGACTCATATAAATCCATAAAGAACCAAATGAATAACAAAAAGATCCAAATGCACTCAAACATAGGCTCATGACATGGAGCTCAATTTTAGATGATTTTCCATATAAAGATCATCATTTTTGGAGCTCGTATGAATAAGTTATGAATTTTTGAAGTTTAACTAATATTCTGAAAAAGAAAAGGACTGTTTAATCTGGTGGCGACACGTGTCAAACGCAGTTGGGCCACGTGGCGCGCAAGGATTGGTCCATCTGGCAGCGGTCAATGACAGGTAGGCCACTCGCATGGGGACAGTTGCAGGTGGGGTCCACGGTCAACGGTCAACCGTTGACTGGTCAACATATGGGCCCGATATGGGCTCAAGAAGGCTGGGTTAGGGCCATGGGTTGGACATGGGCTAGATATGGGTTGGGCTTGGCCCGCCACATGTCACTCTTCTACACTGCCACGTCACGGTCTGGGCTCCGAATGGGCTCAAATTGGGTTAGGTCCAAGGTTCAGCTCAGCAGGGAGGTCCACGGTGGACTGGTCTCTGTTGGTCTATGAACCGCTGTCTGGCTCATCATGGACTGTGTCCATATCCTGGTCTCCTTCTCGTGGTGCATGAAGTCTAGGTCGATGGGGTTGGGCAGCAGAGTACTTTGGTTCACGGGCTGCCGGTACACGGTGGACGCACTCTGATGGGGTCTGCTGTCAGCCTTACCGTTCACATGAACCGTGTCCATCCTCTTTCTCCAACCTCCATATTCTTCTCATCCTCTTCCCCATCTTGCCCTGGTTCACGGTGGTATGGTTGCCGGCGGTGAGGTCAGGCAGGGTGATGCTCGGCTGGCCCTTAGTTCGAATTAGCGAGCACATCAGCATTGCCGGGGCATGTCTAGCTCGGCAAGGTCGAAGACGATGGTTGCAGGGCACCCAGCGCGGTCGGCCATGATGGTGGCGGCAAGGTGGCATCGGCGCGCACCGCGAAGGAGGCTACGGCCACTTGTCCATCCAATTGGCGCAATTGGGGTCACAAGATGGCCATTTGACACGATGGCAACGACAAAGTCACTCGGCGGAGCCCGCGTGAGAAACGAGCTCGTGGCGGAGCTCCAACGAGGACATCGGCACCGTGGTCAGGGCAATGCGAGGCTTCTGGGGTCCATCTTCTTCACGGCCATGTGCAGCAAGTCAGGGTGGGTCTTTATGGCCGGTCAGGGAATCTCGAGGCGGTCTGTGCGGCGTGCAAGGGCGACGACACGGCATCGCTCCGCAGATTGCCGGCGATGGCATGGTTGCACGTCCAGGGCTTCCAGTGGTCCTCCCCATGGATTAACGTGCGCACGGGGTGCCCAACGGCGAGGCGGGCATAGATCCAGGGCTAATCGGTCCAATCGGGGCTTGCCATGGTCGGAAGGGTGATGGGTAGCGCGGCACGGTGGTGCTCTGGCACACACACCGCGCTGGCATGGTCACGGGCATGGCAAGGATAGCATAGGGTTCTGGGGGTCGTCTGCGTTCCCTTCTTCGCGCACCGCGTGCACACCGTTGAGGCGGGTCTAGTCATGGCCTAGTCTTGGCATGGGCTTCCTGTACTCGATGGAACGTGGTGCCGGTCCGGCGGTCATGGCCATGGCAATCAGGGCGTCCAGGCCGGCGGCAGATCCGGTGTCCTCCTAACACCGTGGACTGGAGCTCTTGGTTGGTCTTGTACGTGTACATGTGCACGTGTACCGAAGCCGGGAGAGGCTCAAGCCAGCGCGTCTCGGTGCGAGACGGCGGTGCTTATGGGCGACGGCGGCGCTCACCTTCGGTGTAGAGGATGGAGGTGCGGTACAGCGTCAAAGAGGCGAGGCGTCGCGCGTAGAGGAACGGCTCGTGGTACAGCTCGCCGGCAGCAGCTTCTCCTCCTCTCCGGCAAGCTTCTTCTCCACGTCCGGCGGCAAGCTCCGGCTTCTTCTTCTTCTCTCCACCTCCTCTCTTCTCCTTCCTCTCCCTCTTCACTGAATTGCTGGCGGTTAGTGTGAATTGGCAAGGCCGCAAGCGGCGGCGGCGGCTTGGGGAAACTCTGGTTTAAATAGGCAGCGATGAGCAGGTAGGTGCGACGGACGGTGATCACGCAGCTGTGTAGATCAGGCGGCTAGGGATGGCTTCAGCTATTGCTGTCGTCTTCGAGTGGGCTCCAGCAGTCAGCGTCCGTGCTCCAATTTCGTGGGCACGAAGGAAAGGCACGACAGCGGCACGTGAGGGCTCCGGCGCACGGGTGGTTGCGAGCTTGTCAAAAGTCATGCAATTCGCGTGACTCATGGGCCCCGCATGGCTCAGGGTGATGGAGTGGTGGCCGTCCGATGGCTGCTCGCGAGGATCGAGCGGAAGGGAGAGGTTGCGTGGGGAATCCGCGTGACCCGAGTGCGCGCGTCCGCGTGGGGAAAGAAGGGGAGGCAGGTGAGAGTTATGACATGCGGGGGCCATTCGTCAGCGGCAGCGGGATGTCCTTTAGCGTGGAGTGGGGGAGGTCGTCCTGGGCAGGCTTCGTGGGCCGACTGGGCTGTCTTTGCTGCGGAGCCAGGAAAAAGAAATGGGGAGAGCAAAAGAGCTTGTGGGCTGGTTGGTCGTGGGCTAGCTCTTTGGCTTGGTCCGCGGGCCGATTCGGCTTCTGTAGGGAAATGGAGCGACCAGGCTAGTTGGCTTGCTGGGCCGTTGGTGGGTTAATTCATTTGGTTGTTTGGGCCGACGAAATGAAAAGAGGGGGAGGATGAGCTAGCAGGCCGGCTAGTTGTACTCAGCTGAAATGGCCTTTGCCATTTCCATTTGAATTTCCTTTCCTTTTCTGTTTTCTTTTTTTTATATGCATGTGTTTGTATGTTTTATACCTTGTGTATTTGTGTATAAATCCATGGTGGCCATAAATATTCCTAGGGCATATTTAGGGTATTCTTTCCCCACAATACTATGTATATATTTGTATATTTATTTATTATATAAATAAATATGTGTTTGTTGATTAGATATTCAATACAAGGGAAAATCCAATAAAATCCAAATCACAGATAATATTTAAGGTGCAAGAAAATGATGCATGCATATCTTATAATTTGACATGTGATGACAACTATGATTCAAGTAGGCCTTACTAGTGATTAAGATATGATGGTTCTCTATGTGTCTCACAATATTACATAGGGGTATTTGGGAGTCTAAGTCACATAGATGGCTTATGTCCTATATTTTTGTAAATCCTTTGGTCGGGTAGCCAAGCATGGTATGGTTCCTAGGGTTAGCTGTGGATACACTAGTTAGGTTAGCCACGTAATTAGGGTATGAGTTGTCAACTAGGTGCTTAGTTTACTAATCATCTCCACTATATATATGATCACGTAGCGATGCACTAGGTCATATGTTTAGGGTTGTCTTGGTTTTGGGACATTCTCTAATCATGGCATAGTAGGTAGGCTAGATCACTTGGGTAGATTAGTGAGGGTCCAACTATTAGGGGGGCTAGTAGCTAGTTACTTATGTGTAGGTAGTTCCTATATGACATAGGGTTATGTATCCACATTCTCACATGTAGGGATTAATGCAAGGGTTTAAGTCACCTTGTGTGAAGGTTGGCGTGTATTCACTAGTCACTATCTAGCTATGGGTAAACACTAGTCAACTTAGGGTTTAGCATAGGTGCATTTCTAGGTAGGTCACACCTTGGTAATATAGATACTAAACCTGGTAATAGTTCATTAGGGGTTATCATAGCTAAAGGTTGGTCATAGGCCTACTAGTAGGTACATGGAGTCATCCTAGAAGCAAGGTTGAGCTAGGTTATGGCATTAGGGTACATGGGTTATATTCAAGATTCTAATCACATGTGGCTTAAGGGGGGTTAAGACACATGTGATGATATTACAAAGTATCGCTTATTACTAAACATGGGTTACAAATGTGCAACTTGGTAGGGTTTCCTACATGACAAGCATCAAACATGGGGTTTATTTAGAAAAAATTTGTAGTTGGGATTTTTGTGTTGGTGAATGTTTTAGGTTGTTACATAAGGGGTCCGGCGATCCGGTGACACGTGGAGGGCGATGCGGGAGTGGAGGAGGCGGAGGCATGCGGCGGTGGCGACTGGCGGTGGCGGCACGTGGGCGGGGAGGGCGGCGGCGGCAGGTAGGGCAGGGGCAGGGAGAGAGAGAGATAGGAAAGACCCTATTCTTCATTGATTTGACCTCAATGATTACATCTCCTATTTATAATCCGGGATAGGTTCAATCCTAAGCTGATTAGGAAACCCTTATACTATAGATTTTCTTTTACAATTCAATCCCTGTTCTATTTATCCAACTATTTCAATTATAGGAGACTCAATTTAGGAAACTCTAACAGATGACGGATTGCGGCGGCACAGGGGGTTGCACCCCTGCCCCGTGTGCGCGCGCGCCCCTAGGGCACTGGCCCTTTGCTTGCCGCCGCGGCGGCAGTGGTTGGGCCCCTCCTCTGGGCCGGATTTAGCCCAAATTCTTCCTCAATTCATTGGACCGTCATCGTACTTGTTACATTTGACCAAATATATAAAAAATTACTAATATTCATGATGTATAATAAACATCACTGTATAGGTTGTGGAATTTACTTCATTATGAATTTATTTATTTTGAGATTATTGACACTATTTGCTACTCTTGTATATCTGGGGCGGGAAGCCTAATCTAGAGATCGAGAATTTTTTAACTCTGCATGTCGGTAGCGGTGCACCTCCGCCGAGAGTACCAGCATGCATGCAACTCTTCGTTACTAGCCATCTAGAATGCTTCGTTTAACTCCTGACTAATTAATTTACTCTCTATATTCTCACTTCGCTTGGTATTAGGACACTCATTATGCAGACTCTATCGTAGAGTGTAAATTATTTATTACCTCGAACATATCATAGACTCGGAGTCTTAGTTTTTCCGTCTCTCTTCAATAAATACAGTGCCACATCAGCAAAATATCATAAATAGGAGGATAATAAATAAACTTAGACTCTATGATAGAAGTCTGCACTCAATGCAGACTCTATGTAGAGTCTAAGCGCATTTATTACCTCGAAGGTATCATAGACGTAGAGTCTAAATAAGACTTCGAGTCTTGGTTTTCTCTCTCTCTTCAATAAATATACTGTCATATCAGCAAAGTATCATAAATAGGAGGGTAATAAATATATTTAGACTCTATGTTAGAGTCTGCACTACGAATGTCCTTATGGCCAGAACTAAAAATAAGTGTGCACCAGATATACAGGAAGAGAGGGAGTGTATACTAGTCAAATTTGAAGTAGTTTGGCTTTTAAAAACACAATGTATGTTTATTTTGAGGCCAATACAGTACTAGTAACTTATATTATTGATTTGTCTTTAGCCATCAAGGCCGCACCCCGCTCCATGTACTATAAGGGCAGTCCCAATGCATGGTTTCTTGACACAGATTCCAAGAAAGAAAATGAGCAATTAATATTAGTAGTGTTGGTGTTCGCTCCAACGACCGAACACCAGGAGTAGGAGACCGAAAGCCAGAACAAATGTAAAGGCGAAAGTAAATGACGAATGCTTACAGTGGAACGAAACAAACAGCTTTATTCCATTCCAGAGTCGATCCCTTTACACGGTGCCCCTGGGGGTCTATTTATACCAGTCCGTAGACTTTACATGACCAAAATATCCCGACTCACACCTATAATTATTACATCTGCTTCCCAGCTTCAACTGAGGGTAGAAACGTCTTTCATCCCCCAAGTCGGTTTCCCCGGCCATCCTTCACGACCCAAACCGGCCCAAGATGGAGAAAGCGGCTTGTAAGGCCCGGCTCATTGATCGCCCGTAGCGCTCCAGAGTTCACCTGTCAAAGGTTAGAGACGTAGTACCATCGCCGGACGACGCTTTAGTAAGGGACTGACCGAAGGAAACTCACAGATAACGGATGAAAGCAGCGACTAGCTTTCGCCTTTGCCCCCATAACACAACGGGACGGAAGTGAGGGCGAAAGCGGCAATCCACTTTCGCCTTCACTTTCGACTATGCTTTCGCAAAACCTCGGACGAAAGTGTATGCGAAAGCAATGATCCACTTTCCCCTTTACTTTCGACTTGATCGTCAACGCCAGGACCAGAAGTGAAGGCGAAAGCGACGATCCACTTTCGCCTTCACTTTCGACTTGATTATCGTAACACTCGGGCCAGAAGTGGAGGTGAAAGTGATGATCCACTTTCACCTTTACTTTCAACTTGATTATCGTAACACTTGGACCAGAAGTGGAGGCGAAAATGACTGCCCGCTTTCGCCCTTACTTTCGACTTTCGTCCCGCTAAGGAACGGGAAAGCTTTAGAACGATCTCAACTGCGAAAGCTGAAACTACCTTTCACCTTTCACTTTCGGCGGCGCGCAGGCTGGGGAGTGGATCACTTCCGACCTCACCCCAACAGTAGCCCCTCAGCGCTGTTTTCGTTGATCATCTTCCGCCCAGCGCCGCCCCTAAAACTTGCTCATAAATTCACTTGCCTATTTTCTAAATTCTGACTCTGAATTTGAAAATTTTAAATTTTGAATTTTGAATGAGTTTTTGTTTTATCTGTCGCTTATTATTATTTTTATTAATTTAATGTCAAAATGCCGCATCGGGAACCGCGCCTGGTGGGGACAGTCACGACGGTTCGAAAACCGAGGCGACCGTTGGCGCCGCGTGCTTATAAAAAGGCGAGCGCTTCAGTGAAAGCCACGCATAACTGAGCCCCTGCACCGAGCTTCGCTTTCGCTCCTGCATTCGCTCAGCTCTCCCGCTCGAGTGCAAGTCCTTTCGTCCTAGGACTGAAGCCTGGTCCGAGTGGTTCACTTTTGGTAAGCACTGTGTTGTTCCGCTTTCGGTTTTCTTTGATTTCCTTTTTGCCTTTTGGGAAACGGGGGCATGTTTTTTATTTCTCTCTTTCGCGTTTCTAGATGGCGAGTGAGTCCACTTCTGCAAATTCTTCTCTCTCTCGCTCTTCGGAGCAATCGTCTTCCACTGGCGACGAGGTATCTAGTCCACGGATTAGTTCTGATTCTGAAGTCAGCGTGGAAGGTGGGGAGAATCTTGCTCCTATTTCCGCTATCCCACTGCGCGTGGGAATCCCTTCTGACAATATTGCGGAAGAGGACGTCAATATCGATGATTCACCTGAGATTCCCAACCTTCCACCGGAAGAAGTTGATCTTTCTGGTGGTCCAGCTAAAGAGGCGGAAGCTGAGCATGAGGATGTTCCAGAAGATGAAGCGCAGCGAGGAAAGCAGCGAGTCAGAAGGTGAAAGCTTGCAGGCTACAGTATCCTCTCGCGTTTCTCGTAAAGCGACAAAGGATTTAACTCGCATATCAGTTTTCGAACTCCAAAGATCTAATGTTGATGAGGATGAGCTGAATCGTTATGTGCAGAAAAATTATATGAGTCAAGAAGTTTGAAATAGATGTAGGGCTCCGGGAGATGAAACCACTCCGCGACCCAAACCCTATGAGGCTATTGTATTCCTAGATTACTTCCGAGCCGGGTTCACTATCCCTTGTGAGCCCTTCATTCCTGAAGTCCTGGAGAGATTTGGCCTTCAGATCCACCATCTCACGCCGAATGGGATTAGCCGCCTTAGCATTTTTGCCATGGCACTGAAGTTCATCAGGGCTGTCCCTCACTCCGAGTCGTTCATTCGTAATTACGGTGGTTACGGTCGACTGGACACTAAGACTGATATTAAATGAGGGGTCCGATACACTTCCGAGTTTGGTGGTTACAACTTCACTCCCTGCCTTCATACTCGCAATCGGAGCTTGGTTCCGATGTACAAGGGCAAGTGGTCGGGCTGGAAGGACTACTGATTTTACATTTGGGTTTGCCCTGATGCGGATGTTGAAACTGCAAGGGCTCGAGGTTTGGCGAAAGCTCATCCTCTTGTCTCCCGCTTGTCGCCCATCAAGGAGAAAGCGAAAGCTCAGTTTGTTCCCAGCACACAAGAAGATGAAGCCAATCAGTATTACTATCGAACTGCTTCGAAACAAACCAGCCATGATCTGGCGAAAGAGTGGGAAGTGCTGAATAAACGTCCTTTGGATCCTTTGGTGCAATTTACCGATTTTGTGACTACTTCATCAGGATGCATGGTTCCTGACTTATCTTTCGACCATCTCCCTAAAGCTGATAAGACAGATTATGCTGAGGGAATCGAAAACAATGTTGCGGAAGTATTCGATGCTTATGGTGTCAAGGAGCACAAAGCGTGCACGGAGCTCGGGCTGGCATCCGCACATCTTAACTGAATGTTTGACCTGATTGGAGTTCCTTATTCGAATCATCACGACCCGAGTCTTCTGGTCGAGCCGGCTGTTGCAAAAGCTAAGCGCGGGAGATGCGGTAAAGGCGGACACTCACGGTCCGTTCGTGGGTGAGGCTGTGCCCAGAAAACTCAAGTCCCCGAAACGAGAAAGCGAAAGGAACGTTTCCAAGAGGTCCGTTGCTCTGAACCCGCTGACATTATTTTTGGAAGGGAAATTGCGAAAGCTGTTAAGCCTAGCTCTGGCGTGACTTTTGGGAAAACTCGGTCCTGGGGAACGTATCTTTTTGGCATGGTCCGACTTTTATCGCTTTCGCCTAATTTGCATCCTTGCATTTTCTAAGTTACCTCATTTTAACTAAATATTCCGCCCTGTCGTTACTTTCAGGATGAGCAAGGCGAAAGTACTATGGCTGGCCGTGCTGAGCTTAAGGATCCTCGTCAACTGATTGATGATGATGACTCAATTTCGGGCCTCAATCTTGGTCCCAGCCTTGGGGTCAAGCGATCATCTGCCCCATTGGACAAAGATTCGAAGAGATATAAGACTTCCAGCAGCAAGCCAGTTTCCGAAGCAATAGTGCCTTTCGGTGTTACGAAAAATGTTTCGCGCCGCTCTTCGGGTACTACCAGTCAGCTTGGTAAGTCTCGCTTTTATAAAGAGTCCTTGGTTGAGAACATCTTTCGGGGTCACCTTTTCGGGCACGGAGAGTTGGATCTAGACTCATGCTCTGATAGTTATGGCGAAATGGTGGTTTATTCTAGATCCAGCTCTTCCGGAGAACGTGACCCCGACAGAGAGAGAGCTTACAAGATCTCAAATTCTCTTGGATTTCCCGTAGACACCCGTCTTATGGCAAAAGTGAAGCATGATCAAATCGGAATTCTTCCGAATGAAGTGGCCTTGCAAGCGACTGATGAGGCAGCGGCCTCTTTCGGTATGCCGGAGGTAGAGAATAGTTTGCTGAAGCTCAAGCGGGCTTCTCTTGTTGACGCTGCTACTTCACATCTTATCCAGGTGAGTTGCGCTTTTGAATTTTCGCTCACTCGACTCCTTTCGCATGAATTTCGTTTGGCTTGTTCTTTCGCACAGGCTATTTTATTGAATCGGGCGCTTTCTAAGAAGGATGAAGCTAAACATGCTTCCCTTGAGAAGGCTGTTTCTGATAGGGATGCCAGGATTAAAGAATTGGAGAGAGAAGTGAAGAAAATGAAGAAATGTTTTGAAGATGAGAAGAAGAAGACTGAAGCTAAAATTGCTGAGAAGACTACACTCTCCGCGAAAGTTGATGAGCTTAGCGGAACCATGTCTGAGCTGAGACAGGAGAAAAAGGAGTACATCAGACTGCTCAGTATCGAGGGGGAGAAGGTCTTCCAGGCTTATAAAAGCCTTGTTGAAGGTGTTGGGTCGGAAGTTAAACTTCCTGAGAAGATGCCTCTTGAGGAGTACCTGGGTTGGCTCGTGAAAGAGTTGTCGAGCTATGAGAATGTGCAGAATACAGGTCGCAGCTATGCTTGCCTAGAGTCTCTTGGAGCTTTTGCTCAATGTCTCCGGGACCATGGCTGCAGACATGCATCGGAAATGCCGATTAAAGCCCCCAATGAATATTACCGGAGGACTTCGAAAGCTAAAGCGGATGCTCTCCGTTTTTATGACGAGTTTTGGATGAAGGGGGGCCGCGACATGGCTCTTATCCGCGTAGCTCTTTCGCGTGGAGAGGTAATATTTTAAACTGAGTTTACTTGTTTGTTCTCGATATTTTCTAAAATTTTTGACTACTTAACTTTGCTTTTCGTAGACTCCTGAAGCCAAAGACGTCATCTGAGCTAAAGTTCAAGAGTATATCAACCAGCGCAATGCTCGCGAAAGAAGGGCTGCTGGTTCTGGAGATAATCGGGCGTCTTCTTCTGCTTCTCAAGAACAAGCCCCTTCCGCCGACGACAATGCCCCCCTACTGAAGGAGATGCGTCCGCTCAGGAAAATGCTCCGATAGCTTGATTAGGACCTGCTGAAAACAATGCTTGAACTTGTGTGCGCATGGACTTGCGCGAATATTGTAAAACTGATGTTGTTAAATTATTTTCGTTTGTTTACTTGAATCTTTCGACAGGTTGACGAGGCTGATCTAGCCGACGCGGTTGAAATTTGTCCACTTACAATTTCGAAAGATGACTTTCATGTCTCTTGCGAATCTTGGCGTCGCTATCGCCAACACCATCCTCATCGACCGCTAAGAGTGTTCATGTGCTCTCGATGGCGACGAAGTCTACGAACTGCCGAAAAAATTGTAAGCTTTTGGAATCAGCGTGCCAAAGTGGATGCTACTTCCGGAGAGGGATCGTCGAGGTCCAAATCTAACGGAGTCTTTCCGAAGATTCCAAAGGATGAGCCTGTTGAAGACGTTCCATTAGAGCATGCTCGGTATAGTTTTATTCCTGTGACCCCTAAAGTAACTGAGGGGTCACTGAAGGTGCCCAAAGAAGAGCCCCTCTGATGTGATTTTGTAACTTCTGACGTGTTAATAATGCAGTGAAAATTTTGAGTCTTTGCTTTTCTATTGAGTGCTGCTCCTTGAGCGAGCTTGCAACTCATACTTTCGAAAATGCCGCCCCTATTTTTTAGAGTTAGGGGCGAGCAGATTTGACATGCTCTGCCGCTTGCCTCGACATCCGCTCAGCTCTAAAGGTTTCGAAAGCGCCGCCCCCCAGTTTTTAGAGCTGAGGGGGTCGAGAAAAATGCTTACGCTTTCGTTACTATATGCTTGCTTTGCGCGAACACGATGTTTTCATGCACACTGCTTATGCGAAAGTCAAGAGCGAAAAACGAAAGGTGTTCTTTTTGCATTTCTTTTGTTGATACAGGCGGTCCGAGAGCGTTAGCGCTAACCTTGCAACAGTAGACCAATGGTTACTCAAGTGAGGCAAGTTACTCCAAATCAAAAGCCTAGAAATTCTAAAGCCTAGGCCTAAGATTGCTGCAGAATTCCATCACTGTAGGAGCTCATGCTCTGAATTAGGCGACAAACGCTCTCTCTAGGTGATTGTTTCAGCCCTTCTAAAGACGACATCTGCAAAGAGTTCATCTAAACTGCATGAGCGCATAGCTTAGCGAAATCGACAGCATGGCGTGCGCATTGCAATAGTGCTGATTTGAAACCTTTTTCCTGAATGCCTTCTATTCCTAAAGATCCGCGAGCTGCACTCGCTAATTGTCATAAATTACGAAAGTGACTTGCTATATTGCTATTGTGATTAGACTGGACTCCTAGCTTTAGGGCCCTCCCTTTTATAGAGCGCCAAATTTTCCAATTTTGAGATAAGTGACTTGCCTTTAAGGCTCGGATTTGGATCAAAAGTAATGGCCTACAGTTTTTGCTTTTAATGTTGAGACCATATCTTTTTTCTTTAATTGAGAGGATCGTTTGCTTTCTGAAGTGTGGCAGCCCGGATGCTTCTGATCTATTGTCAGGACTGACAAAAGCTGGTCATCATAAAGATATCAGGATTTGCTCTGAATTGCTATCGAATCTTCTGCATTGAAGAATACGATTGCTTATGTATTAAAGAACAGATGGGTGCCGGCTGACCCGTTGACAAGACTGACCGAAATTAATCGTTATGGAGATGTCAAGACCTGTTCTGAAAAACTGCCGTATCTTTTGTATTGAAGAGTACGATTTGTTTTCGACATTTGACGAATGGATTCCAGCTGTTCCTGATCACCTACCGAATTTAATGTTCTTGAGGTGATGTTCCTCTATAAATAGCTTGCATGGCACCAACTGTTCTCACATCTTTTCTTGCTGTGTTCTAGGGTTGTGTTCTTGTGTCCCATCTTTTCTGGCTATGGTTAGCCTTTCGGCTTGTTGCGCATAGTCATCCGTGTCGAAAGCGTTGCTTTCTTGGCGATGTTAAGCACGGGTGATTATGGTCAACAAGTTGAATCGCTTTCCAACTATTGGTTGGTTTAGGTGAGGTTAAGCGTGAACCTCTCTTTTTGCTTTCTTGCGCTTATGATTGGCCTTTTAACTTTTGGTTCATGTTTATCCTTGTCGAAGAGACTGAACTCTTTTGTCTAAGGTCGGCAAGGGTGAACTGACTCAAAAGTTAAATTGCCGATCAGTTGTTTTCGACTGCTCTAATGAAATTAGATGCGCGGTTGCTTGCGGTTAAACTTCTGGTTTCTTAGCTTCAGCCTCTTTCCTGTCTGATTCGACGAGAAGGAGGTGAACCAAGAAATCGAGGGTTCGATCGCACTTTTACACATAGTTTCTTTTATCCACCCATGATGTTTGATTTACCAAATAAGGTTTAGCTATAGAGATTATCTGTGTATGACTGGTGATTGGTTGTGGTTGGTCTTTTGATTTTTGTGCTTCCTGAGTCTCCTTTGCTAAGCTTTTGGGTCGAGGAGATTAGTAATCACAAAAATCGAAAGTTTGACCCCAAATTCTCCTTATGATCTTGTTGTGAAAGTTTGTTTTGGGCTGTCTTTGAGCTTTAGACTTGCTCTAAATTTTTGAAGCTAAGCCCCTTCTGAGTCATTTTCGGCTTGCGCTCGCTTTTGAACTTTAGACTTGCTCTGAGTTTTTTAGAAGCTAAGCCCCTTTTGAGCCATTTTCGGCTTGCGCTCATTTTTGAGCTTTAGACTTGCTCGACTTTTTTAGAAGCTAAGCCCCTTTTGAGCCATTTTCGGCTTGCGCTCGTTTTTGAGCTTTAGACTTGCTCTGAATTTTTTAGAAGCTAAGCCCCTTTTGAGCCATTTTCGGCTTGTGCTCATTTTTTAGCTTTAGACTTGCTCTGAATTTTTTAGAAGCTAAGCCCCTTTGATTACCGGAAAGAGAGCAGGTTGTTTACGACCTTACCTTAAACGACCACTGCGTTTTGTCCAATATGCAATGTGTTTTCGCCTAGTTTTCGACCTTTTGAGGAAACCTGATAAGCAGTTTTTTCTGGGGAAACATGTAGTAATAGAAGTAAGGGGTACAAAGGACTGCCTCATTAAAAACCTCACACCTTTTGCAAGGCTTCCCCTATGAGGAAAAAGAGTGCAAGTCCCCAAAATATTATCTTTCGAAAGTAAAAATGACAAAAGAAAATTACACCTTGTTTGTTCTCTCTTCTATGGGTAGAAATGATGGAGGTTATCCGCGTTCCAGGTGTGTGTTGACTCGACACCTTCCTCGCTGATCAGCTTGAAAGCCCCTTCTTTGACCATACTTGACACGATGTAAGGTCCGTACCACTGTGGTTGCAACTTCCCCTGCTTGTTTGGCTGCCTGATGAGGACCATGTCTCCTGGATTGATGTCTTTCCACAGTACTTTATTGTCCCTTCGGCTTCTGGTTTCTTGATGGTACTTGTCT
Organism: Themeda triandra; assembly: GCA_018135685.1. NCBI lineage: Eukaryota > Viridiplantae > Streptophyta > Magnoliopsida > Poales > Poaceae > Themeda > Themeda triandra. The sequence goes on from JAENPR010000038.1 coordinate 1,433,510, forward strand.
AGGTTGTCAGCTGCCTCTAGCTTTCTCTGTTCTGAAGTTTCGATTTCAACAAATCTTTCGGTTGGAGTGGTAGCTGCGATTTCGGTTCAAAATGAACCGACCTTCATTTCTTCAGGCGTGATTGCTTCTTCTCCGTATAGCAAGCGGAAGGGAGTGAAATCTGTTGATCTTGTCTTTGAGATGTTGTGGCCCCATACGGAAGTTGTCAACTCCTGAGCCCATTTGCCCTTCTTGTCTTCCTTCAACATTTTGGATAACGACGTGAATATCTCGGCGTTTGCTCTTTCGACTGCTCCATTTGATTGTGGATGATTTACCGAAGCGAAGGAGAGCTTTATGTTTAGCTCTTCGCAAAAGCACGTATTCCGCACGATCGAACTTGTTTGCCGTTGTCTCTTTTGTAATGTAAGATGGTACCCGAAAGCGACAAATGATTCTCTGCCAGGTGAAACTGATCAGGGTTTTTGATGTAATTTTTGCTAAAGCCTTCGCTTCTATCCACTTTGTGAAGTACTCTATAGCGACTGCTGCGAACTTTAGGTTTCCTGGAGCTTGCGGAAGAGGACCCACAATGTCTATCCCCCATCTTTGTAGTGGCCAAGTGGGAATAATCGGGCTTGTTAAATTTGATGGAGCTTTCTGATTTTTGGCGAATCTTTGACATGCTTCACATTTTTTTGACAATTTCTTTTGCATCTTTTGAGGCTGTTGGCCAATAGAATCCTTGCCTCATTGCTCTGTGAGCTATCTCATGTGAGCCTCTGTGTGCTCCACACATGCCTGCATGCATTTCGGCTAGAAGACTTTCCCCTTCTTCTCTGCTGATGCACTTTAGTAGCGGAGCGACTACGCCTTCTTTGTACAGTTCTTCTCCAATAATTGTGTATTGCTTTGTTCTTGATCTCATTCGCTGCAGCTCTTTGTTGTCTTCTGGCTATAAGTCCCTTTGAGGAAGGCAACAATTGGGGCTCGCCAATCATCACTTGTTATCGCATGTATTGCTTTCGGATTTTCTTCTTCATCTGTTACAGCCTTTAATGAGAGAGTCTGGTAGAATATATCTGGAGGTAATGGGATTTTTTGAGCTGCGGCCTTAGCCAGTTTGTCTGCTTCCGAATCTTCTGATCTTGGAATGTGTTTCAGAGTGAAACCCGAGAAATGTTTTTTCCATTCTTCTCACTGCTGCCAAGTATCTCGCTAGTTCTCTTTCTTTTGCTGTGTAATCTTTCTCGATGTGGCCAACTACTACTAGAGAATCTGATTTTATGATGCATCTGCGTATTCCCAGAGCTCTCAACTTTCGTAAACCCAGTAACACTGCTTCGTATTCTACTGTGTTGTTTGTTGTTTGAAATTCTAGTCTTGCTGCGTATCTCAACCTTGGACCTGCCGGAGGTATTAGTATTGCTGCTATTCTGGCACCTAAATTGCACCATGCCCCGTCACAGAAGATTGTCCATGTCGGTTCTTCGAATTTGATTGTTGTGTCGAAAGCTGACGGGGTCCAGTCTGCAATGAAGTCGGTAATGACTTGAGACTTGATTGTAGATCTGTGTGTAAAATCTACTATGTATTGGTTGAGCTCTGCTGTCCATTTCCTAATTCTTTCAATTGCTTCGGTGTTGTGAAAAAGTGCTTCTAGCGGTTGTGCTGAAGTGACAATTATACGATGTTGCTGAAAATAGTGCTTCAGCTTTCGCGAGGCCATCAGCACTGTGTAAGCTATCTTTTTGAGTTCTGTGTAGTTCGTTTTTGCTCCTGATAAAGCTTCGGAGACATAGTAGATTGGAAATTATCGAATCCTTCCTTCACTTTCCCTTTCCTCTACCAGTACTGCGCTTACTGCTGAGTGGGAGGATGCCAAGTATAAAAGCAAATCAGCTTTCGCCGTTGGTCTATTCAGTGTCGAAAGTTTGCTGAGGTAATGTTTCAGGTTATCGAAAGCTTACTATTGTTCTGATCCCTAATCGAAGTGGTCTGCTTGTTTGAGTGTTCTAAAAAATGGCAACCCTTTTTCTGCCGATCTCGCTATGAATCTGCTGAGTGACGCTATGCGTCCTGCAAGCTTCTGTACCTCTTTTTTGGTTGTTGGGGTTTCATGTTTACTATTGCTGCTATCTTCTCTGGGTTGGCCTCTATTCCTTTTGCTGATACCATGTACCCAAGAATTCTGCCTTCTTTGACACGAAAGCGCACTTTTCAGGATTCAGCTTCTGACCGCTCTTCTTCAGGTTGGCGAAAGTTTCCTTTAGATCTTCGATGTGCATTTCCTTTTTGTCACTCTTGACTACGATGTCATCCATATAATTGACCAAGTTTTGACCTTTTTGATTGTCGAAAACTTTATCTGCCATTCTTGCGAAAGTGGGTCCTGCGTTAGGTAGGCCTTCTGGCATTCTCCTGAAACAATATGTTCCACTAGGCATGATGAAACTTGTCTTTTCCTCGTCATCTTTATTTAGCCATATTTGATGATAGCACGAGAAACAATCTAGTAGACTCATTCTCTCACATCCGGCTGCGATATCAACCAGCTTGTCTATTCTCGGTAGAGGGTATGGGTCTTTCGGGCATGCTTTGTTGAGGTCTGTGAAGTCGATAAACATTCTCCATTTCTTGTTTTTCTTCTGAACCATTACGACATTTGCTAGCCATTCTGGATATTGGACTTCTCTGATGACTTGCGCTTGTAAACACTGTCTACTTACGCACTTTCATACGCTCTTTCATTAGATATCTTTCTTAGCTTTTGTTTTCTTGGTCTTATTGTTTTGGACACATTTAGGCTGTGCTGGGCGAGATCTCTGTCCACTCCTCGGAGATCGCTAGCCGACCAAGCGAATACTTCTTTGTTTTCGTTTAGGAATTTGATGAGCTCAGCTTTTTCTTCATGTCCGAGATCTTTCCCGATGTGCACATACTGATCGGTAGTGTATTTTGATAAAGGGACCCTCTCAGTTTCCTCTGTTGGCTTCGCCCTCGCTTTCACCTTTTTCTCTGTGTTTTTGTCGTCATCTTCGCTTTCGTTTTCTTTTTCTTTTGTCGTCTTGACCTCGTTGATCATGCTGTTACCGGGTATCGGCTTCCCTTCAATTTTCCTGGCTGCTTTTTGATCACCGAATACTGTTATTATTCCGAAAGGTGAAGGCATCTTCATGCACAAAAAGCTCTGCTTTATTATGGCATCGAATTTGTTTATGAATCCTCTTTCGAATATTGCAGTGTATGGATAAGGCATGTCTACGATGTCGAAGGTGATATTCTCTGCTCTGGCCTTTTGATCTTGTGCGAAAGCTACCTTCAAACTTGTCTTTCCAATTGCATTTATTCTTGAGCCTTCAAACCCGAACAACGCGTTTCCTGCAGAATCCAGGGTTCTTCTATCGAGACCCATTTGCTCGAAAGCCTTGAAGAATAGGATATCTGCTGAACTGCCGTTGTCTATCAAGATATTGTGCAGTGTGTAGCCGTTGACATTTGCTGTTGCGATGAATGCATCGTGATGTGGATAATCTCTGACCTTGAAGTCATTTTCTGTGAAAGTGATGGGTGCCATTGACCATGATGGTCTGCTCAAAGGTAGCCTGGGAGTTACTGTGTGTATTCTCCTTTCGTATTCCTTCCTTGCTCTTTTGCTTTCATGTTCCAAACTGGACCCACCTGTGATAGCATATATGTGTCCCTGCGACGGCAGTACTGCATTCACCAAGTGACTTTCTTGGGGGTTTTCTTGAACTTGTTGATGTTGTGTTGGATGTTGATGGTCCTGCACCCCTGGTGATGATACTGCTGCTGATGCTGCTTGATTTTGCGGAAGTTGATGCAAGTGGCCTGCGTGGTTTAGCTGCTTCCTCGTCTCGTCCGCTCGTTGGTTCGCTCCCTCTCCCTCTCTCTCTCTCTCCCCTTGCCTCTCCACTTCCATGATTTTTAGGGGGATTCTTCATGGAAGGAGGCAAGAGAACAAGGCAAGATCAGCTTCGCCCTAGATTTATGGTTGCCCCCCTTTTCTTACCAATCTACATGTTGCTACTACAAATTGTTTGGTCAATTGGATTGGATCTTGAGAGCAGACAGTTATTGTGCTATACATCTGAGCATGTGACCATCTCGATGATATTTGTTTCATCATTTCTTAGTGTACGATAAGAATTGCAGATGATTTCTGGTTTTTGTTTGCATTTTGGTCACCTGCAATGATGAATACATTTTGAAAGAATGGACTACTGCTGTGATGATTACATCATATGGTCTGAATACTTTTTTGAGGGAATAGGCTATTGCTGTGATGATCACATCATAAATTAAGTTTTAGTTTCTGATGCAATGATCATGAGCTATCTTTGTATAGTTTATGTCTCTTCCTTCTTTTACATGACCGATGAGCCAATGCTCATGGATTATGATTCTTTCTTGGTTTTAGTCCCTCTCGCCATGTCCATAATCGACAACCGAGGCAATGATCATGAGCAATGTCAATTTTATTTTTTGGCATCTCTTTGGACTGTTTCATGAAAATTGAGCTGAAGGTGATAATTGTCGAGATCATTGCTTCTTCGATGAAAAATTATCTATTATTGGTTCGAGCATATATTCTTGGCCATTCTAGCTTTGTGATCATTGTCTCGAGATCATTGCTTCTTCGATGAAAAATTATCTATTATTGGTTCGAGCATATGCCCTATTCCCAATGATTATATTGTAAAGCTTTTGGTTCTCCTATTTATTTGAGTTTCTCAGTACAATTATGTTCCCTGGTGTGGTGTTGTTTCAACTCAAGTAGAATACCTGGAAGTTTTCTTGCTTTCAAAGTTCATTGGATCTTGATTGCTCTTTAACTCCTGATTGTGCCCTCTCCTCAGCATAATATCTGCGGCTGGTAATGTCCTTCGTTTCTCTTCTTCTCCTAGATACAAACTTTCTTGTTACATTTTCTTCATGAAAGTTAGTTTCCAACCATTTCCCTGTAGTTATGAGGTGGTACTCTTTCCTGCTATAGTCGCCAAAGGTGCTTTCTACATGGTATGTTGCTCTGCGTTATGGGTAACAGTAGTTTTTAGGTGCCTTCTATTCTTTTAGTTCGGATTGGTGCATTGTTTCCATTTGATTATGACAGTGTTACTCTTTTGTCGTTGATTTCAGGTGTTTGTGCTTATCATCCTTTTCTGGTCCGTCCACTTTGCATCTTAGGTATTATGTCTATTGGGTCATTAGACTCATTCCTCTTTCAACTGTCTTTGCCAGTGATCAGGTGTATTTTGTATTGCTTTACTCGGATTAGGTACGTCGAAGCAAACCTGCAGTGCTGGCAGTAATGCTAATAGAAGTGGCCACTGCATTATTCATGAACATATCTGAACAAAATATTATTTGAAATCTATTTGTTGAGGTCGAGCTTATGCTGTTGATTAGGGAAATTGATTTTATCTTAGCCTGCAGCTCGCAGATGGTTCATTCATGTCCTTATTCTAGGATTGCAGTCAACCAGTAATGTTAGATGGGTAAATTAAGCTGGTGCTGCTCCCATATGTTGTATTTTTGCATTGCCAACCGTTCGGCATTCATGGCCTAGCTGCTCTGTTAAAAGTTCGAATCTGTAAAAAAAATCATTATTTATGAAAAATAACTATTCATGGCATTTCTTCGCAAACTTTACGATGGTTTCATTCAGGTTCTACCAAGAAGAGCCAGCTTTGATTTTGCTTTACCACATAGCAGTTTGCTAACGCTAGATGTGCTCTCCTTGCAGGTTGGTGGTGGTGGGAGGAGTGACACACTTTTGAAAGCCTTTTTTCGTGAAATTTGATTTATTTTCTCTCTTTTGCTGGATTTAGAGACTGTAAGGACGCTGCTGCAGCCAGACCGAGTGGCGCTGGGATGATTCTTGAGAAGTTTCAAAAGTGTGTGATTCTTGGAAAAGCTTCAAATGAGCTCGATTTCTCCAGCTATTTGCCACTGCTGTAATTTGCAGGAAACATGCGTATGGAATGTCAGTGGATCTAGAGGAGGTAAAGAGCCCATATTCTTTTGCCATGCTTACTGGAATTGTCAATATGTTTGGTAGGGAGCTGTTGACACAGCTGCCTGATTATCAGGATGTGATTGAGCACCCAGTGGACATTGGCACTGTCAAGAAGCAGCTAGCCAGGAATGCATATGCCTCGTCCGAGCAATTTGAGGTCAGATTGCTAAGCTTTGGTCGTATGTTTAGGCAGCGTATGGATAATGAAATATCATATTGCGATTTGTTGGCCATCGAAGAGTTACTTTTTAGTTCATTTTATCTATTTCCCGGAGCTAATTTGATGTGTAACTGTTTTCCAAAGCAGCAATCTGTGATATGCTAGCTTTATTTAAGAGAATCAGGTTTATCAGCAGCATCTTTGGAATACAGGTGCATTCTTTTTGTTAATGGTCATATATCACTCCAATATATTGTTAAATAAATCTTACATCCAGTACAAGGTTTAATCCTTCTCCCTATAGTTTGCTTGCTGTTCAGTAAAGGCCAGCTTACATTAGATTCTGATCACATCTTATTATGCAAGTCATGCTTTAGTGTGTTGTGTACAAAATATCAGATCACGCTTGAATGAGACAATTTAATTGCCAAAATTATAATGTACTGTGCAGCTCCTTTTTAGGATCGAGTTAGTTAGAAACTTACAATGTATACCGCACATTTATACTATAATCTCTAGAGAGAGGAGGGAGGGGAATTGGCTGCAGTGGATAAAACAAAGCGCAGCTATGACGTATACCTAGGGTGTTTGGCTAATTTGGGGGCCCCATGCAGTTGGGCAGCTCTGCATTGCATGTAATAGGCTTTTGGTCTGGGCTGGCAGCAGGCGGCCTGATGTATCAATTAATGGGAGAGAAAGGTTTTGTTCCCATTAATGTTGTTGCTAGGCAGCAAATTCTTAGCTGGTCATTAGATTCCACGAAATGACTGAAATTGAGTATTTGTTGTGCAGGTTAAATTATATGCTACTACTTGGTGACCACCAAAATGAGACTAGAGGCATCAATGATTAAAGGACTTTTCTATCTTCCTTGTTTTTTAAGCTCCTGCACAGATGCCATCCCTCCCCTTCAATCATTGATTGGTGCTCCTAAGTTGATTAGCTCTTGTCTTCTCACTGAATATATGCCTCCTTAAGTTCATGCAATATCCAAGAAATTTAGAAAAAAAAGTTTTGTTCATGTTTCAACCGAATGAATTCAGTATATGAATTTTTCTGCTTTTACTTTGTACATTTTACAATTCATTTTGGGTTTCCAGCATCATGCTCCATGTTGGACTCGGCTACTTTTCATTAGTGCGATCAGTTGTGATGAACTGATGTCAGCTTCCATGTTTAGCTCTGCAAGAGATTCAAAGTCTATGACACCAATCCACATCTGGTTCCAAAGGCTCACCCTATCACTTACGGTTTTTGCTTCAGGTTTCAAAGGTGATCAGCGTCGATCCAAAAGTCATCTTCGCTGCAGCAGGAAAATGGTTGCATCTTCGAGTGAAACAAGAACACAGTTTCTACTTCAATGATGATATGTACTATTTGAACACCGCATCCTGGTTTAGAAATCCAGCTTATGTATATACTCTGCCTCATATAGTACATCTGTATATGTAGTGTTCCAACATGTCACAACTGTTTTGTAAATTCAGAATACTATTCGTCAACATTATTCGAGTTTCCATATAGATCTGCGGCCATCACTCGCGCGCATGGGCGCGCGCAAATCACTAGTAGATGAATTGTATGTCATGACATCATTCTACTATATATGTTGCAGTGGAATTATAATGCCTGGCGGGCTTCAATTATAGCAATAATCTATGCACATTCATATAGAATATGGCAGCAGCAGCAGCTTGGAATAGCTCACAGCAACATGACAATAGAAAAAAAAGCTGAAGAAAATAACATGTTTACACAATTAAACCAAATAAGTACTGAGATGTATAATCTGCCAACTAGTAGATGATGCTGCAGCCATCACTGGAACACTACATCTGGCGATGGGAGCACCAGAGACCGAAGCAGATCGGTCAGCGAGGGCGACCGGAGCACCCCTGCCTCGCCCTGCCTTGCCTTGCCTGGAACTTGAGGACGACGGCGGCCGAAGTGGATTCATGTTCTCTGTGATTTGGGAAGCATTTGGGACAGGTGATGCTAAGGACTTGAAATTGGAGGCTGAAATAACACGAACTACTAATAATAGGATGTACGCATGTCCATACCCTTGGGCTTCCTGGATCGGTGAAGGAGAAATGAAGCTGCCGGCCTCTGAATCCACCGGAGAAGGGGTGTAGTCGTGGACCTCCAAACCTCCGGCGAGGTACAGCGCCGTCCTGATGCTTGTGCGGGTGCTCGGAAGGAAAGGGTCTGGCCGCCTGGATATGGCCGGAAATTGGCCATGCGGCGGCGGGAGAAGCGCGGGAAAGGAGGGAACGGCGAGCGCGCCATCTGCTCAGCGGTAGCGGCGGCGTATGGGATCTGGATGGAAACGACTCGTTTCTTCCCAGTGGCGTTTGCGTCGTTTCTTCGCGTCTCGGTGCTAGCGTAGACGTCGTTCCGTGGACAAGAAATCGTTTCCTTGTTTTACCGTCTCTCTCCTTATTAATTCTCGTGCCACGTCACCAAAATGCTGAGCTATCAAGACAATTAATAAAGATAGAAACCACAATAAATATCCTATTGGGACTGCCCTAACTCTGGCTCCGCCAACAGCAAGCTACTTTTCTTAGAGCGTCACTGCAATCACGTGCAGACTATGGAATACCACCTCCGTTCCACTTTGATTGTCGCTCGGTTGCTGTGCCTGTGAGAGCAGCACGAATTCCTAGCGACAAACATTGTGAAACAGACTAGTAAGTCCAATAAGGCCTTTTTAGTTCCCAAATTTGGCACTAAATTCCACTATGCAAAAAGAAAATTCTCTGTCACATCAAAACACCAGCACATGCATGGAGTACTAAATGTAGATAAAATCAGAAACTAATTGCACAATTTGATTGTACTTTACGAGACGAACATTTTAAGCCTAATTAATCAATGTTTGGATAATCAGTGCCAAACAGTAATTCAGCAGGCGCCAACTTGGACGAACTAAACAAGGCATAAATACGAGCACTTTTTGGCACAGTATCGCGGGGTTGGATTATTTTTCTTCTCGGTATCTGTAATCCATCTCCTGCTTAGAAAATGGACAAGAGGAGTACGCCCGGTTCATGTAGTCGTGGTGCCGTAGAAAGTTGCGCGCATGATTCTAGCCACGATCATTTCAATGGCCATGACAAAGTAGTTTACGCACAACTAACAAGTTGCTTTATATTTATCCGTTTTTGTAGCAAGTTGTGACCGACTTTTTCCATTCCCAATTGATTCATCAGTAGCTTATTAGGTGACAGTCAACACTCCGCCCAAGGTCACATCAAAGGGTCTCGGTAAAATGATTTGTACACATAGTACAATATACTATCTACGTACTCGAAATAGTTGACGTTCTGGGCTCACATCGCGTTTTCGCAAAGCTTGACGTCCTGGGCTCGCGGGGGTGCTTATGGACGCGATTGCCCCTGGCCAAAGCCCCGCATCCTGCCGCATTAAACGCGCACGTGCACTCCTCGTTCCTCCCCCGCATTCATCGCTAGCCTGCAGGACGCGCACATCTCATGCCCTCTTCGAAGCCGAGCAGCGCGGCGGCGAAGGTGAGCACCATCACGGAGTTGGCGATGAGCCCAGCTTCGCGCAGCGCCGCCACCATGCCGCCGTCGCCGCCAGTGCCGCGGGCGCGCACCGCCAGCGCGCCATGGGCTGACTCGGGCCGCGCCTCTCCGCGAATGCACGCGGGTTAGGGCAAGCCCTAGCGTTGCCCCTCCTTGCCGACCGGCGAGCCGCGGACCGACCGGAATCGGCCATAGCTTCTCTGTCCCCTGCTCTCTCCCCGTGAAGAAGAGAAGGACCCAGCGCGTGAATAGAACTCTTTGCTGTGTTCACTTTGAAAATATGCCAGAGAGAGAACCTTTTAGATCTAGGCTTTTTTATTTTTAAAAAGTTCAGGGTTCCTAGTGCAAAAGTGTTTAGCTGTTTGCTCCCTGGCTGTTTGTGGGCCTCAAATTTTAAGGCCCAACTGCTTGCTCGCGGGCATTATCTAATTATAGGGATAGGACCTGAGCGATAGCTCAGTGGGTGAGGTCGTAGGCTGCGAACTCATCGGTGCTGGGTTCGAATTTTGAGCGACCCAACATTTCCTATCGGGGTTTTTCCTCACTGGCCCCTGGCATTGGTCTCCGTGTGGGCTAAAGGGTATGCATACGTGTGCGCGTTCAATGGTACTGCGCATTTTCTGCGCACTGGAGGCTTTGCACCTCCCAATCCCTTCCTAATGTGTGTAAGGACGCGCACGCATGTGTGTGCGTGTGTTGTGGTGTGAGTGTGGCGTGTGTTCGTGGCATCCTCGTTGTACCCTCTTAAAAAAATCTAATTATAGGGATGCTCAAAAAAATTATAGGGAAAAAATATGTTCATACTCCAAATATACTCACGGCATGATCTAACTATGGGAAATAAATAAAAAAAGAAGCAGTTCATAGTAAAATGGCTTGGCAATCAAAAAAATTGCGGCTGGGAGAGTAATAATAGGGAAAAAAAATATGTTCATACTCCAAATATAGTCACGACATGATCTAACTATGGGAAATAAATTTAAAAAAAAAGAAGCAGTTCATAGTAAAATGGCTTGGTAATAAAAAATATCACGGCTGGGAGAGTCGAACCGTTGGCCGCCAGCCTCGGGACGCGCAGGTCTCACCACTCGTGCTATGCCAGATTGTTGTAAAGAAAGCACCCGCAGAGCTATTTAATAGGGACAAAGCAGGAAAACTAACCTCTAATTAATCACTCCTTGGTTACCGCAATTCTTTCCTAAACGTCAGCTAATTTGAGTACGGAGGGAGTATAAGGTTTAGCAGAAAGCACATGCTCATGGTTAGATCAAGGCCCGCATGTGTGTGTTAGCTACAAGGAGGGAATCGGGAGGTAGAAGAAGAACAGAGAGGAAAAGTAGTCTAACGATAGTTACTTCGCGACGAATCTTCAAACGAATTCGAGTTTTCTATTTACAAAATGGTCTGAGCCATTCTCTCCTCATCCTCTCTCTTAAGTACTCAGGCGTGCTCCTGGTTCATCATCGTCAGGCGGCCCATGTTGGCCCAGCAATGCGAGGATTGGGCCTCCTCTCTCGGGCCGGCTGTGCAGCACGGACATCAGCTGTCGACGCGCCGTTGTCTTGATCAGGCTGAGCTGCTCCATCTTCAGTATGACCAGGGCCTTCAGCTTGCAGGTGATCACCCAGGTTGGGCACCGTGTTAACAGTCGCCCTTCCTTGAAAGCCGGCATGCCCCCATGCCGGAGCGCAGGGAAACTGCTGACGCAACTGAGCCAGGTTCTCCCAAGTTGCTAGAGAGGACGACATATGAGACCACTGAATTAACATCTGTTCAATAGGATGCTCACCAACAGTCCAGCGGTGTTGGAGAATTCACTGGGGAACTTGCAACTCCACCAAATCAGAAGGTAATGAGGCAGTCACTGGTGCAGTACTGCGTGAAGCCTTCAATTGGGACACATGAAAAACTGGATGGATTGCTGACGAAGCAGGCAAAGCCAGTCGGTATGCAACATTTCCAACTCGATCAGTGATTTGATAAGGTCCAAAGAACTTAAAGGACAGCTTATTGCTTGATCTATGACTGAGAGAGGACTGCACATATGGTTAAATCTTGAGAAATACCCAATCACCAACATTAAACTGTCTTTCAGTTCTTGATTTATCAGCTTGTGGTTTCATCCTCTGTTGGGCTCTGATCAAATGTTGTTTGATAGGTTCTTGCATCAATGCTCTTGTTGAAAGCCATTTAGACAGATCAGAGACTGGAGTATCAACTGAATCCAGATCAATGCCAAGACAACGAGGCTCTCAGCCGTACATAACCTGGAATGGTGTCTTGCCTAATGCAGAGTGAAATGTTGAGTTATACCAAAACTCAGCAAGTGAAAGCCATTGACTCCACTAAGAAGGACAAGTACTCACAAAGCACCTGTGATATGTCTCTAAGCACTGGTTCAAACGCTTAGTTTGACCATTTGACTAGGGATGATAAGCAGTGCTTAGTCTCAGTTCCACCTTAGCATACTTGAACAAATTTTGCCAAAAGTGACTTGTGAAAATCTTGTCACGATCTGACATTATAGCTTTAGGGAATCCATGAAGTTTGTAAACATTATCCAAAAATGCCTTTGCTACTAACTGAGCATTATAAGGGTGTTTCAAAGGAATGAAATGACCAAATTTTGAAAATTTGTCAATCACAACCAGAATTGCATTAGCTGTACCTGACTGAGGCAATCCTTCTACAAAGTCCATGGTGATAATAGACCAAGCAGAGTCAGGAACAGAGAGAGGATGGAGCAGTCCTGGATACTTAGTCCTGTCAGGTTTAGCTTGTTGACAGATTTGACAACTTTGTACCCACTGCACAATATCAGATTTCTTCTTTGGCCAATAAAACATGTTCTTGATTCTATGATATGTGGCAGGTGCCTCTGAGTGGCCTCCCAAAGCACTTGCATGAAGAGCATTAAAGACTCTCTGCTGGAGCAATAGATTGAAGCCAAGCCATATTTTACCATCATATCTAATCATACCATCAAGTACTGTACAGTGAGGATCAGAAGATCCACTAACAGCAAGTTTGGCCAAAACATCCAAAGCTTCAGAATCAGAAGCATAAGCAGCACAAATATCATCCATCCATTGAGGTGTAACAGTAGAAAGTGCTGCAATCAACTCACCATGGGGCTTTCCGGACAAAGCATCAGCTGCACCATTGTCCACTCCCTTTTTGTAGATGATTTTATAATTGAGACCAAGCAACTTTGTAAACACTTTCTGTTGCCAGTGAGTATGGAGCCTCTGTTCATTGAGATGCACTAGGCTCTGCTGGTCAGTGTGTATGAACAACTGTTCTTGCAAGAAATAGGGTCCCCATTGGTCTACTACCACCAATATAGCCAAATACTCCTTTTCATATGTGGATAAACCTTGGTTCTTGACACCCAATGCCTTGCTGATATATGCTAATGGGTGACCATTTTGTGTGAGTACTGCTCCAATTCCCAAGGCACAAGCATCTGTCTCAATGTGGAAAGGTAATGAGAAATTAGGCAATGCTAAGCAAGGTGTTGTAGACAATGACTGTTTGAGAGTCTCAAATGCCTGAATATGCAAGTCTGTCCAGCAGAAGGGTACATCCTTGCACAAAAGCTGAGTAAGAGGCTTGGCTATGATGCCAAAATGTTTAACAAATTTTCTATAATATCCTGCAAGTCCTAGAAAACCCTTGACCTCCTTCACATTTGTAGGTCTTGGCCAATCTTGCACATCTTGGATTTTCTTGGGATCAGTTGCAACTCTTGCAGCACTAATAACATGACCTAGGTATGAGATTGACTGCTTAGCAAACTTACATTTACTGAACTTAAGATGCCAATGATCCTCCTGAAGCCATAAGAATAATTGTTGGAGGTGCAAAAAATGCTCTTCATAGGATTTGCTGTACACAAGAATATCATCAAAGAATACCAACAGAAATTTCCTGAGTCCAGGTGCTAATGTACTGTTCATAACACCTTGAAATGTGCCAGGTCCTCCAGTAAGGCCAAATGCCATAACATTGAACTCATAGTGCCCTAAATGAGTCTGGAAAGTAGTTTTATATTCTTCACCACTCTCCATAAGAATCTGATGGAAGCCAGATCTTAGGTCCAATGCAGAGAACCACTTTGCATTGGCTAATTCATCCATGAGCTGATCAAATATAGGCACTGGAAACTTGGACTTAATAGTGATAGAGTTTAACTGTTGATAGTCCACACAGAATCGATAACCTCCATCTTTCTTGGGCACCAAAAGTACTGGAGATGAAAATGCACTGGCACTAGGTTTAATGACACCTTGTTTCAGCATTTCAGCAACTTGTTGCTCCAACTCATCCTTCAACTTTGGAGGATATCTGTATGGCCTAACAGCAACATGCTTGGATCCTGGCAACAAAGGAATGGTGTGGTTGCAGGCTCTTGGTGGAAGTAATCTAGTTGGAGGATCAAACAGATGTTGAAACTCAGCAACCATAGCTGCAATCTCAGGGGGTAGCTGATCATTAGCTGCATTTGGCTCATTTGAGGTCAAACAACATATTTGCATCCATATAGAATCAGATGCAACTGGAGATAGACCCTGCAATGTGATATATTCCCCTTGATACATGAACTGCAACCACTTAGACTTCCAATGCATTTGCATAGGGTTAAACTGTTCTAGCCAATCCATGCCCAAAATCAGATCAAAATGAACTAGTGGCAGGACTTTAAGGTCAGCAGTAAAAGAGTAACCATCAATCACAAATACTGCAGTAGATAAAATTGATGTACTCTGAAGTATTCCACCATCAGCAATATTGACAGAATTAGCACAATCAAGTAATTGTGGAGCATCGAGTTGTTGGACAATAGAAGTGCTAACAAAGGAAGAAGTGCTGCCTGAATCAAGAAGAATAGTGACAGGCAAACCTTGCAAGGTACCACAGAACTAAATAGTTCTTGGAGAAGATACTCCCTTAGCAGCAGCTTTTGAAATAGCCATGCAAATAGAATCATTAGAGTGCACCTCAATAGATTCTTCTTCTTCCACAGAATAGCATTCCCAAAGATCCTGAACTGCAAGCAAAACTTTAGGAGAGCACCGATGGTCTTTGCTCCACTTTGCTCCACACTTGTAACAAAGGCCCATAGCTCTTCGGTACTGCTTGAGTGCTGACATCTTGGAATCAGTCTCTGATGGAGAATTACCAACAGCACGATTACCAGCAGCTTAAATTGGCTTGTCTTGCTTGTTCAGCTGTACAACTGGAGCAGGCTTCATGTAATTCTTGCCTTGAGAATGATAACTAGATTTGGCAATAGGTTGTGCTTCCAGGGCTTCTTCCTGCAACAGAGCCAAATTGACAGCAGAATCGAGTGTTTGTGGACTCCGAACGATCAACACAGCACGAATTTCAGGTTTAAGACCATCGGCAAATCTAGTGATGAAGTAAATAGGATCCACCGCGACAGCATATGCAGTAAGTTGTTCAACCAAGGCTATGAACTTAGAGACATATTCTGTCACTGAGCCGACTTGTTTGATGTTGTGTGGCTTACGAAGGAGCACTTCATGATGATTATGGTCAAAGCGCTCACTAATCATCTGACAAAACTGCTCCCAAGTAATGTCATGGGTTTGAGGCTCAATAGACTGAAACCAACTAGATGCCGCTCCCTCAAAATGCATTTCAGCATCAATAATCCACATCTCGTGCTCAGTACCATACATGCGAAGTACTTCTCACTATGCCTACGCCAACGCCTGGGATTGTCACCATCAAACGTAGGAAATGGGACTTTAGGTAGGCGGCCGAAAAAACGTGAAGGATCAGAAAACAGAGGTGGTGGTGGTGGAAACTGGGTGGATGGTCATGGTGGTGGAATGGGGTTCATCGGTGGCGGCGGATGATATGTAAACACTTGACCAGAAGATATAGGTGGCACAGTGTACATACCATTGGCTGGGAGCGGACCGGTGGCCATGAATGGTCCTGCTTCGGCTGCCCGTGGATTCGATTAGACGCCGTGCCCTACTGGCCTATCGGTGGTGAAGCCGGCAGATGAGCGCGCGGCCGTCGACATCGTAGCAGCGGTGAACCCCTGCTGGTGCGACGATGTGTCGAACACCTTGGAAAACCCTTGCTGGTGCGACGATGTGTCGAACACCTTGGAGACGCGGTGCTTGAGGTCGTCGACGAGGCCGTCAACCGCGGGGTGCCAGGAGTTGGCCTCCTTGACCTTCTGCTCCAGCGCCGCAACGCGAGCCGATGTGGCTTCGTCGGGACCATCGTCAAGGCGCATCGACTCGACGTTGATGAGGCGGTCGGCGACGGCCTTCTCGTGCGCCGCCTGGATCAACTCGAGTGCCGCAAGGCAATGCGCGACGTCGGGGTTGGAGGAGGTTGAAGCCGACACGAACTCCATGGCGGAGAGGCAGGTTTCGAACGCCGACACGCGCTCTCCGGCAACCTGCTCGAATGCGGTGAAGCGGTGCTCCTAGCGCTCGTCCTGCGCGCTGAAGCGGCGATCCAAGCGCTCGTCCTGCGCGCCGAACTGGCGGCCGATCTCGTCCATGATGAGCTTGGTGTTCGGTTCCATGGCTCCCTGCGCTTTCTGCCGGCGAGTGAAGTGTTGATGGAAGGATTTGCCGGAATCCAGGATCAGAGGCGGGAAGGTGGACTAGGTCGAGAATTCTGATACCAGATTGTTAGCTACAGAGAGGGAATCGGGAGGTAGAAGAAGAACAAAGAGGAAAAGTAGTCTAACGATAGTTACTTCGCGACGAATCTTCAAACGAATTCGAGTTTTCTGTTTACAAAATGGTCTGAGCCATTCTCTCCTCATCCTCTCTCTTAAGTACTCAGGCGTGCTCCTGGTTCATCATCGTCAGGCGGCCCATGTTGGCCCAGCAACGCGAGGGTTGGGCCTCCTCTCTCGGGCCGGTCGAGGCTGTGCAGCACGGACATCAGCTGTCGACGCGCCGTTGTCTTGATCAGGCTGAGCTGCTCCATCTTCAGTATGACCAGGGCCTTAAGCTTGCAGGTGATCACCCAGGTTGGGCACCGTGTTAACAGTGTGCAAGCGGAGCGCCAAGGCATTAGCATACTAGACAATAAACAAAATTGAGGAAGAGTGTCTGTGCAAGACTGAAAGAAGAGGATCCAATGGGGCAGGGTTGGGTGATAGCTGAGGCAGTGAAGAATAAGGGGAGTAGTAGCAGCTTGGTGGCAGATGTGGAGTCGTACAAGATGCCCAACCACTCTGTTCTTGATGAGAAGCTGGCAGGAGAGTGGGTTCCGCAACAACGAGAGCCCAGACGAAGGCAAGGATAGTTGTCCTCAAACCTTAGTTTTTACAGGTTACTCGAACCTGAAAAAGTAGAGCCTATTTATAGCTTGGCATACAAACTTGCTTACCCCTTTCATTCTAAATTATAAGTCATTTCAATATTTCTTAGAGATCTAAAACATTTCAAGTTTTGATCAACTTTATATAATACTAAAACAATAAGATATACCAAACAAGTATTATTAGATTCTCAAATTAATTATATTTCCTTAGTATATCTATTTGATGTCCTAAACCATATTTCTAATTTTTATATAATTTTTTCAAACTTAAGATGTTTTAACTTTAACAAAAAGTTAAAATCTTACTATTATTAATTAGAGGCTCCAACGGAGCCACCACGTTAATCTTCACCAGATACGCTAGGAAAAAAGATAAATCCCAGAAATTCTCACGTTAATCAGAAATATCTAGCCATCCAATGAAAAGACTCTAGCGATAGAGAACCATTAGATCTATTTCTTTTTTAGGAAATTACCCACCTATGCCATTACGTAAAAAAATTGCAAAAAGAATAATTATTCAGATATACGGATCGGGTTGTACCTATGTTTAGTTGGTTAATAAAATTATATAATAGTATAATACACATGAATATCTCACGTCATTAGGTATACGTTTTGGCCATATCAGGCGTGTCATCTATGAGAAGAAATTTGACAATTAATGCCTAAAAACAAGGTACACGTGTAACCGTATAACAGATCTAATTAATTAAAAATAAAAATACAAATGCAAGTTAAATTGCCATCATCTCATCCTATCTCGCACGCATATATACAAACTAAAACTGCCATCTAAGCCCTGCCGCCGCAGCCATGATTGCCACCGAAACCAATCAGTGAAACTAAACCGACCTTTCCATCCTGCTACGTACGTCATATCTTTCCTCCCGGTAATGTCTTTCTAACATCTTGCCGGTTCTTAATTGAAAGGCCCTGTGATCAGTTGTTGTTTTCATAATCTATATACTAGCTAATCGATCTCTTATTTTGGTTTGCAACAAAGGTTTCATCAACCATTATGAGTAGCGATCTGAGAAGAGATGGCAAGCCAAATTATCAAGGTCTACTGTACGAGCTGAACTCAACAACCATTATCAACACATGGATGTAGATGTAGCTCGCAACTTGGCTGACAGCGAGATCTGCATGTATATATAGACGGGTGGCCACGTCACCATTCACAGGTACGCACTCTTTCTAGCTCATACTACTCTGCAACGGAGGATTTATACATGTCTTGCAAAATTCCTGTTGATTTCTTCTTAAAAAATATTAAGACATATATGCAGTGCAAGAGAGCCAGGGTTGCCTCCTGTTGCCACGCCTGCTTTTCACCAGACGACCGAGAGAGCACCAAGTTTGCACGACGACTAGCAACCAGCTGGAAAGAAGGTTTTACATTTGCAACAAAGATACTACCGAATGATCGATGGAGCTCACCACTAGGACTAATAGATTGATGACACTTTCGGCCTCTCCTCCACTGCAGGATTGTCGTACACAATGCATCCGGGTCAGAGTTCGAGTCACGATGCAAAAGGTATCATTGATAAACATTTATCCTACTGCTATATACTCTTTTTGTTCCAAACTGTAAGTCCTATCTTTTTTTCTACATACTTTTTACTATACAATTAAAGTTGTCCTTATCTAAAAATATAATTGAAGTTGTGTATCTATAAAGACGGAGTATAATTTATGTGCACACAAACAATCATGTGCTATAATAATTCACCGAACATCTGGAGAACAATACTACTAGCACCTAGACTATTTTTCATAAAAAATAATAACTGAAAAAAGACAAAGAAAACTAGAATTTCTACTTAACATATGAAAAGGGTTGCAACAACTTGATCAAAGTTAAACTATAGACTTATGAAGTCACAAAAACAATGCAACAAGAGTTTATGTATATTAGGGTTAGGTTTCAACTAAATACATACAATGCTGGAAAAAATATAAATATTTGAAACTATAACTAGAAGTCCGCAGTATATCATGTTACAGATATGATAAATACATGAATTTCTAACTAGAGTCCCCAATATAGCATGCATGTTAATTCTCGCGAGATGGGATAGGAAAACAAAAGATAGATCCTAAAAATTGTAACAAAAATAAAAGGCATTTGACCATCAATTCAGTATAACTTAATCACCATGGATGATAATTAATATTGAATCAATTCTATTATCTAAATAATTATCCAGCTCTGCTATTGTGTAAAACAATTATAAAGTAAACCATGACTCTATATTTGTATTACCAACCTAAGCTATTAAGAAACATGATGAAATATAGCCCTAAATTTGCAACTAATTATTCAGGTCCTCTTATTATATATTGATAATTTACATAACTTAATTTTCATCTCATTATTAGAAAAAAATAAATTCTCCCTCAAATCTATATCTAGAACATCTTCTATTACAAGAAAATTGTTTACATTAATATATATATATATATATATATATATATATATATATATATATATATATATATATATATATATATATATAACGGGTTTTCTGTACTCTTAGAGTATGTACTCCTATCTCTATATCTCTAGATTTAGGGTGTATATGACCGAACGAAGTGTATATATACGAAGTATATGGTCATACTAGAGCACCCAGGGTGTTATATATGTCAAGTATGCATGCATACATTGGGTATATGGTCATAAATATTTTATATATTACAGTAGTGGTATTTTAGTAATATATCAAAAAATATATGTTCCTTTGAAATTTTTTAGCGTAGAAAGACATGGAGTATCTTAAAATGAGTATATAAACATACTCAAACCGATAAACAAGTATTGACATATACCTAGTATGGTTTTTTGAGATGGGAGTACATACTCGTATATATATATATATATATATATATATATATATATATATATATATATATATATTTATATATATTATATATACCTGGGTGTATTCTATATAGCAAATATATATATAGGCCGAAATAATATATATAACATACCAACCGGCGGGCGCACCACCTGGTCGTGGTTTATAATATCAAACGCGCCGTCACCACGTCCACCCCGACACCCAACTGACCGTAACCCAGCTGCAATAACCGTACCACTTTTCCTCCCCGCTTCCGTCCCCAATCCATCGAGCACACCGGCGGCACGCCCTCCCCACGGACCTTATTTAAATAGCCGCTAACCTAGCAACCCCCTCATCCCGCCGCTCTCATCGTGCTCAACCCACACGGAGCAGCGGCGGCCATCTTCCCCAACGATCTCGGCGGCTCCCGTGCGAACGCGCGATGGCCCAGCGGCGATACGTGGTCCGACGGACGGCGCGGCCGTACGTCCTATCCTTCCCCAACGCGTCAGTGGCGAGCTGCCCTCCTTCCACCCGGTGGCTGCGAGATCTCCCTGGGGCAGCCTCGATCCAGCGTCCGACGCATCGGCCTGGCGGCGACGAGTCCATCCTCACCGGCGGCGCCTTCGTTCGACCATGGCGGCAGGGAACCCGGGCTGGATCCATGGGCACGGCAACCCGACCGTCGCGGCTGGTTGCTCCATGGCGTGGAGCGAGGCTGCCGAGGTCGCCCTTGATCCGCCGGCAAATGGTGCGCACCATCCCCAACGGATCTCGGCCATGGCGTGTGTTGACCTCGGCATCAGGCCGCTCCGTTACGAGCGCCCTCCGCCTGCACCTCTCCGGCCCACCTCGACGCTGCCTCCCCGGCTCGCGTCCTTCTGGAGCCACAGCAGGCATAGGTCGTAGGGGGATGCAGTGCGTCGCCTGCAGAACTGCGGCAGCCGCGAGGAGACTCCATCCGCGAGCACCCTGCCTGTCGGAGGTTGCTGTCCCGTCCTGGCACCGCGCCAGCGTGCCACGCATGGCCTGGCCCTGCGCTCCCTGCCCGCCGGAGCCATGGGTCGGTTGCCGGTGCCGTCGTCAGTGCTGGGACAGAGCCGCACCGCCGCCATGGTACTGACTACTGAGAGGTACTGAATGTTCCTGCACTATTGAATATCCCTTGACAGGAGAGAGACCTGAGTGCTGTCCAGGTGGAGGTACCTCGATGGTCAAGCGCGAGGTGAAGGTTCGGTTGAATCCCAGGTGATCCTCTCCTCCCATCCCCTCCCGTTGGCGACCTTCAATCCGGGATGTTTGGTGTCTGCTCGGCTAGAAACCAGGAGGCATGGGCATCATGCTGATTCAGATCTGCTAAATTAGTTCTGCTATTTTAAGCAGGTGGGATTTGAGAAGCTACTGATTCACATGTGCTAAATTTAGTTCAGTATATGTAAGTATCATCGTATATGCAAACACTTCTTTGTTCTTTGATGGTTTCTGTCTTCATGTGTTCTAGTAGCAGTAACCTTAGTTCAGTATTGACTGATTCAATTCATCACACTACTGCATCTTTCTTGGATGGTGACGCGTGCCATCCAGCGCCGGTGGATCGACAGCGGCTCGCCCTCCAATTGCCATCTGGTGGTGCGCGGTGGCAGCAAGCCCTCCTGTGACCAACGACCATGATGTCAACATGCTGAAAAATGGAGATGATAGAGCTCCTAGTATATTTCAGTTTGATTTTGCTAACGAAATGTGTATACTGAAGTGGGGACTGGACATATATGTTCAGTTCTTTCCTCCACTGCAACGTAGACGCGGAATACTGAATAACTGAACATTGGGGAGCAGCATTTGCCAAATGTACTGAGATGTTGATCAGATAGTTGAGATGTTGATCAGATAGTTGTCCTCTTGCTTTCAGTAGTATATATATGTATAACCGAAGTATCAATGTTTCCTAGGCCAGTGATTACCATTGGTCCTCAGTCTCAGGTCGGCATTTTTGCTACCTGCCTCACAATGTAACAAGCAATACTAAAATATACTAAGAGACTGCCGTCAAGGACTGAAACAAAACTATCGATACATACAGAATGTCAAGGTACTGAAGGATATTGATTCTTACCAAAGAAAAACCATTGATTATCACCAAAGAAAACCCGAAAGACTGTACTAACAAATACTGAATGGTATCGACACATAGTAGATGATACTGACAACTACCGAAGTAAGAGTTCTAATAAAAGATACTTATAGAAAAATTACTGAAAAATACTAAGAAATACTGACATGTACTCAAAAGATGCTGACATGTATAAGGGACGGTTTATAGGATTGGCAGCGGCCCCTTCTCCCACCGGCAGCAGCTCGTGGAGATCCTGATCCACCCAGCAGGGAGGCTCGCCTCAACGTCACGGTTCCCCTCGGCGGCGAGGAGGCCCCGGGTGACGGTAGGCCTCAGATGAGAACTAGCTTATTATCGTAGTTGCAACTGGTAGGTGTTTCTAGTTGCAATTGGTCGACATTTTTTTTTTGAATCGGTACTCACACCTTGTGGCTCGGCCAACCCATCTCCCGGCGGCTGCTCATGTGTTTCCTCGCCTAACGTGCATGGTCTCCGGCGTCAATTTGGCTTGGCCCGCCCCTTGGGGTTGCCCGGCGGTCACTTGGCAACCTTCCTCCTATCCGTGGCAGCCATTTGTTCTTAGTTGCAACTAGCTTATTTTCTTAGTTGTAACTGGTTGGGTGTTCTAGTTGCAATCGGTGACATTTTTTTGTCAATGTTCCCCATCGTCGGAGGAGGCAAGATGGAGGTAGTGGCGGAGGAAGATGTCGGCGTGGGGAAGGTAAGCGGGTCGGGGAGAGCTGGAATTGTTGAAACTAGCTTATTATCGTAGTTGCAACTGGTAGGTGTTTCTAGTTGCAATTGGTCAACATTTTTTTAATCTTGTACTCACCTTGTGGGGTGGTTTGATGGATACTAATTTGTGGTTGAGTTGATGATGGTGATACTCGATTTTTGGGTGTGGGTAGTGGTGGTGATGATATTGAGTTGATGATGGCGATGACCAGATTGATTTAGGCATTTTTAGTTTGCCACTAGTGTATCATTAGTTTAGGCTATTATCATTAGTTTAGGTTATTATCTTTGTTGCAACTGGCATGGTGTTGTAGTTAAAATTAGTAGATAAATTGATTATTTCTAAGTTTTATTTTTATTTCTTTTCCCTCCCGTGCCCTACCATAAGATTTTGGTGAAATCAGACTGGTGTGAACTAGCCTATTATCATAGTTGCAACTGGTAGGTTGTTCTGGTTGCAATTGGTCAACAATTTTTATTTTAAATTGACCTGTCATCTTATGTTTTGTTGTATTATGATGTGTATTATTAGTTTTATATTTTTTTGTTATTGTTTGCTGCAACTAACATTTTTAACCTGAAAAGGTGCATCTCTATTATTTTTGTTATTGGTTTGCTGCAATTGTTTGCTGCAACTTTCGTCCAACTATCGTGTTTGCAAATTGGTTAAAGGATATTGTTGTAAATTGCATCTCCCCTGTTGACATCTAAACGAGTTTACGGTGCCGAATTCGTGTCACAGAGATTAAGGGCTTTCGATAGAGATTAGGGTTAGGAGCGTCGGCGAGATTAGGGTTAAAGGCTTTGCTAAACTTTCGGTACATCCCATATTTTCATAGTATAGTTCAATTTTGTTTTATCATACCTTTGATTGAGATTAGGGTCGAGCGTCGACAGATTAGGGTTTGAGGCTTTCCCAAACTGTCGGCGGTTCCCATATTTTCATAGTATAGTTCAGTTTTGTTTTATCATACATTGACTGAGATTAGGGTCAGTAGCGTCGACAGAGATTAGGGTCAGTAGCGTCACGAGAGATTAGGGTCGATGCGCGTCATTGCGATTAGGGTCGTAGTGTCGACGAGATTAAAGTTCAAGGCTTTCCCAAACTGTTGGCAGTTCCATGTTTTCATAGTATAGTTCAACTTTATTTTATCATACCATTGGCGAGATTAGGGTGGTAGCGGATCGAGATTAGGGTCAATAGTGTCGACATAGATTGGTCAATAGCGTCGATAGAGATTATGGTCGATGAGCGTCGATAGAGATTAGGGTCGATAGCATTGATAGAGATTAGTGTCAATAGAGTCGTGATTATAATCTCAGGTTCCAACTACAGCAGTCTAGTTGCACTGGATCACATCTATTGCAATTACTTAGTAAAGTTGCAATTAGTATGATGATAAAGTTGTGATTGGTCTAGTTTAGTTGTTGCAATTGGTAGAGAATAGCACATTTTTGTATATAAGATGCTCGTTGTTTCACTAGCTAGGCTTACAACTAGGTTGTAACCAACTAGTTTGTAACTAGTTGCATGTAGTAGAAATTTAGTAAAAATTATGTTCTAAGTGGTTGCAACAAGCGTACTTCTGATGCCCAAGTTGCAATTGTGTCATAATCATGATGGCAACTCATAGTACATTGAAGTTGCAATTACGTACTTAACAAAGTTCATCAAATAGTCTTCTTGGATCTCGTTTTTTAAGCATATTTTTTTCAAAACAAAAAAAAGATTTCTGCATGCAGGGGACGGATGGGTGGGTGAGAGGCTGATGCGTACGTGCGATACGTGTTGCAACCGAGCACAATAACGTGTTGCAGCCACAATACACACAATGTTGCAATTGGCAAAATATTTAAAAATACTGACAAAATAGTATAAAATATTGATGATATTGACAAAATACTAACAAAAAAAGCAGACAAAATAATAACGATACTGATGAAAATACTGACGAATATTTGAAAATATTGAGAAAAATGAACTCTATTCCTGCGTACACACAGCCGTGTTGCAGCCAAACACAACAACGTGTAGCAAACACAGAGCACACGGTGGTACAATTGGCTTGTGGGCGGATGCGTGCATCGCTGCTGGTTGCTGCTTGCGGTAGGGTATGTGCAATTACTGACAAAATACTAACGAAATAGTGACAAGATATTGATGAAATACTAACAAAATACTAACGAAATACTGAAGATACTGATAAAATATTAACAAAATGCTGACAAAAATACTAAAGCTACTAACAAATACTGAAGATACTAACAATTATTTGTCAAAACATGTGGCTGGATTTTTAATTTGTTAGTCTATTTTTAGTGCGTATGAGAAGGAGGTGTATGCATGTCTATATCTAGCACGTCGGTGGGAGCCAGTAAAAAATCCAAAATTGGCGACTACCAAAATAGAGGCAACTGCATGCGCCATGGCCGGCATGGAAAAAAGAAAAAAATCATACTCGTCAATGACTGCATGTAGTACTAGTACTAGTATACGAGCAGAAGTGGGCAGGACCGCTCATGGCCGTGTAGCACACATGGGTGATGTATATATATTTTTGGTATATAAAATGCACGTTGTTCAGTATCTAGACTTGCAGTAGGTTGTAACTAGTTGAATGTAGTAGAAACTTGGGTAAAAATTAGGTTAAGTGGTTCGACTAACGGCCCGCTTCTGGCTGAGACAGAGTTGCAATTGCGTTGTAATTATGATGGCAACTTTCATCAGTGCATTGATGTTACAATTAACTTAAAAAAATTGATCAAATATAGTCTTCATGGATCTCGTTTTATTAAGACATTTTTTTGAACGGTCCCGATCAAACGGATCCGAAATTGGAGCTACGGTTTAGGAGATGTTTTTTTCGATCGAATTAAAAAGATTCCCTCCATACATGCATGGGTGGGAGGCGGAGGCGTGCGTATGGGTGCTGATTGCTGTTTGCCGTAGGGTCTGTGCAATCCCTATAGCGATTGCACGTGGGTGCATTTTAGTCGCTCCGTATATATATATATATATATATATATATATATATATATATATATATATATATATATATATATATATATATATATATATATATATATATATATATATATATATATATATATATATATATATATTCTCTATCCACCGGCCAGCGTGGTTTATAATATCAAACGCGCCGTCAACCACCGTCACGGAGGCAGCGACACCCAACTGACCGTAACCCAGCTGCAATAACCGTACCATTTACTCTCAATTGTACTAATAAAAGTTGGGCTCCATTTTGACCTTATTTAAATAGCCGCTAACCCTAGGTCCCTCATTTTCTCTCTCATCGTGCTCAACCCACACGGAGCGGCGGCGGCTTCTTCCCCAAACGGATCTCGGCGGCCGTGCGCACGCGTTGATGGCCCGAGATCCGGCGAGTGCAGCAGGACGCCGCGGCGTACTTCCTATCCTTCCCCAACGCGACAGTGGCGAGCTGTTCCTCCTAGCAGCGCCTACTGCGGTGAGCACTTCTTCCTCCAAGCAGCGTCGACAGCGTCCACTACCGGCCTGGCGGCGACGAGTCCATCCCCAACAGCTGCAGCGGCGACGGGCCCTCAGATCTTGCCGGCGCTGCTTCATTCGGCAGCGACTTACTCGACCGGCGACGGCTGCAGTTGCTCCATGGCGTGGAGCGAGGTTGGCGGAGGTCGCCCTTGATCCTCCGTGTGGTGGGCACCATCCCCAACGGATCTCGGCCATGGCGTGTGTTGACCTCGGCATCAGGCCTCTTCGTTACGAGCAAGCATACTACCGACCATCCTCTGTTATCCATCAACGCGACAGTCTTCTTCAGGTTCTATTTCTTTTATTTTGTCACACTAATTTTGCCCCTTCGTTCAACTCATATCATAGGTTCTAAGATCACCGTGTTTTATCGTTGCTTTCTTTCATTGTCAGGCAAGTAATTTACGGTTAATTCAGAAGGAAAATGCCGAGCACCAATCTTGTGGCTCATACGGATCCAGGTGCAGCTATGTCTCCGCTTTATTTTCAAGTTCAAAAAATTCTTGCCATCCTCGCCTGAAATTACTTCACTGTTTTTTAAGTGGTCTCTTAATCTCTATTTTAATTCCATGGGATTACTTAATGCTTTTCCTCTTTCATTCCTACTAAACCAGTGTTTTTTTGATGGATAGTATTTTCAGACATCCAAATAAGAGGCCGGAGTAGCCAGCGCATAAGACCATGCTGCAGTTGACTCTGATAGCAGAACAGCATAGCACGCACACGCAGGAGTGTCCCTCCCTCTTGGTCTTGGAGGCATAGAGAACTACACTAATGATCTGTTGGATTCGATGCAATTTTTTCTTATTTTTTGACTGATTTTGTACGAAGTGATGGATCTGAACAATATTGTTCATGACTAATGTTTATTTATTTATTTTTATATTTTCATATTTGTCATATTGAAAAAAAATGATTCTGTAAATTTACTACTCAAATATGTGATTAAGTGAATTTGGGTTGAGTCATTATGCAATTTGTAGAAGTCAAAATTCTACTTTAGGTTCTACTTTCTAATTTGGAAAAAATCTTATTACTAATTCAGAAGATCTTACTTCTGATTGGAGAAATTTTACTACTAATTCAGGCAATCTTACTACTAATTAGAAAAGTCTTACTACTAATTAGTAGAATCTTACTACTAATTCAAAAAAAATATTACTACTAATTCAGAGGATCTTACTACTGATGGGATAAATCTTACTACTAATTCAAGCGCGAAGTATTTCATGTTTCGAAGGTGAGCCGGCAGAAATAAACTTGGCGATTAGGAAGGAAATTACGTGATATTTGAGAGAAAAATTACGGTTGCAAGGCGCATTAGGGAGGAAATTACTACTATTTCAAATTCGAATGCATTCATCATTACTAGAAAGAAACAAATCACTAATAAAAATTTCCTTAATTATAGGAATTCACTTGTGATAAACACATTTATTAATGTTAGCCTCATCCAGGTAATAAATACAATATCACGTGATTATAGGAGAGGTCACAAATATTGGTTGACCAAACATGTTTGGTAGTAATTTACTACTAAATAAAATGACCTGATGACCCAAAATCTCTGGGCATGTCTTATGGTTGCATGCGACGGAGGTCTAGATGGATTTTTCAATTCTCATGAAATCCAACTGAACGTAATCATTACTCCTAATTCTCAAACAAGAGGTACTATTACTTCTAATTCTAAAAAAAAAAATAGGTAGTATTAATAATTATTATTATTACTACTATAGTCATCTCTCAATCAGTCAACGAAATATAAAAAAATCATAAACAAGTTTACTCCTATCGCTCCTACCACTACCGAACAGCAGACTAAAGGAAAAGAATGTTACTCCTAATTAAAGGAATCTTATTACTAATAAAAGGCAGTTGATAACTCTACCCTTCACGGTTGCAGCTGGCATGCATGCGCAAATCATGGTTGGGACCACTGCTAGTATGCCATCCGCTAAAGATGGCTGGGGACCACGCGACAAATTCTGGTCGGGCCACCTGCACTTTCGGTTGAGGGATCTCCTTTTGCGGTTGCATGCAGCAACTTACGGTTGTGGAAGCTTCACGGTACCACCTAACGACCTGATATATATATATATATATATATATATATATATATATATATATATATATATATATATATATATATATATATATATGAAAGTATTTTCTACTCTAGGGAGTAGTTACTCCCATGTTCATATCTCAAGGTTTAGGGTATGTATGATAAAAAAAGTATATGTACGCAAAGTATATGATCATACTAGACTATCTATGGTATTATATACGTCAAGTATACAAGCATACTTAAAGTATGTGGCCATACTTATTTTATATAGTACAGTAAGTGGCATTTTTATAATATATTAAAAAGTATTGGTTCTCTTGAAATTTTTTCGCGTAAGAAATTTTAGAGTATCTTAGTATTAGTATATAGACGTACTCAAAGTGATAAACAAGTATAAACACATACCTAAAGTGGGTTTTTAGAGATGGGAGTAACTACTCCTGAGAGTATAGAAAATGCATATGTTTCTTCAATGTCATCCTCTATCAATATTAATATAGTCATAGCTAACTAAAGTAAAAGTACTGTCATGTGTAACAATTGGTATACGAACTATATTAACAAAATGTTTAAAAATTGTATTAGTAACCATGAAATATAATTTATATAGGTTATTAGTTTTGATATATTTCTATATTTTTAACTTAAATCTTTGACAAATATGTTGGTAGTATAAGCATAACTGCATATATAGTTTTTTGATTGGAAAATTCATTCATTTTGTTTGACCCTTTGAGAATACTTTTGAGTAATTAGTTTAATCATTATATGATTTAAATATTAAACTTCTTTTTGAGGTTAGCATTGTTACACCCACGTGGGGTCTCACTTTAAGCTCTTTCACCGATCTTATGTGAAATTGTGCACGATTCACATGATGATTTATGTTATTGTAATATTGTACAATATTTAAAAACACACCCTATGATAGAAAATCCTTATTTTTAAAACCTAAAAAATAGTTAATGTAAGAGCGTCTCCAAGGGCCTTTGCAAATGAGTTTTGCATTTGTTGTTGTTTGCAAAGTCTTAAACCAAAATGCAAAGTCTAAAATTAGGCCAACTCCAAGGGACTTTGCATTTGGACTTGGCAATTACCCAATTTAGTGGACCCACTTGCATGCAAAGTCCTGCACGTGCTAATTCCTTCCACAAATGCGTTTGCAATGCCAGAGCAGACTATGCATAAATGCAAAACCAAGCCTCTCAAATGCAAAGTTTGCACAAATGCAAAAGTCATATGCAAAACCGTTGGAGCCCTCTTTTTGAGGTTTTTTGCAAATTCTCAAATGCAAAACTCATTTGAAGAGGCCCTTGGAGATGCTCTAAGATATAATGTGCACATGAGTTTAAACTTCTTAGCTTGAGAAGGGAAAATACAGGTAGCAGTTACAAAACTTCAAAAACAAAATTTGGACTCATGACTTCATAAGAAATGTGATGCAACAATAGTCACCTTAATTAATGGAAAGGTTTCAAACTAATTTCATATTAAAAATATGTAGAGGTGCCATGCAAAGGGAAATATATGAATATGTATGAAATATATATAGACTAATCCCTTGAAAAATAGTAGCTAATAAGTTTAAAAGATCTATTTATATCATAAAATATCTATCATATCTATTCTGTTAGAAAATAAAAAAGACAAAAACATACAATTTTATATAAGTCCTATGCATTAAATAGTAATAACTAATATTTTACAAATTCTATACCCGTGCTCCGCACGGGTTGATGGGCCAGTAACTTATAATTTGGCACTGAGGAAGTACATACGCCATGCATGTCATAAAAAATTGGCAGCGTTGCCCCCCTCCGCCGGTTGAACCATAATATAATGCATGCAATCGGGACCTGCGCGACACGCCAGTTTAGCAGTACCCTGCGACGAGGAGCAGGCGACCACACACTATCGCACAAAACGATGAAAATAAATAATTAACGCTTTGCACCTTTTAGTATATATAGGGAGCTGAAGAGCAGCTGCCCGAGGTAAGGCAAAGGCAATCCGAAACTCAACTACAAATCGATCGAGTCGAGGGTGGTCACGTGGTGTGGTTGTGTGCAAGTAGAGGAACTAATGGCGGAAGGTTCGGTTTTGATTGTGGCAGGCAACAACGGGATGGCGAGTGATAGTCGCAGCTTGGTGGTGGAGACCGAGAAGGACAAGATGTCAAGATGTTGGTGGTGGAGACCGAGATGGACAAGATGCCGGAGCACTATGGTGATGGAGCCAGCGAGAGGTTGATGGAGGCGTCAGAGTCAGTCGCAACCAGTATCATGCAGAAGGGAAGTTGTTGTAGCAGCTGGGTGGTGGAGATAGAGAAGATGCTCGAGGACGCCAACCCCATGGTGGAGAGGGCGCGGTGGAGTCAGCACTCTATCTATCGGCCGGGTGCCGCAGTTTATCAAGGACATGACCAATAGCGAGTCGTACAGCCCTCGGTTCGTGTCACTGGGCCCCTTACACCATGGCGAACCCCATCTCCTGCCCATGGAGGAGCACAAGCGCCGGGCAGTGGCGCACGTGGTTAAGCGGTCTGGGAAGCCTCTATAGGAATTTGTGGCAGCCATTGATGAAGTGGCAGATGAGCTCCAGGCTGCCTACAATGACCTGGATGATGAGAAATGGCGTGGAGCGAACAAGGGTCGCTTCGTGGAGGTGATGGTTATGGACGGCTGCTTGTTGGAGTCGATAAGAGCACTAGTACTCCAAATTGAAGGGACAGTGGACAAGGATTACGCGACCAACGACCCCATCTTCAGTAACCGCAGCATTCTTAAGTTGTTGGCAACTATGCGGAGAGACATGATCTGTATGGAAAACCAAATACCTCTAGATGTTCTGCAGAGGCTCTTAGCTGTTGGGAGTGGCACATCTCTGGTACGTACTTCTTTACCTGTGTATGAGGTCCGTAGTTATGTGGCTTGTCAGTACCATACTGGTTGCTAAGTGCTCTGTTTTCACTCAAAGTCATAGATACTATATCGTCGTTGTATTGTTGTTGCAATTTGAGTGGCTACCACTAATTGAAAAAAAAAAACTTTTAGAGACGCTCTCCTTTTTGCTAGATGTGATTTTATCAACAAATTTGTACAGATGCCTCTAATGAAACCTAATAACTAACTGGTTCTTCTGAAATTGAACTCCTAGAATCTTGTTTTGAGAATTGGGTCCATTTTTAGATCGGCCGGGAACACTAGCTTCTCATGAAAATTGATTTGTAGAAGCGGCCAGTGTTTCCAACCGTCTCTAAAAATCTTGCCACGACTATATACGGCCCCGTTGGAAACTAGTCAGAAATGGTACCATAGCATGGTTGGAACCATGTCAGAACTATCACTACAGCTCGTTACTGTGGAGCGCGGTTGGGACCGTTCAATCTAGTTGAAACTAGACTTGATTTTTTTTTTCAAACGACCTCATGTATATAGAGAAACTAAAATCAATGTTACAGTGCTCGACAAGTTGTAAAATATTAGAGTTCTTTTACGGTACTTGAAATCGCTTCCTATCGCCTCTTATCGCTTTCACAAATTAATGATTTTATTTAAAAAGGGCATTCTAGTCATCTTCAGAAATACCACTTATCCCCACCCAGTACCCCCTCCCCATCCGTCCTCCCGATCAAAAAAAAAAAAAAAAAAAAAAAAAAACACGAACTCCTCTGTCTCTCTCACCCTCGTCCTCGCCATAGCCGCCGCCGGCCCGCCCTCGTCCTCCTTGCGCTGCCGTCGCCCCTCGCCTGCGCCATCCGCTCGACCCAGACCTCGACCCCGGGACTCCCTCTCTCGCCCTTGACCTCGCCGCCGCCCTCGCCCCACGACACGCCGCCTGCCCTCGCCCCTGCAGTTCAGCTACGACGGGGAGCCGCCGCCCTTCGCGCGCGCTTCAACCTCCGCGTCGCACCCGGCTCCCGCTGCCTCCTCATCGGCGCCAGTCGGATCGGGTATGTATGCATGTCTCCCTGCCCCCTGCATCCATCCGTCATTCATCTGATGGATTAGATTAGGGTAGGAGTGTGAGTATATGTGTATGTGTATTCGTATTCGTATTCGTATTCGTATTGATGCTCCTTGACGGATCAAGTATGTCAACGAAGAGGCATGCCGAGCGACTACTGCTACTTGATGCTCCGGTTCATCTTAGATCATGTCTGAAGTTCCTAGATAGAACCAAAAGAACATCAGGAATTCTATTCAATCACCTTTGGCAACTGAAGTTTTTATGGCCTCCAGCCATGCATCTTAGATCACACTTTTTTGTCTCCATTCTCTGATTTCAAGTGTATTATAC
Source organism: Themeda triandra (assembly GCA_018135685.1). Taxonomy (NCBI): domain Eukaryota; kingdom Viridiplantae; phylum Streptophyta; class Magnoliopsida; order Poales; family Poaceae; genus Themeda; species Themeda triandra. The sequence continues at coordinate 1,466,177 of JAENPR010000038.1, forward strand.
TAGGCTTCTACCCACCCAGCCATACCTATCATGGGCAATTAGGCTTGAGTTTCAGTTAGTGTATGTTCAGTATTGCACCATCATGCAGTTTCTTGCAAGGATAACTGTTCATCCTATCATTTGTCACCATTTAAATTTTCATCGGAACACCAAGCTATTAAAAATAATCTTGTTTGGACCACTCCATTCAGTTCTCAAGACTGAATCACAGTGCTTATCTGAATGCTGCAACTTGGACTTTAATGAGAATTTGTGCTTTTTTTTTTTGGTATACTGTTCACACAATATGTCGCAAAAGATGGCCTAATCCTTCTAACCATTTGTAAAGTGCAATATAAGAAAGGATCATTAAGTTTTGATATAACTGAGATTTCTTTACAAATGTTTAGGTTAGAATTGGAACCGTTACACATCTTGATATGTGCAAATATTCTTTTCTTATTATTCAGTTCTTGTAAAAACCCCTTTTATATAGAGTTGGTAGCTGATCCTAACAGTATATTTTGTTCATCTGTATGACCAAACAAATACACTTTGACACCTAACTGAATTTTATATACTGAATGAATGTTCCAGGAGGAAATGCCGGTGGCCCTTCCCTGCTGCTGCCTCGCCCTTGCCATTGCGTCGTCGTCATCGCACTAAATGTGAGATCCTTCGTCTCCCTGATTCAAGAATTTGCTTTTCGGATTACTTCTTTGGTCCGGGTGAACTTGGCTATAATGTGGACTGCTAGTACAGATTCAATTGATTTTTTATTGGCTCGTGTGTGATCAGTTTTTAAGTAATCTCTGCATGTTAGTAGCTGGCCAACATATATATACTAGTAATGTTGCTTGATGTTCAGAGTTAAATGTGAATGTGCATTGACTTTTGGTTGACAAAGTTCAGAGTTTAAACGTGAATGTACGCATTCGAAAGGACAAATCTTGTGAAAAATTCTTTTACTGAGGTTAAGCGTTGCTTGATTTTTTTGGTACATGTAGAAAGCCAACCCACATGAATAATATTCAAATCGATCAATCATTAGGTCATGAATTATCATCTCTATATCTGATCAACTATTTGAGGGCAATGAAGAAACTTGCTGTACTCTAGGGTCTGACTGAGTAAGAAACTTGCTGTACTCTAGAGTCTGACTAACTTGTCTGCACTCTACTACAGCACAAAGTGATTTGTGATGGAACACTTATGTTTAGTCCTAGCAAGATAGAAAGGAGATGACCAAATTTGTGGGAGTAATCCTACTACCCTACAGAGTTCAGGGAGTACTATGTTCAGATGCAGGCTGCAAAAAGAGTCAGGCTGCAAAAATAAATTTGGTACCGTTACTTGTCAATTGGCAGCTAACTAGCCTTGTCAGTCTGAAGAGTATGCTTGCATTGAAATGGTAATGATTGTTAACTATACAGGTATCACAAGGCTGGTATGAGGACTAGAGAAGCAACACAGTGATAGCTAGCCAGGTCTTCACGTTTGCTGAACTCCATGCTTGGATGGTGTTTTTTATTGTTTGCTTAGTTCTACTAAAGGTATACTGTTTTCTCTGCAGGATGAGATCCAACCAATTCATGTGAGCGCATTATCATCGCAAGTCTGTCAAGAGACATTTTGCTGATGCAGATGACTGTGGTAGGGAAAAGGCTGAAGAAGGAGCATTGTTATATAGTTCTTGATTATAAGGAGTTGCATATATTTAAAGCAAGAAACTTGTACATATTTTTCTGTTCTTATATAAAGCTTGGAAATTGTGAGTGATTTGGTGGACCATGACTATAGGCCATAGGCCATAGACAGTTGTATCTAGTTTCAAGTGAGGAAATGACTTTTTGGTTGTTGTCAGGTGTAGAGGAGCAAACTATTTTGGGTTGTTTATGATCATATTTATCAGAAGGCAATTATAAGCTAAACTTCGTTTGGAGAAGCATGAATTGATCAACCTATCTTAAAGCCGCTATCACCATCAACCAATTTTCTGTTGCAATGGATGCTAATTAGTACATTAACATGACATTCATCATGTGATTCATTTTGTTTTTTATGAATTTTATCTTGTTTTGGATGAATGCACACGGACAAATATAAAACGATTAATTGGAATACACATATTTAAATTTAAATTCATATAGTTATGTTCCTATTTAGGGAAAACGCCAAAGGCAAAAGACTACATCGCTCCGTGCCCTGCACGTGCCTCTTATAGCAAACCACATAAACCCATGTCTAGCAGCTGCACGATATGGTACTAGAGCTGTTTAACTTGTGTCAATTATGCTGTCCAATGGTGGGCTGCGGTACATCCGGTGGAGTCTGGCCCGCCAAGAGCTTCACAATTGAAAAAAAAAACTTTCCATGGCAATACTTTCTTTTTGGGCGCGCAGGGTAGGATTTACTTGCTATGCACATCACACCTGCTCTTTTTAATTTGTGGCTAAAACTTGTAACAGTCTTTCTCACTCATGCTAACTCCAAATATGATGATTTTTTCTCTAAATTTTTTCAAAATTATGGTCTATCAATTATTGTATTCTTACTGCTATTACTTTGGTCATCTTTTTTTTTATAGATATTTCAAAATTTTAATTTAGAAATTGATAAATTTAAATGATATTTTGAAACATCAAATGATTTTTGCTAAAGAAGTCATGAACATAATAGTTATAGAACTCATCTAGATGTACAACTTTTATTTTGGTCAATTTTTTTCATATGACACAGTGAAAACAATATTGTTCACAAATCTTACGTATCTCTCGTGTAGTTTATGAAACTAGACGAGAGATATATATATATAAGATATGTACTATTTGTGAACAATGTTGCTGCCACTATGTCAGATGAACAAATGACCAAAATAAAAATTTTAGATCTTGAAAAGTTATGAAACTCTTGTGAACGGAAACTCTCGAAATTGAAAATTTGATTCTTTTCAAACTTTCTGGGAAGGAGAAACAACCAAAATGATAGTTGTAGATCAAAAAGAGTTATAAAACTTTGTAGTTGATAACTTTTTAATTTGAATTCGTTTAGAACCTCAAACACTCAATTTACACTTGGTTAATATAATACGTGGGAAACCAAAATGAAATGCAAACACAAATGACTGTAAAAACATAATAACTTCATAGACAATAATTTTATAAAATTTTAGAAAAAACATTATCGCATTTGGAGTTAGTATGAGGGAGAAAGACTAGTTATAAGTTTTAGCAACAGATTAAAAAGAAAAAAATAGAGTTCTTCAATAATTTGAAATTATTTTTTTAAAATAACATTTTGAATTAGTAAATGATTTCAAATTAAAGTATTGTCAACTACAAACTGCATAACTTTTTGAGATCCACAAATTTTGTGTTGGACATTTTTACACCTGAGGCCGTTTAAAAAAATTTAAAATTTAGAATTTAAAATTTTAGATATCAAAATGTTTGAACTACAAAATTGTACATCCAAACGCTACAAGCCAAAACCTTAACGTATCAGCATGCGCCTCTGTGCTTGGCCTCCTTAATTACCTACGTGCATGGGCGTTTCTAAAAAAACCTACGTGCATTAGCTATCTGCGTCCGTGTTCTTCGAAATCGGCACAGGCACATATCACAAGCATGGGCTCAAACGCCTCGACAGCAGCGTGCACCATACGTACCTACTTTAGCCCCATCAGTAATTTTTTTTTTAAGCAACAAGCCCCATCGCTACGTAGGAAGCCCAGGTACTAGCAGCCCACCGGCCCAGCCTCAGCCCTAGCTATAGTGCTTAAAATATTATTTTGCATTTATAAAGTTACCATCTTACCCTTGATTAAAAAAGAGAACAACAAAAATAGAATTGCCCCCACTTTATTTTAAATCGCCTTCCACCAAGGTTTTGGAGGCGATGAGAAGCGATTTGACGCATATGGCCCACCGACCATAGACACATGAATCGCCTCCCGTCGCTCTCCTCCCATCGCCTCCCATCGCCTTTAGTCTTTTTGGCCGTTGGATCGGTCGTCGTGAGCCGTCGAAATTCTCCACAAGGATTGTAAAAAATCTCAAAATATTATAGTTCAATTTTTTTAAAAAAATCATTTAGGGGCCAAAAGATTCAATACAAGACACTAGAAAATAAATAGGAAATAAAAGCATTCCACACATGGTTACAATTGACTGTGTGGCATAGGGGTGTCCATGTGAGCCTTGAGGTTAGATGATCAAATGCCCGATAAGCTGCAAGGGTGGTTGTCCTCAACCATAGTTTTTACAGGTTACTCGAACCTGAAAAAGTTGAGCATATTTACAGCTTGGCATACAAACTTGCTTAAATTATAAGTCATTTCAATATTCTTAGAGATTTAAAACATTTCAAGTTTGATCAACTTTATACAATACTAAAACAATAAGATATACCAAATAAGTATCACTAGATTCTCAAATTAATTATATTTCCTTAATATATCTATTTGATGCCCTAAACCTTATTTCTAATACTAGTCCATCAACCCGTGCGGAGCATGGGTTAGAATAAACATTAGTTATTGTTTCCTTTGTTTCTTCTTTGATACATTAAGAGATACTTCATAGTCCCTCTCAAATTATGCTAAACTGATCTTTAACTAAATGTGTTTTATCTACATCCATTGTTTTCCCTTCCATGTCACCTCTGTCTAACTTTAATATGCATCTAGTTGAAACAGCAATAGCTTATCTTAAACTATAAGGACTCTTGTTCCACCCCATATCTTATATGACATAAAAAATCTAATTTTTCATTTTCAATTTTAATCTTAATAATTACTAAAAAATTTATTATAAAAAAGTTGAGGCCCCATTCGCTTAAACTTATCAGCTTAACTTATTAGCCATTCTACAATGTTTTTCTCTCACAACAAATCAGCATCAGCCAGCTAGTCGCAGAAACCATTAGTTTTTTTTTTTTTTGACAACAGCAGAAACCATTAGTTGAACAACACCCGAAACTCTTGCACCTATAATATTTATTATGGACTCCCCTTTTGTACTTTCTACAAATAAGAATTTTTTGTCATAAATTATACTCTTAAATACTATGATGGGGTAAAATAATCATTTATAACTTGCATCACATTGCATAAGATCAATGCTAATCTCGAAATTGAGATATAGGATAGGGTAGTGGTACTAATATCAAGAAGATATTACAATAATTGTTTACTCTAACCAAATCTTAAAGAAAAGAAGTTGTAATTATTCATCCATTCCTCAGCCTCATCCCACCTCCATTTAGATAATATAATAGATTCAATGACAGCCTACCGAATTACTAGGCAGGACTTATTGTTTCCGTAAGAGTTAGAAATATTTATATTTTTTTCCTAGTGGGTCTCATGAAGATTAGCGTAAAGGCTCCATTAGGCACCTCTAGTTAGAATTTCTTATGTTTAAATATTTTTTAGTGTGACATGTATTTAGCTTAAGTTATATACTTATATAAGTTCTTGTTGCATCCTTTTTTTGGTCCCTCAACATTCCCGAAAGTCCGCTTTTGTTCCTTCAACTTCAAAACCGGATAAAACACGTCCTTCAACTTTTGAAACCGTGCAGATTACGTCCCTCAGCGGTTCTGGACGGCGGTTTTGCTACAGTAACAGAGGTTTGCTACAGTAACCATGGTTTTGTTTTTTCTTTTTTATTTATTTCGGCTGAATCTTTGAAAAATCATAGTAAATCACAGAAAAATCATAAAATGGAAAATCTAATTTTATTGGACTCCACATGAGCGGATCTACATAGTGAATATATAATATGGTATACTTTAGTTCAACAAAATGGTTATAGAAGCTGCATCTATGAATTATTCTAATTAATTACAGAAGAAGCATAGATCTAAAACTACATCAAAAAATTTGTACTAAAGTATACCATATTATAAGTTCACCGTGTAGATCTGCTCATGTGGAGTCTAACAAAACTAGATTTTCTATTTTATGATTTTTCTATGATTTACTATGATTTTTTAAATATTTAGCCAAAATAAATAAAAAATAAAGATAAAATCTTTATAGCAAAAACTTTGTACTAAAGCATACTATATTATATATTCACTGTGTAGATCTACTCATATGGAGTCCAACAAAATTAGATTTTCTATTTTATGATTTTTTTGTGATTTACTATGATTTTTCAAAGGTTCAGCCGAAAAATTAAAAAAAGGAAAAACAAAACCACTGTCACTGTAGCAAACCTCTGTTACTGTAGCAAAACCGCCGTCCAGAACCGCCGAGGGATGTAATCTGTACGGTTTGAAAAATTGAGGGACGTGTTTTGTCCGGTTTTGGAGTTGAGGGAGCAAAAGCAGACTTTCGCAAAAGTTGAGGGGCCAAAAGTGGACTTTTTCCTATTGCTTATGGCCTGTTATGGACTAGTTCTGGACCAGGCCGAACACAGCCTCACGGCCCATGGCCCGGTTATCGCCCAGCTCCTTTAGGCTTGCTCGTCTCCCCTCTCCCGTGATATCCTGCTTGGCTTGGCATATGCATATGTCGATGAGCTAGGAGTCCCTGACAGTTGTTCCTATTATCTTAGTTCTAGATCAACATTTTCTACAACCTTTCTTGTCTAATTGTCTTAGCTACGACTACTGCACGTATGCACGCATTCATATGCGTCCTGAACTGACGATATCAACTTAGTATATGCATTCGTGTCGCCTGACAGCAGCATGCTGTGCTCCGCTTTCTGTTTACGCAAATAAAGCAACATCACCTGTGTATTGTGCACATTTGATTTACTACTGCCCTGTACTGTTTGTGCGCATCTGATCAAAATGGACACCACCATCCAAGGGAAGGGGAGGGTATATATGCCTTGTTGGTTGTCGGCTTGTCCTGTTGTTCTTCACCCCCGACCAAAGCAAGCCAAAGCCACCGGTGAGAGCGTCGAAATGACGTACCCTAGGCAAATTTTGCTGAACTGCGGGCACCAACAAACATTTTGCTAATCTCTATATAGAGAGAAGAGCTTTATTACCATGTATAGGTGGTGAGTGCCACTCACATGAACCGGGAAAACACAGAAAACGTGAGGTGAAAATTACCTACTAATATTAAGCGCATGTATGACACCGACACAGCAAGTTTTTTTTTTTTTTTTTTTTTTTTTTTTTTTTTTTTTTTTTTTCAGCAAGTTCTAGCTTTTCTAGAGAAATATTTTCTACAACCTTGCTTGTCTAATTGTCTTAGCTATGACTACTGCAAGTATGCACACATTCATATGCGTCCTTAACCGACGATATCATCTTTAGTACTAATCCGTTCCAAATTGTAGTTCGTTTGACTTTTTTGACCACAACTTTGACCACTCGTCTTATTCAAAAAATTATATCAAATATCATTTCTTTTGATGTGGCTTGCTTTACTAACATAAAATCTTTAAAAATGACTTAAATTTAACCATATTTGCACTAACTTTTTGAATAAGACGAGTGGTCAAAGTTGGGGTCCAAAAAGTCAAACGAACTACAATTTGAAACGGAGGGAGTAGATGCGTTCGTACCGCCTGATAGTAGCATCCTGTGCTCCGCTCTCATTTTACGCAAAGCATCATCACCTGCGTATTGTGCACATTTAGTTTACTACTGCCGCTGTACTGTATGAGCGCATCTGATCAAAGCGGACACCACCATCCAGGGGAAGGCGAAGGTATATATGCCTTGTTTGGTTGTCGGCTTATCCTTTTGTTCTTGACCCCCGACCAAAGCAAGCCAAAAGCCACCGGTGAGAGCGTAGAAATGATTTCCCGGCACATTTCGCTGAACCGCAGGCACCAACAAACACCTTTCTATTCGATAAATATAGAGAAGATCGAGCTCATGTATAGGTGCTGAGTGCCATTCCATGAACTGGGAAAACACAGAAACGTGAGTTGAAAATTAGCCTTATAATGGAGCACAAGTCTGACGTCAATGCACCAAGTTCTAGCTGGGTGATGGAGATGGAGAAGATGTGCCAAGACGCCAACCCCTCGGTGGAGATGGCGCGGTGGAATCGGCGCTGCATCTATCGAGTGCCGCAGCTTATGAAGGACATGACCAATAGCGAGGCTTACAGCCCGCAGTTCGTGTCACTGGGCCCTTTACACCATGGCGAGCCCCATCTCCAGCCCATGGAGGAGCACAAGCGCCGGGCGGTGGCACACATGGTTAAGCGGTCTGGGAAGCCTCTGCAGGACTTTGTGGCCGCCATCCATGAAGTGGCAGATGAGCTCCAGGCTGCCTACAATGACCTGGATGACAAATGGCGTGGAGCGAACAAGGGTCGCTTCGTGGAGATGATGGTTATGGACGGCTGCTTCGTGTTGGAGTGGGCAAGGACAGGAGAAATCAGAACAGAAGGCGAAAATGTCGCCTTTGATTATGCCACCAACGACCCCGTCTTCAGTGTGGGAAGCTATGAAAGATTGTGGCCATACATCCGGAGAGACATGATCGCTATGGAAAACCAACTACCACTTTTCACTCTACACAGGCTTTTATCTGTCCAGTGTAGCAAATTCCCGGTACGTACTTTTCTTCCGGTGTATCCAGAACCGTCTACTTAGCTTAATTGAGTCATACCCTCCGCGTCGCAAAGAGTGCTCTTTTTTTATTCAAAGATTATATATAGTTGTACAATTGGAACTGCTGTCACCGCTACGAAATGATTTCTAGAGACGCTTTCCTTTTTGCTAGAGGCCCTCCTATACAAAACCGCCAGTATAAATACTTTTATCGAGAAAGAGTCAACCACCAAATCTCTTTCGAAAATTTAGACAAGTGACCAGGCTGTAATATCGACTTAGAGATTCTCCGTTAGGATGGTCCAGCTACGGCTGTGTTTACCACCGACGCTCTCATAAGAGCGTTGTATACTTGTCAAGCTCTTCTTTTTAATATGATATACAAATATTTTGCGTATTTAAGGAAAAAAATAGACGAATGACCAGGCCAGCCCGGTACCACAAAAACAATTTTAGAAGTTAGGCTATCAGATTAACAAAAGTGGAGGCATCTAGAGAGCATCCCTGTAAATGATCAAACAAGCTCCAAGCAAATGCCCACCTCTAAATATCATTTACGATGGCAATCGTACTTAGGCAAATATCTTAAGAGGCCTATCTCCAAAAATATTTTCGTTAAACTGATAACTTTTCCACATCGTCGGATGAAGTCAAACTTTATAGTTGGCAATTTTACTTATTTGAAATTGTTTATACACTACTGGATTCGTCTTGTTTGCCGATGGCCGGCAGCCGTCGGCAAAGCCTGGATAGCCATCGGCAAAGGTTTTGCCGATGGCAATCCGACGTGGCCATCGGCAAACCGCCATCGGCAAAGATTTCTACGGCAAAGCCATGTTTGCCGATGGCCACGTGTCAGGCCATCGGCAAAGCTTTACCGATGGCAGGCTGACGGCGGCTTTGCCGACGGCTGACGTGGCGCGGCCATCGGCAAACATTTTTTATTTTTTTTGAAATTCTTTGCCGATGGCCATGGCCGTCGGCAAATATTTTTTTGCCGATGGCCGGCCATCGGCAAAGTTATGGTCAGTTTGCCGACGGCTGGCAGGTCGTCGGCAAACCTGGGGATTGCTGACACATAATCCCAGGTTTGCCGACGGCTGACCATCGGCAAACCTGGATTTTTTTTTCTGTTTTCTTACATTTGCACAACATTTCAGCACATATATAGCATATAACCCACATATATAGCAACAAAATACCATTTTAACCATATTTCAGCATCGATACACGTCCAAAATGATCCATACATATCCAAGTCATCCATACATGTCCATACATATCGAAAGTTATCCATACATGTCCCACATCAGCAAAACATGTCCGGCGTGTCAAAACAAGGTCCAAAAGCGACAAGTGTAGGTACCTAGCTCGAGGCGCCGTCCCCAGGGGTCCCAGAGCCCCCACCACCTTGCTCCCACGGAGACCAACTTGGAGTCGTGCCCCCCACCTTGCTCCCGCTGTGACCAATTCGACTGCGGGGCCGAACCGTACTGCCAGTACTGTCCCAGCTGCTGCGGAGAGACGCCTAGAGGCCCGTAGTGCCCTTGCTGCGGCCAGGAGGAGTACCCCTGCGACGGTGGAGGAGGCCAGACGTACGGCTGCGTGGGGAAGCTCCGGTAAGGTGCCCAGCCGTGCGGTGGAGAAGGACCCAGTGGAGGGCTACCACTTGGAGTCAGGTTCGAACCCGCCGACGGTGCCTGCACAAAGACCAAGTGATGTAATTAGTACCTGCAGGCTGGCCGCATAAGCTAAAGCGACATGCATTGTACTCACCTAACCAGGTACAGGAACATGCAGTGGAACTACCGGTGGTGGAGCGAAGATCGAGGCAGGAGGCTCCTGCATTCCCGGGATATGGGACCGAAGTGTAGGGACAGGTCTGCCAACTGACGCTGGCAGTGCTGCGTAAGTGCAACCATCTGCTCCTGATGGGCAACCGCCATCTCCTTCTGGTTGGCCTGCAGCTCTTGGACCGTGGCCTGCAATATTACACCAGCATGGTTGATGGTATTTAAAGGCAAGATACATCATGCGTGAAACGAGTGAACGATGAATGAAACTCCACTTACCTGAAGTGCCGTCATCATCTGCGCGCTGCTCGGCTGCCGAGGCGCTATGGGGATCTGCGATCTGCCCCCCTTTGTCGGTCTTCTTTGTGGATCTGGCTCAGCGTCTGAACAGAGGATGGGTCGATGGCGCTGTTGGCCATAAAGTACCAGCCATGATGCTTCTCTCCTCCAATCCTCATCAGGAGGTCAGTGTCTACGGGCTCGGTGGCAGGGTTGTAGTCAGCGCCATGGCGCTCTCGAGCTGCGGCGGCGTACTTGGTGACCTTGTCGTAGACGACCGGGCTGGTGTACTTCTCTGGCCCGAGCGACGAGCTGTACACAGTGGTGGGCACTTTCGCTTTGCCGATGTGAGCAAGCGCGTACCCCGTGAACTCGTTGATTTGCTCCCCACCATGCGTCGCCGACTGCGAGGAAAACACAAACATGTTTACAAGTAGTGACAATTGAGCGCTATAACAAATGCATCAACAGAAGCATACCCATGTGTCCATGAACTCTGGTAGGATCTGGCTCCCTTGGTGGTGTGAGACCCCTGACCTATCGAGCTCTGCCAACCTCTGACAATTGCAAGCCAGCAGTCCTCGTACTTGCTGTACCAGCCCGGAGGTATCTGCATGACATTCAAGTTTTCGATATTCCAGATAATGAATTAAATGTGTCATGTAAGAAATCATAACAGATGTTTCCTGACAATTACTTAAGTTTTTGATATTACCTGCATGTACTGCTCCTCGGTGAGGTCGGTCTCCTCTTGAGACATCATCTCCCTTGCTTGCTCCTTATCTACCTTCACCTTCTTGATGTTGGCGTAGTAGCTGATGACGGCCTGGGTATGGGCCTCGTAGAACATGTCCTTGAGTCGGTCAGCGCACACCAAGTCCTGATGCCGTGACGCCCGCCCGAGGTCCTGTCCCTCCTCCAACTGGAAGTACAACTGCACACAGGCATCAAACATCATTTCATTGTTTGAAAAAAGTCCAACGAATCCATTGTATTGAGATATGCGATATGATGCAAAGACTCATCCAGAACTCCCTCTTGATCTTGTCAGCAAGGACTTCGTCATTTTCGTTCTTGACAAGGGAGAAGTGGTGCCATTTCTCGGGCACGATGTGGTTACCCTCGGCGGTGAGGACCAAGCCAGGGAAGTGCTTTTTAATCAGCAGGCCCTAGATGCTAGTGGGACAGCGTGAACAACCCCTTTTTGTCACCTTTTTCCAGCCCCTGCACGAGTCATTAACAAGTTTGAATTTGAAAATGTCATATGAACAAGTAGAGAAATCAACAATGGTTCCTTACTTGCCCGCGGGCCGAATCACCGGCCGCTCATCAGTGACTGGCAGGTGGCTAGGGAGCCTGGTGGGGCGGCGCTAGAAGGGCTTGCCCGAAGCTGCGGAAGTAGAGCCGCCCGCTGTCTCCTCGTCGCCACAGCCAAGGTCGTCGTCATCACCCTCGTCGTCTCCGCCACAGACGCCGCCACCGTCACCGTCACCGTCACCGGTCGTCGTCGTCACCCCCTCCTGGGAGGCCGTCTCAAACAGCCTCCTCGATGGTGTGCGGTGCCGTCCGCTGGGGGCCCTCACACCCCTACTGGTCGACGGCTCGACCTGAAGCACCTCGTCCTCATCTTCGCGGGGGTCGGCTGCCACGTGCTCCTTGTCCTCCTCGTCCGGGTCGACCACCGCCATGTACTTCGAGGTGACGTTTCGTCGTGGCCGCCCTCCGCCTGGCATTTTGTCGAGTGCCTGCAATGACAAAGATTAAAAGAGTTAGTATTAATAACAAGTACTTGTAAAGAAACATAACTGCAAGGTAATATTAATAACAATATAGTATTACATGAATTAGAAATTATCTCCGCGAAAGGCAATATTGCTGGTGAGCGCTCGTCGTCATCATCAGTACTGTCGTCATCACTATCAATATTGTCGAGCTCTCTTAAGTCGTCATCACTATCAACATCGTCCGCAACAACTACATCGTGTCGCATCTGCCATTCATCAAGGATTCGTAAGTCCTCAGCATCGTGCACCTCATCACCCTCGTCCTCATCGATGTCGTTGTTTACTTCCATACCCATCAGTGAAAGAATGTCTATCTCCAACCTACCTTCTAGCCCCTCAGGTTGATAGAACTCATCTGTCCTTGGGTCAAAGTTGTAATCATCATCATTCAGGACTGCCGCTTTACCGCATGGCGATACCATCTGCACAAGGCTCCAACCCGAAAGGCGCTTGTCATTTTGGTTTGCCCACAGGAGGTAATAAACTTGCGTGGCGTCTCGGTTAGCCACAATATAGACATCGTCTCCTCCATATTTGGAATCCTGTCGGATCTCGACTTGCCCAATCTTAAGGTCCTTTTTCGTGAACTCAGGATCGAACCAATGGAATTTGAATACCACTGGCTTACAACCTAGGTCTTTGCCAAAGTCAAGCTCTAATATCTCTTCGACGATGCTGTAATAGTCCTTCCCATCCATGCTGGGAGTACGAACTCCGCTGCACGTGGTTTTTAGGTTGCCCCGTTTCTCTTCGTAGCTTCTCGTGCGAAAGCGATAGCCATTCATGTCATAAACGTCGAATGACCTGACATGTCGCTCGGCACCTTTGCCAACACATCTCAATGCAGGACTCATTTCCGCATCACAATTAGCCTGCAAGGTTAGGATAGGTAGACAGTTACATTACTCACTCATAGGAGCAAAGTGGAATCTCAAAGTCGGAACGAGGTTAGTTGGATGGTACCTTTGTACATAACCAATTGACGAAATCGGGCTTATTATGTCTGAGAAGATGGTCTTTTTCTTCCTCAGTAGGATCCGTACTGCCGCTCCAGTGTTCATTAATATATTCCCTGGAGAAACAATAGACAACGGGGGTTAGATCGATAGGTGGAGGATAGTGGTGGCGTATGTAACAAGCTCATCGAGAACTTACTCTTGATAATCCTGGGTTTCGTCAAGGTTCAACAACAAGTACATCATGATAGTGTACCACTCAATATGCAGCAAGTACACGTTGGTCCCTGCGCCTGTTCTTCCGAGATCCTCTCTGAAAAGGCTGAGGGTGCATGAATTCTCGTCGATGTTGTAACGAGGGGTTGGATCTTGCGGTCTACAATGTGCCTCGGTATAGTACGCTTGTGTGAATGTCGACACCTCCTCCAGAATGAATGCCTCTGCCACGGAAGCCTTAATTTTGGCTTTATTTCTACACTTTTGAAGAAGCTTTAAACACCTCTCGATTGGATAGCACCAACGGCGCTGCACGGCCCCCCAACCGTGCCTTCCTTGGTAGGTGCAAAATCGGATGCTACATGGACAGGAAGAAGCCGGGTGGAGATATCATCTCCAACTTGCAGAGGAACAGAGGTGCAGCCTTCTCCAGTTCAAGACAAACGTCTCGAGACTACTCCTTGGCACAAAGCTGGCGGAAGAAAAAGCTCAACTCTGCCAGGACGTGCCACACTGGCTCGGGGAGGTATCCCCGGGTCATCGCAGGAAGGATCCGCTCAGTCCAGATGTGGAAGTCATGACTCTTCATCCCTAAGACTTTGCAAGTCTGCACGTTCACTCCCCTGCTCAGATTCGCCGCATACCCATCGGGGAACTTCATCCACTCCAGTACTTCCTTCCTATGTGGCCTTTTCAGGATGTAATCGGTCGGGCCCTTCTTCCATCTCTTGCCTGGCGCAGGGGTCTTCATCACTAGATTTGGTCTATCGCAAATCATTTCAATGTCCAGTCTAGCCTTAACATTGTCCTTTGACTTCTTGCCAATGTCCTGAGTGTTGCCCACAGTGCCTCGGCGATATTCTTTTCTGTGTGCATTACATCGATGTTGTGTGGAAGAAGAAGGTCCTTGTAGTAGGGGAGCCTAGTCAAGCCTGATATATGAGTCCACATGTGGTCGGTACCATATCCTTTAAAACCACCATTCTCTTCATCAATTTCAAGAGCCTCTATCTGTGCAAGGATGTCAGCTGGGCTCTTTTCCTGAAGGATGGGGCCGGTGACTTGAACACCTTTCATGAAGTGCTTTTTATCTCGTCTCAGTTCATGGTCATCCTCTAGGAATTTGACGATGTTTGTCGAAAGAAGAATACTTGCCACCCTTGGCCAGCCAGGTGAACATCACATCTGCCTTGCATGTTGGGCAAGGGAACTTCCCGTGAACACACCACACGCTGAATAAGCCATACGCCAGGAAGTCATGCATTGAGTACTGGTACCACACATGCATCATGAAGTTCGTCTTTGTAGCTCGGTCGTACGTCAGTACCCCCTCTTCCCAAGCTTTGTGCAATTCATCCCACACTGGCTGCATGAACACACCCATATTGTTGCCCGGGTGTCCAGGTATTATCAACGTCAAGAACATGTTCTTGGGTTCGAACATGACGCCGGGGGGGAGATTGAGGGGATCATGAACACGGGCCAACAAGTGTACGGGGCCGCCATCATTCCAAACGGGTTGAACCCATCTGTTGCCAGCACTACGCGTACATTCCGAGCCTCCTCGGCCTTGCCAGGATTCATGGCATCCAAGTGCTTCCATGCATCACCATCCGCTGGGTGCTGCATCTTGTCACTGTATCTTTTGCCATTCTTGTGCCACTTCATTTGTTTCGCGGACTCATCTGTCATGTACTGCCGTTGCAGCCTCGGTAGTACAGGAAGGTGCCGTAAGACCATCTCGGGGATCTTAGACTGTTTCCTATTGCCATCACTGCCTTCTACCTCCACGTACCTAGAGGCTTTGCACTTCGGACAGTGTGTTGCTGACTCGTGGTCTCCCCGGAACAGGACACACCCGTTCTTACAAGCTTGGATCGGGTCATACGGCATCTTGAGTGCTCGAAGGAGCCTCTGTGACTCGTACGTGCTCTTCGGCAGGCAGTGAAGCTCCGAAAGCAGCCCGCCAACAGCCGCCAACATGAGATCAAAACCTTCTCGACTGATGCCCAGTGACGACTTCAACCCTATTAGGCATGAAATGGCATCCAGTTTAGAAATGTGGGTTTTCGCGTGAAGGGCCTGCTGTGCTGCCTCCATCATGGTGTAGTACGCCTTTGTGGTCTCCTCTGGATCTTCTTCCTCCACCTCCATTCCTTGAAGGAACAGCGCTTCATCAACGTCCGCCAGCAAGTCTGCCATTCCGGCATCTGCATCAAACCCCTCGAGGTCCGGTCTCACCACCACCTCCCTAAGCCGTTGGCGTTCCCCATGGAGGATCCAGCGGGTATAGTTTGGAACGTATCCGTTCTTCCAAATATCATGGTACATCGGCAGCCTCTCTTTCTTTTTGTCATTCTTACACTTGCTACAGGGACACCACACCCGAATCGCCCCTTTAGCAGCTGGGCCAAATGCTTGCTCTAGGAAGTGACCAGTCCCCTTTACCCATTCCTCTATCTTGTCTTTGAACCCCATGTACATCCACTCACGGTCAGCCATCCTCTGTCATGCGCCAACGTAAGCGAGTAATAGAACCAACAGCTGCATCTACAAGGCGTTCCTACCATCTAATAGGTGAAGGATAGGTCCTAATCCCACCTGAGGATGCGTAGATGAGGTTAGCTTCCATGCTCCGCTCCTGTCCGAGACGGAATTTCGGCAGCACCTCCCCGCTGTCCTCCCGATACATGTCCCGACAGGGAGAGTGTGTATCCGGAGAACAACGGGGAGGAGCTACCGAAACTCCGACTCGGACGGGGGCGGAACATGGAAGCTAACCCATCTACGCATCCTCGAGCTGTCCAAAAAACGAGGACAATCCGAAAGAGATACCGTCGTAGATATGCACTGATCCGCATACCAACGACCGTGTATCCCTTTCGGACGGGAGACGCCTAACTCGGTTACGCAATCTACTTACAAACAACTATAAGGAACAGAGGTGATTTATACTTAGGGTGGCGGCGCAGAAACGGGTAGCGGGGCGGTGGAGAGTCGACGCGGTGCAGGAAGACCCGCAGCGCCCACGAAGACGATCGTGGTCACCGAGTACCTCCCACAGGTCCTCGGACTAAAAAAGAGCAAAAAATGGTCAGTATACACTGAAAATTTCGGCAGCACCTCCCCTGCACGGGGAGGTTCCAAAACCTGTAAAAAAAACGGCGCAAAGGCCGATAACCACCACGGCACGAAGGCCGATAACCACCACAGCACGAAGGCCGATAACCACAATGGCACGAAGGCCGATAAGCACAGCGGCACGAAGGCCGACATCACAACGGCATGAAGGCCGACAAGAAGATAAGGGTTCATATACCTTGCTCTCGTACAGTGGCGGAGCTCGCGTGAATGTGTAGAGGGGTCCAAATCAAACCTACACCACTACTGAACAGTTATACGAAGAATTGAAATCCTGTCGAAAGACCTTTGTTTTTTCAAGTTCTACTTGCAAGCTGACCGTTGACTCATTATCAAGTAGTAGTTAGCAAACATAGGAGAACGCTGAGAGAGATACTGGTACTTAATTGCACGCAGCATGCAACAGTCAAGCAAACTTCCAGTGGTGCAACCGTGTATATTCAAGGTAGAACCGGAGAGCAAGGGGGGGCCAGGACCCACTCTGGCCCCCACGTAGCTCCGCCTATGGCAGCTAGGGCAGTTGGTGTGGAGGAAAGAGGAGGCGCAGGGAGAGATATAGATAGAGGAAGAAGCAATAGCTCTTCTCCTTGATTAAATTGTGTACATCCTTCCTACTTTTATAGTTCCTATGGGACTTGCACTCCATGCAACTAAGAACTAAGGAGATATCCTCATAGATTGGATTCTCCTTTCCTAACAATCTTTTAGCTTCCTAATAAGCAAACTCTTAACATAAAGATAATCTTCCTCTCAAATATCCTTAAAAAGGTGGAGCGAGGCAGCGGGGGTGATGGCACGGGCGCGCGAGACCATCTATAGGGGCATGCTAGAACCAGCCAATGCCGCCGAACGCCCAACTTTGGACCTCACTTGGCCCGTTTATCCTAGGTTGGGACCTCTCATTAGATGTGTGACATGGTAGCAACAGTTTTTTTTTACAGCATAATAGGCTAAATTGCAATGGCCGACCTAATGGTTGGACACCATGTCACAAAATCATTTCTGTTGTCGTGTGAATTTCGGTATAGTTCTAGTTCTTTTGTTCTTCAGTGTCACAGCGTGTCTGACAAACAGAATGTTGTTTGTTCTCGTTCTGATCAGTCACAACACTTCATGTCTTTCCATTAAAACAAGTATTGCTATAGTTGGGAAATGTAGGGTCATAAATAAGGAGGTTGAATGCATGTTGTTATTACAAATTAAAAATATCATTACGCGGGGGGGGGGGCAGGGGAAACAGCATTTTATTTGTGTGGCTTGGCTCTAACTACAACTTCAATGGTGAGGACAGGAACCTAGAGAGATCAACCGTGTGGTGCTACGTCTTTTGGATTGTGTCCCATGCTTTGGTGAAGGCATGGACGAGCCAGGGCTCCACTTCCTAGACATTTTTCACAAAAGCTACTGTGGCACCACTCCGCCATGGGAACGATCTGATAAATATGGGCCTGATACCATGCCATGCGCGGTTGACCTGAGCGAGGCAGGAATCCAGTTCAGGAAGAGTAACACGGAAAACATCCATGATGTTGATTTCAAAAACGGCGTGCTGAGCATGCCCCTGTTCGAAGTCCACGACTTTACGGAGGCAGAGTTGCTCAACCTGATGGCATTTGAGTGGCTGCACCCTGATGCCAATCTCTACGTGCGGTGGCAAATATGCTTTGTGAATCAAATGGTCGTGTCAGAAAGAGACTTGGCACTTCTAAGATCTGAAGGGCTCTTTGCAAACATGATAGGCAGCGACAAGAAGGTGGTTGAGATGTTCAGCATCCTCACAAAGTTAGCATGGTTTCCAGAAGAAGGTAGCAAGCTACGCGAGGTGATGTGGAAGGTAAACAGGCACTGCAAGAAGCGAGTGAACAAGTGGCGAGCCATCTTCATGAACACCTATTTTAGCAACCCTTGGGTGATCACCTCCATGGTGGCTGCATTCATCTTGCTCGTCGCGGCCCTCATGCAGACTGTCTACACGGTTGTTCCGTTCTACACCAAGGGTTGACAAGAACTCGAGGTTAATTCTCACTACTATTATTGTGTACAATTTGGTGAGGGGTTGGATTGTATTATTGTGAGTTTCAGCTCTTGATCTTTGCACTTGTATATCAGTATAACAAGAATTAATACTGCAAGTTTGGGCTCTAATTCTGGGCCTCTTCTATATACTGCTTATATATATCCTTATACAATGATTATTTGGCAAAAATTGCTAGTGAATTTGAAAGTAATGCCACATTATTAGCGCACGCCAAAAAAAAACCTCCAATTAGCAGGCTGATACTCTGGTTTATGACAAATTTGTTAGAAGACAACACGCTCATTCGGATCTTGTCACAACTGGCTGATGTCGCTCTACCCTGCTGGAGCTCAATTGCTGAAGCTCATTTGGTTGAATCCGGAATGTCGTGAGTCATGACCACCAGGTTCTCTCCAACTCCAGAAAATATGCACCCACACTCCATAGTGTCCCCACATCCGATGTGTCGGAGGCTGCATCAAGGGTCTCCAAAGAGATACACGTGAAATTTGAGACGAAACTTGTGACAGCAAAATCTGATTTGTTGGGTGGCTCCTCTTGCTTCGGAGGCGAATGCTCTTAATGGCCGACTCACCATATCCACCTTCTCTTTCTTGTACTTGCTCATGAGGTTATCAAAAGTGGGTTGGTACTTCACCACCTTCCCTGCATTCTTAGCGTCGTTAGATTTCCATGTGCCAATCTCCAGTAGACGTGGCACAAAAGTATGCACAACATGCACCCTAAGCCTGCTGGAACTGAGAAAACCGGCTTGGCAGGATTCAGAAACTGGCCTAACCAATTTTTGTGACTGCACTGGGACAAAACTGACCTGGCCGGACTACATTGTCTTGCGTTGGCCAAATAAATTCAGCAAAGCAACACTCATTAGTTTCATCGTTCGAACTATAAGGATGATTTTTAATAGCATCCATATTTGGACGATGTGTCCTGTGAATATCACGAGAATCTTTCAAATGCGTTTCAATAGCAATAGCCTTTTTGCAACAATTGATTGACGATAAGAAACTCATAATGATTAAGCTTTTATTTAATACAAAAGCACAAATCATTAAGATCCAAATCAATCAAATCTCCTTCAGAAATTGCCAAATGAGGATACAAAATACGAAATTCCAAGAGTCACAGTTTCAAAAGCTAATTATATGTGGATCACCAATGAAAAGGAAAGAAAGTACAAAATACAAAATAAATTCGTTGTCATGCATTGTGCAAATCCTATGTTTCTATTGTTCCATAAATGAAGCTTTCAAAATGGGATCAAATACCAGCAATTACATCACATTATGTATGGTAATGTTATTTCCTTTTTTCTTTTGAACAATACTGAAAACACACAGCTTTAATAGCACAGAATACAGATGATCTTCAAAAGCAATTCAAAGTTAGACAGAATGAGTTCTAAAGTGACATGTATTTGAGAGTGGAATGCCAATTTATAGTTTTCTATCAGCCAGACTAGAAATTGCTACCATACAAGTGATCACTGCAGTTTCTAAGAAGTCCCAACATAAAGCATTTGTTCAGTAACGTATCATTTCTTCACCAGAATAGATGGTTGTTTACCATGATCTTCAACCTAACTCTAGCAAAATTTTTAGCATGGCATATTGGGACATATATTCTGCGTGATTAATGATTATAATATTTTACTCAACTATATTTCAAGAGATCTAGTTACACTTCCCATTTCCCATAAGTAATGTTTTCCTAATTGCTTCAACTGGTGGGTCTTCTCCCATGCGCATAAGTTTCCAACGACCACATAGTAGTTGCTGTGTCGCCTGCAAAAAGTAGCGTCCATCCGTGCACAACAATGCCCCCTTCCATGGTAATAAGAGCCAAGCCTGTTTAAAATTCAATATGCACACTGAGAAACCAAAGTGACAACCAACAAAGTGGTTAGCTCAACCAAATCCTAACACAAAGTACGAATTAATCACATAACATAAAAGACTAGAGGAGGTTGCTCCATGTTGATGTCCAGCTATGGACTTGTCACAACAATAGACAGTGAGACAGATACATTCTTGCCCAAATCAATCATTAATTTACTTCACTGCTCCTCCAGTAGTTCATTTGAACAATGCCATTCTATTTTATAATAGAATATAACTATTAAATTCTAAAACTCTATAAATTTTTACCTTTCAAGCAAAATCGAAACATATAACTTTAATGTTTACAAAATTCAAAAGTTTGAGTCTTGTGCAAAATGTCAAGAATTTTGTTACCAGAGGTAGTATCTTTGTTAAAACCTTAAGGAAATAGAAGTTTCACTTCTGGCGGCATATGAATGTAATCAAAATTGTTTCGTTTACAAAGTTTTTTTAGGGGACAAGTAGTATATCTTCATATGCAAAGAAAGCAGAAAGAAAGAAATAGAAAAAATAATATGCTTGGTCATATAATCTACATTTAATAAATTACAGAATCAAGGTAGCACTCAAATGTGGGAACATGACACTCAAATGGCTGAATGCCCTACCATGTAAATTGGAACTTTGAGCATTAGTACCTTGTGCTGTGTATGTGGGAAGTGAACATAAGAATGTTCAAATTTATCATACAATGATTACATGAAGAGAAAAAACACTCCACTTGTTATCCATTGCATCTTCATATATCTATACATGGAGTTGTCTCTAAAAAAAACTCAGTACTCAGCTGTAAATACAATTTATTTATATATTTAACATCTACCCAAGATGAGGTTTGGTTTCGTCCAAACATTAACACATAATCCCTCCACCACACCCCCCCCCCCCCCCCCCCCCCAAATTAAAAAAAAGTTGTCCCATGCAAACTCTAGTGATAAAAATCTAAAACTATCCAATATGCATACAAAACCAACTGTACAAGCCTGTAGAGGACTTTTTATGAGGCTATTTAAGATTTAAGATTCATATAAGCCTTATTTTATTAGCTGACCTGCAATTTCTGCAACTAAAAGCTAGCAGAATTGCTGAATCAGTGCACACTGCAGAAATCACAAACCCTGTTGTGGCCACACTGCCAGAGGGATCGAACAATTTGCAGCACTTCATTGCGAAAGAGTTAACCTATCGAGAACAACATGGCAGAAGCACAATCACAGCTTGTCATGTCTTGCTAAGTGCTAATTCTTTTTAAAAAGCTTGTGCCAGGTTGAACTTCCTAACTGCTTCCACAAATTACAGCATGTATGACAAATACACAATTGCCTTAAGAGCTAATCCCAAGTATCTAACCATTCCAATTTCCAAAATCACGTGAACCTAATACTAAGTAGCAAACTAGGAAGGACATGATTCTCTCAAAGATAAACAGCTAGCCGATAGATGTACGAATTCAGCACGGACCAGCGCTCCCTGTGAACCCGGAGATGAACTCCCGCCGCTTGTCCTGCTCCGACACGTACTCGCTCTGCACAAACAATCCACAACCAACATCATCACCAGTCCGCAGAACGAGCCGATTCAAAAACAAAGCCCTAAAGCTAGCCCAGCGGACCCCAGACCGGAGATCCGATCCGCCCCCGATCTGCGCGGGGGGCAGGGGCAGCGGCAGTGGCGTGGCGCGGGACGGACCTGGTGGGCGTCCTCGGAGGGGACGACGAGCGCGTGGAGCGGCGGCGCGTGGGCAGCCATCCGCGCGCGGATCGCGTCCAGGTGCTCGTCCCTCGCCGCCGGCGCCATTGCTTGCTTCGTCCGCCGGCGCCGCCGCCGCAATCCGCACTCCGACGGGGGCTGATGATGAGCTGGTGCCGAAAGCGGAGTAGTTTGTTGGAGTACGGAGTAGCTTTCTGACGGGCAAAACGGGACGGAAAATAAATATCTGTATCTCTCTCCCTCGGGAGGCACAACGGAAAATAAATGTTAGGGAAGTTAGGGTTTGGGGAGCCGCCGCCGCCGCCACCGCCAAGGGGCGCCGCCACCGCCACCACAGCCTGCGGCCCCCGTTCCCTCGCCTCCGGCCTCGTTGCCGGCGGTGACGCGGAGCGGGGGTCCGCCTCGATTTCCAGTTTTTCTTGTTTTCATAGGGTCTTAATCGAGTCCTAGCTCTAGAGTTTGCTCGTCGTCGATGTTCGGCGGCGGAGCTAGGTTTGGTCGGAGGAGCGTGGCTCCTTTGCGACTTGGTCTTCCTGGCGACGCCGGCGATGCGGAAGCGGCGGCGGCGCAGCGGAATAATTTCTCCCAGTCTCTTCCGTTCTCCGATGACGATCTACTCCGACGTCAACGGAGAGGCTGGGGAGAACTCTCTTGGAGTCGAGGGCCGGCGCATCGTTGTCTTCGTCAGGTGATGATGCTGTTGACCCTGTTAATCTCGAGGAACATGTTTGGTGAAAACCCGAGTACGCTCGGGTTGCCGCCGATGGAATCGAAGGATGCGTCGTGGGTACAAGAGTTGGCCGATGCGCCGGGAGGCAACGTCGGCCGATTCGCCCGTAAGTAAGTCCTCCTCGCGGCCTCCACCGTGGAGTTTGGCTCGTGCCCGACGACGATTGGTACGCGGCCGATGGCGGTGACGGATGGATCTCTCGAAGGCTTCGAGGAAGATGAACAGGAGTTGTAAACTTCTATGTAATTTTCCTTTTCTTTGGAGTCCAATCTGTAAAAGGGCCGGTGTAAGGCACTAAGATGAATACATGTTTCTTCTAAAAAAAAAAACGGAAAATAAATGTCAGCCGTGGATTTATCGGCGGCGAGGATTTTTTTTTTTCTTTTCAACGAGGCGGAGTGGAGTGAACGCACGGGGTGCTTATGTGGCAATCGAACGAGTTGGACTTGGAGGCCTGCTAGCATACGGCCCACTAACCCGGCCCATTAACCATGGGTTAATAAAAGTTTGATTTTTTTTTATAAAAAATTGATTTATGAGATCTGTTAGTTTTAAATTTTAGCAACTGATGGTTTATTGGGGAAGTCGTTTGGTTGACTTTTGACGTAATGGTTTGAACCTCTTGTGATATGTTCTATATTAAGATTCATTTGCTCTGCTTTGATGGTGAAGGTTTGTAAAACATTCTTTCTAGAGAGTTTCTCTGCCTAACACTTGATTGTTGTCCCACAAACTTTTGGAAATCTTCTTCTTCCTTCAGACGGATATGTTCTTTGGCAAAAATGATGATGTTGCTCTACCAGAACAACATCTATAATACATTTGTATTCTCAGCAATTGTGTTTGTTATATTTACCCCATGTCAATTAAGCATATATTCTCACACAATATTTCAAATAAAGTGCAACTTCATACTCAACGCAATCTTTTCATAAAACTAGAGCATGGGTGTGTTGTTATTTTCAAATAAATATTATTATATATGTGTGACACTTTTTTCTCTAATACAATGTACAGACAAATTTAATATTACTTACTTATTAAAATAAATAAAATAACATGTCATGCAGTGTCCCAGCGCCCAATGCCCTATGGTTGGCCGCCCCAACGCCACATAGCTATACGCCTATACCGCACCTCCCCGCTCACTATCGTGACTTCCTACCGCCTTGCTTCTACCCGGCTTTCCCCACTCTCCTCACATTTGGCCTTTGGAAAAATGAAATCTCTAGTTATCGCTCTGCACCACCCCTAAATGTAATCAAGGGTGGAAGACAAGGGGAGGGGCCAAGTACTTGGTCCCCCAACTCTGCAGTATTCATAAAGTACTTCTCATTAGTTATTGGCACTAATCACTTGAGATTATAAGTAAACACTCCTTCTCAACTAATCCTAGATTGTTTATTGGTACAGTTCTTGATAGTCTAATGTTTAAGTGTCAAAATAAAATAATATGGCGTGAACCATTGATCTGTGAACCTATTTATCTTTAGTTTAAACATTTACTATTTTTCTGATATCATGAAAAGATTAAAGATGATTATATAGTTTTTGTAGCCAACCTAAAAGTCGATACTTTTAAGTTGAAATCAAAATCTGGCTAGTGGTGGTACTGTATATTTTTGTTGACACTCGATGAACGGATTATATCTCAATTGTGAATTTGCCCATGAACGAAATATAGTAGTCGGAAATTTAGGCGGTGTTTAGGATTGTTCTGCTCCACGTTTTATAGCTAAACAGTTTCAGCTTTACGCACTATATTCAAGGAAAAAGGTAGAGTTGTAAGAGCATCTATCCACAAACTTTAGGTTTTAGTGGAGCTGCTCTACGGGTGGAGTTTGTGGAGCAGTCCTAAATACCCCTTTTTAGTTGCCGAGTGATATTACATGTTGCACTACTGCACAGGCAGACTTTGCCGAGTGCACAGTGCTTTGCCAAGTGCTTGCACTCGGCAAAGCAATATTGCACTCGGCAAAGATGGCATTGCCGAGTGCCAGGCACTCGGCAAAGCTTGGCACATGGCAAACCTATACTTTGCGTGCCAGGCACTTGGCAAAGCCTGGCACCCGGCAAAGTTTCGGCCACCGTCGACGGCGTATTGCCGCCGTGAAACTTTGCCGAGTGCAATGGTGTAGCACTTGGCAAAGTTTGTTTTTTTAAATAAACATATTTTGCCGAGTGCAATGGCCTAGCACTCGGCAAAAAATTTTTTATTGAAAAAGCAAACTTTGCCGAGTGCCACGGCCCCGGCACTCGGCAAAGTTTTATTTTTTTAAAAATAATTAAATATAGCTAAAAAAGTCATAATTACCTCAAATTTTAGATTACATCTTGAAATACCGTATAAAGACTACATGAAAAAATTTGGGTTCAAAATCAAAAAAGAATAAATTATTAAAGTGGTCTTTGCCGAGTGCCGGCCCCGGAGGCACTCGGCAAAGGTGATTTAAAAAAAAAAAAAGGCTTTGCCGAGTGCCGCTGGGCCAGTCACTCGGCAAAGCCCACTTAACCTAAATAGCTGGCCGGTTGGGCCGGCCCACCCCACTCCTCCTTCCCACGAGCGACCGCCTCCTCTCCTTCTGCACTCGCGCCGCCACCCTGCGCCGCGCCTCCATCCCGCCTGCTCCGCCGCCCGCGCGCGCCTCCCCCCGCCAGCGGTCGGCCGCGCTCTCCCTGCCTCCCGCCGACGCCCCTCCCCTGCTTGCTCCCCAGCTCGCCCGCCAGTCCGTCCGCGCCCGGCCGCCATGGTGGAGGGACGAGCTCACCCCTGCTTCCTCCGTCCACGCGCGAGCCTCCCCTGCCATGTAGCGCGCGAGCCTCCCGTCGCCACGGAGCGCGTCGGCCGGATCCGCCGTCGATGGAGCGCGGGCTGGCTGCATGGGTTGGATCCATGGAGCGCACCGGCGAGCGTGCCACGGAGGGTGAGGTCGCGGCCTCCTCGCGGCGGAGCTCGGCGGCCTCCTCGCGGATCCGGCGGGGAACCTGACGGATGGCCGCCGGCGACAGCGCCTACCCGCCGGGGAACTTGACGAGCGGCTGCTGGGCGTGCAGGCCGCCCTGCTGACGCAGGCCGATGCTGAGGTGGTCGGCGAAGGGGCGCGAAGTAGGGCAGCACGGTGCTGCTCCGCCCGCTAATGTTGGGCGCGCGGCGCCGGAGCCAGGCGGAGCGCTTCGCCAACTCTGATATCGCGCGCAGGTGATGTCACTGATCCTTCTAACATTTAGTTCCACGGTGCGTGTCCCTGAATCTATTGCTGATCCTTCCTTCAGTTCGGAGTAACATTTAGTTCCACTGTGTGATTTATACGTTTACTCTCATAGATTTGGATTTTGAGCTGTAACAGTTTCTTACCTTTGTGGATGCAATCCTTTAAGCGTATCAAACTGTGCGAACTAGTATGATTTGGAAAATAGAAGCTGCAACTTTTGTGCTGCAATATATTGTATTATTGTGAGCTTCTAGAAGTAGAACGTGCTGAAATAGTTATGATTTAAGAGGCATAGGTGGCATATCTCGTGATAGGCAGTATACCTAGTGACTGTCAAGATATATGGATGCCCAGATTTCAAATTGTGGGTGGGTAAAGTTGACAAGTGCATGTCGCATGTGGTTTCACGTGTCAAAGCCCCCCTTTTCTTCCATAATGATTAATAGGTGACGTTATATAGACAACATATAGTGACAAAAAAAATTGACAATTGTCTTTCATATTGGGTCATGTTTCCTATTTGGGTGTTACAGTTACCGTAATTGCTATTATCTTTTTGACAAGAAAAGACTGGGGGAAGTTCCCCATAGTACTGATTTTTTTTTTTTTTTTGAAAATAGGCATCCAAATTCGCTCTCGACGTGATTCGAACCTGAGTAGCTAGGTGTAGTGCCATATTGAGTCACCTAGCCAAGTGAGCCAGGCTCACTTCCCTGTAATTGCTATAATCTTGTCTAAGTGTCTCAATCCCCTATGCCATAAATCAATATTTTGTTCAGTTCGTAACATATGCATACTGATATGATAGTCTTTTCAAGAATCAAGACATTGTTTACAGTTTTGATCGAGAGGAGTCTATTTCGAGTGGTATATGCTTGATTTCTTCACATTAACACACACTTCATTGTCTGAACAGTATATGCACTACTGGGTTGGCGATGATCGCAAGTGGAGCTTTCTTGCTGTTACGGAAGCAAAAATGATGTCTGATCCTATGTGGATGCGGAAGCTCCAACCTACTCCTCAGCCAACTGGTAATAAATTTTGAACTAGGAAGTTCCATTTTTGGCCTCTTAACTATGATGACAGTCTGATTTTGGTCCCCAAACTAAAAATACCACAGTGGCCACACCATGGCACTCAATGAGCCAGCAACGACCGCGACAAGTGAGGCTGCTGCCGTGTCCGTGATGCCTGGGGCTGGGGACTTCTGTGGTGGCCACACCACGGCAGGAGACTTCCATGACGGAGAGTTGCTGGCTGTGCACTCGCCGCCCGGTGCGCCGGCTGACACACCCAACCCGCTTCAGAGGGAGCTGGAGGACGCGGTCTGTTTGCCCATCCCAACACCGCTGGTCAAGAGTCGACCACGACTTCGTCGGGCTTGTACGCCGATCACTGTACACTCGCTCAGCAGGAGTGGCAGGTTGGCGGCCAAGCCAAGAGTTGGGGACGCAACTGCGCAAGCGCAGCGTGTTCTCCTTAAAAAAATGGGAATTGCAGTAGAAGAGGGAGAACCAGATGCTGATGTTGAGCGCAAATTCAAAATTGCGTTCGGGGGGAACATGTCCAAGAAGAAGAAGCACGCGCTGCAGCTTTTCCTAAATGGTGGGCTAGACTTCAAAGCGCTGAACCTCGACCTTGTAGGTCTGGAGGATACGGGGCCCTGTGAATGCCTTCACAACCCCTGTAGAGGTTTCCTGGTCTGGAATGTGCGTGGTCTCAATGACTGTGCAAGGCGCAATGGGTTACGGGATCTTATTTCGGTCCATCGGCCGTCACTAGTCTGTGTTCAGGAGACCAAACTCTCCAACGTCTGTAATGCACTTGCAGTGGAATGTCTAGGCTCGCTCTTTGACTACGTGTTCTTGCCTTCGGATGGTGCGGCTGGTGGAATTTTGTTGGCCTGGGACAGGGAGGTTTGGGAGGCGGCGGACGTGCTGCTGGGCCGTTTCTGCTTATCAACAGCCCTCCAACTCCGTGACGGCCTTTCCAATTCTTGGAGGTTTGTTGGTGTTTATGGGCCTCAAGAAGACAATGACAAGGTAGAATTCCTTTTTTTTTTTTTGAAAAGAAACATGTATTCATCTTAGTGCTTTACACCGCCCTTTTACGACTCGACTCCAAAGAAAAGGAAAATTACATGAAGTTTACAACTCCTATTCTCATCTTCCTCGAAGCCTTCAGAGATCCATCCGTCACCGCCATCGAAGCCGCGTACCAATCGTCGTCAGGCACCAGAGCCAAACTTGATGAGTTGCTGCAGTTCAAGAACAACTCACCGGGGCCATGGTTAGTGGCTGGGGACTTCAACATGATTTATAGAGCTTGCGATAAAAATAATGATCAGCTGGACAGAAGGAACATGAGGAGGTTCAGAAGGCTCCTGGATCAGGCAGCGCTAGAAGAGATTGATCTTTGTGGGAGAGCTTTCACTTGGTCTAACCGCCGGCAGGTTCCAACTCTGGTGCACCTAGACAGGGTCTTTGTTAATGCGGACTGGATCTCTCTATTCCCTTCGCATGCTTTGAAGGCTCTTTCTTCAGACTGCTCCGATCACTCGCCACTGATGCTGCTCATCGACGCTCAGGATGGCACGAAAGCAAGATTCAAGTTTGAGTCCTTCTGGCCAAAGGTGCCGGGGTTTGCTGATATCGTCTTTGCGGCCTAGTCGGCACCACTGCCGCTATCCAACCCCTTCCGTTTGCTGGACCAGAAATTTAGGAATGTTCGCCGTCGAGCTCAAGCGGTGGAGCTCTTCCAGGATTGGAAGCATCAGATTCCAGTTGGCCGTGGCAAGAGCAATTATCCTTCGGTTTGATGAGGAACAGGAGGTACGACAGCTTGATGCTAGGGAACAGGAACTCCATTGTACACTAAAGGTGCGGATCCTTGGGCTAGCTTCTCTGTCGCGCACCATTGCCAGACAGAGATCGAGAGTCACTTTCTTGCGTGAAGGTGATGCCAACACCCGCTTCTTCCACCTCATGGCCTATCACCGACAACATCAGAATCGGATCATCTCCCTCGCTGCCCAGGGCGCTGAGATTGTGTCTGACCATGCCATGGCTGAGGTGATTTTTGAGCACTACAACTCTATCCTTGGAAGCGACTTTGTTCGCACCAGGAAGCTAGACCTTCAGGCCATTGGGGTGCGGTCGGTCGATACAGGGGCTTTGGAGGTCATCTTTACAGAAGAAGAGGTCGCAGCGGTGATCAGGGAGTTGCCAGCGGACAAGGCTCCCAGTCCAGACGGGTTTACAGGCTTGTTCTACAAAACCATGTGGGACACTATCAAAACCGACATCATGAACGCTATGCATGCTTTCTGGTCGCTTGATGAACGCAGCTTCCATAGTGTCAATGAAGCGTTCATGATCCTACTCAAGAAAAAGGATCAACCGCTGGAGATCAAAGATTATCGTCCGATTAGTCTGATGCACAGCTTTGCCAAGCTAGTAACAAAATGTCTCGCTAACAGGCTATCAACTGTGCTTGGGGAGTTGGTTCGGCACAACCAGAGTGCTTTCATAAAGGGCAGAAGCATACATGACAATGTCAGGGAGGTTCATCTAACATGCAAACACTTGCACAAGCGTAGACTGCCCCGTATTTTGCTGAAAGTGGATGTGGCAAAGGCTTTTGATTCGGTTGCATGGGTGTTTCTACTTGAGGTGCTACAGCATATGGGCTTCGGACTAAGGTGGAGAAACTCGATAGCCATTCTACTCTCTTCTTCAAGCACAAGAGTGTTACTGAATGGCAAGCGGGGTGCAAGGATTTGCTATGCTAGAGGCTTGCGGCAAGGTGATCCGCTCTCACCAATGCTCTTCGTGCTGGTTATGGAGGTGCTCAATGCCTTCTTGATGTAGATTGAGGAACATGGATACTTGACACCACTGCCGGGCATCCCAGGGGCTAGGGTTAGCCTTTATGCCGATGACCCGGTCATCTTTGTCACCCCCTCGGAGAGAGATTTGTTGACCATCAAAGCAGCTCTATCTATTTTTGGTCTTGCTTCTGGGCTGTTTTTCAACCTGGATAAAAGCCTGGCTACCCCGATTCACTGCTCCCAGGAAGACATGGACAGGGTGCTGCAGGTTCTCTCCTGTCGGGTTGAACCGTTCCCATGTCGCTATCTCGGGGTTCCACTGTCTGTTCATAAACTCAAGAGGTCAGAAGAGCAAGTCCTGGTGGACAAAGTGGCGGCGAGGATCCCGGCTTAGAAAGGGAATCTGCTTAGTATGGCTGGACGTACGAAGTTGGTTAAAACTACTTTGTCAGCGATACTGGTTCATATTTCCATCGCTCTATGCCTGTCGCCATGGGCAATTGGTATGATTGACAAGTTACGAAGGGCCTTTATCTGGGCGGGTTCTGACAAGGTTGCAGGGGAAAATGCAAGGTGGCTTGGCCAACGGTTTGCCGCCCAAAACTGCTTGGTGGGCTGGGGATCACAGACCTCAGGAAGGCCGGGGTCGCGCTACGGCTACATTGGGTGTGGAAGGACAAATCGCAGGGGCTAGCGCCGGCATCTGGGGAGTGCGCTGTGTTGGCGCTCTTCCAGGCTGCAACAGTGCAGCACCTAGGTGATGGGTGGTCGATGCTATTCTAGACTGATCGCTGGCTACAGGGGCGCAGCCTGCAGTTTGAGGTGCCTACTGCCTTCGCTTCAGTGCCTAGGAGGAGACGCCGGGCATCGGTGGCGGAGGCCTTGCCTCAAAATGCTTGGGTGCAACATATTCAGGGACCTAGCACCTTGCAAATGCTCTTGGACATTGCGCATATTTGCGACCTGATTGAAGAAGTTGAGCTTTCCACCGTTCCTGACACTTTCTGCTTGACCCTCTCACCTGACCTCCGGTATTCCTCTGCCTCAGCTTATGGTGCAATGTTCTTTGGTTCATCTCCGGTGTTTGGAGCCAAGTACATCTGGAAAACTAGGGCACCGCCGAGGGTGCGCTTCTTCTTTTGGTTGGTGATGCATAATCGGTGCTGGACTGCTATTCGCCGCTTCCGTCATGGATTGCAAGAGTCAAACTTGTGCATCGTCTGTGATCAACATCCAGAGACTATAGATCATATACTGATGGGTTGCGGCTACAGTCAACAGGTCTAGCTTACTTGCCTGGCAAGGGTGTACTTTCATCTTGATGTGCAACTTCGAGGAGGCCCATTTCTGGAATGGTGGATTACGTCAAGGAAGCTCATTCCGAAGTTCTTCCGGAAGGGCTTCGACTCCTTCGTTCTTCTCATCGGATGGTGCTTGTGGAAGGAAAGAAATGCCAGGACTTTCCAGGTGCGTGCCAGCACGGCAGACGTGCTCGCCTTATTGATCATGGAGGAAGACGAGACTTGGTGTGTGGCTGGGAACGCCCACCTGTCCACTTTGCTGGCGCGGGCACTAGGATGACCCCTGGGGCTGCTTGCTATTGCTGGAAAGTTCAAGTTTGTTAAAATGTAGTGTGTTGCTTTGGATCCAGTAGAAATAGGTCTCCCTTTCACTTAAGTGCCAAGTTTCTCCTTGGTTGTAACCTGACTTCTTTCGTCTTAATGAAATACGCGCATAAGCGTGCTCTCAAAAAAAAAAAAAAAAAGAAGAAGCTGGTTTTTGCTGACATGGTGATAGTTTTGCCATGTAAGATGGGTTTATATTGTACACAACCATCCAGCACAATCCTTTTTTTTTTCCTGATCAAAGTGATGCAATCTGAAGTGTCTCTATGATTCAACGGCATGATAACATAGAGCGTTGGTTCCATGATAAAAAGTGCTGGATTGTGTGACTTACTATTTTCTACTTTGCTGATTGCTTTTAAGAAACTACAAATCTGTATCGCCACTTTTTTTATTTGTGTGACAATGCATGTGCTTTTCTTTTTTGAGGGAAATTTGTGTTCCCTCTTGGAGCTTAAGCTTCCATGTTTGCTCTTTAGTACATGTTGTCTGATTGTCTCAAATGTGTTCGGACTTTGAATGATGGAGACATGGCATTTTGTCCTAGTTATGTTATCTTGTCTGGTTCAGTTTTTGGTAAAGGGACAATGCATTGACAGTACTAATCCTAGACATCTTTTACTAAAATTAGTAAAATTATTTGTGAAAAAAATAGAAGATTATGTGAGCATAGGTAGCTTGTTTTTGAATAATACCATTTTTAGATCCCTATTACAATATTAGTCCAACTGTCATTTTAGTTCCCTTTTACAATATTAGACCTACTGTGACTATATTTTCATGACATGTTGTTTGATGTGTGTAGGACTGCATGCAGCACCTGTCTACTAGCAGCTAATATAACTCCAATTTACAGCAAGGTAAATAGTACAAACTTATGGCTATTTACAGGCACTATGGCTATTTATCTTGCCCCACTTCTTTAGTATAAACCTATAGCTAGCATCTGGCATTCATGTGGACACTGAAGCTAGCAGTTTTCGTTTTTGTTCAGACTTAAACTGTTGGATTGTGGTAAATGAAGGTAGCCTTAGTTGCATTATCAAAAAAAAGTATTGAGTCAATTAATTTCTTTTATTTCTCTATGCTGAGCTCTGGACTGGATAGTTACACTCTTGATCTGTCTAGAGTTCACTTTAATGTTCTGTTGATGACTATGAACATAACTAGCTACCTTTTTTTTGCATGGTTAATACATAATCCAATATTATGTACACCTTAGCTTTCAGCTAAAAATTAATAGCACCTTTGGGAACATGTACTGATTATAGATTACCTAATAAAATGTTTTCATATGTGAAGCTTTGCTTGCTTGATCATCTCACTATTTTGCGTTCTATTGAAATCCCAAGTTCATGAAAGCTTGCTCTAAGTATAGGCATGTGTTGTATTCTGGAATCTAGTTGGCCACTTCTGCAAAAGAAACAGAGCAGATAATGAATGGCATGTTTAACTTGTATCAGGGGACAACATATTTGAGGGCAGTGCAATGCTCAGAGCAATCAGCCCTGCTATCACCGATGTAAGTGAAGTTCACATAGTACTGTACATTAGACTGAAAATTCCTTAGTGTATGCCTGATGTAGTATGTACACTAGACTGAAATTTTGGCTTAGCTTGCCTACACTAGACTGAACATATTTGTGTTGACTAGCTGCTTGATTCTGACCTTTATCATTTTGCTCCTAGAACAAGTGATCCGCCCTGCATTCCCTGCCTCTTATGTGGTCTCTGTGATATTTTGTCATGATACAGTTCTCTAGTGACCTTATTTAACTCTTCCTATGCATGTTTATTCTTTTTTTTTGGTAGAAATATTTTCTAAGATTTGCAGTGACTAAGTTTTCCATTATGTTACTCCTTTGTTGGTTGATCTAGATCTTACACCTGCTTCATAGGCACGATAGTTCAACAAAAGTTCTAATGTAACATCCTCTTTGGCTTGATGTGTTTTTGTTCACTTAAGTTCCTGGCTATCTGTTGCTGCCATTTTAACCATGTAGAGCCCTTCACATATAGGTGCTCTCTATCAAACCACGGACTAAACTGATGAAGCAGCCTACTTGGGGTCTTTGCTGAGAAAGAATCAGTAAGTTTTTCGCTTGTACAGAGATGTCAACATGAATTTCCTTACCTGCGGGCTGTGATTTGTCTTTATTCGAATCAGATTCAACCATTTAGATGGACTGCTATTTTGCCTAAGTTCCATTGTATTGGAGGGCCCTCCACTTTGAAGTAATGTAGAAAAGAAGAATTAAAATTAGGAGTTAGGAACTTCTCTGTGTCCTTCCTACTGTTTGCTGGAACAAGAAAAATATTTGGTGGCTATTATTTTTGAAAGCTTAAAACGTTCATGGTATGTGCTGTGATGATGGAACTTATGTTTATGTAAATTTGACGATGGAACTTTTGTTTATTTGCTGTGATGTGGTCGGATTTGATATTATATATCTGTTGTTTTGTGGTTATATTGGATCTAAAATTATATCTGTTGTGCTGTGATGCGGCTCTAGATTGAAAATTTATTTGCAAAGATTTTTTTTTAAAAAAAGCATATAAAATTTCTTTGCCGAGTGCCCGAGCGGGGGCACTCGGCAAAGAATTCTTTTTTAAAAAGTAAAAATACTTTGCCGAGTGCCAAGGCCAGGGGCACTCGGCAAATAATTTTCTAAAAAATAAAAAAAACTTTGCCGAGTGCCGGGACCATGGCACTCGGCAAAGTAGGTTTTAAAAAAAAAAAAAACTTTACCGAGTGCCGTCGGGCACTCGGCAAATGTTGTTAAAAAATAAAAACAATTTTGCCGAGTGTCGGGCTGGCACTCGGCAAAATTTGTGTTAATGGCCGGCGGCGTGATGGTGCAAAAATTTTGCCGAGTGCTTTCCTTAGCACTCGGCAAAATATTTGCCCCGAGAAAAAGCACTCGGCAAAGTTTCTTTACCGAGCCGTTTTTTGCCGAGTGCACTTTGCTGAGTGCTACACTCGGCAAAGACTTTGCCGAGTGTAAAAGGCCTCTTTGCCGAGTGTTTTGGCACTCGGCAAAGTCTGTCTGTGCAGTAGTGTTGAGTCACTTTCTCATTAGACTAGATCTAATCTCAGACTAGTCGGTAAGTGATTTTAGCTAGTCTCGTTTGGTCCACCAGCGCTTACCGGCCAGCGATTCAACAGTGTTTTTCTCTCACAACAAATCAGCATCAGCGACAACCAGCCAGCCAGAAACGACCAAACGAACAGGGCATAGATTGAAAAGGTATAAAAATTATATGGCCTATCAACGTTAAATCTTTTCTACACCCGCAGATTACGTATACGGAAATAGAGGTCTCCGGCGTGCACAGAAAAATAATTAGGCGTCTGAGAGGGGAAGTTTCACCGACACATGAACATGATATAGCAAAATTAAGTGTACATATATACTGTAGCAGTGTAGCGTGTCACCTTGCATCTTGTAAACCCAAGTGACTGCCTGCGTAGATACTAACTGTCCCAAGACGAAGAGGTCTCGACATCACCCACGCCCAAGCGTCCACTACTAAAAAAAACCCCCCGTAACTACGCTATATTTATAACGTCATCAAAAGCGTCTCTATGTTGGCACATAAAGGCATTATTTAGCACGATTTCGAGAACGCATCTAAGTGTCACGATATTTAACACGCTTTCTACGTTAAGAGATATGTAGACACATTTTTTAACACGCTTTAGAAATCGTATTAAAATGACACAAAGTTAGCCACGTTTTCAACCGTCAATGACATCTACACACGTTGTAAAGCGCTCTCAAAATCGTCTATAGGCACCTAGAAATGCTTTTTGACATGCAACTAAAAACGTATAAAGTTGACACATAATTGAACATGCTTTTAACCGTGAGTAGCATAAAGATATGTTGTAAAGCATCTCAAATAACCGCCCTTATGCACATAGAGAGGTTTTTTTTATATGCGAAACCAGAATATTTCTAGTTGACATGAAATTAGATATGCTTTTAATATTACTAGCTGGTAGAGACATTTTAATGTGTACTTGAAATTTGTCCTTAACCACGTTGACGTTTTTTATTTGAAATTAAAAATGTGTGACCTACCAAGGAGGGCTTTGAGTTGACGTGGCATATTACACCAAAGTTGATGTGATATATCTTCCAATAGAGCTGACGTAGCATATATTCTTTAATTAAAAATACTAGTAGGAAAAATAAAATAAAAAAGTGTGAAAATATATCAAACTTCAGACTCGAACCAAGCACTTGAGGACTAAGATGAACATGTCTTACCATTGTGTCATTCATTGTGTAAGGTGGAGTTAATTTTTTATTTGTTAGTATGAGTCATGTATGAAAAAGAAAAGAGGCGGCTCAATTTTTGGCGTTGCTCCAATTTTTTGTCATCCTTTTTAACTTTGAATTTATTTAAAAAAGAAGCAATTGGGGCTGCGCTATTTTTATTTTAAAGAGAAACGCATATTAAATCATTAGATATATATGTGCAATAAAAAAGAATGCTTTTGAAGACGAGAAAACAAGACCACTTGAAAACCACTCTCCCACGTTAACCAATTGAGATGCTTAATATGTTATGCTAGATGGCTTCACTAATATAATTATTATTGCTATCGATGAACAGATGTTAGTCTTACCATATACTCCCTCCGTTCCCTTTAAATTGTGGCTGGGTAGATAGCACAAGAATTAGGCAATAACCTGAACACCCCTGACAAGACGTTGCACCTCTTCTCTTTTTTATTTAGGCCAGAATTTTGTGTCATGGGGAGGGGAAAGATAAGACTACTTCGTGAGTGCATACGCTCGGTGCCGTATAGGTCTATAGCTATGGCATAGCGATTCGTAGGGAACGACGATTATTTGTGTCATGGGGAGGGGAAGGATAAGACTACTTCGTGAGTGCACACGCTCGGTGCGGTATAGGTCTATAGCTATGGCCTAGCGATTCGTAGGGAACGACGATTATTTGGGGATACACTACTGTTGCTCCAACGACAACTAAAAGGGGACGGTGGCAATATTGTTCAATTATAGCAGGACGTTGTATCATTTGTAGCAGCTCGCGTTACTTTGCCTCACTAATTTAGCAAATAATAACATATTGAATTTTTGCAACAACTTAAAATTATATAACTTTCACTACGTTAGCTGATTTTTTTTCTACAGAGGTGAACTAATATGTGTGAGTGCTACTGCCGTCACGTATTAAAAAAATTGTTGTCTACAGGCGTCTCATGCATAATAGGACGGACAGGGCTGTTGTAGATGATGTGAATACATATGACTTCCCTGTCGGTTTTGGCTTATTAGGTCCATCCACCAAAAAGCATCTCTCTTTTTTCTTAACAAAATACATGCATGCTTAAGGTATTTTATAAGTATTTTAGATTGTAGCAATTTTTATCCCAATCGGTAGAATAAATTGTCGGGTGAAGAAATGAACAAAATAAAAGTATTAGATCTTGATGAGTTCTACAATTTTTATGTTTATGATTTATTTAGCTGAAATTATTTGATGTTTCAATGTATTGTTTATAGTTTTTTTTGAAACTCAAATTTTGCAATGTTTATAAGAAAAAGATGAAGAAAATAATAGCAGTAAGAACACAATTACTTGATATAGCATAACTTTAGAAACTTTTAGGAAAAGACTATCACATTTGGATTTAGTATAAGGGATAAAAACTAGTTACAAGTTTTATCCACATATTAGAAAGAGAAATCAGAGTTTATCAACATTTTACAATATTTTAAAATCTACCTTTTTATTTTAGTCCTTTCTGTATCCGAGACGGTTTGAAAAATTTGAATTTTAGTACCTAATTTTATTACCAAATAATTCTCCAGGAATACTTTTGTCCCCTTGTGTTAAATTATATTTAATATGAAACTAAAAATATATTGAAAATATAATATAATATTCATTTGTAGATGGCTGAGTAATGCACCTTACCTGTCTACGTATATATATATCAGATACCGTGACATGAGAAAATTGAAATGGTACGAAGTAAAGGAGGGAGCTGGTAAAATGGCGCCGCGCGCGTTCTTTGGCTTCCCTCCACTTTTTTCTCAAGCAAATCCGTTTCCCTCCACTTTTTTCTCAAACAAATCGGTTTCCCTCCATCTTTTGGCCGCCACAAATTGCAAACCGTAGTAGTAGTGGGGTGCCTAATAATAGTACGTAACCCCACCTTCCATAGAGATTAAAGAGGAGTCGTGTAACAAAAAATAGTATTTCACTATTTTGCTAACTGTCAGATCCTTATTCCACGCAATAAAGATCGTGGGTTCCATCCACCCATCGCACAACTCCACATCTCGCCTGTGTCTGCTCCAGGATCTTCAAAGCGACGCCGCAGGCCCTAGACGGACGGGCAGCGCCATGGCAGGACATCGATCTGCAGGAGCAGGACCAGCAGGGTGGCCACGACAGAGACTAGGTGCAGTTACGCCATGTTCTTGCATGCATCAATTGATTAGGTTTGGCTACATTTTCTAGATTTTCCTGCTGAAGATTCTAGAGCATTCTCCTACGGCGCATTGATTCGTGGTGTTTGATCCATTTGTCTCAGCAGCGCTCGCCGGCTAGTCCAAGTGTACTTGGATATTCCTATTTTAGTTGCCCAAATTGGTGAGTGCCAAATTCACTATTTGTCATTGTAGCGGCACTGTTCTGTAGCATTTCGTTTGTATTTAGTGAAAGTTATCCAAACATTTGACTAATTCGTCTCGCAAAGTACAACCAAACTGTACAATTAGTTTTTGATTTCATCTATATTTAGTACTCCATACATGTACTGATATTTTGATATGATAGGGAATCTTCTTTTTGCATAGTGAAAGTGGGTGCCAAATTTGGGAACAAAACAAGGCCTATGCCCACCCGCCGTCGGTTGATGATCCGCACTGCCGCAGTCTTCTACTCGGACGACCACGCCTCCACCGTGGTGAGCCACTATCAAATCCCACATTTGTTCTTTCTTAATGTGTACGAGTTGATTAACTGCCGACCGGAGGAGGATCTGCCACTACTGTTTCGCCATGGTCTAAAATTAAGTCCGAACTCTCGTCGTGCTGTTAGGAGCCAATCAGGCTGCCTGCTACCCTTCTTCACTTCTTCTTAATTAATCGCTGTGTTTCTTCCTTTCAGCTTTGAT
Source organism: Themeda triandra (assembly GCA_018135685.1). Lineage (NCBI taxonomy): Eukaryota > Viridiplantae > Streptophyta > Magnoliopsida > Poales > Poaceae > Themeda > Themeda triandra. The sequence continues at coordinate 1,505,048 of JAENPR010000038.1, forward strand.
GATCATCGGTGTTCAGCATGGACAGTCAAAGTGCACAAGGCACAACAAGGTTTCTACTCATTAGATTATTGTAGGAATGTTTTTGCGCACTCTATATTGTTTTATTTTAATTTAGATTTTTCCATGAACAAAAGATTGAAATGGAATTGAAACATTATAATATGATGAATTCCAAGGGAGAAGGTTTTAACGAGAGAGGGAGGCAGCCGTGCTCTTTGGAATCTATTTTAATATTTCCTAGCATGTACTCCTGTTGTGGGTTTTTGACCTTGTTTCCATAGCATCTTGAAAATTGAGTTATTCATGTAAGTCATGTTCTATTGTAGATGAGAAAGCTGAAAGCTCGTCTTGTACCTGCAACAAGTTGGTACCTGAAGCACATGGACAAAGCTAGATGGAAAGCAAAGTAGAAATTTTAATGTGAATAAAATAGGTTTTAGTTGTTACAAAAAAGTATGTAAGTAATATTTGTATGGCATTGCCATGTTGTTTATGCTTCTTTGTAAATACAATTTTTAGTTGAGTAATGGACATGTTAGCTATGTAGTTAGTTAGATTCTTATGTTTTGTCAAGGCCACATGCAATATACTTGATGGTTCACTTCCCATCATTAATCATAAAGAATAGAAAATAAAATAATATGAATCTAATTTCTACATTCATCTCGATGCAATATATATACAATTAAAATACATTTTTTTGTTGGGAAGTTTTAAAACATTACGATATAACGTGTCTATACTACTCTACACACAAAATAAATACGTATGTACTAAATCATTTCTATAGATATTAATACAACCTATGATGTTACTATACAACGTATCGAACTATGTAGACACGCAATAAAGACGTGGCTACAATATCATATCTACTTTTGTTGACACGTGTTTAGACGTTACTATAAAACATGTCATATGCCACATCACCTCTCCACGTCAGCTGCCACATCATCCCTCCACGTCACCGTTCCGCGTTGCCCACCACATCATCTTTCACATCACATACTACATCGTCTCTATATTGCTTAATGCGTAATAACGCGTCACTACATAATGTGAATATAGCAGTAGACACGAATTATAAATGTATCTACAATATTGTCTCTACAGATTTTCACACGTTGTGAAACGTTTCTATAAGACGTAACTACACTAATACACACGTCTTATATGTGTATCTATAAAAGCGTATCAATATATTTAGACATGCATGTAACGTGTCTATCAAACGTCTATTCACTTTATAGATACACTTATGGAAATCGTCTCTACAAAGCCAGACATGGTCCATGCGAAGACGTTTCTAACACGCTTTTATAAAGCGTGCCTACACCCTTATAGAGACGAATAAAAGCGTGTCTAGTGTCTAAAAAAGGCGTAGCTATAGGGGGGTCATATATGGCCAACACATATCCGCGTCATTGCCTCACTACCAACCTCCCGTCATCTAGCACAAACAATGGCTTTAGACGGCGCAGATATGACGGCACGATGGAATAAACCGAAATGCTACATTCTTTCACCCATACGCCTCTCTCAAAGTCAGTCAGAATCCATAGGTGAGTCGTCAAATCAGAGTAGTAGTCCACCAGAACTATAGAGCCTTTCAGCTCAGCCAAAGCAAGTATAACGCCCTAATTTTCAGTTTTCAAAAGTGAAGTTAAGTTGCTTTAAATTCTGTTTATAGGTCTTTTATTCTTAGGAGGGTAATTAATTTTTCTAGAAAGGATTAAAATCAACTCTAAGGTAGAAACCTTGTATTGTTGCATTCATGCTGCTGCACGGTTTTTGATTGACTTGTTTGAGCTATTTGACTAACTTTAGTTTTGGCTCTTAACCCCTAACTAGCTCTAACTCACCCCCTTCTAATTCCTAGGCTAACCAAACCTAGCCTAACTACCCTTAGGACCTCACTACCTAACCTAGGTGGGCCCTAGTAGGCCCTGGCCGACCCTGGCCAACCCTGGCCAGCCATAGCCAACCAGAGCAGGCCATGGCCAACCCTGGCCAGCCATGGCCGGCCAGCAGCAAGCAGCAGCAAGCCACAAGTGGCCATGGGCCAGCGCAGCAGCCAGGTCAGCGCAGCCGCGAGCCAGCAGCCGCCGGGCCAGCCCGCGAGCCAGCCAGGCCGCCAGCGCAGCAGCCCCGCCAACTCGGCAGGCCGAGCCCAGCGCCACGGCCCGCTGCAGCCGCGCCCCGCCCCTTTCCCGCTTCCGGCCGCAAGGCCTGTTAGGCGGCCCAACAAGGCCGGCCCATCGGCCGAGCCACGGCCTGCTCCCGCGCTCGCCCGCGCCCTGGCGTCGACAGGCGGGGCCCGCATGTCAGCCCCGCCACCAAGCCGGACTCGGCCTCTCGCACCGCACCGCACGCCTCCGCTTCAGGCGCGCGAACGTAGGTTCGCTGGCTCGGGCCCACAGCCCCGCGCGCCTATAAGAAGAGAGCGCCGCCACCCAGGGCCCCTTCCGCAACCCTAGCCGCCGCCACTCGGTTTCGCCGCCGCGAAACCCTAGCTCGAAGCTCGCGCCGCCGCCGCCTTCGTCTCGACGTTCATGCCGCCGTCGGTCAAGGTGAGCCGCTCCCCGGGATTCGCCGTACCACGAGCGACGTGATGGTGCCTATCGCGGTCGCCCTAGCCGCCTCCAAGCGCTGTTACGCGCCGCCGACGTCCCGCCGCCGGCGAGGTTCCGCCCCGCCGCGACGTCCCGCCGCCTCGGACGCCAATCGCCGCGGCCGTCGCATGCATCGAGTGCGCGCGTGCGCACGCTACGCGAGGGTGCGCTCACCTTGGCCCCTCATGGCCCGTAGCGCCGCCGCGCCGAGGTCGCGCGCTGGCGACCATGGCCTCGGTCGCCGGTCGACCGCCGCCGGTCCACCGTGGACCCGTGGACTCAGTCCACAGGCTCGGTCCACGGCCGGTCCACGGGCCCAGCCAACCCCGCGCCGCCGCGTGGCCGTCGACGCGGTCAACGCCGACGCCGCCGGAACTTTTGTAGAAAGGCCCTCGGCCTTTCCACTAATTGCAGATCGGTCCATTTCAGTTCAAATTTAATTACGAATTAATCCAGTTTTCTGCAGATTAACCCCTAGACTTGCATAGGCCATAACTTCCTCGTTTTAACTCCGTTTTCAGTGATTTAATACTTGTTGGAATCGTCTCGACGAGTAGAATCTTTCTATTCTATTGTTTACTGCAGATTACTTGTTTTGGTGTACTGTTCTGATTAGAATATATTTGCTTGCATGTTTTGCTCGTGTGCTTGATTGCGACGAATAGAGAACGCGCCGTGGGTGAAGGAGGAACCAGAGGACCCCGCTCAGTTCGACCTCAACCAAGGCAAGTATAGGACCCTTTGAACATATTGATCCCATGAACATTAATAACTGCATGCATGTGTTTAATACACTAAACCTAAGGACATACTAGCCACCACTATCCAGATATCACCCATGGGGGTTTGTAGCTAGGATGTAGGTCTGCTAGTGCTCCGCTCATCTACTCACTAAGATTGTACTTGTTAATCTTGCTTTTCATTAATGTAAGGCTGTTGGTTATGGCTGCGGCCATGGAGATGTTTTGGCGGTGCTGTGATGCATCGCCGTTGTGGGAAGCAAGGGAGACACGGGTGTTGGCGGTTGCCCGTGTAGACGGGGTCGTCCGTGTCTACCCTTTAAGGACCCTCTCATGGAGCGGCAATCTAGGATATTCCGTACAACTCTAGGCTAATGGGCTCTTGCTTGGCCAATTACCAGGACCACCACTAGTAGGGTGGGTAGCATACCTGGACTGGTACCTGGATTGGCGAAAAGTGTGATTCAAGTTCTAGTAGTGGTGGGTCGGGAGTGGCCGCCCTGTGCTTGCATCATAACTAGCGGGCTACCACTGCTAGTGGCCCTGCGAATAGCCTTGTTGTGACCCCTACCAGCATGTGTTGGTAATGGGCTAAGAGGTCAACGGGCCTCGGGCGAGAAGGGTAATCACAAACTGGAGATAAAGAGTACACCTCTGCGTAGAGTCAACAATTGTCGGTGTTTCGTACCCCGGGGGGTATAACACCAACGAGTAAATTTCTATGCGTGCTCCCTAATCCGGATGGTGATGCAAGATGGACACAAGCGTTTATCCTGGTTCAGGCAAAGAATGCCCTACGTCCAGCAGTGGGGTGAGTTTTGTATTATCTTGCACCGGGATGCTTGTACGGGGGTGAATACAAGCGAGTCCCGAGACTTAGCGTGCTTGGAAATGTGTAGTGAATGAAGGCGTCCGAAAAACCTCCTTGGACTAGGCCCCGGCGTCCCCTTTTATAGGCTAAGAGGAGGCTCGGGAGTACGAGTAGATAGGACTATCGTGGCGTGACGTCGAGCTACATGCTCCGTGTCGAGTCGTCGAGATCAGACGCTCCGCTTGGTCGGGCTCGAGCCCGTAGCGGTATGGTCGACGATGGCCTCGTTCGTCCTTCTTGGTCGTGGGGCCGACGTAGTCGAGGTATGGCACCGTCGTAGTCGAGCACGTGCGCCGGGAACCCCGCGGTATGGTCGTCGAGGTGGGAAAACAGAGCTTTGTGTGTCCCTTGTTCTCGGGTTGCGTTCGTCACCACTCCTCGAGTGGTTGGGAGCCGCCTCGAGGGGGCGTGATCCGAGCGACGGACGGGACGATGTAGTTGGTGGCATGCAGTGTTGACGATGGCGTCGGGGAGAGAGTGCCGCACGCGCCACGGCACCCGGCGTGGTGTAATAGTGCGGCTCGGGCACGCCTGAATCCGGGTATGGGCAAAGCGGAATAGGAGAAGCGACCGGCATACTTCTCACTATGCCGCGCACTGTAGCCATGAGGTTAGGCGGAGCAAGCATACTCCCGCTATTACATATCTGCAGCCATGTGCGTGCCTTTGGATAGGTAATGATTGTGGGCGGACTCGAGCGGCCGCTCGCTCGGCGTTTTCCGTCCCGCTCGAGCGGTCGCTCGCTCGAGCGGTTTACGTCATCGTCTCGGCGATCGCACGCTCGAGCGGTTTCCGTAATTCTTTTCTCGAGCGGGTGAGCGGCCGTGGCTTGAGCCGGCGGGTCTCGAGGCCTTGCGGGCCGGTAGTGGGCCGGCCCGGCGTGAGGAGGATTGGGGTTTCTCTGGTTAATTCTTGGGAGATTTAAAGGTAAGACGGGTTGGGTCATTTTCCTCTAACGTATCGATTTAGGACCCCTAATCTAGGTACCCGACAAGAGCCCGAGCCCTTGTTTGATTGTGAAACTTCAAACAAGGGATCATGAAGTGGAGTTAAAGTACCTAGAGTTGGGATTATTGTCGGTATTTCGAGGAGTCATTTCGTCCTTTCTCCGTGGGGGCGCGCGAGCGTCCCCGCGGGTAGTTTCGAGGCCCCGGAGGAGTGAGGCATTCCTCCGGGGGCTTTGAAATGAACGATTTTGGGCAAGGGTATTATTAACTGGAGTTGTGGTATCTCGAGGCGTAAGATTTCTCGCTCGCTGTTCGAGCCCCGAGTTTTTCCCGCTCCTCCCGTGTCGAGGGAGGTTTTTTTGTATGACTCGAGCCCCCGTGCCCCAGATAGGTGGGCCGGAGTCGTGATCCGGGCCACGGATCTCTTGGATCAAATCCAAGTGACGAGGGGTCTGGCACTACTCGCGGTCGAGCGAGCGCCACACCCCTCTGTGAGCTGATGGCGGGTAGTCCAAGTGAGAGCTCGTCTCCTTTCGAGGGGAGACGGCTTCGTGGCCCGGGGGCGCCCTCATTGAAGCTGGGCTCTTAGTTTCCAGAGGACCGGTCCCGTTCGACGGGGCCGGCGGCTCGAGTGCCTCCCGTCGGCGGGATCTCTTAGATACATAGTGCCCGGCCTTGGACACGCCATCTGGGTTCGAGGGTTCGTTCTCGAGCGGAACTTTTCGAGGGTTCCTTCCCATTGGCGCCCTAACTCGGGTGCTCGAGGGCGGCCGTTCGAACCCGTCCGTGGGTCAGCCTCCGCTCCCTCGAGACTTACTTGTGGGACCGGAGTCCCCGGGTTTCTTACCGTGTAAGGGACCGTCCGTCGAGACGTCCCGTCATTGCGCTCATTTGATGCGCGTTTGTCCGTTGCAAGCGGCGCGCCTTTTTAGGTGGAAACCGGCGTATCGTGGTGATCGTGGCGACGGTTCCGCTCCACTCGCGTCGTGTGTGCCTAAAAAGTAGGTGACGGTTTGTCGGGGCATTTAATGCGGTTACCGTTTTTCGTCGAGTCCGCCGGGTGCGCGGCCGTTGGATGGCGTAACCGGGCCGTTGAACGTGGTTCACGCGGATCATCTTGGGCTCTATAAATATGGAGGGAGCGGGCTCGGTTCTTCTTCCCGCAATCTTGCCTTCCTCGCCGCCTACGCCAGCCAGGTTGTGCTCGTCTTAGATCCACCCGCGCCGCCGTCTTCCGCATCGCGTTGCCGCCACCGCCCGTGACCGCCACGCCATTCTAGCCCGTGACCGCTTACATTCTCTCGCGCCACCGTTCAGCGCCACCGCCGCTTTCGTTGCGCCGCCGCCGTTGCTCTCCCCGTTCCACTCCCGTCACTTGTCATGGGGAGGTCATCCAAGAAGACGGCCGAGCTCCGGCCGGGCGGCGGCGGTAAAGGCAAGGGCAAGGGCAGGGCAAGGGCGCCGCCAAGCCTTCGTGCCGGTGGTGATGGCGGACGCGCTCCGTGGCCTCGGCCTACGGTGACCGAGGGAATGCCGCTCAATCCGGTGAACGGCGGATTACTTCCGCCTAATCCGGCGGAGGGGTTACCCGAGTGGAGGGTGCCGGACGACGGCGACCTCGAGCCCAATCCCCCGCGGGGGCTACATTCGAGCTTCATCGGGTTCCACCCGGGGACTTGGTGCGCGGCCGAGCCGCTTCATGCGGGCGCTCCCCACCATTTCGGGGTCGAGCTCCAGCATTTCAACCCCAATTCCATCTCGCTCGCGGCTACCTATGCCGCCGTGTGCGAGGGATATTTGGGGATGGCGCCGCAGTGGGACCTGTTCACCCACGTCTTCAAGGCGACGCTTTTCACCAAGGCGGTGAAGAGCAAGAAGGCCGCCGACGACGACGGTGGTGATGATGACGAGGAGGAGGAGGAGAACGAGGAGGACAATGAGGAAGAGGAGGAGGAGAAGGAGAAGGAGGAGGAGGTGCAGCCGAAGATCCGCCGCTATGTTCGAGCGGGTTCCTGCTCGCTCGGGCTGAAGAGGAAGGAATGCTGGTTGTCCGGCACGTGGTCGTCGAACAACGCCAACTGGGATCGAGAATGGTTCTACCTCCGCAACGAGGGGGGCCTCTTCCCGGAATATACCGGTGCAGTGCTAACCGAGCCCGGCTTCAACTGGGCGCATGGCCAGCCGGCGGCGCGCCAGCCCCGTATGAACTCTTTGCTCGACGCCATCTCGAGCCTGCGCAACCGGAGGTCCGGCAACTTCTTCCTCAACATCGCGCATGTGGTGGCCGAGTTCCACAGCCGCCGGGTGCTTCCGCTCGCCGAGCGTCCGCTGCGGCTCGACCAGATGACGGAGGACGCCGACCCTGCGGCGCTTGCAGCCAGCGGGATGTCGACGAGCCTCTCCGGTCGCTACGATCGTGGCTCGGGTGCGCGACGCGATCGACGGGGGAGGAACTTTGGCGAGAACCAAGTCGGCCTCTTCCGCATGCGCCCGGAGTACAACCTGCTCGGCTTCGTAAGTTTTCTCGAGATCCTCTCTTCGTCGTTTCTTTTACTTGAGCAATTCTTATCGAAGCCTGCTCTTTTGTCCAGAACATCAACGATCACGCGGAGTCGAGGCCTCCGGTGAAGGAGGACGCGCCCGACCGCGAGGTAAGACGCTTGAGGGGTGAGCGAGCACATACCGCCGTGGTCTCGAGGAGGGAGGAGAAGGCGCAGAAAGCCCTTGCGCTAGAGGAGAAGGAGAAGCGCAAGGCTAGGCGCCGCCGGGAACGTGAAATACGCCTGGCGGCGGACCCGACCGACTGGACCCCCAGTCTCGAGTCGTCCGATGAGGACGAGGAGGAAGATGACGATGACGATGATGACGAGGCGACCGTCAGTGATGACGCCGTCGTCGCTCAAGCCCTGACGCTTGCTCGCTCTCGCGTGCGGAGCCAACGTTGGCGCCGAGCCTTCTCGCGCGACGACTCGTCGCTCGTTCGAGCGGGTCGCGGGGAGGGTCGTCGAGCCGCGGTGCTCGAGCGCCGTCGTCGGCCCAACGGGGGCAACGGGGTGGGGCGTCCCAATACTCCAGCCGCCGCACTCGCTCGTCGTCGCCGGCTCAAGCAGGGCGGCGGGAGGAGTCGCCCCGTCCTTCTAGCCATGGCGGGCGGGTGCCGTCTCCGGCGCGGCAGGCGCCGTCTCCGACGCGGCGGGAATCTTCCTCCCGCCACCGTTCCTCTTCAACGGGCGCGCATACTCGGCAGCAGGAGGCTGCAAATGTGCGCACTTCATCTTCTGCACAGTCCGGCGAGCATCGCCGGGCTCCTTCTAGCGACCGCCGGGCGGAGCGGATCCCGACTCGCGGGTCCCAGGATCCAGTGAGGGACGCGTGCCCGAGCCGCCCAAGGAATCGGCTAAACGGGAGCGGCCGCCGGGGTCTCGAAGCCCTCGAGCGGCACAAGCGGCGGGCTCGAGGCCCCCAAGTCCTCGAGTGACTCGAGGGGGGCAACTGAGGCTCGGAAGCCCCCGAGCGCTCCGAGCAAGCCAAGCGGCTTGAGCAGCGCTACTCCGACCGCAGGGTAAGTCTCCTGGTCGACCTACTCCCTAATGCATTGTTTTGTTTGTGTGCGAGTATTTTGTCACAATGATTTTTTGTTTTTCTCTTTCTTCCAGGACTAAGCGTTCCCTGCAGTCCTTGCCATCCCTCCCTTCCATGGTGCCTACTAAGAGGCTGAGGACCACGGGAGGGTCGAGCGGCACCCCGTCGATGCCAGGTGGAGTGACTCTCCCTCCCTCTACTCCCATTTGGTTAGAGCGGGCCAAGGATGCGCTCAAGCGCGGCGGTCCCGATGGCGCCCGCATCCGTGTAGGTGCCGGGGTCGTGGCCAAGGGCGCGGAGGAGAAGGACGCCCCCACCACCACGGCCTTGACCGCCGTCCCGCTCGAGACCCCGGCATCGTCGCGCGCCCCAGGTGACGCGGCGGCGGGCGAGCAAAGGGCAATGGTGTCGAGCCGGCGACGGGCCGGATCGGAGCAGCCCGGCCCATCGCGCTCGAGGAGAGTCCGGGCTCGGGCGCCCAGTCTTCCTGGCCAGTCGGCCTGCGCCAGCTCGAGGAGGAGCGCAGGGAGAAGGAGGGGGAGGAGACGCCGCGCCCGCCGACCGGCCCGTGGGAGATGTGGAGATGCAGGAGGCGGGACCGGTGCCTGAGCTTCAGCCGAGCCGGGTCTCCACCCCTCCTCGGGACATGGAGGTCGAGTCCTCAGCTGGGCAACGGGTTGAGGAGGGTGAGGCCCAGGCTGCCGTTCGAGAGGATGCGCTCGAGGAGCACCCTGCTGCCACACCGGAGGGTGAGAAGGCGGGGGAGCCGGTGGCGCAGCAGGTGGGACCGGTGGTGCAGCCTGCCGCTGCTGGCATCGAGGAGATCCAGCCGCAAGTGGAGCGGCGGGCCGAGCAAGAGGAGCGGCACCGGAGGTGGGGGCGGCGGCGGAGCCGCCCGCCGCCGTAGGCGGCGATGAGCACCGTGGCGGCGATCAAAGGGAGGAGCGACACGAGGGCACCGCGGCGCCACATCGGTGCGCCGCCGCTACGCCGGCCGCGGTTCGGGGAGGTCGTGGTGCCTCACCTCGTGCCCGACTCGACGACGGGCGAGGTGGAGTTCACCGTTATGTCCGAGGCCGACCACTGGGAGGAGGCCCAGAGGAGGCAGACGGCGGCAGCCATCGTTGACGGCCATATGCGGTCGGTTGGTCTCGGACCCGTTGAGCCCTCCGATGCCTCTATTGAAGAACGGAGGAGGTTTGAGGCGCGGGTGCTCGCCCAGGAGGCGTCCTCTTCCCAGGGCCTGCCGCAACGTCCGACTGCCCTGGCTGAGCGGGTGGTGACGGCGGGCGTCGATTTGGAGGCAGTGAGGAGACTCCACTCCTCCGTCGACAAGGAGATGCGGGAGGAATTCCCTTTGTGGGAAAGGCCGCCGCTGGTGCTCCCGACCCTCTCGACCACGAGGCCCTGCGATCGTGATGAACGATCGAGGGAGCTCGAGGCGCATATGGAGGCCGAGGAGCGCCGTCGTGGCTTGAACACGCTCCGAAGGCCGCTACGTCGCTCGTCTCCGAGGACTCGCCCCGGCTTTCTTACGTAAGTACCTTCGAGCACGACCCCCTTTTATTTGTGTTTGACTTATCGCTACTTGTATTTGACTTTTCCTTTCGTGGCTTAGACGGCGCAAAGCTGTTCATACGCCAAGTCGGTTCACATCCGCGCTCTCGTGAGAGTGAGGACGAGATCCGGCGGTATGTGCGCTGGGGCGGGATCGAGGCGTAGCCGCACCGGTCCGCACGGCTTCTTCGAGAGGCCAACGCCGCCCGGACGCCGCCAAGGAGGATGCCAAGAAAGCCCACGACGAACTCGCTCGAGTGGCGCAGAGGCCGGCGGCGCAGGCAGAGGAGGAGAAGCTCGCTCGAGCCGCGCAGAGGCCGAGACGCTCGTCGGAATTATGCGCAGCCGCATGCGGCCTTCGAGCAGCTCAAGCGGAGACGCGGCTACCGCGCATTTGCCGGGCTACAAGGCCAAGCGGCGGGACATGGAGCAGCTCCGAAGGAGAAGGCCGGCGTCGAGGCCTACGTGAAGGAGCTCCGTGCCTCGGTCACCCGAGTGGCTGCCGAAAAAGAGGCCCTTGCTAGCGCGCTTGAAGCGGAGAAAGAGCGGGCCAGCGGTCTCCAGACGGAAACGGTAAATCTCCGCCTAGAGATGACGACGAAGGACCTTGCCATCCAGGGTGCCGGCAGGGCTTATGAGGAGCTGCGCGTGGAGAAACACGACGTCGAGCGCGTCCTCCAGAGAAAAGAGGGTGAACTTACGCGGGCGCTCGATCGTGAGCAAAGGCTCTCGACCCGCTGCACTGGTGAGTGCTCGAGTCTTTTAGTCCTTTTTTGTGCGTGACTTATACGGGTTGCTCGAGTACCTGATTAAGTACTTGATTCTTGTCATCTTTTCGGGTTTGGAGGCGGACTCGGCGGGCGCGCGTGAGGACGCAAGGCGACCCAGGTGTTGCTTGATGGCGAGGTTTCGTCCAAGGCCCGCATCGCCGGCGCCATCGACACCCTCAGCGCCAACTCGGGCTTCGCGCCCGTGGTGGACGTCGAGGGGCCAGACGCCGGCCGTGGGTACGCCGACCGAGTCGTCGAGTTCGGCGCTTCTCTGCGGGGCCGTGTCCGAGATGCCCTCGTCTTCGCTGTGCGCCGGACGATGGCTATCTTCTACTCGGGGTTCAGCGTCTTGAGGAGGAGGCCGGACCGGGATGGAGGCCGTGGCGAGCGGCTTTGCCTACGTCGAGGGCGAGCAAGAAGGAGGGTCAACCCCGGATCGAGCGGCTCAAGGCCGAGGTGAAGAACCGGCGCCCGTCTTGGAGGCGATCTCGCTCGCATGAAGTCCTCCGCCGGGCGTAGAGTAGATCCCAACCGGACTGCGAGCCGTAATCCGGGCAACAAGGCCCTTGTAAGAAAACAAGTATTTTTGGTTATGGGAGTGGCCCAAGTGGCCTTGAACCGTCATACTTAGATGTTTATAATCGTTAATCGTTATGCTCTAGTTTTCTCCTCGCGCTTGATGTCATTTTCCACTTCCCGCCTTTACTTTGTTTTAGCTAAGCGTTGGCGCCGTGCTCGGACCATTTCGAGAGGGGATGAGTTAAGGTGCCGTAGCTCGAAGCGTGGGAAGCCTTGTGCTCGATCGCCCGGCTCGATGAGCTCGAGGTAACGCAAATACTTAGCTTTCGAAAAGTTTCGAGGCGAGGAGGGGAAAGATTACGTCGAGCACTGTTTCTGGAAAAACTAGGGGCGTTTTTTCGAGGACTTCAGGGGGGTTCCCCCCCTGGTCTAGCCCCCGAGGGGGGCTTGACTTTGTGGAAACAAAGTCGAGCCCACCTTGCGTATGAACAAAAAGTAAGAAATTGACTTATTTACTCATACGAGCGCTAAAATTTTAAGCGAAAATATGTACAAGGCATCGAGGCCTAGGAGAAAAAGCGACGTAGGCGTTCGATGTTCCACGCGTTGGTGAGGGTCGAGCCTTTTCCGTCGGCTAACTTGTACGTCCCCTGGTTTCAACACTTTGACCACGATGAACGGACCTTCCCGGGGAGGAGTCGGCTTGTGGCGCCCCTTGTTATCTTGGCGTCGACGGAGCACGAGATCACCGACGTTGAAATCCCTCTTGCGCACATTCTTTTCGTGATATTGCCGTAGCTTCGTTGGTAGCGCGAGAGTGTAGGAGCGCCGTGTCTCGAGCTTCTTCGGCTTGGTCGATGGCGTTCGCCGTCTTTCCAGCATTAGTCGCTCGTTGTAGGCCCCGAGTCGGGGACCCGTATTCGAGGTCGTGGGGAGGACGGCCTCGAGACCCATAGACCAAGAAGAACGGGGTGAACCCGGTGGCTCGACTCTCGTCGTCCGCAAACTCCACGGGACGAGATGGGAGTTCGATCACCCACTTGTTGCCGTGTTTGTTCAAGCGTTGGAAAATCCTTGGCTTTAGACCTTGCAAGATCATGCCATTTGCGCGCTCGACTTGGCCGTTAGTTCGAGGGTAGGCGGCGCCGACCAGTTCACACGGATGTGGTTCCGATCGCGAAGTCCAAGAACTTTTTGCCGTGAACCTGGGTGCCATTGTCGGTAATGATGATGTTAGGGACTCCGGCGATGGATGATGTCGGTGAAGAACTCGACCGCTCGCTCCGAGCGGATGTTAGTGATGGGCTTGGCCTCGATCCACTTGGTAAACTTATCGATGGCCACGAGCAAGTGGGTGTGGCCTCCCGTCGTCTTTTTGAGGGGTCCGACAGATCGAGCCCCCGGACCGCAAATGGCCATGTGAGGGGATCATCCGGAGCGCGTGTCTTTGGAAGATGCGTTTGCTTGGCGTAAAATTGGCATCCTTCACACGCTCGAACAAGCTTGATGGCGTCAACGGTTGCAGTGGGCCAGTAAAAGCCTCGCCGGAAAGCGTTCCCGACAAGGGCTCTTGGCGCGGCGTGGTGACCACAAGCTCCCGAGTGCATGTCTCTCGAGTAGCTTCCCGCCTTCCTCGATCGAGATGCACCGTTGGAGTACGCCGTTGGGCTCCGTCGATAGAGCTCTCGTCGTCCCCGTAAAGGACGTAAGTTTTGGCTCGACGAGCTAGTCGTCTCGCCCGGTTCGATCCCTCGCGCTCCCCTCGAATGAGATACTCGAGGAATGGTGCACGCCGGTCGGTTGGCGGGCTCGTAGCCCGGTCGATCTCCATGATCGTGGCCCCCGTCGAAGGGGGCTCAACGGCTAGTCCCGCCCAGCCCCCGAGTCCCACTTTACGGATGGCTCATGGAGGTCTTTCGAGAAGACGTGCGGTGGTAGCGGCGTTCGAGATGAAGCGATTTTGGCCGGCTCGTCGTGCGGCCTCATTGAAGCGCCTTGGGATGTGGTTGAGCTCGAGACCATGGAAAGCGGCTTCCAACTTGCGCACCTCACTGCAGTATGCGTCCATTTTTCGTCATGGCAGCTCGAGGCTTTCATTACTTGGTCGATGACAAGCTGCGAGTCGCCCGAGCATCGAGGCGTCGGACCCCAAGCTCGATGGCAATGCGCAACCCATTAACGAGCGCCTCATACTCGCCATGTTGTTCGAGGCGGCAAAGTGGATGCGTACTACGTAACGCATGTGTACTCCGAGAGGTGAGATGAAGAGCAAGCCCGCGCCGCTCCTGTCTTCATAAGTGACCCATCGAAGTACATGGTCCATAGCTCGGCTGGATCGGGATCGAGGGGAGTTGGACGTCGGTCCACTCGGCGACAAAGTCAGCCGAAGCACACTCGAGATTTGATAGCCTTTCGTGGGGCGTACGTGATGGTCTCGCCCATGAGCTCGACCGACCACTTGGCGATTCGACCCACGACTTCCGGTTCTGGATAATTTCCCCAAGTGGGAATGATGTTACCACCTCACCGGGTGGCTAAGAAAGTAGTCTTTGGAGTTTTCGACGGGTGAGTACGATTGCGTAGAGCAGCTTTTGGATATGGGGGTATCGAACCTTGGCGTCCGAGAGCACCTCAGCGATGAAATACACCGGCCGCGGACGGGGAGCGCGTGCCCCTCTTCCGCCTCTCGACCACTATGATGTCGACCGCCCGAGTGGTTGCGGCAACATAGAGGAGGAGGGATTCGGCGGGTAGACTGTCTCGAGCCGGTCGGCGGCACGAGCACGGGGAGGAGATGTGAGCATGCTCTTCAATTTCGAGAGGGCCTCTCTCGCCTCGGGCGTCCACGTGAAGTGCTCGGATTTTTCGAGGAGCCGGTACGAGAGGCAAAGCTTTTTCTCCCGGAGACGCGCAATGAAGCGGCGAGTGCAGCTAAGCATCCGGTGATCTTTTGTACCCCTTTTAGGTCTCGAATCGGCCCCATTCTCATGATGGCCGCGACCTTCTCGGGATTGGCCTCGATGCCGCGGCCGGGAGACGATATACCCTAACAACATGCCTCGAGGCACGCCGAAGACACACTTCTCGGGATTCAACTTGATGTTCTTAGCCCGGAGGCATCCAAACGTCAACTTGAGGTCCTCGACAAGGTTTTCTACTTTTCGAGTCTTGACAACGATGTCATCGACGTAGGCCTCGACGGTCTCTCCTATGTGTTTTTCGAAGACATGGAGCATGCGGCCGGTATGTTGCCCCGGCGTTTCGAAGGCCGAAAGGCATTGTGACATAACAATACATGCCCATGGGGGTGATGAATGAAGTCGCGAGCTGGTCGGACTCCTTCATTTTGATTTGGTGGTAGCCGAGTAGGCGTCGAGGAAAGAAAGTACTTCACAACCCGCAGTGGAATCAACGATTTGATCTATTCGAGGTAAAGGAAATGGGACTTTGGGACATGCTTTATTTAAACTAGTGTAATCTACACACATCCTCATTTTCCCATTCTTTTTCTCTACTAATACGGGGTTAGCTAACCACTCGGGATGATGTACCTCCTTGATGAATCCGGCCTTCTCGAGCTTCTCGACCTCTTCGCGGATGATCCTACGCTTCTCCTCGTCGAAGCGGCGCGGGCGTTGCTTGACAGTCTTGAACCGGGACGGATCTCAAGGCGTGCTCGGCGACATCCCTCGGTATGCCGGGCATGTCCGAGGGCTCCACGCAAACATGTCGGCGTTTGCGCGGAGAAAGTCGACGAGCACCGCTTCCTATTTTGTTAAGGGAGGCGCGATGACCGAGCGTCTTTTCCCCGAGGAGCTTGGATCGAGTGGAATCTTCTTGGTGTCGTCGGCGGGGTCAAAGTTGCCGGCTGTCGCTTGGGTGTTGGAGGAGAGGCTCCGGCCGCCATGTGATCGAGCATCATGGCTAGGTCTTCGATGTTCCCGGCACGTTCATCGGTGATTCCCGTTCTCGACGCACTCCACATCGCGGTGGTAGGCGTGTTCGTACGTGGAACCGACGGTGATGACTCCTTTCGGTCCGGCATCTTGAGCTTGAGGTAGGCATAGCGGGGATCGCCATGAACCTTGTGTAGCACGGCCTGCCCAGGATAGCGTGGTACGTCCCCTCGAAACTGGGTACGTCGAAAGTTAAGACCTCTCGACGAAAGTTCGAGCGTGCCCCAAAGACGACGGGGAGGTCGATGCGGCCGATCGTGAGCGCTTTCTTGCCAGGGACCACCCCGTGGAAGCCCCCGGCGCTCGGCTGGAGATCAGCTCTAGTGAGGCCGAGCAACGTGAGGGTCTCCATGTAGATGATGTTGAGGCTGCTACCTCCATCCATGAGTACCTTGGTGAAGCGGGCGTTGAGGATGATCGGCGCGACGACGAGAGGGTACGAGCCGGGATTGGTGACATGGTCTGGATGATCATCACGGTCGAACGTGATGGGAGCATCCGACCAGTCGAGGAATTGAGGCGTGGCGGGTTTTATGGCGAAAACCTCCCTGCGCTCGGCCTTCCGCTCTCGGCGTGTCATGCGGGTGGTCGGGCCGCCGTAGATCATGTAGCACTCGGTGATGGGCGGATACCCACCGTCGTCGTCGTCGTTGGCTCGATCCTCGTCACCCTTATCCTTCTTGCCATCGTCCTTGTCAATGCCAAGCTTCTTGAAGTAACCTCGAAGCATACGGCGGTCTTCGAGGTTATGCTTGACCGGCTCCTTGTGGTAGGGGCACGGGCCGCTTCAAAGCATCTTGTCGAAAACGCCCCCATCCGGAGGGGGTCTAGGCTTTGCGCTCGGGCTGCGGCAACCTCGTCTTCCACGACCGCGCGCTTGCCTTGCCGATTGCCTTTCTTCTTCTTCCCGCTCTTCTTCGGTCCTTGCTCGAGCCCTCACCGCCTCTCCGGGGACGGCGCGGGCTTGTTCCCGCCCACCAAAGAAGGCCCCCACGGCCTCGTCGCCGGCGGCGTAGTCGGCGACGACGTCCATGAGCTCGTTCACCGTCTTTGGGCGGTTGCGCCCGAGCTCTCGCACGAGCTCTTTGCACGTGGTGCACGAGACAAACGCCAAGATGACGTCGTGGTCGGGATGTGCGGCGGCTCGGTGCGCGGTTGGAGAAACGTCGAGCAAAATCCGGAGAGATTCCGTGGCATTTTGTTTGCGGTTACGGAGATCCCACGAGTTCGGGTCGGACGTACGTGCCTTTGAAGTTCCCTTCGAAAAACGGACTAGGTCGGCCCAATCGTGGATCCGATGGGGGAGCTCCTCGAGCCACCGTCGAGCGGTGTCGAGAGAAACTTGAGTGGGAGGCGGCGTATGATTGCCTTGTCCTCTCGAGCCCTCCCACCGGGCAGCCGGCCGGAAGTCGGCCAGCCGGAGTTACGCTTGGTCTCCCGTTGTACTTGACCACGCTCGTGGGGGGTCGAAACGGGTTTGGCAACGGTGTGTTGCGGATAGCTCGACTGAAGACTCGAGGGCCTGGTGGCTCGAGAGTCTGCCGATCTTCGTCGCCGTCGTAGCGTCCCCTCGATGGGCCTTGTAGCCACGGTCCTCGGCACCGCGCAGCCTTGCGTCGTCGGTTGTCGTTGATGTCGTGACGCGCATCTTGAAGCGCGCGGTTGTCGAGGATGCGTTCTCGAGCAGGTGCTCTACCACCTCGAGGGGGTGCCTCCTGGTGGACGGAACCCTCCCGCTCGTGTCGTGGTTGTTCTGGGGCTACCTCACGCTGTCTCGAGGCTGAGCTCTCGGCCTGCTGGACGGCCGCGACTTGGAGGAGCCCTTGGATCTCATCTCGTATCCGTAATGCATGCGGATTCGAGGGCGCCGGCATGTCCGCGGCCAAAGATAGCCGCCGCAAGTACATTCCCGGCTTGCTCGAGGGAAATGGGCGGCTCGGGTGGCGCTTCCGGTCGCCCGTCGTTGACGATGCGGTTGAAGACGTCTCGCGCCTTTCCTCGAGCGCCAAGAGCTCGAGGAGGGGGCGGATGGTTCTGCTCAAGCGCGCGCTTGAGCAGTTCCAGATTTGCGCGTTCCTCGTTCATCTTGGCCTCGATTTCCCTGAGCTGAGCCCATTGTGCCGCTTGAGCATCGTCTTCAGGCCGCCGGTTATCTTGGGCTTGTGGTGGCGGTCCGCGTGGCTCAATCACTCCGGGGCTGCGGGCCGCCGACGTCCCGACCGCCGGGGTCACGTCCGCCCGGTTGGGGTCAGGGACGGCCACGGCGGCGCCATCTCTCGGTCTCCTCATCCGACGGAACGTTGTCGTTGAGATGAAAACACTCGCGAGCCGGGTCATAGCACCCCGAGTCCGAGTCATCGGAGTCCGGGTTAGCGGCGGACGGCGTCCGGGGCCTCCCCGTGCTCTCCTCCTCGATCCCGCGGCGCATATCCCCGACCGCGGTGTGGCGTTGTGAGCCGGGTGCTGTCAAACCCGCGGTCTACCGGACGCCGGCCATACGATCTCCGGGTCCATGGTGACACGCGGGGAGGGGCCGGGGCTCTCCTCCCGCGGTCCCATGACCGACCGGATCTCGTTGGCATACGTGGTGGCGGCGTTAGTAAACCCAAACGGGAGCTGCGATGAGCTCGGTAGATCCCGTGCGGCGCCGAGGTTGGGCGACGTCGGTCGTGCGCGCGTTCGAGGCGCTACGCCGGGCTCTCTTGACGAGCGCATGGCAAACGTGAAGCTAGGGTCCACGTCAAGGACTCCCGTCCATGTGGCACCTCCCGCCGCACACTTGGCACCTCGGCCGGGTGCGTTGTGGCATCCGGGCCGGGAGGGCACACGAGCGGGGTGCTCAAGGCTCGTGCTGGCCGGCCGTGATGGCGATCGGTGGCGTCGGCGACGTGGTGGCGAGCCATGGTGGCGCGGTCGGCACGCGGCCTCACCGGCGTGTGGGGGTGACGAGCGTCCCCCTCCCCGGTTCACCGATCGAGTAGAGTCATGTCGTGGCCTGGGCCGAGCGACACGAACTCTAGACTTCCAAACCAGATCACCGTGGCGAACGGAAACGAAGGAGTGGGTGATGCCATCCGGAAAATGGCGGGAATCGGGTGAAAACACGCGAGCCCCCTACCTGGCGCGCCAACTGTCGGTGTTTCGTACCCCGGGGGGTATAACACCAACGAGTAAATTTCTATGCGTGCTCCCTAATCCGGATGGTGATGCAAGATGGACACAAGCGTTTATCCTGGTTCAGGCAAAGAATGCCCTACGTCCAGCAGTGGGGTGAGTTTTGTATTATCTTGCACCGGGATGCTTGTACAGGGGTGAATACAAGCGAGTCCTGAGACTTAGCGTGCTTGGAAATGTGTAGTGAATGAAGGCGTCTGAAAAAACCCTCCTTGGACTAGGCCCTGGCGTCCCCTTTTATAGGCTAAGAGGAGGCTCGGGAGTACGAGTAGATAGGACTATCGTGGCGTGACGTCGAGCTACATGCTCCGTGTCGAGTCGTCGAGATCAGACGCTTCCGCTTGGTCGGGCTCGAGCCCGTAGCGGTATGGTCGACGATGGCCTCGTTCGTCCTTCTTGGTCGTGGGGCCGACGTAGTCGAGGTATGGCACTGTCGTAGTCGAGCACGTGCGCCCGGGAACCCCGCAGTATGGTCGTCGAGGTGGGAAAAACAGAGCACTGTGTGTCCCTTGTTCTGGTTGCGTTCGTCACCACTCCTCGAGTGGTTGGGAGCTGCCTCGAGGGGGCAGTGATCCGAGCGACGGGACGGGACGATGTAGTTGGTGGCACAGAGTGTTGACGATGGCGTCAGGAGAGAGTGCCGCACGCGCCACAGTACCCGGCGTGGTGTAATAGTGCAGCCTGGCACGCCTGAATCCCGGGTATGGGCAGCGGAATAGGAGAAGCGACCGGCATACTTCTCACTATGCCGCGCACTGTAGCCATGAGGTTAGGCGGAGCAAGCATACTCCCCACTATTACATATACTGCAGCCATGTGCGTGCCTTTGGATAGGTAATGATTGTGGGCGGACTCGAGCGGCTGCTCGCTCGAGCGTTTTCCGTCCCGCTCAAGCGGTCGCTCGCTCGAGCGGTTTACGTCATCGTCTCGAGCAGTCGCACGCTCGAGCGGTTTCCGTAATTCTTTTCTCGAGCGGGTGAGCGGCCGTGGCTTGAGCCAGCAGGTCTCTGAGGCCTTGCGGGCCTGGTAGTGGGCCGGCCCAGCGTGAGGAGGATTGGGGTTTCTCTGGTTAATTCTTGGGAGATTTAAAGGTAAGACGGGTTGGGTCATTTTCCTCTAACGTATCTGATTTAGGACCCCCTAATCTAGGTACCCGACAACAATCGATATATCGTCCGTGCTTACGGTCATGAGCGGCCCGGATCCTCACATGTCTAAGCCAATTGGATTTCTTACCTTAAATCATGGAGATGCTGCTATTAGCGAGGTCGATTCTTCAAGCCGTCACAGGATGGACTTCCTGTGCTTCGTGAGATGGACTTCTCATGCCTATGTGATATAGGTGTATCATCAATGCTATTTAAATGACTCTTAATTGAACTTGAACCTTAATTAAGGGTTGGGTTTTCTACCAAGATGATTAGTAATAGGCTGCTAATTAAAATATACCTTTTACTAAAATTGCTACCGCAGTTTACCTTTCAGCTTTACCCTTGAATAGCCTTGCATATCATTATTATTCCTGCCTGTACTTGCGGAGTTCGACATGGACTCACTCTTGCTATAGTTGCTAGCTCAAGCGATGACTCGGATGGTGAGTTCCCGGAGGATCTCCTTGGATGTTAGGCTCATGGTGCTGCCATTGACCTTTCCTGTGGCGAAGGGATTCATGCTTCGGTCATCGTCGTGTCATCGTGGTCTTAGTGTTTCGTTATGTCAGACACTCCATTTATGTTTCTGCTAAGCTGAGTCAGATTCTTGTAATAAAGCTACTATTATACGTCCAATGTCTTTATTGTAATCAATACATGTGATGATGGTATTTATTAATGATGTCACGGCATGGTGTGAATTGATCTTGGGCACACATGCATTTTGTAACCGGTTTTGCTACCTTGTAAACCGGGGTGTGACAGAAATGGTACCAGCTCCATGGTTGACTGTAGGATCACGAAGCCTAGTTAGAAACGGCTGTTATAGGTTGACTTTAGAAGACCTTTGCATATCATATCATTCTTAGCATGTTTTACTTTCATCTTATTTATTATCTTCATATTCATTCACTTTTACTAGTCAACCTTATTTTATAATTAGTATCTTGTTCATCATTTATTACCTTATCTTATATTTATTATCTTGATCATTATACATGTCATTATGCTATTTTATTCTACTACAAATACTACAGAATGCATGCTATCCTCTTGTTATTTTATTATTCACTTTTTACATCTATCCATGTTGTAGCTACGCATGCATATATTCATTCTTTTTTTATAACTATTGTTTCATCTTGCTAGCTACGCATGCATTCTTTACACTCCTTTATTTATTTATTCATTTATTATCCTTCATCATAGACATGTTTACTTATTCTATCATGGTCTATTAACTGTGTGTTGCATGTCTTTGATCCTTTGCATATAAATAGATGGTGCGCCAGCTTCTGACCTGCCCTAAGAGCTCGACCGGTTACCGCGGTGACTTCCGTCCAATTGAGTACCCGCTGACAGGATGTGTTGACCACATCCACTTCCGCGCCGACTAGCACCCTGATGACGGGGTGAACCTCTTCCACGGGCCTCCGCATGGACCCGTTCAGGCTCTCGTTGCACACCCGGATTCATCAGAGGATGAAGACTCAGACGAGGAGGAGGTGCCCAACCAGGGGGCACCAGGAGGAGGCGCTGGAGGACCAGGCGCAGGAGGCCCTGGTGGACCAGGCGCTGGAGGTCCTGGAGCGCCAGGAGGACCTGGCGGACCAGGTGGACCTGGTGGCCCTGGAGGATAGGGACAGTTTGTGGCTCAGGACGGATGGATCATCACTCTCACTACTCGTGATGGTGGTGATGACTTTTTTCATGTACAGCTCATCAACCTTCTTCGTGCACAGTATGGCTGGGGAATGGTTGGAGTTGAGTACCGCAGTGAGTAGTGGAGCCATCCTATCTACCCAGAGTACTGGAGGGTGGGGTGCTATGTTGGTCGCCCCAATAACCAGCTGCGTGCCCTGCGTGTGGTGACAGTCCATGAAGCCCCAGCAGACAGAGCTACTCAGATGGCAGGGATCAGTGATGCAGCTCGCCAGGCTCTCTTCGCTTGCAGGCACCACTTCTTCCTGCAGATCAGTCAGGACTCCCATCGCTACTGGCCTCGCAGGATGCGTGGTCAGATCGCTGCTAGCATTGCACCTACTACAGGAGAGGACATCAGGCTACGCACTACAGTTCACATGGTGGCTGCGCTCAACACCGAGCTTAGCTTCTCTCTCTTGGAGATTCGCTAGCTTCGTCTTCAGGCTGAGGAGGATAGGCGGAGGATTGCTAAGTTGGAGACACAGCTGACAGGAGTGGCGCCTCCAGCACCGCAGTGGCCAGCGATGTCTCCACCACGCGACTACGTCCCTTACGGAGGAGCAGGAGGCCGCACTAGGATTGACCCCTAGGACGTCCCCTTTATGTGTAATAAATAGTGCCACGTTAGCCCGATCGATCGATTAGATATCGAGTCTGTGGTGAGTCTAGTGAGTCTGTGGTGAGTCTAGTGTGAGTGTGCTTAGAGAGTGCTTTGATTTATTTGAGTGATAGATTTGCTTATTATTATGAACCATGGATGATTCATTCTTTGTAATGATTGCGATAAGATGTGGGGTGATGTCCACACTCAAATATTTATATAAGTTTAAGACTCTGTTTAGTAATTCAGGTTTTTGGGTCTCTTATTATTGTGCTTTATCATATCATCAGCTTTATCATATCAGTTACTATTGTCCTATATCAGTTGCTATATCAGTCCTCATGTCAGTGGTTATATCAGTTGTTGTCACTTGTTCATATTATCTATCAGCAATGGTTATATATCTATCTACTTTTTGTCACAGGATTATGAGGCTGAGTTATGTCAGATGGTCAATTGATATGAGAAAGCATTACATTGTTGCAGTAATATTCACAGTTTATAATTCAGATCAGTTATTTATTTGAGACTGCATATTCTTATACCATGCTATTTTGAACATCAGGTGGTTCTGGTGAGAACAACAACAACTAGAACAACAACGCACCACCACCCCCACCTCCTCCCCCGACAGTTGAGCAGATGACAGCAATGCAGACCCAGTTCATGCAGGGCATGAATGCCATGATGGCCATGACATAGCAAAACATGGCCATGAATCAGAATCAGAACCAGAACCAGAACCAGAATGCTCTCCCACCTCCACCCAGAGATAGGCGCAGTGAGTTCATGAAGGGGCACCCTCCATTCTTCTCTGACTCCCCTGATCCTCTTGTTGCTATGGACTGGGTGAAGGACGTTGAGCGCCAGCTGGACATTGCTCAATGCACTGACAGGGAGAAGGTCCTATATGGCTCTGGACAACTGCAGGGAGCTACAGCTTTATGGTGGGAATCCTACTGCTTTGCTCATGCTGATGTCAACGCTATCACCTGGGATGAGTTCTCCAAGGCTTTTCTGGAGTATCATGTGCCAGCTGGTGTGGTGAAACTGAAGAAGAAGGAGTTCGCTGATCTTAAGCAAGGCTCCTTGACTGTCTGCCAGTTTCGTGACAAGTTTACAGAGTTGTCCCGCTATTCCCCTAATGAAGTTGAGAGGGACCAGGACAGGCAAGACAAGTTCCCGGATGGGCTCAATGACAGTCTCTCCTACATGATGTCCAATGTCAAGTATGCCAACTTCCAGGAGATGGTCGACAGGGCTATTGTGCTTGAGAGCAAGTGCAATAAGATGGAGGACAAGAAGAAGAAGAGAAAGGCTGAGAAACATCAGCATCAGGGTGACAGCAGCCGTCCTCGCTACAACAATCAGTAGCATTTCTATCAGCAGGGTAGAAACCAAGGTTAGCAGGGAGGTCAGCGCTACAACAACAACACCAACCAGATGCAGCGCTAGACCAACCAAGCCCCACACCAGAACAACTAGCAGGTTCCCCACCTGACTGCCCCCAACAATGTCCCAATGAAGACTAATGCCCACGGAGCTCCTGCCAACAATGCTTATTACAAGTGTGGCATGGTGGGACACTATGCCGGTGCTTGCCCACAGAAGCAGAAGAATCAGACCTATGGGAAGGTGAACCATGTCAAGGTGGAAACGGCTGAGGAAGCTACCGACGTGGTGCTTGGTACATTTTTCAGTCGATTCTCATCCAGCTTTAGTTCTTTTCTATACTGGTGCATCACATTCATTTATGGGTAGCCATTTTGTTCGCAAACATAATATTCCCACTCAACTCATGCCTAGTTCAATGAGTGTTAAGACCCCAGGGGGAAACATGGCTTCTAATGTCTGGTGTCCTGAAGTAAGAATTAAATTAAGGGGGGTAGAATTTCCTGCTAGACCCATTGTACTTGAGTCAGAAGGTCTTGATGTCATCCTGGGAATGAATTGGTTGAATAAATGGAAGGCAAATATCAAGTGTGCAGAATGGATAGTGACTCTAACTGCTCCTGATGGGAAGAATGTTGATGTGATGGTGCCCGCACTGAGAAAGAGACAAGGGACGATGAATCATATTGCTAGTGAGGGAGTTGAGAACATCAGAGTTGTCTAGGAGTTTCCTGATGTCTTTCCTGAGGATTTGCCAGGTATGCCACCTGAACGTGAGATTGAGTTTATAATTGACTTAATACCTGGTACTGCACCTATAGCTAAAAGACCATATAGAATGGGTGTTTGTGGAGGTATAAACTCCATATACCCTCACGGCCTAGTTTGGGCCGACACGCTATCACCAGGCCGGCCCATCAAGCTTCAAGACCGATCGGCTCAGGCTGGTCGGATAGCCTAAAACGGGCAAGAATATCGAAGACCGACAAGGAGGACAAGACCTAGCTGAGATAGGAAAGTTTAGACATGTAAAGTATATAAACTTAGTACCAGATAGGCTAGTTCCGACTTGTAACCTTGCTCCCCGCGATATATAAGGAGAGCAAGGACCCCCATGCGGAGGACAGAATCCGGCATAACGCACGAACTCATACATCCACATCATAATCAAAACGAGAGAGCGGGACTAGGGTTTTACGCATCTTTGCGGCCTGAACCTGGGTAAACCTCGTGTGATTGCTCCCTGTTTACGTCTTGCTCGCAATCTCATGCGCCTTCCGCCAATCCATTACCGGTCAGGGCATACCCCTGGTCGGACTATCGCCGATATTTCGTCGACAGTGGCGCGCCAGGTAGGGGGTGCGCACCGAGATTTCACGCCGATCAAGATGGTTTCCTTCCCGGCTTCCATGACTTTCGAAGCCGGCCTCACCTTCAACTTCGGAACGTTCAC
The DNA here is from genome assembly GCA_018135685.1 of Themeda triandra. Lineage (NCBI taxonomy): Eukaryota > Viridiplantae > Streptophyta > Magnoliopsida > Poales > Poaceae > Themeda > Themeda triandra. Next base: position 1,530,077 of record JAENPR010000038.1, read on the forward strand.
CTGGACTTCCAACTCAGCAACTGCTACCACAACTCTCACGCCTCCGGCTATCACGCCGACAATGGCACCAACAATGGTGGCTGCGCCAAACCAGATCCAACTCATCCCGGTGACCACCATTGCAGTCCCAACCAATCCACCACTGATAGTTGACGGCACGGCGTCAACACCTCCGACCGGTCCTAACCAAAGGAGGCATGTCAGCAACACAGATCTACTCCATTTGATCCATCAACAAGACATGAGGTTGATCGAAACCCATGCCAACTTTGAGTCGCTCCGACGACGCGTCAGGCGCGATCTACAAATCGCGCGACAACAACAATTTCCTAATCCGCCAACACGAGGACAAAACAACCGTCGCAGAGTAACTTTTGGGCGCTCTGAACAGCCACGTTCGCAGCCGGCGAATCTACAACGACGTGTTCCAACAAATCCTCGTGGCAACCATACACGGCCAGATGGCGGCAGAAGCTCACAGCAGCTCCGACCACGGCCGATCATCGTACGCGGTGGTCGGAGAGGCCAGCCAAGCAACATACGGCAGAGAATCTTGGCCGATATTCAAGATCTGAGAGAGAGGACTTCACAACAAGCCTCACGGAACAACAGCAGTCCAGCTCAGACGACACAAACTACCCGACACGATGTACCTAGTCGGAGTTACGCGTCAACAGTACAGCGCAGAAACGCCCGTCACAACGAACGACGGCGACGCCAGCGAGAAATTCGACGATTTGGTCGGAACCCACCAACCGCGCCTACTACTGCGACACAGCAAGAACAATCTGCAGGAATCAACACATCCAACGCTCGGTTGTTTGCAGAACGTACTGAGCTAGCTGTCGCCTTTCATCATGGCGGCCAGTCCCGAAGGGATGAACAACAAAGGGAAAGACGACGGCAAGAGATATTGACTGCCATGGCAACATCAGGTGCAACGGAGCAAAGAGCAGAATGGCCACGAGCACGATCAACTCAGTCTCCCTCAATGACGAGGGCGTCTGCACACAGGGCCAGGGCACTTGCTGACCGACACCAAGACGTAGAAAGAAAGCGAAGGGAAGAGCGCCAGAAGCACATGGCAGCAACCAGAGAGAATCGCCGCAGTTCCAGCATGAGCCCATTAAGGGAAGATACAAGGGACTCGCCTGACATTGACGAGCCTCATGGTTGCACCCAGCAGCCCACACAAACGACCACTGTATACAAACGTGCTCAGAGTCCTCCCCCCGGTCGAATGGTTCCATCTGTCCAAACAAACCGCAATGGTTTTATCACTCCTTTCTTGGACAATTTGCTGACTCAAGAACCAAACTGGAGGCTCCCCAGCCCAACTCCTCCTGAGGATAGGATACCGCCGCACACCGAGCACATATTCCCTAATCCAATAAACCCCGGCTAACCTTCGCCGCATCGTAACGGTTCGATCACCGGGCGCAAAACATCGAAGGCATGTTTATCAACGGCGAGTGGTACGAAGTAGTTCAAAAAGGAAGCCGGTTTGAGAAAAACTCAAGCTCCTTAGATTCCTTTACGAGATGTGCCTTTTCCAAAAAGGACAATCTCAATACTACTCAGAACGGGATAAGTATATTCGACCACGCCCGACGCCGAGACGATCAAGTCTTGGACGATGACGACCTACTACTCTGCACCGAAGAAGATCCGGTCATGATTCATGACTTGGAAGAAGGAGAAGTAGAGCCGAAAAACTAAAAAGAATGAGAGATACGTCCTTCTCTTTTATCAGCACAAGTTTTCTTTTTAGGCGATTTCCCTTTCAAAGTTTAAGTTAGCGTCAGTCGTACACATCGTTGTAAGTCATTCTAATGACAAAAAAGCAATCTAATGTGTACTATTTTATAATGAGAAATCAAGTTCTTCGTGTCAAACACTTGAGCACATGAATTTTTCTTGTCATTCAAAGGAAAATCATTATCCCTCGTTACGACATTCTCTAAACAGAGGATTCCAAGTCCTAAAACAAAATCCATTACTCATAAACATGACAAAGTCATAAAACAGATCAAAATAAAGAGATAAATAAAAGGAATCTCGAAGGATTCCGGCACAAGACACATCTCAAAAGATCCAATTCTTTCATTAAAAATATAAAAATTTTTACAAACGGGGACCGATTGCATCTAAGCAATCTAGTCATCCCGAAAAGCTTGCCAACCACCAGGTCGACAGGAGTCGCGGCGACGACGGCCTCCGCCGCCCTGGTGAACTCGACGGCGCCGCCCTCCATGGCGTCATGCGCCGCCACCGACAACTCCATGCCACGGACATCAACGCCCGAGATGGCGTCGACGGTGGCATAAGCGGCGGAGGCACCATGACGAACGCCATGAACCGCCACCGCGGCCACTTGGCCGGGGATCGCCGCCAGCCGCGCGATGACATCGCCGCCCTGGGCGTTCACCGCATCCGCTGCGGCATGCGCGGCCTCCTGCAGCTGCTCCAGCTGCTCCGTCAGCTCTGCAAAAACAGAGTAAAAAATTAAAAATGCCAAGACGAGAACAACTCAGGGCATATGAACAACGGAGAATTCAGTACTTACCGCCGACCCAGCGTGTCCACCTGGACCTTGTGGGCCAGCCTCTCGTCCGCCGCCTCATTGACGGCAGTGTTAGCTTTGGCGTCGAAGTCGGCGGCCCGCTGCTTCTCCGCCTCCAGCTCCTCCTGGGCGGAGGAGAGCGCCTTCAGGAACAGGTCCGCGTTCGCCTCCGCCTGCCCCAGCTGCTTGGTGGCGTCGGAGTAGAGATCCCTGACGTGCTCCAGCTCCGCCCTACAGCGGTCGAGCGCAGACACCAGGGAGTTCGCTGAGACACTGCTCAGCGAATGCGGGGTGGAGACACTGGCGGCCGCCGCCGCCGCCTCCGCCACGATGGGAGCCACATGCTCCGCCGCAGCAATGGCAGCTCCAGCCTCCACGACCGGAGCCACCTGCTCGGGGGCCGCAGCCTCCGGCACATCCCGTGGCTCTTCCGCCGCCCTCCTCGCCACCTCGGCGGCGTCCGCGGCGGAGGTCCCTGCCGCACCTCCAATGGTTAGGAGCGTGTACCTACATTGCATCCAAAAGAACTACGGTTACACCAAAAAGAAGAAAACCTCAAGATTAATCAAGGAAAACTACAATCCAAGCTCACCTCCTCCGCGGCCTCACCTCCCGAGGGGAGTTCACCGACTCCTCCTCCCCCGCCGGGCGCTTACCGTGACGGCGATCCATCTAGGAGGCGGCGGCGCGAGTATGGGATCTAAAACCCTAAGTTTGCGGAAGCAGAAGGAGAGGAGCAAGAACAGAGAATGCGCTGCGTGTACAGAACTCCCAGCGCAGGCCCCGATTTATAGAAGAGCTCGGAGGAATCGAGAAGGCAACCGATGAGATCGTGGGTAATCAAACCCCCACGGCCCTCTCGTTCCCCGAGAACACAAAGCGACGAAAACCGCTCCACTCAAGCGATGTGCATTTATATGTTCCCCTCGCATCGGGAACCCCCCGTGCACTCGCTGACGCACGACGTCAGGGAGGTGGAGCGATTGAGACACCGACACAATGGACCCACCACATCAGCAAGAATTGACTTGACCAAAGACGAAAAACCGTACGCCGGTTGGACGTGACAGGTCGGTTGCTGATGTACGGTTGCATCATCAAGCGAATATTTTTTGCTCCACACGCGATCATGACGTGCCACGACGGACAAAAGATAAGTACCCAACATCTCTAACAAATTTTCTATTTTATTCGGTTCACCCATTTCAAAAGACCACACTTTGAAAAAACCAGTTCGCACAAATTTCTTTCCTCAAATACGAAGCCAACCAGGAATGCACTGTCTCTGGTCTCACTCGCTACGTGTTCACAGCTACAACGCTATACAACACAGAGTGCGCCAGCGGTCGCTCCAAAAGGAAAAGGGCTCCAAACATTCCGGCGACGCGCTGTTTGTTTAGGATCATCTAATCCCTAAGGCCTGGTCGGCTCTTGAATGAGAAAGAGACTAATGTTGCTGGCAAATTTTTCTTCCAAATTTCTAAACAAACATAACCTAGCCTTCTGCATGATAAAAATCTTACACACCATATGATCATTATTCCAGGAGCAAAGGCATTGTCAAAGCCCATCACGGCAAGACGGTGGTTCACAGCAAAATATAGATAAGTGCTCTTTCAACCTAACATACATGCCTTCATCAATCTTTTTTCACAAAAGATTTCTTTACACGAACTACTTCAAAGTACGTTCAACACATATTTACAAAGCTAAAAACATCCTCTTTTCTTTGTACCAAATGGCCAAGTACGTCACCTCTCCAACAGAAAACAATCAGCATGCACTGTCTCTGATCAATCCCGCTACGTGTTCACAGCTCCAACGCTATACAACACAGGGATGACAGCGGTCGCTTCCAACGGAAATAGGGCCCTAAGTGATTCGGCAACGCGCTATTCACTATAGGTCATCTACACACCTGAGGACTAATTAACTCTAAGGAGAGGCAATTACCAAGACCATTCTCAAATAATACATCCTGATACAACTTCGTGTCATAGATTATATCAAATCAATACGATTCAACATACCTCATCAAAACATTCACTCATACCAAATTTTCTCTTTGCAGCAACAACTCAAAGAAGTGTTCCAACCCGCTGTAACAAAGTTACAGTATAGCAGCAGTATAGCATCAACAAGTCAACCCACACAATCCGACAGCTGAGCTGGGATTTTTTCACCAATGATACCGGTTATTCTGGCACACAAATAGCTAAGCTATTTTTATGAGTTTAGATTCAAAACCATGGTCTCACAGCCACGCTGGGGACTGAGTTAAGTAGCAAAGCTGCCTTAACTTAATCATGACAAAGTCATGGCATGGTTCAAACCGACCAGCCCAAATGAAATTTGGCCTGCTCGGTCTCACTCAAAGAGTGGTCGGAAACACATAAAGCACGATATAATGATCAGTTTTGTCTTCTTTTTTTTAGACCCTGACATAACGTGTTCCCCCTCATCTCAGGCTCGGGGACTACGTGGGCCCACGTCACCTGAGAGGTGACATGGGCTAGATCTTTCTTTTAGAGCTTGCTACAACATATACTATCTTACAGCAACCTCGGGGACTACGTGGGCCCACGTCATTTGCATGACTCGGCCTGATCCTTTCTCTTTACAAAGAGTTTAGTTTCAAAACTAAGCTAAGGCAACGACGAATCACGACAGATACCATGTGATGGCAGGCATCACACACTAACGAGGGCCCACGTCTCCAGATTTGGGACCCTTTCAAAATTCTTTTTTCTTTTCAGGAGCATCACAAATCTTTCGGTCAAAACTGAAAACGTCAACCAAGTGTAAGCAAAGTGTGGTCGGAAGCATTAGACGGTCCTCCAGCCCTGCTCGGACCACATGTCGAACATGTGTCCGACCACCCTTTCTCACTCAACCAAGCAAGACGGTGTTTTTTCCTCAAGATCCATGATGCTCGGGGACTAGCTGTGGAGGTATAAACTTCATATACCCTCACGGCCTAGTTCGGGTCGACACGCTATCGCCAGGCCGGCCCATCAAGCTTCAAGACCGATCGGCTCAGGCTGGTCGGATAGCCTAAAACGGGCAAGAATATCGAAGACCGACAAGGAGGACAAGACCTAGCTGAGATAGGAAAGTTTAGACATGTAAAGTATATAAACTTAGTACCAGATAGGCTAGTTCCGACTTGTAACCTTGCTCCCCGTGATATATAAGGAGAGCAAGGACCCCCATGCCAGAGGACAGAATCTGGCATAACGCACAGACTCATACATCCACATCATAATCAAAACAGAGAGCAGGACTAGGGTTTTACGCATCTTTGCGGCCTGAACCTGGGTAAACCTCGTGTGATTGCTCCCTGTTTACGTCTTGCTCGCAATCTCGTGCGCCTTCCGCCAATCCATTACCGATCAGGGCATACCCCTGGTCGGACTATCGCCGATATTTCGTCGACAGTGTTCCTGAATTAGAAGAACTTAAGTCACAACTTAGAGAGTTGCAATATAAGGGTTATATTCGTCCTAGTTCTTCACCTTGGGGAGCTCCAGTTATCTTTGTAGAGAAGAAAGATGGGACACAGAGGATGTGTATTGATTATAGAGCTTTGAATGAGGTAACCATTAAGAATAAGTACCCCTTGCCTAGAATTGAGGATTTGTTTGACCAGTTGAAAGGAGCTTGTGTCTTTTCTAAGATAGATTTGAGATCAGGCTATCATCAAGTTAGAATCAGACCTTGTGACATACCAAAGATTGCTTTCACCACCAGATATGGGCTTTATGAATATACTGTGATGTCTTTTGGGTTGACTAATGCTCCAGCTTACTTTATGTACTTAATGAACAAGGTATTTATGGAGTATCTAGATAAGTTTGTCATGGTCTTTATTGATGACATTCTTATATATTCCAAGAGTGAGGAAGAACATGAGGAGCATCTGAGGTTAGTATTGCAGAAGTTGAGGGAACACCAACTCTATGCCAAGTTCAGTAAATGTGAATTCTGGCTGAATGAAGTTTCTTTCCTTGGACATGTTATATCTAAAGGTGGAGACTGTTAGTCCTAAGAATTTAGCAGATGTGCTGAAGTGGAGTCTACCCCAATCTATCAAGGAGATCAGAAGTTTTCTGGGAATGGCAGGATATTACAGGAGGTTCATTGAGGGATTCTCTACTATAGCCAAACCTATGACTGCCTTATTAGAAAAGGAGAAAACATTCAAGTGGACTGATAAATGCCAAGCTAGCTTTGAAGAATTGAAGAAGAGGTTGACAACAGCACCTGTTCTTGCATTACCTGATATGACTAAGAATTTCTCTATCTATTGTGATGCTTCCAGACATGGTTTGGGTTGTGTTTTGATGCAGGAGGGTAAGGTCATTGCTTATGCCTCTAGACAGCTGAAGAAGCATGAAGTGAATTATCCAACTCATGACCTGGAGTTAGCAGCAGTGGTACACTCATTGAAAATCTAGAGACACTATATCCTTGGTCATAAGTGTGACATTTACACTGACCATAAGAGTTTGAAGTACATATTCACTCAGAATGATCTCAACCTGAGACAGAGAAGATGGCTAGAATTGATTAAGGATTATGAATTGGAGATTCATTATCATCCGGGAAAGGCAAATGTAGTAGCTGATGCCTTAAGTAGGAAGAGTCAAGTGAACATGTTAGAAGCTACAGAACTACCTCAAGAGTTGTTAGTTGAGTTTGAGTATCTCAATCTGGGGTTTGTTGCAAACACTCAGGGGACTTCTATGGATGTTGAGCCAACACTTGAGCAAGGCATCAGAAAAGCATAGAAGATTGATGAGAAGTTTCAGGAGATCATTAAGATGGTCAAGGAGGATAGAGCACCTGGGTTCAGTATTGATGAAGATGGAACTCTGTGGTATAAACATAAGCTATGTGTGCCTGATGATCAGAAGATCAGGGATGCTATCTTGAAGGAGTGTCATGAATCAACTTACTCGATTCATCCTAGAGGCACTAAGATGTACCAAGACCTGAAAGAACACTATTGGTGGGTTGGTATGAAAAGAGACATTGGAGAGTATGTAGCTTTGTGTGACACATGTCAAAGAGTGAAGGCAGAACATCAGAGGCCAGCCGGATTGCTACAACCATTAAAGGTGCCGGAATGGAAGTGGGATGAGATCAGTATGGATTTTATAGTGGGCTTACCTCGCACACGGTGAGGGTTTGACTCTATATGGGTGATCGTGGATCGCCTAACGAAGGTCACACATTTTATACCAGTCAAGACCACTTATGATGGAGCACAGCTAGCTGAGAGATACATGGCTAGGATAGTGTGTGCACATGGGGTTCCAAAGAGAATAGTGTCTAATAGAGGAAATCAGTTCACTTCTAGATTCTGGGGGAAGTTGCATGATGCTTTGGGAACGGAATTGAGATTCAGTTCAGCTTATCATCCACAGTCAGATGGCCAGACTGAAAGGGTTAATCAGATTCTGGAAGACATGTTGAGGGCGTGTGCTCTACAGTCTAGTAACAGTTGGGAAGACAACATACCGTATGCTGAGTTCTCGTACAATAATAGTTACCAGGCTAGTCTCAAGATGTCTCCCTTTGAAGCTTTGTATGGCAGAAAGTGTAGAACACCCTTGTTCTGGAATCAGACTGGTGAGAGGCAGGTGTTTGGTCCTGAGGCAATCAGAGTAGCAAATGAGCAAGTACAAATCATCCGACAGAATCTGAGGGCAGCTCAGTCTAGACAGAAGAGCTATGCAGATGTTCGGTGGAGAGAGCTAAAGTTTGATGTTGGTGATCGTGTTTGCCTAAAGGTGTCACCAATGAGGGGCTTGAAACGATTCAAGATCAAGGGAAAGTTGGCCCCGAGGTATATTGGTCCTTTCAAGATATTGGAGAGGAGAGGGGAGGTTGCTTATCGACTTGAGTTACCACCTCACTTGTCCAACGTCCACGATGTGTTCCATGTCTCGCAGTTCAAAAAGTGTCTAAGAGTGGACATAGAACAACTACTGTTGAGGAGGTGGATTTGCAGAAGGACTTGACCTATGATGAGAGCCCTATTAAGATCTTAGAAACAATTGAGAGAATCACCAGGAGTAGGATTATCAGATGGTGAAAAGTGCAATGGAAGCACCATACAGAACAGGAATCAACTTGGGAAAAGGAGGAGGATTTAAAGGCAGACTATCCTGAGCTGTTCTCTGAGTCTCCTAATCTCGAGGACGAGATTCCTTTAAGGGGGTAGGTCTATAACACCCTAAATTTTCAGTTTTCAAAAGTGAAGTTAAGTTGCTTTAAATTCTGTTTATAGGTCTTTTATTCTTAGGAGGGTAATTATTTTTTCTAGAAAGGATTAAAATCAACTCTAAGGTAGAAACCTTGTATTGTTGCATTCATTTCGCGCACGGTTTTTGATTGACTTGTTTGAGCTATTTGACTAACTTTAGTTTTGGCTCTTAACCCCTAACTAGCTCTAACTCATCCCCTTCTAATTCCTAGGCTAACCAAACCTAGCCTAACTACCCTTAGGACCTCACTACCTAACCTAGGTGGGCCCTAGTAGGCCCTGGCCGACCCTAGCCAACCCTGGCCGACCCTGGCCGACCCTGGCCAACCCTGGCCAGCCATAGCCAACCAGAGCAGGCCATGGCCAACCCTGGCCAGCCATGGCCGGCCAGCAGCAAGCAGCAGCAAGCCCCAAGTGGCCATGGGCCAGCGCAGCAGCCAGGCCAGCGCAGCCGCGAGCCAGCCCAGCCGAGCCAGCAGCCACCAGGCCAGCCCGCGAGCCAGCCAGGCCGCCAGCACAGCAGCCCAGCCAGCTCGGCAGGCCGAGCCCAGTGCCATGGCCCGCTGCAGGCGCGCCCCGCCCCTTTCCCGCTTCCGGCCACAAGGTCTGTTAGGCGGCCCATCGGCCGAGCCATGGCCTGCTCCTGTGCTCGCCCGCGCCCTGGCGCCGACAGGGGGGCCCGCATGTCAGCCCCGCCACCGAGCCAGACTCGGCCTCTCGCACCACGCCGCACGCCTCCACTTCAGGCGTGCAAACCTAGGTTCGCTGGCTCGGGCCCACAGCCCCGCGCGCCTATAAGAGGATGCCGCCACCCAGGGCCCCTTCCGCAACCCTAGCCGCCGCCACTAGTTTCGCCGCCGCGAAACCCTAGGTCGAAGCTCGCGCCGCCGCCGCCTTTGTCTCGACGTTCATGCCGCCGTCGGGCAAGGTGAGCCGCTCCCCAGGATTCGCCGTACCACGAGCGATGCGATGGTGCCCATCGTGGCTGCCCTAGCCGCCTCTGCGCCGCTACGCGCCGCCGACGTCCCGCCGCCGGCGAGGTTCCGCCCCGCCGCGACGTCCCGCCGCCTCGGATGCCAATCGCCGCGGCCATCGCATGCATTGAATGCGCGCATGTGCGCGCTACGCGAGGGTGCTCTCACCATGGCCTCGGTCGCCGGTCGGCTGCCGCCGGTCCACCGTGGACCCGCGGACTCAGTCCATAGGCTCGGTCCACGGCCGGTCCATGGGCCCGGCCAACCCCGCGCCGCCGCGTGGCCGTCCACGCGGTCAACGCCGCCGCTGCCCAGCACTTTTGCAGAGAGGCCCTCGGCCTTTCCACTAATTGCGGATCGGTCCATTCCAGTTCAAATTTAATTACGAATTAATCCAGTTTTCTGCAGATTAACCCCTAGACTTGCATAGGCCATAACTTCTCCGTTTTCAGTGATTTAATACTTGTTGGAATCGTCTCGACGAGTAGAATCTTTCTAGGCTATTATTTACTGCAGATTCCTTGTTTTGGTATACTTTTCTGATTAGAATATATTTGCTTGCATTTTTGCTCGTGTGCTTGATTGCGACGAATAGAGAACGCGCCGTGGGTGAAGGAGGAACCGGAGGACCCCGCTCAGTTCTACCTCAACCAAGGCAAGTACAGGACCCTTTGAACATATTGATCCCATGAACATTAATAACTGCATGCATGTGTTTAATACACTAAACCAAAGGACATACTAGCCACCACTATCCAGATATCACCCATGGGGGTTTGTAGCTAGGATGTAGGTCTGCTAGTGCTCCGCTCATCTACTCACTAAGATTATACTTGTTAATCTTGCTTCTCATTAATGTAAGGTGTTGGTTATGGCTGCGGCCATGGAGATGTTTTGGCGGTGCTGTGATGCATCGCCGTTGTGGGAGGCAAGGGAGACGCGGGTGTTGGCGGTTGCCCGTGTAGACGGGGTCATCCGTGTCTGCCCTTTAAGGACCTTCTCATGGAGCGGCAATCTGGGATATTCCGTACAAGTCTAGGCTAATGGGCTCTTGCTTGGCCAATTACCAGGACCACCACTAGTAGGGTGGGTAGCATACCTGGACTGGTACCTGGATTGGCGAAAAGTGTGATTCAAGTTCTAGTAGTGGTGGGTCGGGAGTGGCCGCCCTGTGCTTGCATCATAACTAGCGGGCTACCACTGCTAGTGGCCCTGCGAACAGCCTTGTTGTGACCCCTGCCAGCCTGTCTTGGTAACGGGCTAAGAGGTCGACGGGCCTCGGGCGAGAAGGGTAATCACAAACTGGAGGTAAAGAGTACACCTCTGCGCAGAGTCAACAACCGATATATCGTCCGTGCTCACGGTCATGAGTGGCCCGGATCCTCACATGTCTAAGCTAATTGGATTTCTTACCTTAAATCATGGAGATGCTGCTATTAGCGAGGTGGATTCCTCAAGCCATCACAGGACGGACTTCCTGTGCTTAGTGAGATGGACTTCTCATGCCTATGTGATATAGGTGTATCATCAATGCTATTTAAATAACTCTTAATTGAACTTGAACCTTAATTAAGGGTTGGGTTTTCTACCAAGATGATTAGTAATAGGCTGCTAATTAAAATATACCTTTTACTAAAATTGCTACCGCAGTTTACCTTTCAGCTTTACCCTTGAATAGCCTTGCATATCATTATTATTCCTGCCTGTACTTGCGGAGTTCGACATGGACTCACTCTTGCTATAGTTGCTAGCTCAAGCGATGACTCGGATGGTGAGTTCCCGGAGGATCTCCCTGGATGTTAGGCTCGTGGTGCTGCCGTTGTCCTTTCCTGTGGTGAAGGGATTCATGCTTCGGTCGTCGTCGTAGTCTTAGTGTTTCGTTATGCCAGACACTCCATTTATGTTTCCGCTAAGCTGAGTCAGATTCTTGTAATAAAGCTACAATTATACGTCCATTGTCTTTATTGTAATCGATACATGTGATGATGGTATTTATTAATGATGTCACGGCATGGTGTGAATTGATCTTTGGCACACATGCGTTTTGTAACCGGTTTTGCTACCTTGTAAACCGGGGTGTGACAGCAAGTTGGCCGCAGCGATGGTCGATGAGCTCGAGCTCGTCGTCCGACTCATCACCGTCGTAGTCATAGTAGCCCATGCTTATAGGCCCCTGGAGACGTTTCCTCCATTCCTCCCTCTCAAGATCGAACGATGCTACGCAATCTGCCAGAGGAACGATGCCGCCAGTCCTCGGCAGCGCCGCCATGTCCTTGTAGACGGCATTCCTCCAAAAGTAGACCACCCCGTCGATGACGGTGCCGCTGTCCAGACAGATGAACATGTCCGGACTCGGCATGTCTCTCCACCGTGCATGGCCATGGCGGCGGCCGTTGACCCCGAGGGTAAGCACCTCGAAGAGATGTCAACGGTCGTCATCCTTGAGGCGGTGGAAAATCCGCAGCACCTTGTGTTCTCCGGTGGCGGCGACCCTGCCGAAGGCAAACGAGATGGCCGCGTCACGCAGGCAGCGCCGGCTACCCGCACCCCGATGCAACGGCTCCGGTAGCACGGGTAGCCTCAAGCGAGGAGGAGTGACTATTGTATCTCCGGCATTGGCCGCCGCTGGATCGAGCACGCGGCAGGTGTTGCGGGACTTATTGGCCAGGAAGACGAGGCCGAGGCGTGGGCACAACACCTGCCCGGGGTCCATGCCGCTGGCTACTCGTTTCACTGTTCTGCCTGACAGATCGATGACGTCGATTAGCATCGTCCGCTTTTCGGGAGGACCGGAAAGGAAGCTCGCCACCAAGAGCGGTTCTCGTTGGTGCCGGGCGGTGTGCGCACGGTTGAAATGTGGGTCGCGGGTGAGGGAGCGCCATGTGCGGCAGACGACGCGGAGGCGGCAAGCTCCTTGGCCGAGAGCAGCAGGAACACGTCGAACAGCACGTCCGTCGGAAGCTCCGTGAAAACCCGTCTGGCTCGGCGGCTCATCGGAGCCATCGTCGTTACATCAGATTAGTTCTGTGCGTGGCTATAAATCTATAATATATTCCATATTCGTGTTGGAGTCGGAGTCCATGTTTGGTTTGGAGCCGGAGTAGTGGCCACGCACACATGCTTGCTCGTCAAGAGAGGGTGGTCTCCTCGCGTACGGTCAGCCATCAGCAAACGCCCCACTAACCCGGGCGAGCTGGGCTCACGGCCTGACGCGCCGTGCTTCTCGACACTTGTCAAACAACGCCCACGCGAGCCCAAGGCCCAAGCCGAGGAGCCCAGGCTTAATGCAAATCCCATTAGATATTTGTCTTTTCTCCACACTCCACTAGTAGCCATTCACACGAACCGATCATAAATCAGTTGATTAGGTTCCTTATGGTGGCACCTGTCCACCTGGGTTCAGGTCATTGACTTGTTATGGGTGCTCGTATTTTCCAAAGTTTATTATAAGATTTTCTGGTGTTACGCTTTATATTGTAAGCGACGTTCCCATCGATAACAGGACGGCAGTGGTATATTGTGGGCATTTTCGTTATACCATGTATGTATTAAGTCTCAAGTTCTATAATTACTAATAAAATATGCATGTACTTGCAACGGCGTAAAAAATATCGAAAAGACGATGATGTCTTTTTACTATTTTATATTTTTTTCCTTTCAATGAAATTTTAAATCTAGTTTATTTTATGATAACCATGACATCCATAAGATAAATTAATGTTGACAATATTTTGATAATATCCTATTAATCATGTATCGAATGAAAGTAAAATTATGGAAGCTCTTCTCTCATGTTGTAAAGCACAAAAATATTTACACACAATTATACCAAAAACTTCAATTTCCATACTGTTCATGTGGTGCTACACTTAAATATCGAGCTCAATGACTTTCTTTGAGTACCATAAAAATATCTAAATATTCATATTTAATTAAAGTTGGCAAGAAGTTTGTTGAGCACATGTCAAGGATTAGTGTGTCCACCAATGATTATAATGGAAGCAGTTTTCATATCTAATTAAAGTCGGCAAGAAACATTCATATCTAATTAAAGTCAACAAGAAATTTTCATATCTAGTTAGAGTCGGCAAGAAATTTTTATGATCACTTGACTTCCCCAATCTTCTTAATTAAAGTGTAAATTTGTATGCTGCATGAGGCAGCCATTGTAGGCATATAAAGTGTTGAAGATTATTTGTTTGGTTCCCTTTTCCGTACTTTTATTTAGTTGGTGTTCTTTGCTTAAAAAAATTTGTTGGTGGACTATGTATACAATAGTTATCCATATTTATTTTTTAACAACAAAAGACTGCGGGGGAGATCTCCACAGTTGCAGCCATTTTCATTAATTTTTAAAAAAGAGTACAGATACTTACATCATGGTTTAACTGAAGGCATCTAGCCAAACACAAAAAGTTGACCTAATGTCCTCTCTCATTCTACTAGATTAAAGTCGACATTGGCTTTTAAAGTTAACTTTCCATTTATCTAAACTGGGATTACATCTTTGGAAAACTCTATCATTTCTTATCTTCCAGAGTTCCCAAGTGGCCAGAATTGTTACTCCAGTGAAGCAAGGGATTGGATGGAGAGCCCTTGCTTGAATCAACCTGTCATGCAGCTGTAGATTGGCATCCCAAGTGATCCCCACCCTGTTCCAGCATTGTTGGGCAAAGGGGCAATCGAAAAACAGGTGTTCTATAGTCTCCTAGGCATGCAATGTGCACATAACACATTCAGTTCCTCCCTGAACCTGCAAGTTCCTCCTTTGCAGTATAGTCTTGGTGTTAAATCTGTCAACCAAGATGAGCCAGATGAAGTATTGCACTCTTGGTGTGCATTTGGACTGCCAGACAATTCTGAAAATTGGGTGTGCCCCAGTGGAATTGAAAACATGTGTATAGTATCTCTTTGATGTGTATTTGGAACCCCAAACTGTGGTCCATCTGTCCTTCTCATCCTCATTGTATTCCATGCCTTGTAGCTGCAACTGCAAGCTTTCCAGTTCCACTAGGGCTTCTTCAGATAAAGGCAACATAAACAGTGTATCAAGGTCCTCTGCCTGCATGATCTCTTGTATGGAAATTCTATCTTTTCTAACATATGATGCCAAGGTTGGAAATCTATGAGACAGGAGGGTTTCGGTCCATAAATCATCCCAAAAACAGATTGAACTTCCATCTCCTACCTGACACCTTGAAATGTGTCTGAAAAGCACATTCAGTCTCATCACATCATTCCTCCAGAAGGAGCCGACCTCTCTTGATGTATGGGGTACTTTGTCATTGTAGCTTGAACCAGATTAACTGAACCCATGGTATGTTTTCCTTGTTATAAAACTTACTGAGGTGCTTCATCAGTAATGCATCATTTTGCAGTTGCAGATAACGACTGGTCATGCTACTAGGTTACCTCCCTTCTTCTTTTGTGTGTTGCCATGCCATAACCATTGTTTCCTGGCTCTGTCCACACTGTCTATGACACCTTTTGGTAGTTTCAGAGTGCACACAGCATATGTCAGTATTGGTGATATGGCTGAGTTAACCATCTCTAGCCTTCCAGTGGGTGACAACCAGACTGAACAAACTGATAATCTTCTCTCTACTTTGTTCATCAGAGGTGACATGTCCTCAATTCTTGGTTTTGTTGTACCCATTGGGAGTCCTAAATATGTGAAATGTAGTGTCCCAGTTTCACATCCAAAGGTATTTGCCAGGTGGGATAGCCTTTCTTGGGAAATATTTATTGGGTACATGTTGGACTTGCTATAATTGACAGTCAGACACTTATGTTTTTAGCATTGTGAAATTTTTTGGAAATTTGAATTTCTAAATCTTTATACCTTAATATTAAAGAGCTAAAATTTCTCTCATTTTTTGTTCTAGCCCTCCCATAACTCCAAGACAATTCCAATATAGTAATTGGTAAGAAATCGCGTTCTCGACATACACACAGTCACAAGCACACAGATGAACACTCGCATAAGATGAGAGGGAAGAGAGCTCTGTATTATTTCCTTTTTGCTTTTCACTCTTACAAAGGTGAAAGTGGCCTCCTATTTATAGAGGAGGATCACCGCATGGATACAACCATTCAAAGTCTTTTGTTCACATTGCTTTTGGACTTTGATTCACAACACTCCCTCTTGGCCAATTATATGCCATGTGTATGCCTCATTAAAACTCCTCCCAAAAACCTAG
Organism: Themeda triandra; assembly: GCA_018135685.1. Taxonomy (NCBI): domain Eukaryota; kingdom Viridiplantae; phylum Streptophyta; class Magnoliopsida; order Poales; family Poaceae; genus Themeda; species Themeda triandra. The sequence continues at coordinate 1,546,085 of JAENPR010000038.1, forward strand.
TGGGAAAAAAGGGTAGGAGAAAGAGTGCATCACATGCATCACTTTATGCATCGCCTGTTGCCTCGTTAAAAACCTTGCATGAGAAAACCCAGTGGAAAAAACTCATCAAGGGAAAAAGAGTACAACAGTTGGTTTGTCTTCAAGACCAACCAATGCAACTTAGGTCTTCAGGACCTATTTGTCTTCAGGACCTATGGTCTTCAGGACCAATTTGTACCTTTATTAGTTACCTCAAATTAGGCTTTGATTCTCAACACTCCCTCTTTGGTAATTTGTGCCTGTGTGCTTGCCTCGTCAAAAACTCCCCCCCAAAAACCCAGTGGGAAAAAAGGGTTGGAGAAAAGAGTACATCACACGCGCAAGTTGTGTCACACCTGTTGCCTCATTAAAAACCTTGCGTGAGAAAACCCGACGGGGAAAAACTCACTAAGGGAAAAAGAGTACAACAGTTTGATCCCTAGGATCAGGTCTTCAAGACCAACATGCAATCATTAGGTCTTCAGGATCAGATTATGATCTTCTGGATCACAACTATGGACTATTACTCAGGGAGTATTCTCCCCCTGAACCCAACAACCTTCTAAACCGTCTCATGCCCTTTCCACAGATATATTCTTGGAAGCAAGAGGCTGGCAGAGACCTTATAAACAAATTTGATGGATTTGTTCATGACCAGGTTTGCAGAGCGTCTATTCCCTCGCTCTTCTAGAGCTCATAGAGTAAAGGAATTTAGAGCAATGTGCTTCATGAGATCACTCTCAACATAGCCCATATGTGTCTGTGCAACACAAGCGGTATTATTTTCATAGATAAACCGTGGGGAGCTATCAAATCTTAAGCCACATAACTTCAGGATGTGGTCAATCATCCATTTGAGCCGAACACATTCTTGTGTGGCTTTATATAGGGCAATCATCTCCGATGGTTGGTTGATGTGACAATCAAGGTCTGCTTCATATACTACCATAAAATGGTTATACCATCACAGAGAACTATGTACTCAGTCTGTGATCCGGCATTATGCGGGTCAAACATATAGCCAGCATCCACATTTCCGCCATGGATGGGACCTGGTTCTTCAAGAACCATAGACCAAGGTCTTAGGTACCAGAGGTGTACACAATATCAAGCCTTTGTGTAGTTCATGAAATACATTAGTACTTGAGTATGGAACTTCGGTTCCCAATATTTCTTCATTATTACCCTTGGGTCTAAATGGGACTTTTTCACTTCTGGGGATTGGTCCACCACCATGGGAAATTTTTAGAGGTGGCACTTGCCCAATCAAATTTCTAAGTGCCCTCTTTATAGACTAATGTGTAAACACTCCTTCAGGGAGGTGCTTGAGCTGCTGGCAAGCAGGATTTGGTTTTACCCAAGTCCTTCATTATTGTTTGCATAATCCCTCTTTAGGAGAAAATTACTTAAATGGTTGAACCACATCCTTTCGGATTGCTTCAACCCATACAATAGCCACTGCAGGCGGACGTTATTCATGTTGCGATTTTGATTCGGTCCAGGGATCTTAAGTCCTTCTGGGACTCTCATGTGGATCTCCGAATCAAGTGACCCATATAAGTATGCAGTCACAACATTCACCAACTGTATTTTTAATATTCAAGTTTGCTGCCATAGATATTGAGTATTGGAACTTTTGTGCCACTCATAGCTAGAGAGGAAGTTTCATCGTAATCAATGATGGGTCTCTGCGTGAACCCTTGTGCCACTTGCCTCGCTTTGTGCCATTTTATTTCCTCTCATGAGGAAGACTCATTTGCTTCTTTCAGGGATGACTTCTAGAGGTGTTGGAACTACAGGCCCAAAAACCTCTCTTTCATAAAGCGAGCGCAACTTTGCCTCTATTGCTGCTTTCCATTTGTCCCATTTTGAGTGCTTCTGCACTCTGCCATGGACTTTGGTTCTGGATCCGGATCCATTTAGCCAGCAATTTTGAGACAACATATTTTGTTGACAATAGTGGTCTTTCAATTATATAACTCTCCTAATTCCTCATGGTGGCAATCTCCTCATGCTCGTTCTCCTGCTCATCATGATCTCCCATAATGATTGAGCTGGGGCATTCCAATCTTCCAATGTGATGGTGTGCGCGCGACACATTGGGATTTCCATCTCCAGGATGGTGTCCTTCAGGGACTTCCTCAACTTTGGGTTGAGTTGCCACTTCAAGGGCATTCTCGACTTCAGGTCAAGCTTCTTCAACAAATTCCTTAAGTGATGCAAGTGGCTCGAGACTTTGTCTCTGCGGACGTCTCCGCGTGACCTTGTCTGAGCACCCGGAGGTCTCCCCCTCAACCTAGGACCGGATGGAGACAATAGAGTTGGTAACCTTCTGGGCTACTTATACTCTCTCCGGCGCACTTTCTGATTAGTGAAGGCATTTAGTAGCTCATTTGCAACATTTTGCAAATTATCACAATCCTCTGAACTTCTGGTTCAGATTTACTAGTGCATGCATTTAAGGAATGCATTCCGCCATTCCATTTCATGCAATTTCCCGACATTCTTCTGGATGCCTATCTCCCCCTAATGCTAGGAAATGCAATCAACGTACCGAGCCCTATGAAGATCCCATCATAGGCTCATCCATCCCAACTTCTGGTGGGGTAATGGCACATATACCGCTCAACTAAATATACGCAGATGGGAAATACTTAATTCTTCCCATGCACTAGTTGCAAGAAGGGGGTGTGCAGTTGGTCTGAGTTGGATAGTGATGCAACTTGCAACACTACCTAGGCCCAACTGCTGGTTGGCAGCCTACAATTCTACAACAATGGTCGTGCAATCAAGGCCCTTGATCCTTTGATCATGGCTTCAATTAGACCATTTTTGTTGTGCACATCTCTAATCTTCAGGATTAGGATAGCTTCTACGACCAGCAGAATTGTTAATGATTCTTCTCATCATATCCAACTCAGGATGACCCAGTCGGTCATACAATGTTTTTGAAATATGGCCTTCATCACAACATATCCCTCAGTGGAATCAAGCCCAATGGCGATGAAGGAGTATATCCACCACATTTTTTTAAGTACCCATGGGAGAACTAGTGTGGCACTTCTGGTGTCCACAATATGAGCATTGCTTCTGGCAATAGTCGTGGTATACCTATTTTCTCAAACTATATTTTGGAAATATCTGGTTTCCCTTAACATTGCATTGGTGGTGCCACTGTCTTCAGGACAAATCTCCTGCCTTAGCCATTTGGGCTCCCATGAGGTATGAGAATTTGGAGTATATACTGCTAAAAGAAGGAACCAACATTTATACCTTCAGGGCAATAAGTGCTCTTCAGGAGCATGCCCAGCCATTCAACATGTTAAAATGCTCTTCAGGAGCAAGCATGGCCAAACGCTATTGGACATTGTATTATGACTAGCATGGTCTCTTAGGGGTTACTACAAGTCCCTAAACATGTCAAAGTCATTGATAAGGGGTTCATCCTCACTTTTCATCCATTTGGATGTCTTCACCATTTCCCTTCACATCGACAGGCATGACGTCATGTTTCTAAGCTTCAGGCTCAGTGGTGAAGTGGGAATTATGTTGGCTGATTCTGGTTGAAGCAGTCCTTGGATCGCCATAAAACCAGTGGATCTCTCAATTATACACTTAGACTATAGGTCTAGGCCCAAATGGTGTCGTAGAAAGTGCAACACCCCTTTTTTTATCAGAATTTGTGCACTCATCTTTATCAGCTTCAGGCTGAGCAGTAGTGTTATCGAGGTACATACCATCGAGTCTGATCTTGACTTTAGTGTCCCAAAGTAAGGTAATTGCTGCCATCCACGGCTAGCTCAGCGAACTCCCTTCACAATGTCTAACATGCCAGCACCATTAATGTATAGGGCTAGCTAATGTCGGTTATGCGTAATCTTCAGGATTACGACTATGTGTAATCTTCAGGATCACACAATCACGTAATTATAGTCTTCGGGACTATATTTTCCCAAATATCTCATGCATATAATCTTCAGGATTATATGTGAGTCATAATAACAAGTATATATATAATCTTGCAATAAAATAAATCTGCAGGATTTAAAAGCAAGAAAGTAAATGCAACAAATAAATAAATAGGGTAATGCACAATAATATAATGTTGCAATAAAATAAATAACCATGCCATATATGGTCTTCAGAGTAATTCCTACGGGCTTCAGGCCGCGTAGTGGCATGATGTGGTGAGCTTCAGGTCACCAAGATTTTTACGAGCTCCAGGCCGTATATCATGATCCTATGATCCTTGATGCATTCGATCAAAAGTTTATGGCATGACCATGCAAGGCTTCAGGCCACTTCGGCTCATGGTATAGTTTACATGGATCGGAGCAAAGCACTTCTCTATATAATGTGTTATTTCGTTAGTAATCTTCAGGATTACTTCACGACGAAGAAATAGAGATTGTCATAGGCAATATATAGACTGCAATAATTAAATCTGCGAGATTTAAGTGCGATAAAATAAATTGCAGTAAATAAATAATAGCAATAACAATTTAGAAAATATATGGTGGGCTTCGGGCCCCACCTATTTCACGGGCTTCGGGCCGTATCGTGTATATGCTGCTAGTTGCCGTTTATATATTATAGTACAAACGACTTCCGGTTGTTTATGTTAAAGCCTAGCAAGTAGTAAATGGCTTCAGGCCATTTATTTGCTTGTACGTGTCCCCTCTAAGCAGATGGCTTGGAGCCATTACTTTCCGTGCTCACATAGGGGTGAGGCCCCTCTTATTCGGATCGGACCGGACCGCCGGTTCGACCGGTAAAAGACCGAACCAGAGCCTTCACCGATCCGGTTCACCTTAGAGGACCGGTACGCAATCGAACCGAGAAAACCAGTTAAACCAGCCGGTTTTTTGTCGAACCGGTGAACCGGGCGGTTCCATGCGAACCGGCGAGGTTTTGGTGGGTGACTGCGCGTGCTGCTGTGGCGCTGCCTCCCGCGTGTGCAACAGTGCAACTGGCGCTGGCCCAGCCTGTCTACGGCGTGCAGTATTGTCGGTGTTTCGTACCCAGGGGGTGTCACACCAACGAGTAAATTTCTATGCGTGCTCCCTAATCCGGATGGTGATGCGAGAAGAAAACAAGTGTTTACCCTGGTTCGGGCAAGGAAAGCCCTACGTCCAGCAGAGGGAGAGAAGTCTTGTATTATCTTGCACCGAGGTGCTTGTACAGGGGCGGTTACAAGTGAGTTGAAAGACTTGGAGATTTTGTGGGTGAGTGGGTGTGAACCTGAGAGCGTGTCAACCTCCCCTATTCTAGGCCCTGGTGTCCCCTTTTATAGGCCAAGAGGAGGCTCAGGGTCACATGGTGGCTAGGGCTACCGTGGGCGTGACGTCGAAGCTTGGGTGTTACGTCGAGTCATCGAGACTGTAGACGCTCCCTTTGGTCCGGTTCGAGCCTGTGGATCCATGCTTTTACCCGGTTCGAGCCTGTGGATCCATGCTTTTACCCGGTTTGAGCCTGTAATAGCGTGGGTGATGATGGCCTGCCCGTCCTTCCCTGACGTGGGCCGACGTAGTCGAGGTACGGTGCTGGCATGGGCGATGATGGCCCGCCTGGGAACCCCGTCGTATGGCTGTCGAGGGGGGAAAGACGGGGCTTGCGCGCGTCATGTTCAGGTCGCACTAGTCATCATTCCTCGAGCGGTTAATGACCGCCTCGAGGGGCTGATGACCCGAGCGATGGGATTGAGCAGCGGGTTCGGTTGTACGGGGAGTTGACAATTGCGTTCTGAGGGGGTGCCGTACGCACCACAGTGCTCGGCGTGGTGTAATAGTGTCGCCTGGCACGCCCGAATCCCTGGTACGGGCGGTGGAATAGGTGAAGCGACGGGCGTACTTCTCACTATTCCACTCACTGTAGCCACGGGGTTAGGCGGAGCGGGTGTACTTTCCACTATTTCCGAGCCCTGTAGCCATGTGGGCGTCCGGGGAGAGTCCCCTCGAGAGGCCCGTTCGAGCCCCCGTTCGCTCGAGGGGTTTCCATCATCCTCTCGAGCGGTTGCTCGCTCGAGAGGTTTCCGTCACCGTCTCGAGCGACCGGGTGGCAGGGTCTCGAAACGGGTGACCCGAGCGCCAGGCCTTTGGACATGCTCATAGGCTGGCCCTGGGTGCCTCGAGAGGTGGTACTGGGATATTCCTTAGTTAATTTGGGGATTAGGGGGAGCAATGCAGGGTTTGTTTGCCTCTAAGCCCCTAGATTTGAGACCCCCTAATCTAGGTACCCGACAGTAGCCCCCGAGCCCTTGCTTGAGAGTGAAATCTCAGGCAAGGGATGATGAAGTGGAGTTGAAGTACCTAGATTAAGGGCGTTATGGTGTGTGTCGGAGTGGGACATTCCTCTGGGGGCTTTGATTGAGTCGCATCGAGGGGTACCAGTTTTAACTGGAGTTGTAGCGCTTCCTCGAGAGGTTGGCTCGAGTCGTCGAGCCCCCGAGTGCTTTCTGCCCTCTTTCGTCTAGGGATGCTGAATGTGACTTGAGGCCCCGTGCCCCGTAAGTCTAGGCCATTGCCACTTTTTAGCGTTCCCACGGGGTCCTTTCGGCTGGATCGTGGGATGAGAGGATTTGTGCTACCCCCGACTGGGCGAGCACCAAGCCCCTTGGTGAGCTGGTAACGGGAGAGTCCAAGTGAGAGTTCGCTCCCTTTCGAGGGGAGACGACTTCGATGCTCGGAAGCACTCTCATAGAAGCACTATACATAGCGACCAGGGTACCGGCCTCGTTCGACGGAGGCCGGCGGCTCGACTACCTCCCATCGAGGGATCCCTTGGTTGCATTATATTTGGCCTTGGACAAGTCCATGGGGGCCTCGAGAGTTCGTTCTCGAGCGTGGCCTCGTATCGGCTCCCCACTAGGTCGCCCCTGACTCGGGTGCTCGAGGGCGACTGTTCGAACCCTTTCGCGGGTCAGCCTCCGTTCCCTCGAGACTTACGTGTGGGACCAGGGTCCCGAGTTATCTTACCATGTAAGGAACCGCCTAACCGACGCGTCGCGTGTTCTGTATATCGAGAGGAATCTACCCGTTGAGGGCGCGCCTTTTGAGGCGGTAACCGGTGCGGTGCGATAATGGCGGGCCTGCGACGGTTCTGTTCCCGCTTGTGACGTGTGCCCCTGAAACATGGGGTTAGGTGGGAGTTGGCTAGGCGCATTGAATGCGGTTACCGTTCCTGGGTGAGTCCGCCGGGCACTCGTGGCCGTTGGATCGACGCACCCTAGCCGTCGGATGGCACGGTTGCCATTTGGCCCTGGCGTCTATAAATGGGAAAGGGAGGGCGTGGCGTTCCCCTCTTCCGCACTTAGCGTTCTTGGCCACCGTCATCCAGCCCCAAGCGTCTGCATTCTCAACCCTAGCGCCGCCGCCGCCATTGCTTCCGCCTGCATTAAGTGGAGGAGTTAGAGAGGGAGTGATAGGGGGTCCGTGCGCGCTACCGCAGCCGCCATCCTTCGTCTCGGGCCACTGCAATCTGCCAAATTCCACCGCCGTCGCCATGGGGAGGAAGCCAAGCAATACCGCCGGCAAGGGGATCGGCAAGGCCGCCGGGCAGGGATCCAGCAAGGCCGCCGGCAAGGAGGTCGCCAAGCCCCCGGTGCCGACGGTGATGCTCGATCCGCTCCCGTGGGCGTGGACGACCCTGACCACGGGAGAGCTCGAGCGCCTTGTGGTGGATAGGCTTCTGCTGCCTAACCCGCCGGAGGGGCCCGCGGAGTGGAAGGTGCCGGACGTCGACCACTACGAGCCCAGTCCACCGGAGGGCTACGTGGTGTGCTTCGTGAAGTTCCATCGGCGTGGGCTCGGGGTGCTCCTGAGCCGCTTCATGAGGGTGCTCCCCCACCATTTCGGGGTTGAGTTGCAACATTTCTCCCCCAACTCCATCTCCCACGCCGCCGTCTTCGCCGGCGTTTTCGAGGGATATTTGGGCATGGCGCCACAGTGGGAATTTTTCATCCACGTGTTTAAGGCACAGCTCTTCACCCTGGCTGCGGGGGTGACGCACGCGGGAGAGAAAGCGCGTCGCTATGTTCGAGCCGGTTCCTGCTTGCTTTCTTTGAAGCGGAAGGAGAATTGGATCCCCGGCACCATGTTGACGAACAACGCCGGGTGGTCTGCGGAGTGGTTCTATCTCCGCAACGACGGGGGACATTTCCTAAAGTACACCGGGGAGGTCCTCACCAATGCCGGGTACAACTGGAACTTCGACAAACCCAAGGAGTACCACAAGCACCTCGACCCCCTGATCGACGCGATGGAGGTTCTTCGAGGGTTGAGGGTCGACAAGACCCAGTTCAACGTCGCCCACGTCATCGTAGGGTTCCACAGCCGCCGGGTGCTCCCATTGGTCGAGCGCCCCTTGCGGCTGGACCAGATGACCGCCGACGCCGACCCTCTCGCGCTCGAGGCCAGCCGGATGTCGGCCGAGGCCCTCCCGGCCACCATCATCGCTGAGTGGGTGCGCCAGGCGGTCGAGGACAAATACTTTGGGGAGGAGCAAGTCAACTTCTTCCCCATGCGTCCGGACGCCAACTACCCCCTCGAGGTATGCTATCTCGAGGTCCTTTTTCTTTCTTCTACCCTTTTGCTCGAGCTCCTCAGCTTCTCGTCGGGACGTGTTTTTTAGGAGGTCATTATGCACAAGGAGTCGAGGCCCCGGTGAAGGAGGACGTGCCCGACCGTGAGGTGAGACGCATCGACTCTGCGCAAAAACATGCCAAAAACCTTACTAAGAAGGAGGAGAAGGCGAAGAAGGCCGCCGCGTTGCTCGAGAAGGAGACGCGTGCGGCGAAGCGCCGCCGGGAGAGACGGGACAATCTCATGCTGGACCCCACCGTCTTGGGTCCCAACTTGTCCTTTAGTGAGGAGGAGACAGAAGAAGACGAGGAGGATGCAGAAGAGGACGATGAGGAGACCGACAACGACGGCGCCGCCGCATCTCGAGGCCTGACGCCTCCCTGCTCTTGCGTGCAGGAAGAGCCCCTGGCTCAACGGGTCGAGCAGCCAGGGGGATCGGAGCGCGTTCGAGCAGGCCGGCGGGAGGAGCCGTCCCGCCGGGCCGGCCGTGACACTCTGACGCCTTCTCCGCCACCACGGGAGTCCATCCCCCGTGGTCAGGCAGTTTCAACAATAGTCGTGCGTACCCGGCAGCAGGAAGCTACGGATGCGCGCAAATCTTCATCAACTCGGGACGTCGAGCGCCCCGAGGTACGCCGGGCTCCTTCCGGCGACCGTCAGCCGGAACAGGCTCCAACGCGCCGGGCGCGGGAGCCGACGAGAGACTCGGCCAAAGAGCTGGTCGACACGAGCAAGACCGCTGAGGTCTCAAAGCCCACGAGCAGCTCGAGTAAGACCGCTGAAGCCCGGAAGCCCCCGAGCGGCTCGAGCGAGTCTGCCGTGATCACTAAGCCCCTGGGCGGCTCGAGCGGCGTTACTGGGGGTTCAGACTTGCTGAGGGGGTAAGTTGCTTCTTGAGCCTTGTTTATTTGCTTCTTACTTGTTTGAGAGTTGTCGTTTGCTTTTCCTTATCGCCTTTCCTTTTTAGGGCCAAGCGCCCCTTGATGGCGTTCCACCCCGTCCACCCCTCCAAGAAGTTGAGGGCGCCGGACGGAACGAGCAAGGCCTCTGCTGGCTCAGGTGGCGTGACCCTCCCCCCTACTGCTTTGATCTGGGCGGCGCAGGCTCAAAGGGCGATGGAACGTAGGAAGCTAATGGTGGCTACCTCTCGTGCAGGTGCCGGGGCCACCACGATGATGGAGGAAGGAAGTCCGTCTCTGCGTCGACCGCCTTAGCTGCGGTCCCGCTCGGGATGCCATCGTCCGCCGCCCAAGGCCACTCCGAGGCGACGACCAGCGACCAGGAGATGGCGGCCGAGACGACGGGGCCCAAGGCGGCTGCTGGCGAGCAGGAGGCGGCGGTCGTGGCGGAGGCGCCCAAGATGGCGGCCGGCGGTCAGCAGACGTCGGCCATGGCAGAAGCGCCCAAGGTGGCGGCCAGTGACCAGCAGACATCGGTTGGGACAGAGCATGCCCCCATCACCCTTGATGACGAGGACTCGAGCCTGGGTTCTCTCGGCCGGGGCCTCAGCGGTTCGCCAAAGGTGTGGCCCAAAGGCTTGCACCAGGTCGAGATGGAGCGCAGGGAGAAGGGGGAGGAAGAGGTGAGCTCTACGGCCGCCAAGGAGGCGCAGGCGTCGAGCTGCGAGAAGGCACTGGCGTCAAGTCACGCAAGACCTCGGTCCGTGCGGGTGACGACCCCGCCTCAGGGCATGGAGCTCGATCCCCTGGTGGGTCAGCAGGTCGAGATGCTGCAGGTGCAGCAGGAGGAGGCGTAGCCGACGCAGCAGGAACTGGCCATGGTGGTATTCCAGGAGCCGCCGCAGCCGGTGCTACAAGGACAAGTCCTCGTGCCCCGTCTCATGCCCGACTCGACGTCAGGCGAGATGGAGTACGTCAGCATGTCGGAGGCCGAGTGCTGGGACGAGGCACAGAAGAGAACGCTGGCGGGCGAGGCAGCTGACCATCATCTCTAGGTGCTCGGCATGTGGCCCGTTATCACACCCGAGGCCGGGGAGGGGATGGCGTCCTCAGGCCGGGCCCAGGACACGCCCTTGATGCCGCCTCCACCGTTTCCCACGCTAGCGGATCGAGTGGCGGAAGCTGGGGGCAGCCCAAAGGCGGTGCAGCAGATACGCGACGCCGTGGCTCAGCGCATGCGGGCGCGTACCCACAGTGGGGAAAGGCGCCACTCCTGCTCTGGAACCCGGTCAACCCCGAGGCCCCTACTACTGTGGTAAATGACCAACAGGAGCGGTGGATTTACGAGGAGGCCGAGGAGTACCGGTCTTGGCTCGAGAGCTCCCTGAGGCTCGCTCTGCACACCGTTGCTGAGGACCTGCCCCGGCTGTTGAACGTAAGTGTCTCCCAACACCTTCTTTTTTCTCCTTTCGTTGTTTTCGTGGCCGTCGTCATAACTCTCCTTCTCGGGGCTCAGTCAGCACAAAGCCAGTCGTACGCCAAGTCCGTCCACCTCCACGCCATCCAGGAGAGCGAGGAGGAGATCCGGCGGCTCGTGCGGTTGGGCCATAATGCAGAGACGGAGCAGTTCTGAGCCGCTCGGCTTCTTCGTGGTGCTAAAGCTGAGGCGGCCTCGGCCAGGGAGGACGCCCAACTGGCGAGGGACGAGCTGGCCTGCGCCGAGCGGGAGGCCGAGACCGCTCGGAACGAGGTCGACCGGCTGAAGGAGGTCGCCACGCAGTTCAAGGAGAGTGCGGTGACAGTGTCCGCGAGCCTTGGAGAGAAGGCCCGGCTCGTTGAGCAGCTCGAGAAGGAGAAGGCTCATGCCGCCGCTTATACCAAGGAGCTGGAACAGGCGGTGGGGCGGGCAAACGCCGCTCAAGAGACCTTCAAGGCCGCGCTCGACGTGGAGAAGAAGCGGGCTGACGGGCTTCAGGTTGAGGTGGCCACTCTCCAGCAGGCCGTCATTGACAAGGATGTTGCCGTGCGATCCGTCGACAAGACCATCGAGGAGCTGCGGGCGGAGAAGACCGACCTGAACCGCGTCCTCAAAGGCAAGCAAGTGGAGCTCAAGAGTGCGCTCGAGCGTGAGCAGAGGCTGTCGACCCGCTGCACTGGCAAGTTTCTCAAACCATTCTTTGTTGAGTTTTACGATGTTTGTTCTGCCTGGTGTTGTAAATTCCAGACTTCTGGTTTTTCTTTTTAGCTCTCGAGACCGATCTGGCAACGGCGCGCGGCGAGGCCAAGTTGTGCCAAGAGTTGCTCGCCGCCGAGGTGGTGGCAAAAGCCCGGGTCACCGGCGCCATCGACGCCCTCAGCACCCGCTGGGGGCTCGAGCCTGTGGTGGATCCCGAGGGGCCAGAAGCTGGGCGTGGCTACACCGACCGGGTTTTTTATTTCGGCGTTGTCCTGCGGGACCGTGTCCGGGGAGCTCTTCGGTTCGCTGCACAGCGGGGACTCGCCATCTTCTACTCTGGATTCGCCCTCCCGAGGGACGAGATAATCCAGGGTATGGAGGTCGTCTCGAGAGGCTTCGTCACCTCTGACACGGCGTCTGAAGAGGCCGAGCAACAGCGGCATGACTAGCTCGTGGCCGACGCCGTGGTCCTCGGGGCGCGGTTGGCGCAGAGGTTCAAGCGCTTTGTCCTTCCTCCTGATGCGTAGATGCTGGCCTGCGAGCCAAAGTTTGGGCAAGAAGGCCCGTGTAAGTAAATACTTTGACATGAAGTGGCCTAGGTGGCCTTTGAACATCGATCGTTTTAATATCTATAGCGCTCCGATTTCTCTTTACTTTTTCACCTAAGTTTGCTTCTTTTTGACTAAGTGTGAGCGTTGCGCTCCAACCCCCTCGAGGGGAGGCGAGTTAGGATTCCATAGCTCGGAAGCGTAGGAACCCTTAGGCTCGACCGTCCCGGCTCTGGGGGGCTCGAGGTGGTGCGTCTACTTAGTCTTCAAGAGAGCGTTCGAGGCGAGAAAAATAGAGAGTGCGCCGAGCGTTTTGAAAAAACTTGAGTTATTTTCGAGGACTTCAGGGGGTGTCCTCCCTGGTCTAGCCCCCGAGGGGGGCTTGGCTCTGTGGAGACAGAGTCGAGCCTACCTTTTTTATGAACGAAAAACAAGAGCTAACTTCGAGAGCTTTTTATTCTTTCACGCAAGTAGTAGATGGTACAAGAAATGTACAAGGCCTTCGAGGCCTAGGGGAAAAAACGACGTAGCTGTTCGATGTTCCATGCGTTGGTGAGGATCGAGCCGTCTCCACCCATCAGCTTGTACGTCCCAAGCTTTAGCACCTCAACAACGATGAAGGGGCCTTCCCATGGTGGTGTGAGCTTGTGGCGTCCCTTGTTGTCTTGTCGCCGTCGGAGCACGAGGTCGCTGACTTGGACGTCTCGCTTGCGCACGTTCTTGTCGTGGTAGTGTCGTAGCTTTTGTTAGTAGCGTGAGGAGTGTAGGAGTGCCATGTCTCGAGTCTCCTCGAGCTGGTCAGTGGCGTTAGCTAGAGCCTCCTCGTTGGTTTGCTCGTTGTAGGCTTTGAGTCGAGGGGACCCGTATTTGAGGTCGGTGGGGAGGACGGCCTCGGACCCATAGACCAAGAAGAACGGGGTAAACCCCGTGGCTCGGCTCTCAGTCGTCCGTAGGCTCCATAGGACCGAGGGGAGCTCGGCTATCCACTTCTTGTCATGTTTGTTGAGGCGGTCGAAGATTCTTGTCTTTAGCCCTTGAAGGATCATGCCGTTGGCACGCTCGACCTGGCCGTTAGTTCGAGGATGGGCAACCGCCGACCAGTTCACCCGGATGTGGTGACAGTCGCAGAAGTCCAGGAACTTTTTGCCAGTGAACTGGGTGTCGTTGTCGGTGATGATGATGTTGGGGACCCCGAAACGATGGATGATGTCGGTGAAGAACTCAACCGCTCGTTCTGAGCGGATGTTGGTAATGGGCTTAGCCTCAATCCACTTGGTGAACTTGTCGATGGCGACGAGTAGGTGCGTATATCCTCCTGTCGTTTTCTTGAGGGGTCCAACCAGGTCGAGCCCCCAGACCGCAAACGGCCACGTGAGGGGGATCATCTGGAGCGCATGAGCGGGGAGGTGAGTTTGCTTGGCGTAGAATTGGCACCCCTCGCACGATCGGACCAGCTTGATTGCGTCAGCGGTCGCGGTTGGCCAGTAGAAGCCTCGACGGAAAGCGTTTTCGACAAGGGTCCTCGGCGCAGCGTGATGGCCGTAAGCCCCAGAGTGCATGTCTTTGAGCAACCTTCTACCTTCCTCGATAGAGACGCATCGTTGGAGTATGCCGGTCGGGCTGCGGTGGTAGAGCTCTTTGTCGTCTCCGTAGAGGACATATGTTTTGGCTCGTCGAGCCAGTCGTCTTGCCTCTGTCCGGTCCTCAGGCAGTTCCCCTCGAGTCAAGTACTCGAGGAAGGGTGCGCGCCAATCCGCTAGTGGGCTCAAAGGCCCATCGATCTCCATGACCTCGGCCCTGGTCGAGGGGGATTCAGTCATAGAAGAGGGCTCGATGGCCGGCACGGCGCCAGCCCCCGAGTCCCATTTCACGGATGGCTCGTGGAGATCCTTCGAGAAGATGTCTGGGAGGACGGGTGCTCGAGAGGATGCAATCTTGGTGAGCTCGTCTGCGGCTTCATTGAAGCACCTGGGGACGTGGTTGAGCTCGAGGCCGTGGAACTTTTCCTCCAGCTTGCGTACCTCATTGCAGTACGCTTCCATCTATTCATCGTGGCAGCTCGAGGCCTTCATCACTTGGTCGATGATGAGTTGTGAGTCACCTCGAGCGTCGAGGCATCGAACCCCGAGCTCGATGGCGATGCGCAACCCAGTCATGAGTGCCTCGTATTCTGCCATGTTGTTGGAGGCCGCAAAGTGGATTTGAACCACGTAGCGCATATGCACTCCGAGGGGTGAAATGAAGAGCAGGCCCGCGCCCGCCCCCGTCTTCATGAGTGACCCGTCGAAATACATGGTCCAGAGCTCGGCCTGGATCGGTGCTGGGGGAGTTGGGTGTCGGTCCACTCAGCGACAAAGTCCGCCAACACTTGGGATTTGATAGCCTTTCATGGTGCATAGGTGATGGTCTCGCCCATGAGCTCGACTGACCACTTAGCGATTCGACCCACTACTTCTCGGTTCTGTATGATCTCCCTGAGCGGGAATGACGATACGACCGTTACCGGGTGGCTAAGAAAATAGTGCTGGAGTTTCCGCCGTGTGAGCACGATCGTGTAGAGCAGCTTTTGGATCTAGGGGTACCGGACCTTGGCATCCGAGAGCACCTCGCTGACAAAATAGACCGGCCTTTGGGGAGCGCGTGCCCCTCTTCCTGCCTTTCGACCACTATGACCGCACTGACCACCTGAGTGGTTGCGGTGATGTAGAGGAGAAGCGGCTCGGCCGGTTTATTTGGTTGGGCAGGTCTGGGTGGCACGAGCACAGGTGGGGAGGTGAGCATGCTTTTCAGCCTCGAGAGGGCTTCCTCCGCCTCGGGTGTCCACGCAAAGTGCTCAGATTTTTTAAGGAGTCAGTACAACGGCAAGGCTTTCTCTCCTAGGCGCGAGATGAAACGACTGAGGGCCGCCAGGCAACCTGTGACCTTTTGTACCCCCTTCAGGTCTCGAATTGGCCCCATCCTCATGATGGCCGTGACCTTTTCGGGGTTGGCCTCGATCCCGCGCTGGGAGACGATTTAACCTAACAACATGCCTCGAGGCACACCAAAAACGCACTTTTCAGGATTCAGTTTAATGTTCTTGGCCTGGAGGCACTCGAACATTACTGTGAGGTCCCCGATGAGATTCTCTACTTTCCTAGTCTTGACAACGATGTCATCGACGTAGGCCTCGACCGTTTCCCCTATGTGTTTCCCAAAAACATGGAGCATGCATCGTTGATATGTTGCCCTGACGTTTCGAAGGCCGAAGGGCATGGTGACATAGCAATACATGCCCACAGGGGTGAAGATAGAAGTCGCGAGCTGGTCGGACTCCTTCATTTTTATTTGGTGATAGCCGGAATAAGCGTCGAGAAAAGAAAGTATTTCACAACCCGCAGTGGAATCGACAATTTGATCTATTCGAGGCAAAGGAAATGGAACTTTGGGACATGCTTTATTTAAACTAGTGTAGTCTACACACATCCTCATTTTTCCATTCTTTTTCTCTACTAGTACAGGATTAGATAGCCACTCGGGATGGTGTACCTCCTTGATGAATCCGGCCTTCTCGAGCTTCTCGACCTCCTCGCGGATGACCCTGCGCTTCTCCTCGTCGAAACGGCGCAGGCGTTGCTTCTCGGGTCTCGAGCTGGGACGGATCTCCAAGGCGTGCTCGGCGACATCCCTCGGTATGCCAGGCATGTCCGAGGGACTCCACACAAACATGTCGGCATTTGCACGGAGAAAGTCGACGAGCACGGCTTCCTATTTGTCGTCGAGGGAGGCGCTGATGGTCAGCGCCTTCTCTCTTGAGGTGCTTGGATCGAGCAGGATCTTCTTGGTGTCCTCAGCGGGTTCGAAACTGCCGGCCTGTCGCTTGGGTGAGGGGATGGCCGCCTCAGCCGCCAGGCAATCGAGCGTCTTGGCCATCTTCTTGGCCTCGACCAATGCCTCCCCGTACTCAACGCACTCAACATCACAGGAGTACGCGTGCTCGTACGTGGAGTCGACGGTGATTACCCCATTTGGTCCTGGCATCTTGAGTTTGAGGTAAGCGAAGTTGGGGATTGCCATGAACTGGGCGTAGCATGGATGGCCGAAGATTGCGTGGTAGGTTCCGCTGAACCCGACCACGTCGAAAGTGAGGACCTCCCTGCGGAAGTTTGAGCGTGTGCCGAAATAGACGGGGAGGTCGATGCGGCCGATGGTGAGCGCCTTCTTGCCGGGGACGACGCCGTGGAAGCCCCCAGTGCTCGGCTTGAGCTGTGCCTTCGTAATGCCGAGCAAGGTGAGCGTCTCCATGTAGATGATGTTGAGGCTGTTGCCCCCGTCCATGAGGACCTTGGTGAAGTGGGTGTTGACGATGACCGGGTCGACGATGAGGGGGTAGGCGCCCGGGTTGGTGATGTGCTCTGGATGGTCATCACGGTCGAACGTGATGGGCGCATCAGCCCAGTCGAGGAACTAGGGAGTGGCCAGTCGCGTCGAGAAGACCTCCCTGCGCTCCTGCTTCCACTGCCGTCGCGTCAGCTAGGTCGTAGGGCTGCCGTAGATCATGAAGCAGTTGGCAACGGGCGGGAAACCATTGTTGTCCTTGCTGTCTGCTCTGTCGCCGTCCTTGTCATCCTTCTGCTCGTTCCTGCCGATGCCCAGGCTTTTGAAATAGCCTCGAAGCATACGGTAGTTCTCGAGGGTGTGTTTGGCCGGCTCCTTGTGATACGAGCACGGCTCCTTCAGCATCTTGTTGAAGACGGCCCCCTCCGGGGGGGGGCGAGGTTTCTTGCACTCAGCCGCGGTGACCTCGCTGTCGTCCGCTACCTCATGCTTGCCTTGTTGGTTACCTTTCTTCTTCTTGCCGTTTTTCTTCTGGCCTTTGCTCGAGCCCTCACTGTTGCCGGTGGGCGGCTTGGCTCTGCCCTTGTCCTCGCCAAAAAAGGCTCTCACGGCCTCGTCACCGGCAGCGTAGTCAGCGACGACGTCCATGAGCTCATTGACGGTATTTGGGCGGTTGTGCCCGAGCTCCTGCACGAGATCCTTGCACGTGGTGCCCGAGACGAACACCAGAATGACATCATGATCGGGGATGTGTGGTAGCACGGTGCGCTGCTTGGAGAAGCGTCGAGCAAACTCTCGAAGGGACTCCCCAGCCTGCTGCTTGCAGTTGCGGAGGTCTCACGAGTTGCCCGGGCGGATGTAGGTGCCTTTGAAGTTCCCCTCGAAGATCCGCACCAGATCGGTCCAGTCGTAGATCTGACCGGAGGGAAGCTCCTCGAGCCACCGCCGGGCAATGTCGGAAAGGAACAGAGGGAGCTGCCGTATGATGGCCTTATCCTCCCGAGCCCCTCCTAGCTGGCAGGCCAGCCAGAAGTCGGCCAGCCAGAGCTCAGGCTTGGTCTCGCCGTTGTACTTGGTTAGGCCCGTGGGGGCGAAAAGGGTTGGGCAGCGGCGTGCTGCGGATGGCCCTGCTGAAGACTCGAGGGCCCGGTGGCTCGGGAGCCTGCCGGTCCTCGTCGCTGTCGTAGCGCCCCCCTCGATGGGCGTTGTAGCCGTGCTCCTCGGCGCCCCTAATCTTGCGCCGCCGGTTATCGTTGATGTCGTGGCGCGTGTCTTGGGGCTCGCGATTGTCGATGAGACGGTTGCGGACCAGGGCTCTGCCGCCTCGAGGGGGTGCCTCTTGGTGGACAGAGCCCTCCCGCTCGTGTCGCTGAGGTTCGACCGGTTGCTCCGAGGCCACCCCGCGTTGCCTCGAGGCCGAGCTCTTGGCTTGCTGGGCAGCCGCGGTCTGGAGGAGCCCTTGGACCTCGTCCCGTATCCGTTGAGCCTGTGGATTCGAGGGCGCGGGCATGTCACGAAGCAACATGGTGGCTGCGAGGACATTCTGGCTCGCTCGAGGGAAGTGGGCCGGTGCCTCGGGCGCTCCGTCGTTGACGATGCGTTGGAAGATGCCCCGTGCCCTGCCTCGAGCGCCCGTAGCTCGGGGGAGGGGAGGTTGGCCTTGCTCGACGGCGTGCTTGAGCAACTCTAGGTTCACGCGGTCTGCCTCCATTCTTGCTTCTATCTCACAGAGCTGGGCCAACTGCGCTGCTCGAGCGTCATCTATGGGCAGCGCGTTGGCGAGGTCTTGGGGAGGTTCCCCTCGAGATGGCGCGACGATGACTGCTCCCGCCGCGACCGTCCCCGCCGGCCGGTCAGTTGGAGCGGCCGTGGGATCGTCGGTGTTCACATCCGACGAGGCTTCTCCCTCGATACGGAAACACTCGCGGGCGGGGTCGTAGCAGCCTGAGTCAGAGTTATCGGAGTTGGGGTCGGCGTCGGACGGTGTCCATGGCCTTCCTGTACTTTCTTCCTCGACCCAACGGCGCAGGTTGCCGATCGTGACGTTACACCGGGAACCTGGCGCCCTG
The DNA here is from genome assembly GCA_018135685.1 of Themeda triandra. Lineage (NCBI taxonomy): Eukaryota > Viridiplantae > Streptophyta > Magnoliopsida > Poales > Poaceae > Themeda > Themeda triandra. The sequence continues at coordinate 1,564,691 of JAENPR010000038.1, forward strand.
TCGAAGCCAAGGTCTACGGACGCCGGCCATACAACTTCCAGGTTCATGGTGGCGCGCAGGAGGGGGCCGGGGCTCTCCTCCTGCGGTCCCATGCTGGATCGTATTCCGTCAGCGTACGTGGCGGCGGCGTTGGTGAGCCCAAATGGGAGCCTGCGACGAGCTCGGTAGAGCCCGTGCGGCAACAAGTTGGGCGACGGCGGTTGTGCGCGCACCTGAGGGGCCACGCCGGGCACCCTTGGTGAGCGCATGATGAAAGTGAAGCCAGGGTCCGCGTCGAGCGCTACTTGCCCGTGCGTCACGCCCCGTCGTGCGCCTGGTGCCCCGTCCGGGTGTACCGCGGCGTCCGACGGGAACGGCGCATGAGCGGCGGGCTCAGGGCCCTGCGTGGGCTGACGATGATGCTGGGGTCACGGCGCCTCCGCCTGGGCGACGAGCCGTGGTGGCGCGACCGGCGTGCGACTCCTCCGGTGCGCGGTGGAGAAGCCGCTTGGTCCTCCGACCGAGAGCAGGGTCATGTCGTAGCCCGTGCCGAGCGACATGAACTCCAAACTCCCGAACCAGATCACCGTGGCGAACGAAAGAGAAGAAGTGGGAGCAGCCATCCGGAAAAATGGCGGGAAAATGCGCGAAACACGCAGTACCCCTACCTGGCGCGCCAACTGTCAGTGTTTCGTACCCAGGGGGTGTCACACCAACGAGTAAATTTCTATGCGTGCTCCCTAATCCGGATGGTGATGCGAGAAGAACACAAGTGTTTATCCTGGTTCGGGCAAGGAAAGCCCTACGTCCAGCAGAGGGGGAGAAGTCTTGTATTATCTTGCACAGAGGTGCTTGTACAGGGGCGGTTACAAGTGAGTTGAAAGACTTGGAGATTTTGTGGGTGAGTGGGTGTGAACCTGAGAGCATGTCAACCTCCCCTATTCTAGGCCCTGGCGTCCCCTTTTATAGGCCAAGGGGAGGCTCAGAGTCACATGGTGGCTAGGGCTACCGTGGGCGTGACGTCGAAGCATGGGTGTTACGTCGAGTCGTCGAGACTGTAGACGCTCCCTTTGGTCCGGTTCGAGCCTATGGATCCATGCTTTTACCCGGTTCGAGCCTGTGGATCCATGCTTTTACCCGGTTCGAGCCTGTAACAGCGTGGGTGATGATGGCCTGCCCGTCCTTCCCTGATGTGGGCCGACGTAGTCGAGGTACGGTGCTGGCATGGGCGATGATGGCCCGCCCGGGAACCCCGTCGTATGGCTGTCGAGGGGGGAAAGACGGGGCGCTGCGCGCGCAGGTCGCACTAGTCATCATTCCTCGAGCGGTTAATGACCGCCTCGAGGGGCTGATGACCCGAGCGATGGGATTGAGCAGCGGGTTCGGTTGTACGGGGAGTTGACAATTGCGTTCTGAGGGGGTGCCGTACGCACCACAGTGCTCGGCGTGGTGTAATAGTGTCGCCTGGCACGCCCGAATCCTGGGTACGGGCGGTGGAATAGGCGAAGCGACGGTCGTACTTCTCACTATTCCACTCACTGTAGCCACGGAGTTAGGCGGAGCGGGTGTACTTTCCACTATTTTCGAGCCCTGTAGCCATGTGGGCGTCCGGGGAGAGTCCTCTCGAGAGGCCCGTTCGAGCCCCCGTTCGCTCGAGGGGTTTCCATCATCCTCTCGAGCGGTTGCTCGCTCGAGAGGTTTCGGTCACCGTCTCGAGCGACCGGGTGGCAGGGTCTCGAAACGGGTGACCCGAGCGCCAGGCCTTTGGACCTGCTCATAGGCTGGCCCTGGGTGCCTCGAGAGGTGGTACTGGGATATTCCTTAGTTAATTTGGGGATTAGGGGGGAGCAATGCAGGGTTTGTTTGCCTCTAAGCCCCTAGATTTGAGACCCCCTAATCTAGGTACCCGACAAGTATGGACACGTGGTCCTATCCCACCCAAGGGGAGCGCCTGGCCGACTGCACCTGCCACTTGTGGCCCCGCGTGCTGCTGTTCAGTGTTCACTTTGGAATTTGATTAATGGTGCATGCGTGGGGTGGTGCTGCCGGCTGTACCTGGCTCATTTGACTTTTTGGTAATACTAGTGTTCAGATAACGTGTCATTTAAATTTGGAAATTTTATAACTTCTCCAAATAACCTCCAAATGAGACAAATAACATATCTATTTTGATTATCTCAATGAACTCTTCGCAACGGTGTACTCTATTTTAGCATTCGAGATTGTTTTGCAACAGTGAATATTTGAATTAATATTCTAGTCATTTTTGCACCAATTTGTAAGTGCTCCATATTTATTTATACATATTTCTAAAGCACCTATTTATGTGTGACAAGATTAGTGGGAAGCAAGTTATATAATTGTGTTTTATCATCTTATTTGTATATGTGATCAACTATATGTTGCTAATTATTTATTGTATATTTTTTCTCAGAAAACTTATTTATTATATGCATTATATCACACCGGTTCGAAGTATTCGTGGGCGGTTCAACTCATCCGATCCAAAACAATCGAACCGGCGGTTCAACCGGTTCTTAACGGTTGGACCAGTGAACCATCGAACCGAGGGCCCCACCGGTTCGATGTCCGGTCCGGTCCGGTCCTAATAACTTGGGGTGAGGCACTTGAGAGCTGTGACTTCAGGTCTCATTTTTGACATGCAGCTTTGTGTTGTACTACCCCGTATGGCCGTATCCCACACGTACGTTGGCCCAAGGTTTTAGACCACTTTGGTCCTCAGAGCACAAGGCCATTCATTGCTGCCCATGCAGGACTGCAGGCTGCCAACTGCTGCACGCGCCATGCATGCCTGCTGGCGCTGCATGCACCGCTGCGCCCGCTTTTGCGATGACGCGCTGTTCTCTGCTCCACTTGCAGGTGCATGCATGCAGCCTTTTTTGACGGAGCCAAGGGGAGAGAAGGAACAGCCTCGTTGTAGCACAGTGTGTTCCACTGCTCCTAAGTGCCACATCCTCCATTCTTATCCTCTCCTTCCTCTCCCTTTCTCTCAGCTCATTTCTTCACGGAAAGGAGAGGAGAGACGGCTGTGGCCTTCAGGGCACACGCTCGCTCGTCGGAGAGAGGGCCACACAATGGCTAGCCAGGGGCTGCCAGCAACGGCAGCGGCCGGCGTAGCTGGGGCGTGGTCGCCCGCAAAAGTGCCCACGGCCTTAGCAGTAGCGTGCACTTGCTGGCTTCGGGCCAGCGGCGGCTGGTGGCCAGGCGCCCCCAGGAGGCGCCTGCGCGTGGCGAGCCGATGGCTGCTGGTTGGCCTGCAGGGCCGGAGGCCAGCGATGGCGGGAGCCTGCTGGGCTCCCGTGCGTGTCCCAGAGCTTCGGTCGCCTTCCAGGCCGGTGCCGTACGTTCGGGGTGTCTCTTATGACCCCATCTTCCGTCATTGAGACAGTGGTAAGCTGATCTGCTTGTGGACGGCAGTGGTAAGCCTACACACCTTCTGGGCGGCGGCGTTTAACTTCATGGTGCGAAGGTTAGTGACAGTGCCTTCTCAGCGCTTCGGGGCTGGTGAGGCATCTCAGTTCGTCTCCGACATTTGGACGGCAACAGCATCGTGCCGCCTTCATGTTGCCAGGCGTTGCCGAAATGCCGACGAAATCAGGTGTTCGGCACCTCGAGGCCGAATAGCTGAGGTCGACACTTCTAGGGCCGACGAGTTGGGTATGGCGCTTCAGGGCCAGTCATGTGAGGGCGACAAGCACCTCACGGCACCTCACGGTATAGTTGCTTCAAGCAACTTGGAGCTTTGGCATTGAAGCCAAACTTAGCTGTGGTGCCTCTGGCATCCACGAGTAACATGCTTAATCCATCGTAGTTGTGTATGATAACTGATTTCTCACCTTCTTACCTTTAGCTCGGTAGAACTCGTGCTGATAACGTGTTAAGAAATCGCGTTCTCGACATACACACAATCACAAGCACACAGATGAACACTCGCATAAGATGAGAGGGAAGAGAGCTCTGTATTATTTCCTTTTTGCTTTTCACTCTTACAAAGGTGAAAATGGCCTCCTATTTATAGAGGAGGATCACCGCATGGATACAAATAACAGTGTATGAACTCTCAGACTTTCTCCTCTCCTTCATTTAGTTGGCCACCATTCAAAGTCTTTTGTTCACATTGCTTTTGGACTTTGATTCACAACAGTAATGCTAGTTATTAGCTCTAAGATAATATCTTCTATTTTGTTAGCTTTTAACACATATTTCATAACAAGGATAGACTCACATGACACTCCGACCTATTCCTAGAACGTATGTATAAACATAGCTCTAGGTTAAGAGATAACATTTTTTGTTCTAATATAATGTAAAAAATATGCTGAGCTACCTTACGAGTCACGGTCGAAACTGCCCTTAGCTTATTATCATGGTCGCCAGAAGTAGGCAACAGTCCTGGATACGTGCAGTGGAAAATTAACTCCTACCGAACAAAACGCTGCAACGGGTGACATGCTATTTTCAAGGACGAGTATGTCAGTAATCCATCCTAACTCATCTCTTTTCTTCACGAATTACACAAGTGCAGACGAAGACACTCAACACGGTGGTGGTGATATATCTTGTTGCGTCCATATTACAAGCCAATGATGGATCTAGTGGTTGAAGAGATGCGATCCCCTAAAATTTCATCTATCCCTAATGCAAATTATCTACACTACTTTGTCGTTCTACAAGCATGTGGGCTAGCAAGAACACTGGCTATATGTCCATCTGGATATCAGTTTCTCTATTATTATCTTACTATTACTAATAACTAGAGGTCCCAATGGAGCCTCTACATAATTCTAACCGGAGGTGCTAGCAAAAAACAAATCATATAGGAAATCTCAAAATGGTGAGAAAGAGATCTAGTCATCAAGTTGATCACCATTAACATCAACAATAGCCATTAGATCTATTATGTTTTTCTAAAAAGATAATCCTAGCTACCATTATGAAAATAAACTAAAGTAACCTTAAATTTGTATCTTTATTACCCACCTCTAGCATTATATTTTACTAGAACACCCCGCGCTTTTTTGATTTTTTTAAAAATAAAAAACGGCTTTGCCGACGGCCGGTCTGGTCACTTTGCCGACGGCCAGGCCGGCCCTCGGCAAAGCTGGGCCGTGCTGGTAAAAAAGGCCCAGCTTTGCCGAGTGCTGGCCGTCGGCAAAGCTGAGAATTTTTTTATTTTTGTCTATTTTCTTGCATATAAACCGCATTTCATCACATATATTCACAACAATAGACTCAAATATCACATATAAACCACATTTCAGCATCAAATTCAGTTTCAACACGAATCGGGATAACATGTCCAACACAAATCCATACACAAATCCAAACCACATATAACATGTCCAAATTCATCGATACATGTCCAAATTCATCGATACATGTCCAACATACGCAAAACATGTCCAACGTGACACAACTTCATCGATGAAGGTCCAGAAGCGAGAAGTAAAGGTACCTAGCTCGAGGCGCCATCCCCAGGGGTCCCAGAGCCCCCACTTTGCTCCCACGGAGACCAACACGGCTGCGCGGCCATACCGTAGTGCCAGTAGTGCCCCTGCTGCGACGGAGGGACGCTTGCAGGCCCGGAGTGCCCCTGCTGCGTCGGCGCCTGCGGCCACGAGGTGTACCCCTGCGACGGTGGAGGAGGCCACATGTACTGCTGCGTGGGGAAGGTCGGGTAAGCTGGACAGCCCTGCGGTGGAGAAGGACTCAGTGGAGGGCTGGCACCTGGAGTCGGGTTCGAACCCGCCGACAGTGCCTGCACAAAGACCAAGTGATGTAATTAGCACCTGCAGGATGGCCGTACAAGCTAAAGCAACAAGCAATATACTCACCGGAACAGGTATAGGAGCAGGCACTAGAATTGGTGGTGGAGCGAAGATCGAGGAAGGAGGCTCCTGCAGTCCCGGGATCTGGAACCGGAAGTAGCCGGTCAGGTCCGCTAACGCACGCTGGTAGTGCTGCCCCATTACCGCCAACTGCTTCTGATGGGCCGCCTCCTGCTGCTGACAAAATGCGTCCTGGGTCTCCTGGTGGGCCTGTAGCTGTGCGACCGTGGCTTGCAATATTACACCCACATGGTTGATGGTATGTGAAGGCAAGGTACATCATGTGTGAAACGAGTGAACGATGAATGAAACTGCACTTACCTGAAGTGCCGTCATCATCTGCGAGCTGCTCGGCTGCCGGGGCGCTATGGGGATCTCCGGTCCGCTCTTGGTCCCGCTCCAGATCTCGCTCAGCGTCTGAATAGAGGACGGCTCGGTGGCGCTGTTAGCAATCCAGTACCAGCCGTGCTACTTCCCTCCTCCCAACCTCATCACGAGGTCAGTGTCTAGGGGGTCGGTGGTGGGGTCAAACGTTGGCCCATGGCGCTCGAGACCAACGGCGGTGTACTGGGTGATCTTGGTGTAGACGTTCAGGTTGGTGTACACCTCGAGCATGTCCACCAGGTCATAGACGGTGGACTCCGCTGTCCCTTTACCATTGTGAGCAAGGGCAAACCCCGTGAACTCGTTGATTTGCTGCCCACCATGCGTCTCCGTCTGCGAGGAAAACACAAACATAGTTACAAGTAGTGACAATTGAGCGCTATAATAAATGGATCAACAGAAGCATACCTATCTATCCATGAACACTGGGAGGCTCTGGTTCCCTTGGTGGTGTGGTACCCCCTGACGTCGCCAGGCGTTTCTCCCGACATTCTCTGCGCTCCTTGTACGCCGCGTCCGTACGCCACCCACGCACAATGGCAAGCCAGCAGTCCGGGTACCTGCTGCACCAGCTTGGACACTCCTGCATGACATTTAAATATTTGATATTCCAGAAGATGAATTGAATGTGTCACGTAAGGAATCACAACAAATGTTTCCTACTTAATTACCTACATGTACTGCTCCTCGGTGAGGTTGGTCTCCCTCTTCAGTATCAACTCCCTGACTCGCGGCTTTTCACCACCTGGTGAAACACGTCGGCGTAGTAGCTGATGACGGCCTGGAGATGCACCTCGTGGTACATGTCCTTGAGGCGCTCTTTGCAGACCGTGTCCTGCACTCGCGCCGCCAGCTCCTCGTCCTGCCCCTCCTCCAACTTGTAGTACAACTACACACAGACTTAAAACATCATTTCATTGTTGGAAGAAAGTCCAAAGAATGCATAGTATTGAGAAATACAGTGCAATGCAAAAACTCATCCAGAACTCCCTCTTGATCTTCATCGCAAGGATTTCGTCGTGTACGTCCTTGACCTGGTAGAAGTGTTCCCATTTGTCAGGCATGATCTCCTTACCCCCGATGGTGACCAAGCCAGGGTAGTGCTTTCTAATCAGCAGGCCCTAGATGCCATTGACATGGCGTGAACTGTTCTTGTCGGTCACCTTTGCCCAGCCCCTGCATGAGTCATTAACAACAATTGTTAGTCTGTAGTTCGAATCTCAACATGTCATATGTACAAGTAGTGAAATCAACAATGGTTACTTACTTGGCCATGGGTCGAATCATTGGGCGGTGGCCAGGGAGCGACGAGTCAGGGAGCAACGAGGGCCCACGCTGGTAGGGCTTGCTCGAAGCTGAGGAAGTCGAGGTGTCTGGTGTTGGCTCGTCCCCGTCACCACCGCTGAGGTCATCGTCGTCGTCGCTGCCGCCGCCGTCGCTGGCACCATCACCGTCATTGGTCGTCGTCATCCCCTGCTGGGCCTCCTGGAATAGCCTCCTCGATGACGTGCGATGGCCGCTGGGGGGCTTCCCACCCCTACTGGTCGACGGCTCCACGTCAAGCTCCTCATCGAAGGCCGCCTCGTCCTAGGCGGCGCCGGCCACCTGCTCCTCGTTGGTGTTGTGGCCGCGTCCGCCTTCCACCCGGCATTTTGTCGAGTGCCTGCAATGACAAAGATTAAAATAAGTAGTATAAATAAATGGTAAGGACTTGTAAAGAAACATAATTGCAAGGTAATAATAATAACAATATAGTATTACATGAATTAGGAATTATCTCCGCGAACGACAATATGGCTGGCGAGTACTCGTCATCACTACTGTCGTCATTACTATCAATATTGTCGAGCTCTCTTAAGACTCAGGCTTCATCTCCATCGTCATCATCATCTCCATCATCATCAGGCTCTACATCGTCCTCAACAACTCTATCGCGCTGCATCTGCCATTTCTCAAGGATTCGTAAGTCCTCAGCATCCTACACCTCATCACCCTCATCCTCATCTATGTCGTTGTTTACTTTCATACCCATCAGTGAAAGAATGTCTATCTCCAACCTACCTTCTAGCCCCTCAGGTTGATAGAACTCATCTGTCGTTGGGTCAAATTTGTAATCATCATCGTTTGGGACAGCCGCTTTATAGCACGACGATACCAACTGCACAAGGCTCCAACCCGCAAGATTCTTGTCTTTTTGGCACACCCATGGGAGGTAATAAACTTGTGTGGCATATTGGTTAGCCATAATATAGACATCATCTCCTTTATAGTTGGAATCCTGTCGAATTTCAACATGCCCAATCTTAAGGTCCTTTTTCGTGAGGTCAGGATCGAACCAATGGCATTTGAATACCACTAGCTTACAACCTAGGTCTTTGCCAAAGTTGAGCTTGAATATCTCTTCGACTTTGCCGTAATAGTCCTTCCCATCTGAGCCGGGCGTACGAACTCCACTGCACGTGGTTTTTAGGTTGCCCCGATTCTCTTCGTAGCTTGTCGTGCAAAAGCGATAGCCATTCACATTATAAATGCTGAATGACCTACGGTCGACGCCACTGCCCACTTGTCTTAATTCATCACTCATTACCACATCACAAAGGGCCTGCAAGGTTAGCACAGGTAGATCGTTACATTACTCGCTCATAGGAGCAAAGTGGAATCTTAAAGTCAGAACGAGGTTAGTTGGATGGTACCTTTGTACAGAACCAATTGACGAAACCGGGCACACCATGTTTGAGAAGATTGTCTTCTTCTTGCTCGGTAGGATCCCTATTGGCTCTCCAGTGTTCATTAATATATTCCCTGAAAAAACAATAGACAAGGGGAGTCGGATCGATAGGTGGAGGATAGTGGTTGCGTATGTAAGAAACTCATCGAGAACTTACTTCTGATAAGGAATGCATTCCTCAAGGTTCAACAACAAGTAGATCATGATAGTGTGCCACTCATGATGCTACAAGTTCTTGTTGTTCCCTGCACCTACTCTTTCAAGATCCCCTTTGAAAAGGCTGAGGTTTGATGAATTCTCGTCGATGTTGTAATGAGGGGTTGGATTTTGCGGTTTGCGAAGTTTCTCAGTATAGTACGCCTGTGTGAATGTCGACACTGTTGGGAATTTTCCCTAGAGGCAATCATAGAGATGATGATATTGTGATTGTATCCATGATATATTATATGTTTCTGATATCCATTAAAGACAACTTGTATTGATTGGCAGTTATGTGAATTGTTTGTGAAACTCTTTACTTGTATGGATATTCTAATATTGTCACTGATCGGAGTTCGTGTAACAACGCACATGAATATTAGATCAGCACATTATTAATTGATGACTATGTTTCACAAGTCATAGACACAGAGATGTCAAACTAATAATGTGGGCACATGTATGACATGTAGGCTAGACTGACCCGATGTGAGATATTGTTATTATCTCTTTACACATCATGTACATTATGTCCTTAGACCTGAGATTGTCGTATGTACTCAAGATGTGAAACGACTTACTTAGGGATTGTCAAATGCTACTCTGTTACTGGGTAGCCATAAAGATAGTCTTTGAGTTTGTTGGGAAACATGCTGTGAGGCATAGACAATCATGATGGAATTTACCCCTCTCTATGTGAGAGAGATATCACTGGACACTCAAGTGATTGGATCAACAAATGCATGGCCATGCTTGGGTTAAGTGTTAACCCATGAGTTGAACCAAATATCAAGTGGCAAGGGAATAACATGTATATGGATTGTGGTGGTTCATCTAATATGATGTTTGCGTATGCATAGGAGTTGTCACGCTTTGCTAGAGGCTGCTGTCAATTATTGGGCGAGTAGGTGTACTCGGGCCATGTCTATGTGTGCGTGAACCCATAGGGTCACACGCTTAAGGGGCTGGAAGCCCAATTCGGGTTGGACCCGAGTTGGATAAGGATTAGGGTTACTAATGGGCCTCCAACTCAGGAGCACCTTAGGGACGCCTATATAAGCAAGGGGCTGGGGTGAGGCTAGGTTTAATCCACGCCTTTTGACAGCCGCCGTCGCCCTCTCCATGCTCACGCCTTCGCTTCTCGTGGACCTAGCAGTCCGGTGGCGCCTCGCTTCTTCCCTACACATGTGTGATATCTCGGAGGTGCTGCATCTGGAGCACGAGGACGAACCGCACGAGGACAATCCGCAAGTGGAGGACGGACATGAAGGATGGACAACCACGTGACTGCATGGCACTGCTGTGACGCGTTCGACTAGATCGAGTCGCTTCTGCTGCACCTGCGTGTCTAGTGGTAATCCCGTAACATGTAACTAGCAGTAGATCCTAGTTTATGAGGTAGAAAAATTTTGTTTTTGGCTAGCGTAGCATCCTCATAACCCTTCAGTGGTACCAGCTCTAGTACTACCTCATTATAGGTTCTGGAATTTGCATATGGTGATATGCGCGGTTGTAGATGAGTCTCTGATCTTGGTTCATTGTCTTGCCGCGTTGGTCTTGTAACGATCTACTCGTACAGGTCAGAATTCCGCCATCCGAGTTAAGTGATACATGTAAATCCAGTCACGACGAGTTAGAGATCAATCAGATTGATCAAATTGAACCATAGGTCAAGTGCCGAGTGCATATGATGCGCGGCGGTGGCAGATTGGATCGGCCGCCGGGCGCCGGTTTGCTGAGAAAAGTGTTGTACCTTAGAACAGCCATAACTTTTGAACCGTAACTCGGATTGACATGATTCTTAAACAAAAATCGTAGAGAATGAAATTTCACGTATGATGCTCTGCACTTTGTCACATTCGGCAAAATTAGAATTGCAAAATAAGGCTTAGAAAATAGAGTTTTTTGCGTTTTACGTTTAGACGTCGAAATCGGTTAACTCTGTTTTGCAGGATTTCGTGACTGGTATAGCCCTTATGTGTACGTGATGCATTATGTAATTAATTCATGGCTTGCACATCATGAGGATGACAGTATGGGCTGGAGCCATATAGATATTGTCAACATTATTGTAATGGCCTGCGTGCCAACCTGTGATGATGCCATCCGTGACTATGTAATTTTATTTCTTTGTCCTGCGGTAGTGATAGAGAGTCTTGGTGGACTCATCACTGAAGGATGGCATACATGGATCATGGAGATGGCGATCACCATGATGAATAGATTAATGGAGATGGAGATCCCCAAAGGAACAATGGAGATCCCCAAACCTTGCACTGTCATATGTCTTGTACAATCGGTGGTGGGTTTATGAAATTAGGATACCACTAATTTTCCTTGTAGGCAGGTTCGTATGAGATACTTACTGCTGAAGGATTGGTTACTTGAACAAGATCATCCTAACAGTTAGGGATCTTGTAGCATAGGTCGTTGGGCAACACAAGCATAGTGATGCTACCCCAACAACAAGAGTCATATGTGATATGATTAGCAAGGAGTTGCTTATTGAGCTACCATGTCTTCTAGCGGTGATGCTAAAGCTCACTAGTCGACTTGTTAGTTGTGGGTCTTGAATCACTAAGTTTCAATCGAGGGATATTGCTTTTAGTGGGAGTAGATTCAATTAAGAGTTTAATATGATTTACTCCATCATGGATACATTGTCTTAGTATTTTGCATTACTTTTGTTGTAGATCAATGGCGCTTAGCAAACAACCATTTACTTTGCATTCAATACTTGAGAAAGAAAAGTTGAATGGAACAAACTATGTGGATTGGATCTGTAACCTGAGAATTGTTCTCAGGGCTGAGAAAAAGGAAGATGTTCTAGACACCCCATTACTAGCAGAACCTGCTGATGATACATCTGATGCTGAGAAAAATGCTTACAAGAAAGCATCTAATGCTGATCTCGAAGTAAACTGCCTTATGCTTGCTAGCATGGAACCAGATCTGCAGATGCAGTTCGATAACAACCATGCAGCCTACGATATGATCGTGGCGCTGGAAGAGATGTTCCAGACTCAAGTTAGAACTGAAAGGTTCAATGTCTCAAAGGCTCTTGTTGAGACCTAGCTAGCAGAAGGCGCATCAGTTGGCCCATACATAATCAAAATGGTTGGTTACACTCAGAGGTTGGAGAAGCTAGGCTTTCCTATTGGCCTAGAGTTGGCTACTGATTTCATTCTCTCGTCTCTTCCGCCCAGCTATGGAAACTTCATCTCGAACTACCATATGCATGGGGCGGAGAAGGGTTTGAATGAGCTGTGTGGCATGCTGAAAATAGTAGAGGCTGACATCAAGAAAGGTGCTAGCACTAGCCAAGTGTTGGCGGTCCAAAATAAGCCTAACTTTAAGAGAAAGAAGGGCAATGCTTGGAAGAAGAAGAAGGGTAAGGCTAAAGATAAGATCTCTAAGCCAAACCCATCTGCGCCCAAGGCTAGACCAACTTCTGATGAAGAGTGCTTTCACTGTAAGGGGAAGGGTCACTGGACGAGGAACTACAAGCTGTACTTGGCATCCTTAAAGAAGGATGGCGGTGGTAAAGCAGCACATATACTTGTTGTTTATATTACAGATATTTTCCTCGCTAACTCTTATATTAATTCTTGGGTATTTGATACCGGATCGGTTGCTAATATTTGCAATACGATGGAGGGAATGATAAGAAGTAGAAGCGTGAAAAAAGAAGAAGTTGATTTCCGCATGGGCAATAATGCAAGAGTTGCTGTGTTGAACGTCGGGACGATGCAACTACACCTACCTTCAAGATTTGTTTTGGAATTGAATAATTGTTATTTTGTTCCTAGTTTAAGTCGAAACATTGTGTCACCTTCATGTTTGATGAAGAATGGTTATTCATTTGTGAGTAAAGACAATGGTTGTGTAATCTCTGAGAATGATATGTTTATGGCTTTTGCACCCATTGTGAATGGTTTATTTATTTTAAATCTTGATGATGCACCTATCTGTAATATTAGTGCTAAAAGGCCTCGGCTTAATGAGTTAAGTGCAAGCTATATGTGGCATTGTCGTTTAGGTCACATAAGTGAGAATCGCATGAAGAGGCTCCATTCTAATGGGCTTCTAACTTCGTTTGATTTTGAATCATACGAGACATGTGAAGCATGCCTGATGGGCAAGATGACCAAGACGCCTTTCACGGGTTTTTCTGAGAGGGTGAATGACTTGTTGGAACTTGTGCATACTGATGTGTGTGGACCAATGAGTACGACAGCAAGAGACAGATTTCAATACTTCATAACATGCACTAATGATTTCAGTAGATATGACTATGTGTACTTAATGAAGCATAAGTCTGAAACATTTGAAAAGTTCAAAGAATTTCAGAATGAAGTAGAGAATCAACGCGGCAAGAAAATTAAAGCCTTGCGATCTGATCATGGAGGCAAATATTTGAGCCACGAGTTTAGCAATCATCTAAAGAGTTACAAAATTGTTCCACAGCTTACGCCGCCGAGAACGCCTCAGAGAAATGGCATGTCTGAGTGACGTAATCGAACTTTGTTGGACATGGTTCGGTCTATGATGAGCCAGTCGGACCTACCTTTATCGTTTTGGGGATACACTCTAGAAACAAACCACTTTCACATTAAATAGGGTACCATCTAAGTCCGTAGTTAAGACACCATATGAGATGTGGACTAGGAAGAGTCCTAGTTTGTCTTTTCTGAAAATTTGGGGTTTTGAAGTTTATGTCAAACAGCTTATATCAGATAAGCTAACACCCAAATCGGACAAGTGCTTCTTCATGGGATATCCAAAGGAAACTTTAGGATATTACTTCTATAACCAATCAGAGGGCAAAGTGTTTGTTGCTCGAAATGATGTTTTCTTAGAGAAAGAGTTTCTCAAAAGAGAGAAGAGTCGACAGAAGGTGTATCTTGAAGAAGTTCAAGATGAGCCAGCAGAGAAGGACTCTACAAGTGATGCTAATGTAGCAGAACAACTTGAGATACCTGCAGCAAATGAAACACCGCCACAACCACGAAGGTCAGCAAGACTCCGTGAGTTACGTGGGGACTTGTTATTGTTAGACGATGATGAACCCACGAATTATGTAGAGGAAATGATGGGCCTAATTTCAAGAAATGGCAAAGTGCCATGAGATCTGAGATAGATTCCATGGGAGATAATGAAGTTTGGAACTTGGTTGACCGGCCAGATGGGGTTAAACCTATCGAGTGCAAATGGATCTATAAAAAGAAAAGGGATATGGATGGAAATGTTCACATCTATAAAGCTTAACTTGTCGCAAAGGGTTTTCGGCAAGTTCAAGGAATTGACTATGATGAGACTTTCTTGCTAGTAGCGATGCTTAAATCTATCCGGATCATTCTAGCAATAGCTGCTTATTTCAATTATGAGATATGGCAGATGGATGTTAAAACAGCCTTTCTAAATAGAAATTTGGAAGAGGACGTGTATACGATGCAGCCTGAAGCTTTTGTTGATCCTAATAATGCTGGAAAATATGCAAGCTTAAGAAATCCATTTATGGGTTAAAGCAAGTATCTCAGAGTTAGAACATTCATTTTGATGAGGTTGTCAAAGGGTTTGGCTTCCGTCAGAATGAAGAAGAACCTTGTGTTTACAAGAATGAAAGTGGGAGCACTGTTGTATTTCTAATCTTGTATGTGGATGATATATTATTGATTGGGAATGACATTCCATTATTGCAATCTGTAAAGACTTCACTGAATAATAGTTTTTCTATGAAGGATTTGGGAGAAGCATCATATATTTTGGGTATTAAGATCTATAGAGATAGGTCGAGGAGGCTAATAGGATTAAGCCAAGATACAAACATTGACAAGGTGTTGAAACGGTTCACCATGGAACAGTCCAAGAAAGGGTTCTTGCCTATGTCACATGGTATGCGCTTTAGTGATAAGTAGTGTCCTCAGACATCTGATGAACAAGAGCGCATGAGTAAGGTTCCATATGCTTCAGCCATTGGTTCCATAATGTACTCCATGATATGTACTCGCCCAGATATCTCATATGCTCTAAGTGTTGTGAGCAGATATCAAGCTAATCGTGGTGAGAGTCACTGGACACTTGTTAAAAAAATTCTTAAGTACTTGAGAAGGACTAAAGATGTGTTCCTAATCTATGGTGGTGAGGAGGAGCTCGTTGTAAATGGTTACACCGATGCTAGCTTCCAAACTGACCCGTATTGTTGGCACAAAATGTGGCGCACTGTGCCTCACACACAGCAAGCCGGAAAGCGTGGCTTCAATCGGGTGCCTGGATGGTTTGGAATCCGAAGACGTGCCAGTCGGTTTGACCTGAAAACCAACAAGGGATAAAACTGTAAGAATAAAACTAGAACATGCCGGTGAGACCAGACAGTTCCATATTTACGGCCTTGAAGCCACTTACGACGACACACAGCTATAGAAGCTGCCTGCCAAAGCATGTTTATAGATCATTCGGCAAATATGAAATAAGAAGTATAAAATGTTGATTGTCGAATGCATATGTATGAGAAGACATGTTTGAACAAGCCTGAATCGATCGTCATATATCATATAGAAACATAAATTCTAGACCAATGACAATCATCAAGGCATGATAAATATTAAACAGGTAATTCGTAAATATAAATCTATTTAAACAACGCATGCATAGGCTAATTCAACTAGTCTGCCGCACGTCTAGCCTTCATAAACCCGTCAAGCATAAACCCAAGCGAGTTAATCCATCGCATGATACCGCTCGCTATGAATCTACAAAATTTGAAAACTATGACTCTTAGCTCTAATTCTCTTCGGAGTCCTTTATTATTACGTCTTTTCTTCTCTGAGTCATCTTTTCATGCCATCTTCTTTTTCCCGAATGGAATCATCGCCTTCTGAGATAGCCGACCGCATGGGCATTTGCCGAAGCACCGAGAATTAGCCGACCACTCAGTCATTTGCAGAATACTCTTCCTGCCGTGTGCTGGGTCCACCTGTCATCTTCTCAATGTTGACCAAAATCCAGTGTTAACACATGCCCCCTCAATTTCAGGATAAAGTGATTTTATTCTAAAATTGACCACAAGTCCTCTTCACCTAGGTCAACATTGCCCAAAGTCACAGCCACCGCTCGAGAAATCCGCACTGTCTCAACTCACTCCGCTCCTTCAATGGCGACTCAGGAGGAAATTCCAGAAGTAACCCTACACATTCGGCAATTTCCAAACCGATTCTTGGCTTTCCTTTTGATTCATCTCTTACCTCATTCTATGTCTAATTTACCCATTGCATTTATATTCTATCACCCTTCTTCAGACAGTTTTGTGGAAGAGATAGCAGAGGATGCTTTCCTCATCAAGTTCCAAGCTCACCACCTTCAGATACTCAAAATCCTGAGGCAGATCAAAATATAGTCCAGTCTGATGAAGACCCTACTCTCAATCTTGAAACAAATGAAAATACAATCCATCCTGATGCAGACCCCATATAGAAGGTAACATTCTAATTTGGTTGTTTTGGTGGCTGACCCTTAATCGGCTAAAAATACTCTCCCCATTTTCCTTCCTTTTAGCAGGATGGTGCTCAGCCGAAAGCCAGTTATTCTCTCATCGTTGAAGAATACATTGGTGAGAAAGGTGAAGAAGCTTTATCACAGCAGCAACTGTCAGCAGAA
Source organism: Themeda triandra (assembly GCA_018135685.1). Classification (NCBI taxonomy): domain Eukaryota; kingdom Viridiplantae; phylum Streptophyta; class Magnoliopsida; order Poales; family Poaceae; genus Themeda; species Themeda triandra. The sequence goes on from JAENPR010000038.1 coordinate 1,581,485, forward strand.
AACCAAGCTCGGCTGAGAGATATAACCCCTCTTCTCAACAAAGACATCATCACCTTGGTCCAAGATGCAGACCAGATAAGGGACATTATCGATCTTATTGATCAAGAGATTCCTCCTACTCTCAGGGCTTCCTTGGAATCTGTAGCTCATCTTGATTATCACTTTGCTAAAGTTAGGAGGGCAAGCAAGAGTATAGCTGCCAGAAACATCTTGCAGAATGACAATCTAGTGAAAGAACAGCAAGTCAAGGAGCTTCATTCTCAGATTTAGTTTGCTAAGGATTCCCTGGTGTTTTTGGAACCTGAACTGAAATCCATGGAGGGGAAGAAAATCAAATTGGAGGCTCAGTTGGCTGAACTAAATGTCAAAATCCAATCTCACAGGGATACAATTGCTGATCTGCCAGGCTCTATAGAGGTAGCTAGGGCAACAATAACATCTTGTCATCAAAGAGAACCGTGAGATCAAAACAAGGCTTGCCAAAATTGAGCTACGAAGAGGATGATCGAAGGTCTTGAGTGATGTTAGCCAAATTAGGAACAATGCCATGGATGTAATTAATCTCTTCCCGAATGAGTGAATCATTGGCTTGTAATCAAATGCAGTGTTGTATTCTCTGGTCAATTTGTACTTTTAAATGACTGTACCCTTCTTTATCTTTCCTCAAAGCTTTGCCCTCTTATTCCTAGATCTCTATTTAATCGAACACCATCGGCTTACCGATTGAAACCGAATTTTTCTTGAGGCAACAAGTCTTAAAAATCTTTCTCAATTTAGCCGAATCATTGACTTCTCGATTGCAACAAAAACTTTTCTGGAGCAACGATCTCTTCAATTTGTTCAGATCCGGCCCGGTTCAGTAATGGCCCAAGAATGTGAAAACCCTATTTCGTCACTTGGCTTTCCCGGGGTACGCTCTCAGTATCCATAAATACGACCCCACTCCGTCTTTCATCATCACTCCCAATCGAGCAGTTTCCATTGCCGTCTTTTCATCTTTTTGCCCAAATCAAATCAGAGAGCAATCCTAGCTCGTAGTCCACCAATGGCAGGAGGTGGCGATCACGGCAAGCGCCCTGCTGAGGAAGAGGCAGAAGGAAGCCGAGTGCGGAACCGCCGGCACCTTGGGTGAGAATCGGTTTCTTGCCCCCTTACGGTTATTTTTCCTGTTCATCTTCTTTGATTTTGATCCTTCTGCTGATCTTCTCAGGGAAATAAGGGCTTTCTCCAGCCAATACTAGCTCCTCCCTCCGGCAACGGTGACCCAATCGGGCGCTGCTGGCGAGCCTGCTGCTGATTCGCCGGGCTCCCCCGAGTCTGACGACTCGTAGCACCCCAACCCTTGGGGTCCGGTGGAGCCGAAAAGCCCTCGGTATGCTCATGCCGATGCGGTCATGTATCGCTAGGAGAGGGATGAGGCCCGGAAGGAGCTGGAGGACATCTCCAAGAAGTTCGGCATCGAGCAAGCCGAATGGGAGGATCAGCGGAAGCAATTCTGCGACCCCATCACTGGTTTGATACCCCTGACTAATTTTCACACCTTAGTCTCCCTTGTTCGTCAACTTATTTTTCTTCTTTGCTCAGCACTTTCTGCAGAGAATGACCGTCTGAAGGCGACGGCAAACAGGGTTGCCGACAAGGTGAATGCCCAGGGGGAGACGGTCGAGGACCGTCTTGATGCTGTGGACGGCCGTGTAGATCAGGCCGTCATCCAAAGTGTGCACCTTGGCATCTGCCTCGGGCTGGCGGCGATGACCTCCCGGACCAACGAAGACTACTCCGTCCAGGCAGCCGGCTTCTCCGGCGGTCGTCCAGATGAGGTCGTCAACATCAAGGAGCATCTGGAGGCCTATGATGATCACGCCACTGCCCTTGCCGAATGTACTAATCCCCAGTCTGTCCTCAACAAGCTATTTGAGGAGTAGTTTGTATTAGGATGGATTTGGTGTAAATAAACTATCCTTTTGAAAGAATGTTTGTTCATGTCTCTTGATTGCTTTCAGTAGAATTTAGATTGCAATAGTTTCTCGAAGGATAGCTTCCTGAATGCATGACATCATTTTAACCGATTGGATCTCGGCCTTGCGTTGTAACTGTCATCATGCGTCGTTTAGCATTTTATTTACTGTGTTTCGCCTTTCTCTTCTCCCGATAAACCTACCAGCTGAAAAAATGCTGAAGCCACCCGGGTTATGCACAGATATTTTTTGTACTAAAGGCGACACAAACTGTATTGGCTATTTTGTGCTAGAGGCGATATGAACAATATAGGCTATTTTCTGCTTCATTTTTTAGGCTAAAGGTGATTTCCCCTTCATCGGCTATTCATATTCAAACTCTGATCTCCTTTCATGAACCAACTTCAACACTGGGATAATACTTTTTAAGAAATATTCCATTGATAGCTCTAGTAAACTCCTCTCCGAACAAGGTCTTCAATATATGCGTTGCCAGGTACACATTTTACTACCTGAAAAGGTCCTTCCCAATATGGAGACCATTTGCCGAATGCTCTATCCTTTGTTCCAATCGGCAATGTAGTTTTCCAAACCAAGTCTCCTTCTACGAATTGCTTCACTTTAACCTTCTTGTTATAATATTTGGCAACGCGTATCTTGTTTTTCTCAATATTTTCCAATGCCTTGAGACGAATCAAATGCAAATCTTCCAACTCATCCATCATCAGATTCTTGTAGTCTTTTTCTACCAAATCTTTCTGCAACATGACTCGTCTTGAACCTGACTGTAATTCCCATGGTAATACGGCATGATGCCCATAAACCAGCTCATAGGGAGATGCCTGAGTAGACCCATGACAAGCCATTCGGTAAGCCCATAACGCTTCATTGAGGACCAAATGCCATCTCCTTGGCTTTTCATCAATTTTCTTCTAGATGATTTTAATCATAATCTTATTTGATGCTTCTGCTTGGCCATTGGCTTGTGCATAATATGGAGAGGAATTTAATAACTTAATTCCCATGTCTTTGACAAAATTGCAAAATTCTGAAGAAGTGAACTGAGTTCCTTGATCAGTTGTTATAGTTTGAGGGATCCCAAATCTGTGAATTATATGCTCTTTGACAAAACTGATCATGTTTTCTGATGTAACCTTCTTTAGAGGGATAGCTTTAACCCACTTGTTAAAATAATCTGTGGCCAATAGCACAAATTTGTGTCCCTTGCTAGAAGGAGGATTAATCTGACCAATCAAATCTATACCCCATCCTCTGAATGGCCAAGGTTTGATTATGGGGTTCATAGCAGATGCCGGAACCTTTTGAATATTGCCGAATCTTAGACAATCGTGACACCCTTTGTAATATTCAAAACAATCTTCCAACATAGTCGGCCAAAAATAACCAGTTCCCCTAATTATCCACTTCATCTGATAAGCTGACTGGTGTGCACCACATAAGCCCTCATGAACCTCAAACATAACCTTTCTGGCCTCTTCTTGACTCAAACATTTGAGCAACACTCCATCGATAGATTTGTAGTATAGTTGATCATCAAGAAGTACAAATTTTAGGGCTTTGTACCTGAGCTTTCGGGAAACTTTTTGAGATGGATCCTTCAGATAATTGGTAATATCGTACCTCCAATCACCATCTACTTGATCAGCATTGAAAACATTTTCTTCTATAGCAAAAATTTCCTGATTCTCGCGATATCCAGAAGCAGTTTGAGCCAACTTATTTGCTTCTTCATTGTGCTCTCTAGGGATATGATGCAAGGTTACTACCAGAAAATTCTTCAAGATTTCTCGACATTCCTCATAATATTCCCTTAATATGTCGTTCTTACATTCATACTGACCAGTCAATTGATTAATCACCAGCTCAGAATCCCCAAAGATTTCAACAGCAACGGCTTTTACCTCTATAAGAAGCCGAAGCCCTCTAAGCAGTGCTTCATATTCTGCCTGATTGTTAGTAACATGAAATTCAATAGGAAACGCATACTCAAAAGTTACTCCTCATGGAGAAATTAAGAGAATACCAGCACCACCACCTTTGTTACAAGACGAACCATCGAAGAATAAAGCCCAAGGTACAATGCTTATCGCCTCAACAGAAAGATCCCGATGCTAGGTAATAAAATCGGCAATAATATGACCTTTTACCGCTTTTGCCGATTCATATCTCAAATTAAATTCTGACAACGCTAAAATCCATTTGCCAATTCTTCCATTCAAAATTGGCAGTGATAACATATGTTTGATTACATCAAAACTAGAAACCACCAGGCATTCGGTATTCAACAAATAGTGCCAAAATTTGATACATGAGTAATACACACACAGGCAAAGTTTCTCTGTAGCCGAATACCTTGTTTTCGGATCCAGCAGTTTTTGGCTAAGATAAGCTATCACTCTTTCTTTTCCCTCAAATTCTTGCATGAGGGCCGATCCTATTGTCAAGCTATAGGCTGCCACATACAACTTAAAAGGCTTGTCAAGTTGCAGAGGTACCAGCACAGGTGGTGCCTTCATATATTGCTTGATCTCATCAAAAGCCTTTTGGTGTATGTCACCCCATACAAATTTTTTATCCTTCTTGAGCTTCAAAAGTGGAGAAAAAGGCAAAACTCTCTCTGATAAATTGGATATGAACCTCCTCATAAAATTGATTTTGCCCAGCAATGACTGTAACTCTATGAGATTAGTTGGAGGTACAACTTTGTCTATTGCTTCCATGCTCTTTTTTCTGACTTCAATTCCTCCTTTATGAACTAAAAATCCCAAAAACTCACCAGCCGAGACTCCAAAGGCACATTTGTTTGGATTTATTTCCAAACCATGCTTTCTTGTGCACTCCAAAGTCTTCCTTAAATTAGCTAAATGCCCTTCATGGTTCCTGGACTTGACCACCACATCGTCGATGTAGATTTCTATGATTTTGCCAATCAACTCGTGAAAGATATAAAATTCATAGCTCTTTGATAAGTTGCACCGGCATTCTTTATCCCAAATGTCATGACTATCCACTCAAACAAACCAATATGACCAGGACATCTGAAGGCTGTTTTTGAGATATCTTCTATTGCCATAAAGATTTGATTATAACCAGCATTTCCATCCATAAAACTGATAACCTCGTAACCTGCTGCTACATCCACTAGTAAATCGGCAACTGGCATCGGGTATCCATCCATAGAAGTGGCTTTATTAAGATCTCTGAAGTCTATACAGACCCTCATCTTTCCATTTTTCTTGTATACTGGTACTATGTTTGAAATCCACTCTGCATACCTGCATGGCCGAATGAAGTTTGCCTCTATTAATCTTTCAATTTTCTTCTTCACATCGGCCAATACCTCCTCTTTGTAGATCTTCCGTGGAGGTTGTTTGTAGGGACAATATCCAGGTTTAATGGGTAATCGATGCTCAACAATAGTACGATCCAATCCAGGCATCTCTGTATAATCCCAAGCAAAACAATCTTTGAATTCTTTCAACAGTTCTACCAACTTTGATTTGTACTTTGGGTCTAAATTTGCACTAATATGCATCGGCCTTGGCTTAGAACTATTACCAATATCTATTTCTCCTAATTTGTCGGCCGACATGAAACCACGACCCAGCTTTCCTTTGTTGCCATCGATTGGATTTCCCATTAAAAATTACTGTGAGAGCCGACTGCTTGGATCGGCTGTTGATCCCTGTTGAAAAACATTCACAGGACCTTCTCCCCACTTTTTACAGAGAAACAGTCAAGGCCATCATATTCCCAGTAAGTAGGCTTTGAAGCAGCAACACTTACCGAATCATCAGCATGAACAATCTCAATGTCATCCTCAATCCATTGAATAAGAATTTGGTGCATGGTTGAAGGGATGCAGCAATTGGCATGGATCCAATCTCTCCCAAGAAGCAAACTATATGCCCCTTGCCATCAATGACAAAGAATGTAGTAATCAAAGTTTTCGAGCCAATCATCAACTCAACATGCACAGCTCCACGAGTGTCAGAGGGGTTGCCAGCAAAATCTCTGAGAATCATGTCAGTCTTCAGCAGGTCCTCACTTGTCATCCCAAGCTTTCTGAAGGTTGTATATGGCATGATATTGATAGCAGCTCCTCCATCAACAAACATCTTGTTTAGAGGCTTGCCATTGACATACCCTTTCAAATAGAGCGGCTTCAAGTGACAATGCTTGGCTGGCTTGTCAAAAACTGCTCGCTGTGTCAGCACAAGTTGAGCCATCAAATCTTGATACTCACTTTCATCAAAATTAGAGTACACCTCTTCTTGGACCTCTTGGCTTTCGGGAGCTATAAACTCTGAAGGGAGAAAGAAAGCCATGTAAGCGTCAGCCGAAGGACCATGTTCATCGGGCTTCTTCTTAGGGCACCATATTTGCTTCTTTTCGGCAGCTGCTTGTTTCAGTTCTTGGTTCCTCAAGCGTTGAACTCTCCTCTTCTGGCTTTTCCTCAGACCTGGAGGACACCACTGTCCTTTTTGCCATACATATTTTATAGGAGTCATCTTCTTCATCATGCATTCTATTATGAGTCCAACCTTGATTTGCAAATCTCTTTCTTTGCTGATTCTCAGAATTATCTATTTTAAGCGCTGATCGTTCTCAGAAAAATGTGTTCTAAGCCTTTCATGAACGGGACGGTGGTTGGCTCGAGACTGCCTATAGTGTGAGTATTGGGCACTGCACTCAGGACAATTGTTTCTAGCAGGCAGCTTCAAACCTTCATTCCAACAATGCTTAAAGAATGAACAACCCCAATGAGACTGCTCCTGTTCTTTTATGTATTCTTCTTGTTCCCTTCGGTATACCTCTTCTTCATACCTCCGGCGTTCTTCCATAAACCATCGCTCTTCTTCCATGAATCGTTGCTCTTCACAATATTCTTTCTCTGGCTCTCTCTACCATTTATTTAGCAAGATGCGCGATGTAACTCTGGGCCTGGAAGTTTCTCCCCTTTTGGTTCGGCTATTCTGGAACCGAGCCCGCTGCTGCAGCTCTTCACTGGAGACTTGCCGATCAGGATCAATGGCACCACTTTTCTTTGCTCTATCAGAGGTTAACACTTTCATCTTGCCTTTTCCTTTGGGGTCATTTGCAGAGACCATGCTCACAGAGAAAGAAATCATTTTTTTGTGGAAAAGGTTGATCATTAACTTTCATCTTGCCGTCGAATCTCAGGTGTCCCTCTTGAATAGCTTTCTGGATCCGCACTCTGAACACTCGGCAATCATTGATAGAGTCAGAATTAGTGTTATGGTAGCCACAATACTTTTTGTCTTTTACACCTTCAGGACGCAACATGGGATGTCCTTCTGGCAACTTGATGCGACATTCCTTCACCAACAATGCGAAAAGTTTATCTGCCTTAGTAACATCAAAATCATAAGCTCCCTTTTGTTGCCTCAACCACCGTTGATTAACTTGAGTAGGCTCCTTTGCCCAATTCAGTTCAGCTGCAGCTATCTCATCTTCATCAACATACTCAATTGCTTCTTCCAGAAAGCCTTGATACACCTCATTGGTGGCATTGTTCTTCTGAAAGCAACCATCTCTCCTGAATCCCTGAGCTTGATTACTCATAGCTGCCAATCACTGTGAAAGTTGGCCAAGGTTATCAAACTCCATGCCGAATAGTTTCTCTCTGATATTCGGCAACATGCCTGCTATAACCATTCCTGGTAACTGATCATCGGGTATATTCAGGGAATAGCACAAGTTCTTGGTCTCTCTGAACCTGTGAAGATATTCTAGTGGTGTCTCATTTGTTCTCATCCTCAGAGTCATCAGATCAATCATCTTCTTCTCATTGGTACCCGTGTAGAAATATGAATGAAACTTCTACTGCCCATGTACCAATGGAATGAGCTGGCAAAGATGTGAACCAAGTGAAGGCTGGTCCTGTAAGAGATAGAGGAAAATACCAAATTCTCCAAGCTTCATCCGCAGCAGCTTCCCCAATCTACATCAAGTATCGACTGATGTGCTCTACAGTGTTGGTATCATCTTGACCAGAAAATTTGGTCAAATCTGTTGGAGGCTTCACCCTAGGAGGAAGTGCCACTCTATTGTACCACTCTGGATAAGGAGATTGGTATGAATAGGATTGTTTCTTGGGCTTCAAACCGAACTAATTCTGCATCATATCGGCCATCCTGTGCACCAACACGTCAATGCTTGAATCTTGAGCTCCTTGCATCTGTCCTCCAGAAGGCAATCCTGAAGCACTCTTATATCCCGGATTCGGCATAGCATTGAGAGCACTGTAATCAGTAAACTCCTGATACCCATCTCCGTACATGTTCTTTTGTAACCTGTTTGCTGCTGGAGACACTCTGAGGGCTGATGATGGCACTTCTCCTGTTGTACCAAATGTAACCTGGCCATAGGTAGGATGCGGTTGTTTCTCATTAGGAACTGGTCCACCTTTGTTTGAGGCAGACGCTATTTCTCCTCCTCCAGCAGACTTCTTTTGATGCTTAGGTACATTGAAAAGCATTGATCCACTGATTGGGCCAGCATTTTCTTCAAAGTATTTATCGGCCGTTGGACCAAAAGTGCTAACCATGATTGCCCGAAAGGTATTAAGAAAAGTTCCCTCAAAAAAAAAAGAAAGGTATTAAGAAAAGCTGTATGATGGTTTGTCATGGTTTCTCCCATAGCCTTGTAGATCAGTGCTGCCATCTTGTGAGCATCCTCTTCTTTAGTGTAATCAGTTTGATATGGAAGAAGAACCCCTGGCAGTGATTGCTTCTGGATCACCTTGTTGCTCTTGTTCTTGGAAAAGGACACCAAACACTTCTGCTGGTATTGCTCACATGCCTGCTGTACCAATTCCCTAAAGTTTTCTGGCAATTCTTCCATGGTCACATCCAGAACGTGACTATTGCTGATGTCAGCCATTTTAAACTAATGTGGTCCCACTGGGCGTGCCAAAAAGTGTGTTGGCACAAAATGTGGCACACTGTGCCTCACACACAGCAAGCCAGAAAGCGTGGCTTCAATCGGGTTCCCGGACAGTTTGGAATCCGAAGACGTTCTAGTTGGTTTGACCTGAAAACCAACAAGGGATAAAACTGTGAGAATAAAACTAGAACATGCCGGGTGAGACCAGACAGTTCCATATTTACAGCCCTGAAGCCACTTACGACGACACACAGCTATAGAAGTTGCCTGCCAAAGCATGTTTATAGATCATTCGGCAAATATGAAATAAGAAGTATAAAACGTTGATTGCCGAATGCATATGTATGAGAAGACATGTTTGAACAAGCCTGAATCGATCATCATATATCATATAGAAACATAAATTCTAGACCAATGACAATCATCAAGGCATGATAAATATTAAACAGGTAATTCGTAAATATAAATCTATTTAAACAACGCATGCATAGGCTAATTCAACTAGTCTGCCGCACGTCTAGCCTTCATAAACCCGTCAAGCATAAACCCAAGTGAGTTAATCCACCGCATGATACCGCTCGCTATGAATCTACACCACTTCTTACGACCAGATTAATCCACCGCATGATACAATCTAATAATAAGAAGCTAAAAGCATGCATATATTCAAATAGATCTATAAATACTCATTACTCGTGTAAGCACAACCATATTCGGCAAGATTGCCGAATTGGGGTCCATGAAGAAGGAACAAACAAGCTAACATGATCTAAACCTAACAGAACCTGCATCTGCCGCACGATACCTAGTTCTCTTAGGGTTAAATACACTTTAATGTGCATGAACCCACAACATGTAGTAATCTAGATTGATCTAATTCGGCTATACAAGCATATGAATTAAGAGCAAATATGTCTATCAAAAGCCGAAGCGTATCAATCTAGATTGGGCAAAAGAGCGTTGCAAATATATAAAACATTAAAGACAATGCAACACATGATAACTTGATGAATCTACTAGACCTTGCCGAATCTAATAGAGCCAATAACTATCTTGCTTCGCTAAGCTATCAAGCGGACGCCTGCCGCACGGCCATCTAGTCGAGATAAACAAAGCATAAGCAAAGACTTCCTGATCGTCAAGCAGACGCCTGCCGCACGGCCATCCAGTCGAGACAAACAAGACTACTTGCACCATGATCTAAATCCACTGCATGATACTAGACATGATGGCAAGGTTGCTGATACTTACGGAGGTTGACGGATCGATGGCTCGAAAAAGGACTCAAAACTTGGCACAGGGCCGGTTGTATTGATTTGATTGTGTATATCTTTTACAATAGCCGGGGCGTATATTTATACCCTGAGCAGAACACGAGTCCTAAAAGACTACAAAATACTAAACAAAATTTGGAAACTACGACTCTTAGCTCTAATTCTCTTCGGAGTCCTTTATTATTACTTCTTTTCTTCTCTGAGTCATCTTTTCATGCCATCTTCTTTTTCCCGAATGGAATCATCGCCTTCTGAGATAGCCGACCGCATGGGCATTTACCAAAGCATCGAGAATTAGCCAACCGCTCAGTCGTTTGCCGAATACTCTTCCTGCCGTGTGCTGGGTCAACCTGTCATCTTCTCAATGTTGACCAAAATCCAGTGTTAACACGTATGATTCACAATCTCAATCAGGTTTTGTGTTCACAATAAATGGTGGTGCAGTGAGCTGGAGGAGTTCCAAGCAAGAGATTGTGACAAATTCTACAGTAGAAGTCAAGTACATTGTAGCCTCAGGAGCTGCAAAGGAAGGTGTTTGGATGAGGAGGTTCCTCATTGAGCTCGGTGTGTTTCTGAATGCGTCTTGCCCATTGAATCTACATTGTGATAACAATGGGGCGATAGCGTCGGCTAAGGAGCCAAGGAATCACCAGAAGAATAAAAATGTACTGCAGAAATTTCACCTCATTCGAGAGTTCATTCAATGTGAGGAGATTAAGATGTGCAAAATACACGCAGATTTGAATATAGTAGATCCTTTGACAAAGGCTCTTCTACAGTCTAAGCATGAGGCGCACATGAGGTCTATGGGTATTAGATATCTGAAAGATTAACTCTAGTGCAAGTGGGAGACTGTTGGGAATTCACCCTTGAGGTAATCATAGAGATGATGATATTGTGATTGTATCCATGATATATTATGTGTTTCAAAATATCCATGAAAGATAACTTGTATCGATTGGCAGTTATGTGAATTGTTTGTGAAACTCTTTACTTGTATGGATATTCTAATGTTGTCCCTGATCGGAGTTCGTGTAACAACGCACATGAATATTAGATCAGCACATTATTAATTGATGACTATGTTTCACAAGTTATAGACATAGAGATGTCAAACTAATAATGTGGGCACATGTATGACATGTAGGCTGGACTGACCCAATGTGAGATGTTGTTATTATCTCTTTACACATCATGTACATTATGTCCTTAGACCTGAGATTGTCGTATGTACTCAAGATGTGAAACGACTTACTTAGGGATTGTCAAACGCTACTCCGTTACTGGGTAGTCATAAAGATAGTCTTCGGGTTTGTCAGAAAACATGCTGTGAGACATAGACAATCATGATGGAATTTGCCCCTCTCTATGTGAGAGAGATATCACTGGATCACTCAAGTGATTGGATCAACAAATGCATGGCCATGCTTGGGTTAAGTGTTTAACCCACGAGCTGAAACAAATATCAAGTGGCAAGGGAATAACATGTATATGGGTTGTGGTGGTTCGTCTGATATGATCTTTGCGTATGCATAGGAGTTGTCACGCCTTGCTAGAGGCTGCTGTCAATTATTGGGTGAGTAGGTGTACTCAGGCCATGTCTATGTGTGCGTGAACCCATAGGGTCGCACACTTAAGGGGCTGGAAGCCCAATTCGGGTTGGACCCGAGTTGGACAAGGATTAGGGTTACTAATGGGCCTACAACTCGAGAGCACATTAGGGATGCCTATATAAGCAAGGGGCAGGGGCGAGGCTAGGTTTAATCCACACCTTTTGGCAGTTTTCGTCACCCTCTCCATGCTCATGCCTTCGCTCCTCGCAGACCTAGCAGTCCGGAGGCGCATCGCTTCTTCCCTGCACGTGTGTGATACCTCGGAGGTGCTGCATCTGGAGCATGAGGACGAACCACACGAGGACGATCCACAAGTGGAGGACGGACATGATGGACGGATGACCATGCAACTACATGGCGCTGCTACGATGCATTCAACTACATCGAGTCACTTCCGCTACACCTGCGCGTCTAGTGGTAATCCTGTAACCTGTAACTAGCAGTAGATCCTAGTTTATGAGGTAGAAAAAATTTGTTTTCTGGCTAGCGTGGCATCCTCATAACACTTCAGACACATCCTCTAGAATGAATGCCTCTGCCACGGAAGCCTCAATTTTGGCTTTATTTCTACACTTTTTCTGAAGAAGCTTTAGACAACTCTCGATTGGATAACATCAACAGTGCTGCACATGCCCCCCAACCGTGCCTCGTGCGGTAGGTGCAAAATCAGATGCTGCATGGACAGGAAGAAGCTGGGTGGAAATATCATCTCCAACTTGCAGAGCAATAGAGGTGCAGCCTTCTCCAGTTCAAGATAAATGTCCCGAGATAACTCCTTAGCATAAAGCTGGTGGAAGAAAAAGATCAACTCTGCCAGGACGTGCCACACTGGCTCAGGGAGGTATCCCCGGGTCATCGCAGGAAGGATCCGCTCAATCCAGATGTGAAAGTCATGACTCTTCATCCCTAAGACTTTGCCAGTACTTGCTTCATATGTGCCCTTTTTAGGATGTAATCGGCCGGGCCCTTTTTCCATCTCTTGCCTGGCGCAGGGGTCTTCATCACTAGGTTTGGTCTACCGCAAATTGTTTCAACATCTAGTCTAGCCTTAACATTGTCCTTTGACTTCTTACCAATGTCCATGAGTGTTGCCCAGAGTGCCTCGGGGACATTCTTTTCTGTGTGCATTACATCGATGTTGTGTGGAAGAAGAAGGTGCTTGTAGTAGGGGAGCCTAGTCAAGCCTGATATATGAGTCCACATGTGGTCGATACCATATCCTTTAAAACACCCTTCTCTTCATCAATTTGGAGAGCCTCTATCTGGGCAAGGATGTTGGCAGGGCTCTTTTCCTTAGGGATGGGGCCGGTGACTTGAACACCTTTTGTGAAGTGCTTTTCATCTCATCTCAGTTCATGGTCCTTAGGTAGGAATTGACGATGTTTGTCGAAAGAATACCTACCACCCTAGGCCAGCCAGGTGAACATCACATTTGCCTTGCATATTGGGCAAAGGAACTTCCCGTGAACACACCACGTGCTGAATAAGCCATATGCCAGGAAGTCATGCATTGAGTACTGGTACCACACATGCATTGTGAACTTCTTCTTTGTAGCTCAGTCATACGTCAGTAACCCCTCTTCCCAAGCATGTTGCAATTTATCCCACACTGACTGCATGAACACACCCATATTGTTGCTCGGGTGTCCAGGTATTATCAGCGTCAAGAACACGTTCTTGGGTTCAAACATGACGTCGGTGGGAAGATTGAGGGGAATCATGAACACGGGCCAACAAGTGTACGGGGCCACCATCATTCCAAACGGGTTGAACCCATCTGTTGCTAGTGCTACGCATACATTCTGAGCCTCCACATCCTTGTCAAGATTTGTGTCATCGAAGTGCTTCCATGCATCACCATCCGCTAGGTGCTGCATCTTGTCACTGTATTGTTTGCCATTCTTGTGCCATGTTCTTTGTTTCATGGACTCCTCTGTCATGTACAACTGTTGGAGCCTCTGTAGGACAGGAAGGTGTTGTATGACCATCTCAGGGATCTTAGACTGTTTCTTATTGCCATCACTGCCTTCTACCTCCACAAACCTAGAGGCTTTGCACTTTGGACAGTGTGTTGCTGTCTCGTGGTCACCCCTGAACAGGACGCACCCATTCTTACAAGCTTGGATCACATCATACGGCATCTTGAGTGCACGAAGGAGCCTCTGTGACTTATATGTGTTCTTCGGCAGGACATGAACCTTCGGAAGCCGTTGGCCAACAACCACCAACACGAGATCAAAACCTTCTCGACTAATGCCCAGTTGCGACTTCAATGCTATTAGGCGTGATATGGCATCCAGTTGCGAAAGCATAGTGTTCCTGTGAAGGGGCTTCTTTGCTGCCTCCAACATGGAGTAGTACGCCTTTGTGGTTTCCTCTGGATCTTCTTCCTCTACCTCCATTCCTTGAACGAACCGTGCTTTGTGAACGTCTGCCATCAAGTCTGCCATCCCGACATCTGCATCAAACTCCTCGAGGAGGGGTCTCACCACCTCCTCCCTAATACGACGGCGTTCACCATGGTGGATCCAGTAGGTATAGTTTGGAACGTATCCATTCACCCAAATATCTTTATACATGTGACTATAGTCTTTTTTTGGTTCTTACACTTGCTGCAGGGACACCACATCCGAATCGACTCTTTAGCAGCTGGGCCAAATGCTTCCTTCAAGAACTCATTGGTCCCTCTTACCCATTCAAAGATCCTACTTGCAAAGCCCGTGTACATCCACTCACGGTCACCCATCCTTTTTCATGCACCAAGGTAAGCGAGTAATAAAACCAATATTTGCATCTACAAGGCATTCCTACCATCTAATAGGTGAAGGATATGTAATAATCCCACCCGAGGATGCGTAGATGAGGTTAGCTTCCATGCTTTGCTCCCGTCCGAGACAGAATTTTGGCAGCACCTCCCCGCTATTCTCCTGATACACATCTCGGCAGGGAGAGTGTCTATTCAGAGAACAACGGGGATGTGTTGCCGAAACTCCGAGTTGGACAGGGGCAGAACTTGGAAGCTAACCCATCTACACATCCTCAGGCTGTCCAGAAAACGTGGACAATCCAAAAGAGATAATGTCATAGATATGCACTAATCCGCATACCAACGATCGCGTATCCCTTTCGGATGGGAGACACCTAACTCGGTTACGTGATCTACTAACAACTATAAGGAAGAGAGGTGATTTATACCTAGGGTGGCGGCGTAGAGGTGAGTAGGTGCACGAAGACGATTAGCGTCGCCGAGGTGCTCTGGGTCCCCTCTCTAGGGTCGAGATGGTGGACTAGAGGGGGTGAATAGTCCTTTCTAAAACTAATCACACCGGCTAACCGAAACAAATACAGAATTAAAACTATCAGTCTAGCCAAGACTACACCCCTCTATCTATCACTCTAGATGCACCTTGTAAAAGATGCTACACAAGCAATCAAGGTGCCAATCTAGCTAGTGCTCTCCTAACCAATTCTAGCTTGCAAGGTCACACAAACCTAAGCAACTAATACATTCATAAACCAGGGAGCACCTACACAATTCTAAAGAGCAAAAGCACAAAGCCCACCTAAGCTCACTAGATGCTCAAAGACAAGGCTACTCAAGCCAAACCAAAGAGCACAACTTTACTTAACTACATAGGATAAGCAAAGCAAGGGAACTACTTCTAGCTACACAAGTAAGATGGTGATTAACAAGCTACACAAGTAAATCAATCACAAGAGCCACTACTCAAGCTATGTATGAATGCAAGAATGTAAATACAAGCTTGAGTTAGAGAGGACACAAACCACCGTGAAGTGTGGAACAAGATGACACAGTGATTTTTCCCCTGGTTCACTTGGTTGCCACCAAGCTACGTCCAGTTGTGGCGATGCACCTACTTGGTGATTCACGCGCTAATTGGCACCTCCTGGCCAAATCCCACAGCTGGGTGCGCCGTGCAATCAACACAAGAAAGGGATCCTCCAAGCCATGTTCTCAACTAGAGTTGCTCTTCACAATCCCCGTGAGGTGAGCATAAGACCTCTCATAAATCCTCCTCCGGAGCACTGCACAATCTCCATGCGTGCTTCAACGGAGTCTCTTGCCACCAAGCCATCTAGGAGGTGGCAACCTCCAAGAGTAACAAGCACCACCGGCTTGCAACACGATCACCTAGTGCCACTCGATGCTATCTCTCAAAGCAATGCACTAGAATCGCTCACTAACTCAATCGGATGAACACTCTCAAGCACAAATGAGTTAGAGGGCTGCCAAGCACCACCACACAAGCCATCAAGGCCCTAGTGTGCTCAACAACCGGCCTAGACTGGCCAACACTTGTATTTATAGTCCCAAGGGCCAACTAGCTGTTACCCCTTCGAAACAGCCAGGAAACATGCGCCGGGCGCGTCTGATGTCTACCGTCGGACGCGTCCGGTGCTCATAGCCGTTGCACGCCCAACGGTCAACTCGTCACGTTCGGCGCTCCTCTCCGCGTCCAGCCAGTTCAGTTAGTGCGCGCGTCCGGTGCTCGCCCCATGCCGAGGACCTTTCTGCAGAGCGTTCGGCGCCCGCTGGACGCGCCAGTTCTGCGTCTGGCGCTGTAGCCATGCCACTCGAGCCATGCCGAGACACCACGCGTCGGACGCCCGTACCAGAAGTGCCAGCGTTCGGCGCAGGTTCCGTGGACGTGTTCGACGCCGTAGACAAGGCCGGGTCATCCACATGTCCGAACTCGCCAAATGCCCGAGACCAGCGTCCGGCGCCAACCGACGGACGCGTCCAGCACACCTCCCCGATGCAGCCCACTCTGTGCTACATCCAGCGCTGGGGGCCATGTCCGGCGCTGCCGGACAGAGCGTCCGGTGCCTTCACCAAAATGCCGTCTTCGTCATTTCATCCCCGTTGTCGTGTCTCCTCTTCAACATCTGCTCCACCATGCTAACCAATCAAGTATACCAACTTGTGTTCCTGAGTTAGCATGTTTTCACCAATATTTTGCGTCCAACGCAATAGAAAACATGCATCCAATTTTCCTAAAAGTGCCGAGAAGGACCCAAACCCATCTCAACCTGCAAACACCACCACCTTTGCAAATGTGCCAACACCACCAAGTGTACATCACCATGTGCATGTGTGTTAGCATTTTCACAATCCTTTTCAAAGGATTTTCTCTTGATCTCACCATACCACTCGATCCTAGCGTGTCATAATGTTAGATCGCTCAAGTGGCACTAGATGACCGATATACAAACAAGTTTGCCCCTCTTGATAGTACGGCCATCTATCCTAAACCCGGCCATCAACTTCTCTGCACACCTCATGACCGGTGAAATAAAATGTCCTAAGTTATACCTTTGCCTTGCGTATTTCCATTTCCTCCATCTTCCTCCAATGTGCCAATGCAACACATGCACCGACACGATCTCCAAATGACATGATCCACTCCATATCATCATGCAACCTTCTTGGTCCATCGATCTTGACCTCGCTTGCTCTTTACCGTCTCATGGTCCATCGGTGCCAAGTCTTGCCCAAGCTTCACCATCTCGTAGGTCCATCGCTTCAAAGCCTTGACTTGCCCTTCATACAACCTCCGGTCTATCGAGCCAAGCCTCATCACGATCTTCACCATCTTGGTCACATAACTCCATGTCATATCACATATGCAATTAAGCTCCTCCATTGCTCATTCACTTGTGGACTAATCTCCTGTGTATTCTCATAATCACACCATTAGTCCACCTATAGTTGCCACTCAATTAT
Source organism: Themeda triandra (assembly GCA_018135685.1). Taxonomy (NCBI): domain Eukaryota; kingdom Viridiplantae; phylum Streptophyta; class Magnoliopsida; order Poales; family Poaceae; genus Themeda; species Themeda triandra. The sequence goes on from JAENPR010000038.1 coordinate 1,599,006, forward strand.
CAAAACCAAACAAGGGACCTTTCACCCTCCGACACGTCCTGTTCTGTAAAATAATAAAGATATTACTATTAGTTGAAAATTTCGGCAGAACCTCCCCTGTACGGGGAGGTTTCCAAAACCTACAAGAAAAACCGTCGGCTCGAAGGCTGACGTCCACATTTAGGCACGAAGGCCGTCAACGACACATACGGCACGAAGGCCGACATCCAAATTTGGGGCACGAAGGCCATCAACGACACATACGGCACGAAGGCTCACAACCCGCTTTACCTTCTTCTCCGGCGACACGCAAGGACGACAGCATCGACGAACATCACGAAAGGTCGTCGGTTTTGGGATGTCTGGGTTTTGGGCATCCGACGTCACAACTTACTTGAAACTTTCTCAATTTTTTACCATAGCCTCCACATGCGATGACAACACAACTCGTCAAGTTTCGTCAATTTCGGACTTCGTATGGATTTTATATAATTTTAAAACACTTTTCACGCACGTAACTCCTCATGTTACGACACTGACATGGTCGTAATTTCATGCGAGGTCCTGGATACAGCCTCAGCATACTCCGAACATTATCAATATATTTTTTTGAATAAATAAATTCCATTATTTCATGTACTGCAGTTCAAATTTGGAGTTGCCAAAAAAATTCAAAGAAACAAAAATAATTAATGAAATATAGAAAAAACTCAAAATTATCCCAACTTTTGAAGTTGGGATGTATTTACTGTAGGAGTGTCCCGGAAAAATTGAAAAGAAAAAAAAAATCTTTCTTTGCCGACGGCTTGAGCTGGCACTCGGCAAAGAGCCTTTCCCAACGGCCAGCCCACGTGGTCGTCGGCAAAGGCGGTGGCCCTGGCCGGCTGTGAGGCCGCCACGTGGCTGGCCTTTGCCGATAGCCTGACAGCATGGCTCTCGGCAAAGGGGACGGCGTCGGCTGCCATTTGCCCTGGCCCCCCTTTGCCGAGGGCTTGCCTGTGCCGAGAGCAAGGCCGTCGGCAAAGTGGACCTTTGCCGAGGGCCTGCCTTTGCCGACGGCCCGGCCAGCAAAGTGGACCCTTGCCAAGTGCTGGTCTTTGCCGATGGCCCGACACTCGGCAAAGGATTCTTTACCGACGGCAGGCCATGGCCGTCGGCAAAGCTGTTCTTTACCGATGGCTGATTCCTTGGCCGTCGTCAAAGAATTCGGCCGTCAGCAATGAAGACGTTTCCGGTAGTGAATGAAATATTTAGGGATGATTTTCTGTTAGCATGTAGTTGCCCTTAATCTTGAAATGAACTTGAATATAGCTAAACTATACATTCTTTTCATAAAAGCTCTTGAGATATGCCTAAAAAAAACTTATAGGAGGATGTAGAGGAATTAACTTTAGGAGAACTCTAAATATATATATTTTTAAGGGAAAAGAATGTTCCGAACAAAAATAAACCTGCTTTAATATCCACCTGCTTTAACACATGGCTCCAATAATGTCTTGGCTCTAACTACAGTTTTTGTTCTAATGGTTAGCAGGAAGATAATCAGATCAATTATATGGTGCAATTTCTTTTGAGAATCGCCCGCTTTGACGAAGGCATGGATAAACTAGGGCATCACTTCCTAGACATTTTTCACAAAAGGTACTTTTGTGTCGCCCTGCCGCAGTGGGAAGTATCCAGTCCCATTGAATATGAGACCCGCACGCCATGCGCGGTTGAGCTGGCCGAGGCAGGAATCCGGTTCAAGAAGAGCGATACTGACAGCATCCATAATGTTGACTTCAAAAAGGGTATCCTGAGCATGCCCCTCTTCAAAATGTTCGACGAGACGGAGATATTTTTCCTCAACCTGATGGCATTTGAGCATGCACCCTGATTCCAAATTCTACTGCTCGTCGTACGTGTCCTGTGTTGATAAAATTATCGAGTCAGAAAGAGATGTGGCACTTTTAAGATCCGAAGGGCTCTTGCAAAATATGATAGGTGGTGACAAGAAGGTGGTTGAGATGTTGAACACACTCAGAAAGTTAGCACGGACGCCGCTGCGTGGCAGCAAGCTAGGCTACGTGAATTTGGAAGGTAAACAGCCACGCATGCAAGAAGCGTCGGAACATGTGCCAAGCCATCTTCATGAACACCTTTTGAATAATTAGGCAATTTTAGATTAATTTCTAGATTAAAACCAGAATACAGATCATGACAAAATGACAAACTAGATTTAGCATGTATAGATTACTAACATGACAAATCAGTATATCGCATATACTAGCAGGACAAATCATGATATCGCATAGCATGAACATAATAACTAGTATAAACCTAGTTAGATTTATACCTGCCGATTGTAGAAGTACTTGGTGGTGAAGATGCATACGGCGATTGCAGCGTGAGCTTGTCGCTGAGCGTCTCCCGTTGACGATCCCACAAGCCTGACGACGATGAGATGACGTGCTGCCGACGACGATGGCACGAGCTTGTAGCTAAGCGTCTCCCGCAGACGATCCAGCAAGCCTGATGATGACGAGACGATGTTCTGCTGACGTAGAAGATTTGGGAGCAGTCGCGCTAAGAGCGCTTCCCAAAAACCTTATTCGCCTTCTCCCGGTGCAGGATCGCAAAGACGAGGGTTCCAGAGACCTGCTCTCCTGGTCGCCAGTGCACGCTGACGATCGGAATGGAGAGACTACGGCAGCAACACAGTAGCGAGAAGAGGAAAATACTATTTTACTACGTTAGGATTTTCTAATTGAAACTCCCAATTGTAGTCTTTGTTGTGTCTATTCCCAAGAGAATCGGTATGTATATATGCAGAGGAAGACCCCTACATCTACATCAGCTAGCAATATGGTACTAATTGATATTGTACCTCCCACTTTCACTCATGGGATTAAACATTAAAGCCCATTAGGGAACACATGTATTGGGCCTTTGGGATTTATTAGAATTTCTTCATATGGATTTTAGGAGAATATCCATATAAATTCTAACAATCCCCACCAGATCTCAATTGTCCAATATAGACATTTTCCTCCTCTCTCACTACTGTTTATATACTAGTATTTCAGCAGAAACTATTAAGTTGAACATCTGCCTAGAGCTTCAAGTTAGACCAATTCACAACTTGAACAATGGACTACGTCTTGAATTGCAAATTTTGTGCGAATGAGTTTTACTCAAAGTCAAACTAGTACCTGGTTGCCAGTAGCCTTCCTCGTGGGTGGAGCGTATACGTCATACTCCCTGGTCTCTTCATGAGCTTACTAGAGACCACCCAAGTCTCATAGACTGCGACGTTTAATAGTCTAAACTCATAGGTATGTTCTTTCAAAAATGCTCTGTAGGACAGCATCTTCGCTTGTTAAAGCCAATAGAACATATTAAGGCATTCGCCAACCTACCATACAGTGCCTCAATGCTTTTGAGAGTATTGCATCTTCACTTAGAGAGGGTTATAGTTGTACTCTTCTCGGTTTACCAATAGCTTATTCTTCTCAGATCCTTAGTCACGGGATCTTCGATCAAAAAGGTTGGGTTGCTACTATTGTAAACTCACATGGGTCTCATACCCATCTCCCTTGATGCAATTTCTATCACATTCTGTGATAGCCCTTTCGTAAAGGGATCTGCTAGGTTTTTATCTGTTTGGACATAAGCCACAGTTATTACTCCAGAGTTTCTCAGCTTCCTGACAGTTTTCAGACATCTTTTAACGTGTCTTGTTGATTTCGCATTATCCTTAGCACTATTCACTTTAGTGATCACTGTTTGGTTATCACAGTTAATAAGGATAGTGTTGACGGTCGTTAACTCATAAAATTAACCGTCAACTCAGTATACAAATGGACCTATTTATAAATACTTAATAGATATAGGGTTACCACCGATAGAATTCCACGAGTTTTGGTGAATATCTATTTTACGCGGGGTGACGGTGAAAACTACCCGAGATGGCCCACATGTCGGGTTTACATAGAGAGAAAGACCGAACGGGTGAAAAAGTATAATCTAGAAGACTCCGGAAGGCGACACCGAAACCAGGGCCCACGGCACCGCCAGGGTCGTGCCGGGGGGGGAGTCGGCCGACTCCCCATCTCCACCAATCAGGTGGAGTCTCGCGGATCCTCCCTCCACCGACTTTGAAGATCAATAATTATCGTCCATTTAGGTCGGTTTGATCCGAGGGCTGTGGTTAATCCTAGGGGGCTATATAAGCAGAGCCCCTGGCCCCTGGGTGAAACCCTAATTCATTCTCCAATTCATTCAAGACTTTAATCCAGAGAGAGAGAGTTAGCTAGAGAAGGGTCCCTCGAATGGATCTATCTCTATAGGGTATTAGTATCAAGAGAGATTGAGAGAGTATAGAGTGGAGGTAGATTTGGAGGAAGCCCGGCCTATCGATGTCTCCTCTCCAGTGTATCTGCGGGATCAAGTCTCCTAACCCGAGGCTTGGTTTCAGAATCATTCGGCAATTCAACTTCTAATACTAGTAAGTTCGTTGTTATTATTGTTCTTTGGTTTACAAGTTTACTTTATTCGCTTCGCGTTGGGAATAGAGTAATCGTTCTTTAGCATAAGCGTGGTGCTTAGGCTAGGTTCACTTGTAGATGCCCCCTATTCGGCCGAAACCATGGTAGTAGTGAGGGAAGTGACAATCCCTTTATTACCTTTGTAATCCACTTCCCGTTGGTAGGTAAGGTAGGTCCTTTATGCCCGGTTTAGCATCCTCTGTGGTGTCTATTCCTCAGGTACCCCCTTAGAACAGTAGTCTCAAAGCTTGCCATAGGTTAGAAGGAGACTGACAAAGGAGTTCTCTCTATATCGCTTAATTCTCACTTGACTAGCAGCCCAGGGGTAGTAGTAAAGATCGGGTTAGTCTATTGCACGTTTTCTCTTAGCGGATAAAAACAAATACGATACTCGGGACTTATCTCCGGGTGAAGTGCTCACCGATATCCGTGCGCTTGCGGATTATTTCTCTTTGATTCTTTCGTGTGCGTATCTAGTGTCAACAAGCATTTACGGCGCGTTGTTGGGGAGAAAGACGGTCCGCTTAGATAACCTAAATCTTGCTCTACCTTGTACCTATACTTTTACTTTTTTCTGTCACTTTACTTTTCTGTACATTTTATCTTTTTCTATCCTCATGGATAATTCAAATTCCATTCCTATCTTTCAATTTTCTACACCCACGGAGACCATCCTAGTGCCACATGAGTCATTACAACCTATCCAAACACCTAGCTATAGGCTGAGTCCGCGGTTGATTGCATTGGTCCAAAGCCTATCCTTTTCAGGAGAAGGAGACGAAAACCCTTACCTTCACATTAGAGACTTTGAGCAAACATGTGACTGTCTTCGCATAGAGGGCATGTCCGACAAAACCCTCCGTTGGAAGCTATTTCCTTTCTCATTAAGGGGAAAAGCTAGACAATGGTATGATAAAGCTGTAGGTAAGCAACAAGGAGATTGGGGGTCCTTACGCTCCAACTTTTGTCTAGATTTCTATCCCATCTCCCAAATCGTTGACCTTAGAGTCAAGGTTCGACTATTAAGCAAGAACCCGAAGAATCTTTGGCCTCATCCTGGAATCGTTTTACTACACTTTTAGCATCGGCCCGGACCTTAGTCTACCGAGATCCCATTCTTTTACAACATTTTTATAAAGGTCCGAGTAGAGACGGTAGAAAATTGCTCGACACAACTTCGGGAGGATCATTCTTGCATATCTCTCGTCGAGAAAGCAAGATCAATCCAAGACCAAATCCTATCCAGTGAATTAGACTACCTCCTAGAAGTAGAACCTCAAGTAGCTGAAGCCAACCCTTTGCCAGATACACCATCAACTTGAGCTAATTCATGTCTTGAGCAAGACAAGGAAGACATTCCACTTCCTGATTTTATGCTAGATATTGAACCCGATCTCGTTTTCCGATTTTGGAAACATCTTCAACTATCACAAGGTGAAGAAGCCACAAGGCAAATATCACCCAATAAAGCCATGCAATATTGATGAGGATATTCCAACGGAAAAACCTCGGGAGAGTTAGTGTCTGTCATGAGCAATGAGTGGTTAGAAGAGTCGAGCTTTCCCGAAATAATTCGGTTGGATTCATCTTCTCTTCCCATTCATTGCATGATTAGCAATGATCGCATAGACGCTCTCTACAATCCAGTTGTGGGTATAAATATCATGTCTACCACACTAGCAAAATATTTGCAAAGAAACATGACATTGACCCCAACAAAGTGAAGTTCATAAGAAATCTTTCAAGACAAATTCTTCCTTGTTTAGGAATCCTACATGTCCTACCACTCCGGGTAGAAGGAACCCCTGTTCACTTAAGCTTTTATGTCTTTGACATAGGGGATTTCCACCTGTTGATAGGACAACCATTTAGAAGACTTCTTTATGAAGGACAAACTGGGAAGCTAAACATTTGTTTAGGCAAGAAACTCCAGTTTCCAATGTCCATTTCACACTCTTTAAATGCTATGACCGAGCCCCATCCACATTATGATCCATTGGAGGAATTTAGAGCAGCTTCTCTAGAATTCCTAGTGAAGCCGAAATTAGAAGACGAAGCTAGATTCTTCATAGAAGAAGAAGTCGACCCTTCGAGAATGAACCATTAGACGAGTTTACCCTACCACCTAGGCCTCCTATTGAGTTCAAACCTTTACCGGCCCGGTCTTAGATATGCCTTTCTAGGAAATGATCCAGACACTCCTGTCATCATAAGTGATACTCTCACTCAGGAGCAGACTTTTCGCTTAATGGCTGTCCTAGAAAAACATAAAAAAGCTTTTGGCTACTCATTCTAGGACCTCAAGGGAATTAATCCTGCCCTCTGTACCCATCGCATTCCCACAGATCCCGATATTCCACCATCCAGAGAACCCCAACGTAGGCTCAATAATGCGATGAGGGAAGTTGTTAAGAAAGAAGTTTTAAAACATGTTGTTGCATTTGGGATTATTTACCCCGTGCCACACAGTGAGTGGGTCAGCCCTGTCCAAGTTGTGCCTAATAAGGGAGGCATGACTGTTGTCCAAAATGAGAAGAATGAGTTAATCCCACAAAGAATGTCACAGGATGGCGAATGTGCATAGATTATAGAAAGCTTAATAAGGCAACAAGAAAAGATCACTTTCCTTTGCCTTTCATTGATGAGATGCTTGAGCGATTAGCCAACCATTCTTACTTTTGCTTCCTTGATGGATATTCTGGATATCATCAAATCCCTATCCATCCTAATGATCAAAACAAAACGACCTTTACATGCCCTTATGGAACCTTTGCTTATCGTAGGATGTCTTTTGGGTTATGTAATGCACCAGCTTCTTTTCAAAGATGTATGATGTCTATATTTTCGATATGATTGAAAAGATTATGGAAGTTTTCATGGATGATTTTTTGTTTATGGAAAAACTTTTGATGAGTGCCTTGAAAACATAGATCGAGTTTTGCAAAGATGTGAGGAAAAACACTTAGTCCTTAATTGGGAAAAGTGTCATTTCATGGTTAGAGAAGGAATAGTGCTAGGACACTTAGTGTCCGAAAGAGGCATCGAGGTAGATAGAGCCAAAATAGAAGTTATTGAACAACCGCCTCCTCCTATCAATGTGAAAGGAATTAGAAGTTTCCTTGGTCATCTTGGTTTTTATCGTAGATTTATAAAAGATTTCTCTTACATTGCTAGACCTCTTACCCGCTTATTGGCTAAGGATGTTCCTTTTGACTTTGATGATGCGCTTACAATCATTTGAGATCCTTAAGAAAGCGCTCATCTCTGCTCCAATCATTCAACCACCCGATTGGACTTTACCTTTTGAAATTATGTGTGATGCAAGTGACTACGCTGTAGGAGCGGTGTTAGGACAGACTAAGGATAAGAAGCATCATGCAATAGCTTACGCTAGCAAAACTTTGACCGGACCTCGGCTTAATTATGCTACCACCGAAAAAGAGCTCCTAGGTGTTGTCTTTGCTATTGATAAGTTTAGATCCTACTTAGTGGGTGCCAAAGTGATTGTTTACACCGATCATGCTGCTTTAAAATATTTGCTCACTAAGAAAGATGCTAAACCTCGTTTGATAAGATGGATTTTATTACTCCAAGAATTTGATCTAGAAATAAAAGATAAAAAGGGAGTAGAAAACTCTGTTGCCGATCACTTGTCTAGAATGCGGTTTGAGAAACCACAGGGAACTACCCATCGACGACGCACTCCGGGACGACATGCTCTACGGAATCAACGATCGACCCCCGGTATGCGAGATATTGTTAATTTTATGGTACAAAGTTACGTACCACCGGAGGCAACAAAAGGAAACTTATCTAGGAGAGTCGTACTCACATATGGGATGAACCCTACCTCTTCCGGGTATGCTCGATGGCTTCGCTCGGAAGATGTGTGCCCACCGAAGAAGGAATCAAAATCATTGAAAGATGCCACTCATCACCATATGGAGGCCATTATGGGGTGTTCCGTACACATGCGAAGATTTGGCAATGCGGATTTTTCGGCCAACAATGTATGAAGACACAAAAGATTTCATCGGAGATGCGGTCCTTGTCAAAGACATGGCAACATCAACTCAAGAGATGCCATGCCACTTATCAACAACCTTCGATCGAGCTCTTTGATGTCCGGGGAGTTGATTTCATGGGACCATTTCCACCATCGAAGAAATGTGAATACATCCTCGTAGCGATAGACTATGTGTCCAAATGGGTCGAAGCTCGCCATGCAAAAAGGCGAGATAGCTCAAGCTCCAAAAAGATGTTCGAAGAAATAATATTCCCAAGATTCGGTGTCCCAAGGATAGTCATAAGTGATGGAGGATCACATTTCATCGACAAACGCTTTGAGCAATACTTATTGAAGCATGGAGTACGCCATAATGTTGCTACTCCATATCACCCTCGGACAAGTGGCCAAGCGAGACATCAAATAAGCGAGATCAAGAATATTCTTGAAAACAAGTGAATGAAATGGGAACTGCATGGAAGAACAAGCTTCCCGATGCACTATGGACATATCGAAAGCATACAAGACACCTATTGGGATGTCACCATATCAACTAGTCTATGGAAAGACCGCCACTTACCAAGTAGAGCTGGAATTCAAAGCTCACTTGGGCCATCAAGAAATGGAATATGGACCTAGAAGCAGCAGGAGAGAAGAGGAGGATGCAAATCTCTGAATTAGAAGAGTGGAGAGAGAAAGCCTATCACAATGCCAAGATATACAAAGAAATAGTGAAAAGATGGCACGACAAGAGAATCAAGATCAAGGAGTTCACACCCGGAGACAAGGTATTACTTTTTAATTCCAGGGTCAAACTCTTCGGGCAAGGGAAGCTTCGAAGCAAATGGGAAGGACCGTTCGAAGTAGTAAGCTCATCATCGCATGGAGCCGTTACGCTTCGCAACAATGAAGGTACGATATTCAAGGTAAATGGTCAACGTCTTAAAATATTTTTAGAGCCCATTGAGGAAATAGGTGAAATAGATGAATTAAACTTCTTTCTCAATTAGGTAGTTGGGCCCGACCTTTTTACTTTTCATTTTTCGGGGTCCGGGGTATTTTCCGAATGACAAAAATACGCTAAATAGGTTACGAAAAACCCCGGCGGGGGGTCCACCTGCCAGAGTCGGCCGACCCAAAGGGGGAGTTGGCCGACCCATGGACTCCCCCTTTCGCTGCCAGCTTTTGCATTCATGATCCTTCCATACTCTTCCTTCAGAAATTTTTGCCGATTAGGGTTTTTGAGATCACGTTGACGCGTTATTCCTTCGGAGATTCCCTTTAGATGCCCTTTAGATGCCTCTCCATCCCCCCTATATAAAGAAGCCCAGCCTCAGGCCAACCTCATTCCATCTAAAGCCTCCTCCTCCTAGCATCAAGCTTGCTACGCAGCAATGGCGAAGTCAGAGCCAGAGAACTTAGATAGGAGATTGATCCGCTTCGGGATTGATCTCAACACCATCCCAAGAGAGGAGCCTAAGTCCAAGGCTATCGTTCTTGCTGAGCCAAAACCCCTAGCCTCTATTCCTCCAAAGCCTCAAGCTTACAGCCATAGCTACTTCGCTCAACCATTCATCGCTGCACCCAAGCCTTTGCTCCTAGATGGACCTCCACCAAAGGGTCCTATTGTGAAGCTCCGAGAAGGCACCAAGATCCTCCCTCCTAAGCACAATGAGATGCTTATGGGAGTGAAGACCAACAAGCAAGGGGAGATCGTTTGTGCTAAGTATAGCACTGGAGAGTGCTCGTATTTTGAGGGAGTCCTTGCTCACCCGAGCAAAGTAAAGTTTGTCCCTCCAAAGGAAGCCCCGAAAACAGCTCTCGCCGCCTCAGAAGCTCCAAGGAAGCATCGCAAGACCGTTGCAGACTTAGAGAAGGAGTTAGAAACTCAGCGCGACGTTATTGCATCTCTGCGAAATGCCCAACATATCCAGAGCAGTAGCATTGTCACTCTCATAGATAGACTTCGTGCGCAAGAGAAGAGGACGGATAAGTTAGAAAAGAGGTTAGATGCTCTAGAGAAGCGAGTTAATTAGATGAGATTTGTCTTAGCATCAGAAAGGCCAAGTGTGCTTAGATTAAAAGTTTTAGTTTGCAAGAGTACTTAGTTAAAGTTTCGATCTTAGTTCTTTTCAATACTTGTAATCCAGGCCTTAATGAAGATGAAATAAAGTTTTCTAGTTATATTTATTATTGCATATGTGTTGCCTCTTTTGTCTCCACCTTGTTGTCAATGAAGATAGCAGGAATCTAGTGTGGGGGAGGCAACCGACGTCGAAACTAACGGAGATCAGCGAACCAGTAAAAATATTTGAGAACATACGATGTAAAGATCACGCACGACGAAGCGGACCCCGAGGGGCCACCTGCCAGAGTCGGCCGCCCCACATATAAAGTCGGCCGCCCATGGGCTGGGCCCATTTGGCTCCAGCTTTCGTCCACGGTCAGGTTTGCTTCCCTACGTTCCAAATTTTATACCGATCACGTTTTTCCGATTAGTTTAGGGAACACTTTGAATTAAATCACCTGCTATATATATTGAAGAGGTAGATTATTTTAATCATGACCCCAAGATAGACTCACACCATGATAGTTCCTGGGAATCCCTGTTGCTGTTGGGAGCATATTGTATAGGGACCCCATTTTACTTAAGTTGTTGAGGACAGTGATATAGCATGGACCATGAGAACCTGATTTCTTGATGTCTAGTTGCTTGGAGAATTTCTTTTCGAAAATCTTAAAATGTTAGCTATACTTCTCCTCTATGGTTATAAATGCCTATAGAGCCTCGTCGACAAAATTCTATAAGACCAGCACATAAGCTTTTTTATTTGTGTTGAGAATAGTCTTGGTGGTAATAGAGCCTTAGAGAAGGGTCTCTTACTCATATGATCAAGTGCACTTACACCCACATATATCTGCTGCTCCTACACTGGGAGTACGCAAAAACATGCTTTCCACCATTCATCCATCTCCTACACTGGGAGAAGGATACATACACTTTCTAGGATTTCTATATGCTCCAAGAATTGTTATCATCATCCAGTTGTCGAAAGATTATTATCGACAACATCATCATCGTGTTCAAGAAAGTTATTGTGTCCGAGAGTGAGACATGGGCTATGCAAAAATAGTGTAAAAAAAAGAAGAAGAAAGAGAAAGAAGAAGAAAGAAAAGAAAAGAGATAGCCCATGAGCTCTTAAGTATTGTGATCCCAAGAGAAGGAAAGTTCAAAGAAGCTCAAAGAGCTATTCAGAAAAAGATCAATTCAAGAGAAGATCAAGCAAAGCAATGTTCGAGAGAAGAGTGTGCAAGAGAGGGAGGGAGCATTATTATCATCAATTTAGCCACCAAATATTCCACACACTTGCACACACTTGATCTAGAGTAAGGTCCCCCTCTCATTGGTTCCCGTTTTTGACTAATCAATATGCACAGGTGAAAATGCTATTCCTTGAAATACCTTAAACTCCATATAAGCCTTAGTAGAATAGGAGGCATACCCTTTCACATGCCTCAAGTGAGTTCCATAAATACTACATACATTGAGAGATTTGAGTGCTCTATACTCAATGGTGAGATCCACAAATACCACATATAATGAGTGATTCGAGTGTGCTACATGATGGAGAAGGGTAAGCTAAGTTTTCTTTACAAAAATGTTATAAAAACTCCGAGTGACAGGATTGATAGAAGAAGGATCTCTACTTCGCTTGTTCCATCTTTCAACTCCCCAAAGTTCAATGGTAGACACTTTGAATCCCGCGGTGCGGTATGATCGGGGATAATCTAATGTTGATGTCTTGGTTTGAGGCTATGCTTAAAGTAATCAATCCTTTTCCTCGAGACGAGTAAAAGACAAGTGTGGGGGAGTTTGTTGACGGTCGTTAACTCATAAAATTAACCGTCAACTCAGTATACAAATGGACCTATTTATAAATACTTGATAGATATAGGGTTACCACCGACGAATTCCACGAGTTTTGGTGAATATCTATTTCGCGGGGTGACAGTGAAAACTTCCCAAGATGGCCCACATGTCGGATTTACATAGAGAGAAAGACCGAACGGGTGAAAAAGTATAATCTAGAAGACTCCGGAAGGCGACACACGAAACCCGGGGCCCACCTAGCACCGCCGGGTCGGCCGACCGGGGAGGGGAGTCGGGCGACTCCCCATCTCCACCAATCGGGTGGAGTCTCGCGGATCCCGCCTCCACCGACTTTGAAGATCAATAATTATCGTCCATTTAGGTCGGTTTGATCCAAGGGCTGTGGTTAATCCTAGGGGGCTATATAAGCAGAGCCCCTGGCCCCTGGGTGAAACCCTAATTCATTCTCCAATTCATTCAAGACTTCAATCCAGAGAGAGAGAGTTAGCTAGAGAAGGGTCCCTCGAATGGATCTATCTCTATAGGGTATTAGTATCAAGAGAGATTGAGAGAGTATAGAGTGGAGGTAGATTTGGAGGAAGCCCGGCTGTCGGTGTCTCCTCTCCGGTGTATCTGCGGGATCAAGTCTCCTAACCCGAGGCTTGGTTTGAGAATCATTCGGCAATTCAACTTCTAATACTAGTAAGTTCGTTGTTATTATTGTTCTTTGGTTTACAAGTTTACTTTATTCGCTTCGCGTTGGGAATAGAGTAATCGTTCTTTAGCATAAGCGTGGTGCTTAGGCTAGGTTCACTTGTAGATGCTCCTATTCGTAGGAACCGTGGTAGTAGTGAGGGAAGTGACAATCCCTTTATTACCTTTGTAATCCACTTCCCGTTGGTAGGTAAGGTAGGTCCTTTGTGTCCGGTTTAGCATCCTCTGTGGTGTCTATTCCTCGGTACCCCCTTAGAACGGTAGTCTCAAAGCTTGCCATAGGTTAGAAGGAGACGACGAAGGAGTTCTCTCTATATCGCTTAATTCTCACTTGACTAGCAGCCCGGGGTAGTAGTAAAGATCGGGTTAGTCTATTGCACGTTTTCTCTTAGCGGATAAAAACAAATACGATACTCGGGACTTATCTCCCGGGTGAAGTGCTCACCGATATCCGTGCGCTTGCGGATTATTTCTCTTTGATTCTTTCGTGTGCGTATCTAGTGTCAACAGATAGACAGTATTGATTTTTCAACCACTGGTAAGTCAGACAAGAGCTCGCGCAGCCACTCTGCCTCCGCAGATGCTGTATCCAAAGTAGTAAGTTCTGCTTCCATGGTTGATTTAGTCAATATAGTCTGTTTACAAGACCTCCATGACACTGCATCACCTCCAAGAGTAAATACATACCCACTAGTGGTGTAGATTTGATCAATATTAGAAATCCAGTTCGCATCACTATATCCTTCTAGCACAGCAGGGTGCCCAGAATAGTGAATCCCAAAACTCATTGTACCCTTTAGATAAAGCAAGACCCTTTCAAGTGCATGCCAATGATCATCACCCGGGTTGGACATGTACCTACTCAACTTGCTCACAGCAAAAGAGATATTCGGTCTGGTTGCGCTAGCTAGATACATGAGTAAACCAATTATCTGATAGTATCTCAATTGATCTCTAGCAATTCTCTTGTTTTTTCTCAATGTCACACTAGGATCATAAGGTGTTGGAGAAGGCTTACAATCCATAAAGCCAAAACAACTCAAAAGCTTCTCAACATAGTGAGATTGCAACAAAGTAATCCCATTCTCTTCCTTAATCAGCTTGATGTTTAGAATTACATCAGCCTCTCCTAGATCTTTCATGCCAAAACTCTCGAACAGGAAAGACTTGACTTCATTAATCACATTAATGTTCGTTCCAAAAATCAGAATGTCATCAACATATAAGCATAATATAACAGATTGGCCCCCACCATGTTGATAATACACACATCTATCAGCCTCATTGACAGCAGAGCCCGCACTTGTTAAAGTGGTGTCGAACTTCTCATGCCATTGTTTAGGTGCTTGCTTCAAACCATACAAAGATTTTAATAGCTTACACACCTTCTGCTCTTCACTTTTACTACAAATCCATCAGGCTGATCCATGTAAATCTTCTCATCCAACTCTCTATTAAGGAAAGCTATCTTCACGTCCATTTGATGAACGAGAAGACCATATGAGGCAGCCAGAGAAAGTAGTACTCGAATAGTGGTCATTCTAGCAACAGGTGAATAAGTATCAAAGAAGTCTTCACCTTCCTTCTGGGTATAACCCTTAGCCACAAGCCGAGCCTTGTACTTATCAATAGTACCATCAGACCTAAGCTTCTTCTTGAACAACCATTTGCAGCCAATAGGGTTACACCCAAATGGTAGCTCAGATAACTCCCAAGTTCCATTAGAAAGAATTAAGTCTATCTCATTCCGAACAACTTCTTTCCAATCATCTGCATCAGGAGGTGCATATGCCTCTGTAATAGAGGTAGGAGTATCGTCCACAAGGTACACAATGAAATCATCATCAAAAGATTTTACAATCCTTTGTCTCTTGTTCCTCATAGGAACTTCATTGTAATCCTCCTCAAGGACTTCTTCAAGTGGTTGTTCAAATGGCTCAACATGATGCTCGATAGGTATAGTAAAATCAGGAGCTAACTCAGTAGAAAATATAGCATTGCTATGCATATCTTTCACAAGAAATATGTTCTCAAAAAATGTAGCATCACGAGATTCAAAGATTGTATCAACATGCATATCAGAAACTTCAGATTTTACTACTAAAAATCTATAGGCAATGCTCTAATGAGCATATCTAGAAAGACACAATCCATAGTCTTCGGTCCAAGCTTATGCTTCTTAGAAATTGGAACATTAACTTTCGCCAAACAACCCCACGTGCGCAAGTATGAGAGTGATGGTTTTCTTCCAACCCATTGCTCATATGGAGTTGTCTCTTTATTTCTGTTTGGAATTCTATTCAGGACATGACTCGCAGTCAATAAAGCTTCCCCCCACCATGCCTTAGATAAACCAGCAGTGTCTAACATGGCATTCACCAAGTCAGTCAACGTGCGGTTTTTCCTCTCAGCAACCCCGTTTGATTCGGGCGAATAGGGAAGTGTCCTCTCATGAATAATGCCATGTTCCGCACAGAAATCATCAAATAATGTAGAAAAATATTCACCATCATGATCTGACCTTAGACGTTTAATTTTTCTCTCTAGTTGATTTTCAACTTCAGCCTTATAGATTTTAAAGTCTAATGCTTCATCTTTAGTTTTTAGCAAGTAAACATAGCAAAATCTAGTTGCATCATCAATTAAAGTCATGAAATGTCTTTTTTCACCTTTTGTCAACACACCATTCATCTCATAAAGATCAGAATGTATGAGTTCTAGAGGTGCCAAGTTTCTCTCCTCCGCTGCCTTGTGAGGCTTTCGAGGTTGTTTAGATTGCACACAACTATGGCACTTAGAACCTTTGGCAATAGTGAAAACCAGAATTAAGCTCAAGCTAGACAATCATGACATCAAACCAAAGTTCACATGACATAAGCGAGAATGCCAAACACTTGAACTATCATTAGTTGTGCCACAAATGTGATTCACTGACTTATTACACAAATCTGCCAAAGATAGGCGGAACAAGCCTCCGCAATCATAGCCTTTACCAATAAATTGTCCATGCTTAGATATTACAACTTTATTGGATTCTAGTACCATATTAAACCCATCTCTCAAAAGAAGGGAGGCACTAACAAGGTTCTTGCGAATAGTAGGAACATGCTGCACGTTCTTTAGTTGCACAATTTTTCCTAAGTAAACTTCAGATTTACCGTGCCAACACCATGAACAGAAATATATGACCCATTCCCCATCAGAACAGAGGAACTTTGAAGCCTGTGATAAGAAGAAAACAAAGATATGTCAGTACACACATGAATATTAGCACCTGTATCAACCCACCAACTTGGGGACTGAAACACTGAAAGCACGGTAGGAACATTACCATACACTTCATCAGCGCTGCTAATAGTCACGAGGTTGACATTCTTCTTTTTCCACTGGAAAAGTGATCAAGCTCTCCATAAGTGAAGCAAGGCAACTCTACTTTAGTTTGCTTCTTCTCACAGGTAGTTACTATCTTGGCATTGGAAGGTTTACTATTCAGGATTATTCTTCCTCTAAGAATAGTGTGGTCTTCATGGAATCTTCTCTGATTTTCTCTAGAGATATTTCCCTCACATGAGCCAACACTAATCCAGAACAATTTAGCCTCTAGCCAGAGTATGGCCTTAACTCGCCACCTCTTAAAATGTGCACTAGAACACTTTTCTAGTCTCAGCACGTTAGCGAAAACAGCCATACTTAAATCAGGAAAAAGCCTATAATAAGGTTTTTGGATTGTTGAATAATTAGATAATTTCCAGATTAGTTTCTAGATTAAAACCAGAATATAGATCATGACAAAACGACAAACTAGATTTAGCATGTATAGATTACTAACATGACAGATCAGTATATCGTATATACTAGCAGGACAAATCATGATATCGCATATCATGAACATGATAACTAGTGTAAACCCAACTCGTACACTAGTTAGATTTATACCTGCTGATTATAGAAGTACTTGGTGGTGAAGATGCATACGGCGATTGCAACGTGAGCTTGTCGTTGAGCGTCTCCCGTTGACGATCCCACAAGCCTGACCACAACGAGATGACGTGCTGCCGACGATGATGGCACGAGCTTGTAGCTAAGCGTCTCCCACAGACGATCCCGCAAGTCTGATGATGACGAGACGATGTTCTGCTGACGTAGAAGATTTGGGAGCAGTCGCGCTAAGAGCGCTTCCCAAAAACCTTATTCGCCTTCTCCCGGTGCAGGATCGCAAAGACGAGGGTTCCAGAGACCTGCTCTCCTGGTCGCCAGTGCACGCTGACGATCGGGATGGAGAGACTACGGCGGCAACGCAGTAGCGAGAAGAGGAAAATACTATTTTACTACGTTAGGATTTTCTAATTGAAACTCCCAATTATAGTCTTTGTTATGTCTATTCCCAAGAGGATCGATACGTATATATGCAGACTAAGACCCCTACATCTACATCAACTAGCAATATGGTACTAATTAATATTGTACCTTCCATATTTACTCATGGACTTAAACATTAAAGCCCATTAAGGAACACATATATTGGACCTTTGAGATTTATTAGAATTTCTTCATATAGATTTTAGGGGAATATCCATGTAAATTCTAACAACACCTATCTGAGCAACCCTTGGGTGATCGCCTCCACGGTGGCTGCCTTCATCTTACTCGTCGCCACCCTCATGCAGACCATCTACACAGTTGTTCCGTTCTACACCAAGGGTTAACAAGAACTCGTGTGGTTAGTTCTTAGTACTATTATTGCGTACAATTTTTTTTGGGATTGGATTGTATTATTATGAGTTTCAGCTCTAGATCTTTGCCTTTGTGTATACAGTATTTGCAGACTGATATTGGTACCTCCATTATTCTTGTGTACAAGAATTAATACTGCAAGTTTGGGCTCTAATCCTGGGCCTCTTCTATATAGTGCTTATGGCCTTTTATGGATTAGTTTTGGACCAGGCCGAACATATTCTCACGGCCCATGGCCAGTTATCGTCCACCTCCTTTAGGCTTTGCTCCTCCCTCGTGATATTCTGCTTGGCCATATGCGCCGATGAGCTAGGAGTCCCTGACAGTTGTACCTATTATCTTTGTTCTAGAGCAACATTTGCTACAACATTGCTCGTCTAATTGTCTTAGCTACGACTACTGCAAGTATACACGCATTCATATGCCTCCTGAACAGAGTGACAGTACGTAGATGCATTTTCTAATCATCTTTTAGTAGATGCATTCGTGACAGTACGTAGCTTCCTGTGGTCCGCTCTCTGTTTACGCAAAGCATCATCACCTGCGTATCATGCACATTTAGTATGAGCGGACACCACCATCCAGGGGAAGGGGAAGGTATATATGCCTTGCCGGTTGTCGGCTTGTCCTTGTGTTCTTCACCTTCGACCAAAGTAAGCCAAAGCCACCGTTGAGAGCGTCGAAATGACGTCCCCGGCACATTTCGCTGAACCGAAGGCACCAACAGACACCTTTGTATTTGTATGTACTGAATAAGATTATATATATATATATATATATATATATATATATATATATATATATATATATATATATATATATGAGGTGAAAATTGGCCTTATAATGGAGCAGAAGTCTGACCTCAACGCATCGAGTTCTAGTTGGGTGGTGGAGATGGAGAAGATGTGCGAATACGCCAACCCCTCGGTGGAGAGAGCACGGTGGAGTCGGCACTGTATCTATCGGGTGCCGCAGTTTATCAAGCACGAGACGAATAGCGAGGCTTACAGCCCGCAGTTCGTGTCACTGGGACCCTTACACCATGGCGAGCCCCATCTCCTGCCCATGGAGGAGCACAAGCGCCGCGCGGTCGCGCACATGGTTATGCGGTATGGGAGGCCTCTACAGGACTTTGTGGCAGCCATCGATGAAGTGGCAGATGAGCTCCAGGCTGCCTACAATGACCTGGATGACAAGTGGCGTGGACTGAACAAGGGTCGCTTCGTGGAGATGATGGTTATGGACGGCTGCTTCGTGTTGGAGTGGATAAGAGCACGAGTTCTCGGAAGGCGAGGGAAAGTGGACGAGGACTACGCCACCAAAGACACCATATTCAGTAACCAAAGCAGTCGTAAGATATTGGGATTTATGCGGAGAGACATGATCTGTATGGAAAACCAAATACCTCTGGTTGTTCTGCAGAAGCTCTCAGCTGTTGAGCGTGGCACATCCCTGGTATGTACTCCCTGCATCCCATAATAAGTGTTTGCACTGAAATTTGGACTGGCAGAGGCGCGAGCAAGTTTTTGACAGGATGAAAAACTGCCAGAGTCACCCTGTACTAAGGTGGTCTGATTTTGGAAAATCGGCTAAATCAGAACGAGTTGGTAAAACCGAAATCGGCTATTTTGTGGAAATGTGTGAACTGCATCGGTTCCAAATTCGGTTACATGGATTTGCGTCAATGGCACGGGACTCTGCAGCGTGGAATAGTAGAACCCAAGTTATCTAGATTAATCTGTTTTTAGGTTATTTTCCTTATTTACAAGTCATATTAAAATAGGACTTGGTCAAGTCCAGGGTATAAATATGTAAGCTCCGGCACCTAGTAAGGATACATCAACATACAATACAACACAAAACCTTCAGCCCCAGTACCACCAAACCCTTTAGTTTCTTAGGATCTCAGTGTATTTGCATCAGGCTTGGCTGGCTCGACCTCTCGTTTGCTCTGTAAGTATCGTTATGAAGCTTTTGCTTGTGCTAGATCGGGCCGGTTCGACCTCCTTTTGATGCATCTGCAAAGGTGACCATTGTTCGTGCTAGATCGGGCCGGTTCAACCTCCTTTCGATGCATTGCAATGGTTGAGGGGCTTCGTGTTTACGCTAGATTTGGCCAGTTCGACCTCTTATCTAGTATCGCACGTGCCAACAGTTTATGTCAACGCTTAACAGGGCCGGTTCGACCTCCTGTCGTATGAGTTGGCATAGGCTAGTTATCGGCTCTACTAGATTTGGCAATCTAGTAGATTCTTTAAGTTATCTTTGCTAGTTATCGAGTCTACTTGGTTTGGCATCCTAGTAGATTCATTAAGTTACCGATATTGTTAGATCTATTTGTTTATTTTGTTACAATAATATCTTTGCCCGATCAAGATTGGTAGACTTAGCTTAAATCTTTCTAGATCCGATTATCATCAATGCTTCTACCGTTTAGATCTATTACGTTGATGATCGATCTCATGCTTGCATTAGCTAGGTTTTATCAATCTTTGTTCGTAACGTGTGCGCGTTCTAGGGTTTAGATAGCTTTGTAATTTATTTGTAGAGTTAATTATGCACCTAGTTCGTTCCCACGTTGAGATCGGTTAAATTAGCCGATTCTTCAGAGCTCCGCCCATATCATTGTTTGCATGAGTCTATTTAGATCTAGTTGATTTATTAAGCTTGCTTGGACGAGACTTGGTCCAACGATTACTTAGTCAACGGGTTTCAAATTCACGGGTTTAGTAGATTCATTAGATTTATTTATGCCCATACGTGTAGGATTTTTCCACACCTGTATCAAATAGATTGAATCAGATAATGGCTTTGTGCTTCCTCTGCATATTCGGATAGCCGATTCAACTTGTTCCTTACTCTTTTCAGCATATATCATGTCTAGATTCTACTCTATAATTGCTCATCTGTTCATGACATGATTAGGTGTTTTATTTAATGCATGATTATTTACCAAGTCATTATTTTACATGCATGATGGATTTTGACTCTCTAGTCATTATCCTAATCTGATCGGCTATCTAGCCATACACTCGAAACTGTCTGGAATCAAGCCGGCAGGTTCCGTAATTTGACTATTCTTTTCCTCCTTGTCAATTACAGGTCAAATTGACTGGCACGCCCTGACATCGACCGGATCGACTGCTAGAGATAACCACGGGGACTGAGGAGACGCGCGCCTTGGTCTGCCTGGTTTGCGAGAGTGCACACCCCGGCGTGAAGGCCGATCCCGTCACATTTTTGCGCCGACACTCTTTTTGGCACGCTAGGTAGGACCACAATTGTCAGCAATGGCTCCAAATTTAGCTGAGTTTGACGTCAGCAACATCCTAGACGTCAAACTGGACGAGCTTGATGAGGAACAAAAGGAAACAATCAAGACGGCCACTGAACAATTGGCATAGAAGTGCCTGTTGTGCTTTGGAAGAGTTCGTGGTGACAAAGTCATCCTGAAGCAACAAATGCCTAGAATCTTGATGGCAGGAGAGACTGTTGCAGGAGATGATGCGGACAGGCAGTTCTTTTTAGCAGAATTGAACAAGATCATACATGAAGCCATCTCAAATCACCAGACGTATTTTTTAAAAATGTTCAGAAATATCATGAAGGAAGCATTGGTTGGTTTTCCCATTGACCAATTTGGACCTACCCACTTCAACCTGAAAGATTCAACTACTGGTGATGATACACAAGATTCTACCAAAGCCAACATGGGATCAAGCGCCAATAGAGGAGCAAGTGACAGTGCAGTTCCTAATGCACATCAGCCGAAGGGTGGTCCACCGCCCAATTTTGGTACAACATCAGATGTACCATCTTTGGCTCAAAAAATAGCCCCTATAGTTGATCGAATGAGAAGAAGTGTTGACTTTCATGTCAACCGGGCTATGAGAGGAGGTGACCAAGAAGGAGATAGTGAGCCACCAGCAAGCTTTGCCAATGTGTCAAGCTACGACCACTGGGGCATGACTCCCTACCCAAGCCTCAGAAGATCTACCGATCTAGAGCTTGCCAAAGTGATGGAGAAAGAATTCGGTATGAAGAGGAGCCACTCCAGATCATATAGCATGCCATATCCTGAGTGGTTCAATTGTATGGAGCTGCCGCGCAATTATAGGATTCCAGAATTTTCCAAATTCACTGGAGAAGATAGCACCAGCACGATAGAGCATATCAGTAGATATCTGGCTCAGTTAGGTGATGCTTTAACTGAGGAGGTTCACAGGGTCAGATTCTTTGCTCTGTCATTATCAGGACCTACCTTCACGTGGTATTCATCTCTGCCCCACAATTCTATCTATACATGGGATGACCTGGAGGGCAAGTTGCATGCATACTTCGATAATGGGATGGCAGAAAAGGACATTGATGATTTGGCCAGTGTCAAGGTGTAGGTCAATGAATTATGCCTTGATTACCTTCAGAGATTAAGGCAGATGAAGAACTTGTGCTTGGCTGTGGACCTATCTGACCGCCAGTTGGTGAAATTGGCAATTAAGGGAATGCAAGCATACTTAAAGGAAAAGCTCGTTGGTTCACAATCCAACAGTCTTGGAGAGCTTGCACATAGGGTATCCGTAGTTTCTGAATATGTGCAACCACCACGCCAACAGGGGCGATTTCAGAAAGCAACGAATGTGGCTAGCTATTACAGAGACCTGATGTATGATTCAGATCAGGAGGGTGAAGACGTTGATGCCATAGAGTGGAACCTCAAGAAAGAATGTGTCATTGATCATCCTTGGGGCAGGGCACAAGAAAAGTTCGATTTTGACATCACCAAGGCTGACAAGATTTTTGACTATCTGCTGGACAAAGGCTTGATCAAAGTTTTGCATGAGCCACTCAGTGCTGAGAAGAGGAAAGGGAAGAAATATTGCAAGTCTCATAATTCCACCACCCACTCCACCAAAGAGTGCATCGTGTTCAGAGGACAGATCCAGAAGGCCATTGAAGCCGAGAAGCTAACTTTTAATACTGGCAAGTTGAAGGTTGATCAGCATCCTTTCGGTGCTGCAATGGCTAATGTAGTGCTTCCTAAAGGAGGGACCAGAGTGCTAACCTCTGCTAGGGCCAAAGAGTCGGGGTCAGTAGACAGCAGATTGCAGCTCATAGATGAAGAATATCAGGAAATCAAGAGAAAGCATGAGCAGCAAAATAGCTGATCTGACAGACCTGAGTCATTTGCATCGGCTGAAAGAAGACCCCGTATCATGTCTCGCATCCTTCTCAATAAATGGCAAAGGAGAAGGAGAAAAATCAAAGGAGATGATTTGAAGAGCATGAACGCTTGAGAAGGCTTGAAGAAGAGCAGTACGAAAGGGAACAAGCTAAAGTGCATTGGAATTGTCCTTTCTTCTGGCATTGCTGGAACAAAGGTTTGAGATTACCAACCAAAAGGGATTGCCCTAAAAGCAGTGATCGATACAGAGGGTATCGGCAATCACAAACCAACCGCCGGTCTATTTATGAAAGACTTGGACAGCCTATGGAGAATCGGTGCATTAATAAATGCAGTATCCATGATTGATGTGATGCCTATGATAAAGAGGTAAAGTAGTATGTTTGGCAAGAGAACCGGTGGTGTCCTAATGGTCTTTCCAAGAGTCAAAAGAGAAGGGTTCAACGCTTGGGAGAGACTGAAATCCAACTAGAGAAGGCGTTAAAGGCTAAGAAGGCTTAGGTATGGAAAGCCAAACAAGCAGCCAGTTCAAACAAATCGCCTCCTATTGGGATGCAGTGTATTTTACCTTCTGAATTCAGAGTATCTGAGGATCAAGAAGTTTATTCTAATTTTGATGAGGCAGAATATGAAGAGCTAGCTGCTTACTTGTCTTTGGCATCCCAAGCAGTTTTTGACAGGCCAATACGAAATCGTCATTTGAAAGCTTTATATGTCAAAGGCCTAGTGGACGGAAAACCCATGAGTAAGATGCTGGTAGATAGAGGTGCCGTAGTTAACTTTATGCCATATTCGACATTCAGAAAACTGGGCAAGACCCCTGATGATTTGATTAGAACAGATATGCAGCTAAGAGACTTCGGTGGAAACGTGTCTGACACTCGGGGGCAATAAGTTGACCATTGGTAGCAAGACGTTGATCACTACGTTCTTCGTTATTGATGGGAAAGGATTTTATAGTCTGCTTCTCGGGAGAGATTGGATTCATGCCAATTGCTGCATACCTTCAACCATGCATCAACATATAATTCAGTGGATCGACAATGACATCGAGGTGGTGCCTGCGGATGATTCCATTAACATCTCATCCGTCGACCATGTCTATTGGGATCTAGAGGATTTTGAATGCTTCTCTAGAACAAACTTTTGTAGAGATTTCGTCACAATCAATGATGATGATCAACAGCCAGCTTGCGTCTTTGGCTCTGAAAGTATTTTCTAGACAAAGCGTAAAAACACAATAGCCGATATAAATTAAAACTATCATTTTGATGTTTCAAATGCCTAGGGGGCAATCGGCTTGTTTTTAGATTTCATAGTATAAATTGTTAAGTCAGCATGATGAAGACAAATAACCGATACATTAGTATCGCGTTCAGTGTAAAAGCTAATGGAGTGTTGGTAATAGCCGATGCGAGATGCATCGCCTTTAGAGCAAAAACAAAACAAAACACATGAAGGACAAAAGCAATTCAAAGCAAGCTTGATTCAGGCATATATTACAAAAGGTGTCCATTCAGACAAAAGTTCCCACGAAGGACAAACTGATACAAAAGACTACACTATGGGAGTTTGTTAATGATGAAGTGGGTTGAGGCTAACTGAGCCAGGGCTTCTGCTGCCACTTTGAACTGCACAAAGTTGGCGTCGATGGCGTCTGCGATCCGCGACGACACCTCCAAATTCTGCAGGTTCAGACCCATGCGCTCTTGAATGGCGGCGAGGATGAAGGAGGCACCAGTAATGGCACCTTGGTTGGCCACCTCATGCACCCTGGTATGGATGGTCTCCAACCTCTGAGTGACGGTCTCTCCAGGAGCATTCACAGAGGCCGCGGCAGTGTTCCCAGCAAGCTGAAGCTCCTCGAGCGCCCGTGAGATCTGAAAGGATCAATGATAAAATCAATCAACGGAACGGATCAAGATCAAGAGATTAAAGAGATAATGCATCACCCACAACACGTGCATCGGCAGCGATTTGCCGATTAGTGGTCGTCTCAGCTGCTTTTTGAGCAGAGAGGAGAGCTTTCTAGAAGTCAGCAAGTATGCTCTACATACGAGCCAATTCCTTGACGGTTTCATCATAATGGGCCTCCATCTCATTCCGCTCCTGGTAGATCCGGTCATACAGCACCGCAGAAACCTTGTCGGATCCTGCAGAAGATTCTGACCTTGAAGAGGAACCATCGGATTCCGTCGGAACAGAAGCAGCGGTGGCATTGGACGGACCCTCACCATCCACCCTAGAGATCAAGAGTCAAAACTCAAAGAATAAGAAAATCGATCGATAGAAGGTGAAGTTACCTGATACGAGGGCGAACGACGTGGCGAGAGCTCACTTCCTCCTCTTCCGCCGGCCGCTTGCCGTGGTCCGCCATGGATGCTACTCTGAAGACGAGGTTTTCTTGGAAGGAGAAGAGGTTTTCTTTGGCTCAAGAGGTAGGGAAGGCGGAGAGATATATTTGAGCTACAGTGTTCAGCCCGGAGGGCATATATTGGAGCAAAATCGTTGGCTTACCATTAATTGCAGTGCTGCGTAGGCAAGTAATCGAGTGGCCGGTCAAATCAGCCCAGACGTACCCTCAAAGGACTCGTCAATTTTTTATTTGGAGCATCAGGAAAACAAGATCAGAATAACACATCGGCTAAAGCGAAGAAGCCATCTTAACAGTGTTCAAATCGAGGAAATGTTAGATCGGCTATCTCCAAAAGATAAGGCGTAGCAAGACGGTGCAAGTGCAACATATATAAATGCAGTGTTTCGTGAAAATTACAAATCAAGGAAGCTCTTCAGTGCATCAGAGGCAGCTATCCTAGCAGAATCAATCTAAGATAGCAGAATCTTGCTATTGTCCACAGACGTAGATAAAGTCTTCAGGTTCCTCATGATCTGTCTACCCGACTGAAAAGATTCGGCCAATTCCTTCTTCTTCAGGTTCAAGTCGTTTATGATAGAAGTTAGGGCTGATTCTTTTTGACTGATGGCTATGTTTACTTCATTAAGCTCTTGCCCTAGTTTAAACTTCTGAGATTGAAGAACAGCAAGATCTGGTTTCATGCTCTCCACTGATTTCTGAAGGGTCTTAAAAGAGGAGCTCAAGGTCTTAACAGTGGCTATATTTGAAGTCTTCTCCTCTGATAGAGCAGCATGTCGTTGAACGACTTCTTGAGCCTGCTTTAGAGTTTCGACATTGGTTGCAGGGATTTTTGAGAGTGGTCCGAGCAGATCCAAAGGAAGAAGATCTTCAATTTCATTGATAGACTGCCTGATGGTATAAAGATTCTAAAAGAAATCTGTTGGATTCAGGAAGAAAGGCAGAATGTCCTTCAGTTTAGCCGATACTGACACAGCAGGAGTATCAACCCGAAGCAGAGAGGAAGCTTCATCTTCATCAAAGAATTTTGAAAAGTTTATGCCATAATCGGGTAATGAAGGAGATAGAGCCTGGATATGAAAACAATGTTAGAGACAAATGCAGGTTTAGCTAATACAAAATTGGCAATCCTACCTTATCAGGAAAAGCAGTCGGCATAGCTTCATTTGCTTGGTGAAGAATTGATTCGGGAATGATCGAGATGACCGAAGAGAAAGGAAGACCAGCGGTCTCGAATCTGCAGAAAGAAAATATCAAACAAAGCTGAAGAGGAGGGGAATAAGGTTTGCAGAGATTTTACTTTCAAATTGATTCTGGTCAGAAAGATCAATGGCTAGTTAAGCTAAAATTCCTATCCCAGAAGAGTCGGTGCCGTCATCCTAATTTAAAAGCATGAATTAAAGACAGGTTGAGTCTGATGCAATCACAAAATATTATACCTTGGACCCTTGAGAAGTGCCTCCAGTTTTTAAAATTTCCAGTCAGAGATTTTTAGGAGACGCCATAGAAGCAGCACTGACGTTTTGGGAGTTCTGCAAAAGTAAAATGATCAATAGCCAGTTTTTGTGCAAAGATTTAAAGAAAAATTGGCTAAAACCTTAGATTGTCCAGTTCTTTTTCTTTTGGGTTCTACTTGAGGATTTTTAAGAATTGGCTGTTGATGCTTCAACGATTGAAACTGAACAACAGGTGTATTCATAAAGGCTCTCAGGGAAGGAGCATCAGAACCCAATCTCGTTCTTGGACATGGGATCAAATAATGAATAGGTCTGTTCCTGTTATCAATAGAAGGAGCTTGGAATTCTTCATCCTAGTTAAAGAAGTGTCAGTATAAAGTGAATACCAAAAGAAACCAGCATAAAGAATGTCTACCTCACCATCAAATTCGTAGGACATATCAAGTCATTTGCACAATGAATGGACAGCTCTGCAAAACAAATGCATTTTCCATTCGTTCCACCATCCATCAAATGAAAGATAAGTATCCATCTTGACCCATTGATGGACATTGTATAATGGAAAGGTTGTCCCACCAAGGTCAAATATTTTTCTTGCTTCCAAAGAATTGTTAATGATTTCTCTCAGTTTGAGCTTATCTGCGAAGAAGAGAACAGGAGGTATCTGTCCGAGGCCGAATTGACGAGCTACAAAGCTTGGGTTGTAGAATTCATAGGATGGAGACGACTCAGGGTCATTTGGGACCTTGCTTCGGCCATGTTTTAAATTCACAGGGAGGGCACAGGGTCTGATGAAGCAATTGAAAATGACTGTAGCCATGTCATCCAGTTCTCCAGATTCAAACCTGAAGCCCACTGGTAAGTGCAGATCATTTTTTGGATCTTCAATATATGGTAACCATACTAGCAATTCTTCAGAGAAGCCTCTGTAAAATGATTTGAAGAATTCCCCTCTAGAGAGATCAATGGGGTAAGAAGAAGCTGCTTCACCATAATTGGTGCATCCTCTTTTCCTCTTGTTTAGCCCTTCAAGACTTTCCAGGTTATTAGAATAAGGGAAGGAGAGATCTCTGAGGTCTGGCTTTACAAATTTATACATATACAAGTTCAACCAGAGCTGAAGCAACCACCAGGGGCCAGGGATAAGACCGATCCTGACATCGGTTGAGACCGTCAAGAGTTTGGCTGTCACTCTATTCATCAAGCTGTAAAAGGCACCAAGGAGCAATTTGCCCATCTGGATTTTCTCCCCAAAAGCTAATTTTTCTGCTAGAGCTACATTATTAAGAGTGGGTGCAAGAGCAGTTCCACAGAAGAAGAATTTCTCAAGCCACATGTTGAGAAAAACAATGTGCTCTTTTTCATCTATATGTCTGGTGGTCTTCGAGAAATGTTTGATATAAGCAGGCCAGGTTTTCAAATCAGAAATTTTGCCCAAAGACTTTTGCCCTTTACCCAGGAATGCATGGGGATTAACAGAGTTAGTGACCTCTAATCGGTTAACATAAAGACATCAGCAAGGGTAATTGTCATCGGTCCATGGCCAAATATAAAAGCGTTTGCAGAGTTAGGCCAGAAATATGATGCAGCTATCAACATTGATTCATTCTCCTCCATTTCTGAAAGAGAAAGAGTGACACATTGATGGATATTCGCATCACCCAGGACTTGCCTTTCTTTTCTTCGACTCTCAGAAACCATTCTCGCCACCCGGCTGGGATGTGGGGCCAATTTCTAAAGGCGTTGCTCCATGAATCAATACTAATGAGTGAATCCCTGAAGGGGAGCTATCATGCTTCTTCAGTGATGAAGGCGGCCGGATCTGCATTACCCATAGGGCCCAGATAAAAAGTGCTGCGTGAACTCAGAATGAGCAATTTGCCGTGAACCTCCTAGAAAAGAATCAAAATTCAAGCAGTGGAGGGAGGAATTTGAAAACCGAAGAAGTACAAGATTGGTATTTACCGAGGGAATGAGGCTTCTGGTTGCTATTCGGATCTCGGAGCTTGAAACCGCCATTAGAAAGAAGCTTTTCAACCGCTAGGGTTCGGTACCCAGGGAAGCAGAATGCCCAGGTCAATCTGGAGCACGACCGGAGGTGAGAGTCAAGAATTTTGGAATAAAACTAGTTTTATCCCAAAATTGGGGGCATGTGTTTGCACTAAAATTTGGACTAGCAGAGGCGCGAGCAAGTTTTTGACAGGATGAAGAACTGCCAGAGTCACCCTATACTAATGTGGTCTGATTTTGGGAAATTGGCTAAATCAGAACGAATCGGTAAAACCGAAATCGGCTATTTTGTGGAAATGTGTGAACTGCATCGGTTCCAAATTCGGTTACATGGATTTGCGTCAACGGCGCAGGACTCTGCAGCGCAGAATAATAGAGCCCAAGTTATCTAGATTAATCTATGTTTAGGTTATTTTTCTTATTTACAAGTCATATTAAAATAGGACTTGGTCAAGCCTAGGGTATAAATATGTAAGCCCCGGCACCTTGTAAGGATACATCAACATTCAATACAACACAAAACCTTCGGCCCCAGTGCCACCAAACCCTTTAGTTTCTTAGGATCTCGGCGTATTTGCATCAGCCTTGGCTAGTTCGACCTCTCGCTTGCTCTGTATGTATCGTTATGAAGCTTTTGCTTGTGCTAGATCGGGCCGGTTCAACCTTTTTTTGATGCATCTGCAAAGGTGACCATTATTCGTGCTAGATCGGGTCGGTTCGACCTCCTTTCGATGCATTGGCAATGGTTGAGGGATTTCGTGTTTACGCTAGATTTGACCGGTTCGACCTCTTATCTAGTATCACGCGTGCCAACAGTTTATATTAACGCTTAACAGGGCCGGTTCGACCTCCTGCCGTATGAGTTGGCATAGGCTAGTTATCGGCTCAAATCTAGTAGATTCATTAAGTTATCTTTGCTAGTTATCGGCTCTACTTGGTTTGGCATCCTAGTAGATTCATTGAGTTACCGATGTTGTTAGATCTATTTATTTATTTTGTTACAACAACATCATTGCCCGATCAAGATTGGTAGACTTAGCTTAAATCTTTGTAGATCCGATTATCATCAATGCTTCTACCATTTAGATCTATTACGTTGATGATCGACTCATGCTTGCATTAGCCAGGTTTTATCAATCTTTGTTCGTAACGTGTGCGCATTCTAGGGTATAGGTAGCTTTGTGATTTATTTGTAGAGTTAATTATGCACCTAGTTTGTTCCCACGTTGAGATCGGTTAAATTAGCCGATTCTCCAGAGCTCCGCCCATATCATTGTTTGCATGAGTCTGTTTAGATCTAGTATCATTGTTTGCATGAGTCTGTTTAGATCTAGTTGATTTATTAAGCTTGCTTGGACGAGACTTGGCCCAACGATTACTTAGTCAACGGGTTTCAAATTCACAGGTTTAGTAGATTCATTAGATTTATTTATGCCCATGCATACGTGTAAGATTTTTACACACTTGTATCGAATAGATTGAATCGGCTAATGGCTTTGTGCTTCCTCTGCGTATTCGGATAGCGGATTCAACTCGTTCCTTACTCTTTTCAGCATATATCATGTCTAGATTCTACTCTATAATTGCTCATCTGTTCATGACATGATTAGGTGTTTTATTTAATGCATGATTATTTACCAAGTTATTATTTGACATGCATGATAGATTTTGACTCTCTTGTCATCGTCCTAATCTGATCGGCTAACTAGCCATACACTCGGAACTGTCTGGAATCAAGCTGGCAGGTTCTATAATTTGACTATTATTTTCCTCCTTGTTAATTACAGGTCAAATTGACTGGCACGCCCTGACATCGACCGGATCGATTGCTGGAGATAACCGTGGGGACTGAGGAGACGCGCGCCTTGGTCTGTCTGGTTTGCGAGAGTGCACACCCCGGCGCAAAGGCTGATCCCGTCACGTTTTGGCGCCGACAATAAGTTCCTTTCTCGCTTTCTAAACAGTCAAAGATGTTTAATTTTGGCCAAATATATATTAGAAAATATTAATATCTACAGTACATAATTATTATTATTGGATAGATCGTTGAATATATTTTCATAATAAATTTATTTTAAGATACAAAGGTTTCTAATATTTTCTACAATTCTAATTAAACTTAAGAAAATTTGGCCAAACATGAGTTACGTAAACGATTTTTATGAGATGGAGTAGTACTTCTTTACCATATGTATGAGGTCCGTTAGTAGCATGGTCAGTACCCTACTCGCTCCGAAGTCCTCTGTTTTCAGTTGGAGATAGTCGGCGTGTTCGGCTGGTCCAGACTTGTCTGGATTCGGCTGATTTCAGCAGGTCTGGAAACGAAACGAGCGCTGGGCCTATGAACATTCAGCCGATTTCAGCCGATTTCAGTCCTGCCTAGGACCTGCCGAACACGCCCAGTATATAGTTTAATTCTTTTACAATTTCAGTAGTTACCACTACTTAAAAAAAATAACTTTTTGCTAGATGTGTAGTTTTATCAGGAAATGCCTAGAGATGCCACTAACGAGACCAAACTAACTGGATTGAAATGGAACTCCAACAAAGACAATGTAAAGTGAACCACCTCTAGAAATCTTGTTTTGAGAATTGGGGCTATTTTTAAGTATGGCCGGAAACACTAATCTTCCCTGAAAATCAATCTGTACTATATGCAGCTCCGTAGGTGGAGCGATGTGCCTAATCCTCGGGGCATTGACTACGGGCACTCCTCCCATAAACAACAGTTACACTGGCATCCGCGCGGTCTCACCACCACTCAAACCAACCGCCAAGTCGTCTCACGGTTACAACACGGGTGGCCTCATATTTATGGCCCCCTAGGACAAAGAGTTCGACCACAACTATGTCGTAGCCACTAATGCAACCGAAATCCAACGTGTAAACATAACTATACACACATATCTAACATGTAGATTTATCTGTGGTATGCGGTATGCCACCTATCCTTCTCGCAACCATCGTGACGATCAGGAGTGCCGACGTAACACCCGCGCAAATGCAAGACGATGTCAGCTTGCCCTGTCCTCCGATTCTGTGTATTCGTGGTCACAAGTGACGAGGAACTAAACGAACCCCGCAGGGTCGACAAGCCCAAAGGTATCTGCACCGCTCCAGCGAGCGCCGCCATCACCTCTTGGACAGTTCCTCCCTGGCTGATATTGTGGATAACGACTCCAACAAACCAAGGGTCGAAATCATCATCACTGCATAGCCAGTCAAATTAATCTTGAGTTGTTGCCTCCAGATTCGTCAGTATGGGGCTTTGTGGGTGAAGCCATAGCTCGTGGAAGCTTAGTTGTGTGTATGTGACCATTGTGTTACTTAACCCAATAAGGAAGAGGAAGGGAGCATGCAGTGACGGAGCCAGAACCAACATAAGGGGGGACCAATTTGCCAATTAAAACCATATCTATTTAGGTTATGAAGAAATTAGTCTTAGTGTTCATGCATATATATATGCATGCCAAAATGGCTGGGCGCATAGAACTAACCATAACAAAAGATGCCTGTTTGGCTAATTGTTGTACGCAGAGCAGCAAGGGAGGCCAGGGCAGGCACACATGGGGGCGTGGGTGACACCCAACACTCCTCCGACCACCCTCCCCCACGATTGCTTTTTCTTTTCAAAAATTGGGCCTTTTTTTGGGCCGCAGCCCGCGCCACACGTAGCAAGCAGCTAACAACCATGCACTATGTCCAAAATAGCTGACATCAGCTCTATCCCATGCTTTTTGAAGTAAAAATATATATTTCTCCTAAACCAAGTATTAAATAAAATCTGATTGCACCATCGTGTTTCTTGCAATAAATTTTTTCAAAACAATACCCCACATGGATATATTTCGATGCATTTTTTTAAAAGAACAACCATGATTGATGTCTATGTTAAAATAACCGTCGAACGTCACATTAAATTTATGCAAACATCACAACAAATGGCATAGAGCGTCATATGTTTACCAAGGGAACATCAAATATATAATGAAATATAAAAAATAAAAAATAAAATAAAATTAGTGGAATAACTAATTATAGTCAAATAAAAAGAAGAAAAAAGCTTCCGAACATCATATTACAACTACACTAAAGAATAAAATAAATACAAAAATAGAAAAGAAACAAAAAGAATGATTAAAAGTCTATGAAAATAAAAATGAAAAAAAGGAAATAAGAAAAAATAAGTAGAAGAAAAGGAAATAAAAATAAAAAACAAATGAAAGAAGAAAAGAAAAAATGTAAAAATGAAATAAAAGAATAATAAGAATAAGAATAAAACAACACAGTGAAAATAAAAGAGAAATAGGAAAAGAAAAAAGAAATAGAAAAAGAGAAACCGAACTAGCACACTCACGAATGACGCAGACACTTGTTACTCACTGGAAAGAAATGAAAATGGGCCGGTGCATGGGCCATCGCGTGCTTTGCGCTGCCATCATGCGAGTCACGGAGGGGTGGTCGGAGAGTGGCACCACCTTGATCGTAGCCGAAGATTTTTGGGCACGCATGCCTCACACGTCGGAGCGGGACATGGATACGGACGGCGGCGCCCACCTGACATTGCCTCCTCCCAGTCCCCTTATGGCCCCCACATTGCTCGACACGTGGAGCATGGTCGGGAACCGGCGCCGGATCTGCTGGGGAGCAGGATCGCGCGATCACGTGGCTTTTCAGCGGGATTCTCCTGGTAAAAAAATTCCTATTTTTGGCCTGTTTTTTGGGTTTTCTAGAAACCACATCACCGTCCCGTTCTATGAGCGCCTCATCAATGTCGCCTTGGTTGTGCTAATTCATAAAAGATGGGCATTTTGATCCGGCGGAGATTTCGAAGTCCGTAGTAGTGAAAATTTTTGTCATGGTTCAAACATTCAGATTGTGCTGTTTTGATTAAGCAAAATTGAATTTCCTTTTTCGTAGATAGCAGGGTCAATAAGACATGTCATTTATATGTGGCAGGTTGTAGGCATGCCAGAGATCAACAAGGATTAGAGATAATTTCATTATAGTTCTAGTTTTGTCCTTTAGTGTCAGTTCATATACAGTTATTTAAGAGAATTGCTATGCTTCGAAAATTTGAGGTCGTAAATAAGCAGGTTGCATGCATATTGTTACAAAATAAATGTCTTTAGTAAGGGGAAAAACAGCTTTGTGAACAAAGAGAAAGCCGCCTTTAATTTGTATCCATCTGCTTTGACACATTGCTCCAATATCTTGGCTCTAACGACTGTTTTTATTTCAACTGTGAGCACAGAATGCTAGAGAGATCAATAGTATGGTGCTAGATTTTATGAATGTCCCGGCTTTAGGGAAGGCATGGACGAGCTAGGACTTCACATCCTAGACATTTTCCGCAAAAGCTACTGTGGTACCACTCCGCCAATGGCAGGATTCTTCGTTGACTATGAGACCCGCACGCACTGTGCGGTTGAGCTGGCCGAGGCAGGGATGCGCTTCAAGACGAGCGACACTGACAGCATCCACGAGATGTTGACTTCGAAAATGGTGTGCTGAGCATGCCGCTCTTAAACCTACACGACAACACGGAGATATATCTCCTCAACCTGATGGCATTTGAGTGGCTGCACCCTGGTTCCAATTTGTACGTGGCGTCCTACGTATCCCTTGTGAATCAATTTGTACGTGGCGTCCTACGTATCCCTTGTGAATCAATTGGTCGTGGCAGAAAGAGATGCGGCACTTTTAAGATCCGAAGGGATCTTTACAAACATGTTGGGCAGCGACAAGAAGGTGGTTGAGATGTTGAACACGCTCACAAAGTTAGGAGCGTGGCCACTGCAAGGCAGCAAGCTCGGCTACGTGAATTGGAAGGTAAACAACCACTGCAAGAAGCGACGGAACAAGTGGCGAGCCAGCTTCATGAACACTTATCTGAGCAACCCTTGGGTGATCACGTCCCTGGTGGCTGCCTTCATCTTACTGGTCGCCGCCGTCATGCAGACCGTGTACACGGTTGTTTCGTTCTACACCAAGGGCTAACAAGAAGTCGTGGTTATTTCTCACAACTATTATTGCGTACAATTTGGTGAGGTTATTGGATTGTATTATTGTGAGTTTCAGCTCTAGATCTTTGCCTCTGTATATCCAGTATTTGTGGACTGATATTATTCCCTCCACTAATCCTGCATACAAGAATTAATACTGCGAGTTCAGGCTCTAATCTTGGGCCTCTTCTATATATTGCTTATGGCATGTTATGGACCAGTTTTGGACCAGGCCGAACACATTCTCACGGCCCAAGGCCTGTTATCGCCCACCTCCTTTAGGCCTACTTTGGCAGCAGGGGATCCCGGGGGGTCCCCTGTGATTTCCTGGGACAGAGAGTCCACACGGTAACTTTCCCTGCGATAATCCACGGCTCTCTTTGGAACCACACCCACGCGGGGAGAGAAGCCCGTTTCCCTTCGTTTTCCACGCGGAAGAAATCCACGAGTCATGAGGCCAGGTTCGTTTCCCCTTCCCCGACCCCGTCGCTAGCGCGACTTTCTCGCGACTCGCGAGGCGGCGGCCGCCACCGCCACCGTCGCCATCACCCCCGTCGTGTGCCAACCATGCATGGCCGGCCGTGGAGCGACAATGGTCATGAGGAGGTTGTAGTTGACATCGTCGGCGTCAATAGTTGGTGGTGAGCGTGACGCAGAGGTTGTGGCTGCATTTGTACCTGTAGGTGTGTTGCTTGTTGTAGGCGACGGTGATGCTAATTAATCTATTGTTGCTGGTGCAGTGAATCGCCTCTAGGTGGTTGGCTGAAAAATTCGGTGACGTAGAGGCCAGTATGGTCTATGTCTGATGTTGGTTTGATCCGTGACAGATGCATATGTAGTATTTTTGTTGTATTATAGAAAATTGTGTTCCCATTTTGTGGCCATCTTGCCCGATGAAGATTTCATAGTAGTTGAACCAGGATTGCGGGTCTGTTGCGCCACTGGTCGTGACGATTAGTTGTAGCGGTGGTGTTGTTAGATGGACTGTGTTCTGCGATGTCGGAGGAGCAGACGCCGATTGAGCGGTCGACCAGGTCATCGCCTGGAGTGAATGGGGGCCTCCTTGGGCTGGCTGTACGGCTGCTAGATTGATCGTAGGCCATTTCAGAGCTCCAAGGGACAGCAGCAAGGGTGACAGTGCTAATGGTGCCTTGACAAAACTTTGGAGGGGCGTCTGTTGTGCTACATCTCGGGGTACTGTTGAATTTGTTGTCGGAGGAGGGTGCAACAATTGTAGTTGTAGCATAGGTGTTTGCTCCTGTCCCTGTTGGATGAACGTGTTGATATTGGGGATCTCCTAGGGACATGGATGCTCGTCGTTGTGGAGGTCGTCGCTGTCCTCAATCTCGACGATGAGGTTGTTGTGGCGAGGGTCGATGGTGATGAGATTGTCTACATCATTGCTGCAAGGTGTGCCTGGGTTCACGGGTAAAACCGGGCTATAACCAAACCATGTACAGGGCTGAGTAGGGTTTTTGTATAAAGATAGTCTAGACACAAAAATGTCATAAATATTTATAAACGTTTACGAGGGTTGTTTTGTAAAATGGCCATCTTCTTCCTTCCGGATGTTGCAGCTGCCTGGCCGCGTGGGCGCGTGACGCTGTGACCGCCGCGACTGATGCTGGGCAAGCGCGGGCAGGCCATTGCCGCGGCGATGTAGACGTGCGAGCGAGCCTCCGCTGCCGCCACGCAGGCACGCGAGCGAGCACTCGCCGTGGCCGCGCAGGTGCGCGGGCCAGCCGCCGCTGCTTGGCCGCTTGGGCGCGTACGTCACCGCCACAGCCTCTGGAATGCGGGCGAGCGCAGCCACCACGGACACGCAGGCACGCCGGCAAGCGGCCCGGCGGCTGGGCGAGACGCTGCCATCACCGCCGAACAAGAGCGGGGCGAGCAGGTGCTCTCTCGCCGAACACGAACAGGGGCGCGGGAGAGTAGCTTTGTTCTTTCCGGCGTCGCCGCCGTCCTACACCTGCTACGGCGCCGGCGCCGACGTCAAGGACGACCGGTGCTGTTTCCGTGGCCTGGCGTTATTGCCGCTGGTGCAGAGAGACTCAACGACCGTGGCGCCGACGGTGGCAACGATGAGCAGGAGAAGCGATGTCGTCGATGCTCCAGTGTGGAATGGAACGCATTTGCGTGAATGCGTGATTAGCCTTGGTGGCGCGCTGCAGTCCACACAGCTCCCGCAGCTGCACGGCGAGCAGCCGCTGTGCCCCGGGCGCACACGTACCGGTGTGCCGGCTCTCCGGTCCAGTGCGACCATCTCCGGAGCTAGCAGTAGACGTAGGCTACTTGGATTGACCTGGCTCATGTGCTGATAGGAATCAATTGCGAGGCCGCGGCGGGGCAATGCAAAACCGCATGTGTGTGCGTGCGGCAGGACTATCCTGCCCGCCCATGCGTTTGCAACATCAAGATTGGTTCGGGTGGGACCCAGTGGAGCTGCCGGTGCTCCACTGTGGAGACTGGGGGCATTTTCGGGAACAGAAAATGTGCCGGAGAGAGACTACAACAGCGGCGAGGAGTCCCAACTCCCAATCATTCACTTCCCCTTCCAGCTTGAGCTTCCCCGGCGGCGCTGACTTCCTTTCGTAGGCCGAGCCTTCCCGTGGCGGCCGCTAAGTCCCTTTCCCGCTTCACCGTCGCCGCTGCTGTGGCTACTTGCCATCCCAGCTCCATCTGCCACGCTCTCCGAGCTTCAGCTTCCCCGGCGGCCGCGAGGTCCCAGCTTCACCGTCGCCGCGGCGGCGGCAAGGTCCCAGCTTCACCGTCGCGGCGCCGGGGCCACTTGCCATCCCAGCTCCATCTGCCACGCGACTGCACTGCGTGAAGTGCACTTTTTTATGGAGCCGAGTGGAGGTGGTCCTTCAGGCGAGGTAGGTCTTGTCTGATCTCTGTCGCTGCGAGTATTATGGGCGTGAAGGACATTTCATTGTGGTTCGAGGGTCCTTTACTTTGCAGGACGAGTCCTAATTTTGTATATGACTTGATTTCCTTGGGCTCGAAAAACAGGCTATAAGTTGAGTTCAGTGTTTTTAGTAACCTGCCGGTCAGTAGATCTACTTTGTAAAACGTATGGTGATGTATTGCTGTGCTATGCTTGCTACTCTATGCATCCCAAACTGATCCAGTTTTTACACTTCATTCAAAATGTTCTAAGATGTATTTACACTCAGAAGAGGTGTAGCTGCTCAACAAATTGAATTCGGGAAGTGGAGGGGTTGGGGAGCCAGAACTCATTTAGAACCATAAGTAGAACAAAATTTGTCGTAGGAACGATGCTATTAGAACAAGCAATACATGACAGTAGGATCATGCCCGGATTTTTCTTGTAGTAGGATCCTATTCATCATGTTTTCATGGTTCCTCCTCTGATCTGAAATGCTGACAAGCTCACAACAAAATTTCATAAATTATTGATGGCCAAGTCCTTACTTCATCATTACATTTCACAAAGCAAAGTTGTAGCAGAGTTTCAATTTATAATTGTTGTTCCTGTTACCTTTTATGCTACATGAACCAATTTGGTTTCGTTCTGATGCGGAGCGAACTTCTCTGAACATCTCAGAGTTTTGCATGTAGCATGATGTGTTAGACGCTTTTTCTAGTTTGTCAGAGACATTTATTGCTAGTTCGGAGAGCAAGAACGATAAATGGCAGCACAAGTTTTTAACTGACAAGGATCTTAATGATAGCATGTAAAGTTCTTGTCCATTGCTTCAGGTATATGTTTTGTGTTTTCTCTCATATAAATTATCACATCTAATGCTATTTTTCAAAGGGCGAAGTCAGGGCTGTAATTGTTTTTATGCATGTTTCTTTGATGGAATACATGTACTTAATACTGGTCTGCAAGTGTACTTCTAGTCTTCGGAAGGGATTATGGATAAGTGCAGCGCCACTAAATAAATAATGGGGCATGCAATCAGTTAATCTGGACAGTAATTTTTTTAGTGGGCTCATGAGAATGTGCATTCGTTCATTCTCTTTGTTGATCTGATCTGCTAGTGATGTCAATAATAGACACTTCATCAGTAGTGATAATGAGTGCTGCTATGTGTTCATATGAATAGTAGCTTAGTTAGTGGGCTCATGGAAACATAATTCTGATCATTATATGTGCTGGTTTTAGTGGCTCATGACAACGATCTTTTGTTCATTGTCTTTGCTGATCTGCTCTGCTTTTTTACTGGGTGCATCAAAACATATTTTTGATCATTATCTGTGCTGATCTGCTCTGCTATTGATAACCCACCTGAGCACTTCAGCATTAGTCATTTGCAATAAATGCTGCACCCTCCTTTCATATTACTGGACTGGTCTTGCTACTTCTTTGATTTCCAAGATAAGTGTGTCATGTTATTGACCAATCCGAGCTCTTCAAGTAATTGCATCATCTGAGTGTTTCCAAGGTTGCAGCATCACTCGCTAACTGTTTTGAGATGTTCTTTGGAAATTGGCATCATAACTTGCATGAGTGGGATATAGTGTTTGTTGAGCCATCTACTCCCTCTGTCCCAAAAAGAATGACGTTTTTGACTTTCAGACATTGTGTTTGACCATTCGTCTTATTTAAAAAATTTATACAAATTATAAATTAGATAAATTATTATTAAAATATCTTTAATGATAAAACAAATGATAATAAAATAAATGATATTTATATAATTTTTTTGAATAAGACAAACGGTCAAACACGATGTTTCAAAATCAAAAACGTCATTCTTTTTGGGACGGAGGGAGTATTCTAGATGCAACCTCGCAAGTCTCTATCTCATTTGATAGCCTTATTCATGTCGCATGTTGTGACTTATGAAACATATTGCTTTGCATAGAGATGAGACATGTCTTTTAACTCTGCTGTATATTTGTCAATTTGATGGCTCCAAGATCCTTCTAGTTAATAGGGTGTGTAATAAACCATATCATTTGATTTCTGTTAACTATTTTACAAGATTAGTTTTAATATGAACCTAACACTTCCACTTGCCTATGCTCAGGAACCTGGTTTCTTCTATTTCAAGAAGCTCATGCTGAAAGAATTGATGTGTCTCAGTGAGAATTATGCCAAAGCACCTGTCAGCCTCACGATCACTGTCGATGACTAGAATCTAATGGGTGTCGGCCGTTTAGTATTTTGTTTCATGCTACAATCTGTAGTGATTTGTGCCTACTATGTACCTGGACATCACCTTCATATAAACGCCAGTACTGGGAATTCATGCTGCTCATAGCACTCGCTACCTAGGGTTAAGAGGCTCCCCATTGCTCCCCACAGCGCCGCCTCCAGCTTCCGCTCCCCACCTCGCCGCCGCCGGAGGGACTGCTCGGGAAGCTCGCGCAGCCCCCATGACGGCGGCGGCGGGGCTCTCGCCCGTGTGCAAGCGCGAGCACCCCTTCTCCCACCTCCCTCCCTCCCCCCCCCCTCCACCTCCAACCGTACATCCTCTTCGGCGGCGAACGGCGGCGGCGGGGGCCGACTCCGGTCCTCGGTGGCCG
Organism: Themeda triandra; assembly: GCA_018135685.1. Taxonomy (NCBI): domain Eukaryota; kingdom Viridiplantae; phylum Streptophyta; class Magnoliopsida; order Poales; family Poaceae; genus Themeda; species Themeda triandra. The sequence continues at coordinate 1,639,366 of JAENPR010000038.1, forward strand.
GATCTGGTCCCCGTGGGGCGGCCTACTCGATGGTGAAGGCCGATCTGGCTCGCACCTCGGTGGGCTGACGCGGATGGCGGCACAGTTCTCCCCACCGTTTGGTGGATGAACGGACTCGGCGGCCGGCGTACCCGCACCGGTGAAGGGGTTTGGAAGCGGCAGGCCGATCTGGGTATCTTAGGCCTGGATCCGCCGGCTGCTGCCCCGTGCTGCCCCCTTCTCGTTACGGGTGGTGCTCCGGCGATGTGGACTCGGGCGGGCGTTGCCTCGGGTCGGGAACATTTTCCCTGGCGGCGGCTTGGGAGTCGATTTGGACTCCCGGGCACCGGATGGGGATGACAGGGTTGGCACCGGCCATCTCCAAGCCGTCCAACCCGCCCTCCCACAGACCACGTCGCTCCCAGGCGGCCCGTAGATCGACGCCGACGTACACATCAAAGGACACCGTTGCGCCCTGTTTTTTGTTGCCTCGCGGCATCTGGTGAAGACCCTGCCGATCATCTCCGACATCTGTTGTATGTAGGTTCGGCTTGGATGTGCTTTTGCAGGACTTTGGATTACGGGTGAAAACCCTACCTGGCGGTGCTGGGCCGGCGGCGATGACGCAATCAACGTCATCTTCCCCCTTGGAGGCGTCGCTGTAATTTCCTCTTCCCTTCGTTGATGATGGCGTCTGTGGATGTATTTACCTTCTTGAAGGCATCAACACAAGCACACCTACTCCTAGCCATGCCCTGCACTGCGACACTTGGGACTCAGCTGCAGCGTCAAGAGCAAGCCAAGGACGCCCTCTCGGATCAAATAGAGGGTCGAAGCATTTATCGTTTGCTGTAATGTCCTGATCAATGTATAAGACTATGGCTTTTCTCTCTTTTATTTTTCTGTTGTGATTAATGTCCTTTCTACTATGTACGTGGACATGTTTAGGTTGCAGTGTAAACATACTGAACTCGTATTATGTTTGTACTGGGTCTGTTTGTATTAGCTCATATTGAGTGCATCTTAGTTTTCTAAAAAAAGTGCATCTTAGTGAAGATGGCTATCTTAATATTTGTTACTTTTGTTTTCATGAATACCGATCCTGCAGTTGAACGTGTCATGGACGACTCTGAATTTGAATCTTATGTGCATCTTGCCCTAGCAATATTATTGTGTAGAAGTAGAAGTGTTCATGTGCGTCAGCACACTTTTGGCATCGAGCAATTATTGGTGGCAGAGGTAACAGAACCAGAAGCAACAGCGAAGGAGGTCTTCCATCAGCAGCCCGGTGAGGTCTATTGTGGAGGATCCAATTCCTGCTACAAATGTACTACAAATTGTGCTAAGAGAGCTCATCTGGAACTTTCAAATTTGTCCGGGAGGTCTATGCCTTTTGAAGATTCCGTTACCGTAGATGTCTAGTATTAGTCTCCAAAATGCCACCGTGGGTCCGTAGCTAATTTATTAAGTCTAAGCATTAATAACCATCAACAGAATTTGTATATTTAGTACAAATGTACTTAAAATATATATCTTCCCTTGTAACCTATACTAAGTTGCATTAATCTATGCACATCTTCATTTCTTAGTATTGCTGAATGTATTCGTGCATGTCACATCACACCATGCTTGGAATTCCTGTGTAACGGATAGTCTTGCACTTTTCTCCGCACTATTCTTACTGTGCACTGGTCGCTTTTCCTTATGTTGAATTGAATTGGTATGACCAGTCTCGCTGGTACAAATGTTATGTCCATGAGTAGGCGTCAGCCTGACTCATCTTTGGGACTTCATCCCTTCACCCGCTTTCCTCCTTGATAGTGTATTTCTCCTCCTTGTTCTCTTGTCGATGGCGCAGCTCCAGCTTCGCACCTCAGAGCTGTGGTGATAGCGGAAGCATACAAGCTTACCTTGTGTATGATACTAGCCCAAGCAATAGTACCCCTGCTTCAGCTATCAGAATTCTGTATGACCAGACTGGTACTTTTAGAGGAAATGAGAGCCGTCGAGTTTTTTCAACTCAAAAAGCATACTTGACCAGATAAATTTGAAATATAATTGGTTACTCTCTAAGCTACCATTGCAAAGCATGCGCTGGAATACTAAGCTTCCTTGTGTTGGAATTACTGTGATAAATATGACCATAAAAAAGCTATCAGTGTTCTATAGGCACATAAACACTTGTTCTTTCGATATAATCATGCTGATGCTTTGAACACTATAAGCTGGACTATTTCGATAGGTAGTCAGTTACATGTGAATGACCTCTGCTTATCTTTCATTCTTCAAAATCTCATTGCTTTGTGATAGCACTCAAACAAATTTTGGGCATTTCCCTATTTAATTTCAGTGATCGTTTCATCAATGTGAAGCCAGATAGGTACCTTGTGTCTGCACAAATAGGCATATCAGTTGCCAATATAACATCTAAAATGTTCTAGGTTCTAACTTGTGATCATTAGAATCAGACCAAGCCCTTTTCTTGTCCATCTTTCGGAATGAAGGCCGAGAGGCACCACATTTCTCTTCCTTCATTTGTCCTACTTGCTTTCTTCTCTCTTTGGTTCATTTCCTGTGTCCTTTGCATCTCTGTGCTCTCGTGATGGCGGCACCATACGAGCTTCACCCTGTCTATGACACTAGCCCAAGCAACAATACTCCTGCTTCCTCCTGTCGGAACCCAAGGACCATGCAAGGCTCGCCGCAGACAAGCAATGCCGTCCAAGCAGCTTACAACCATCTTGCTTCCGTCGCAACCCAACAGAACTGGGATCCACTGTGCTTCATCCTGGAAGTGATATAAATGTGATATAAATGTTCACGCCTCAGTTATCTCATCTGAACAACACACGCACCATACAAAGGTGATGCATAAATACTATTTTCCACACTTCAGTTGTTCTATATACTATTTAAGCTGTCTCACTAAGAGACTTAGGTAAATGGACATCTCAACATGCTTCAAGCTCAACAAGCATTTGATGAATATTTTGAGGTGTCTCAATATCAAATCCACCAATCTAGAGAAGAGCTACAATGCAAGGTTCAGGTATTGCTAAACAAATTTCATCAGCCTGTATGTGCGTGCTCGCTGCATGCAAAAGGTATGTCAATAGTACATAATTCATTTCACTAACTGATTATGTGGTTTCAGAAAATGACTAGTGCATATACTATTACACAGATGCTAATGATGTTAAAAATAACATTGAAAGTCTGTCTAGAAGGACATCAAATTTTGGATTGAAGGCCCCAAGCAGTATGCACTACAGCAGGCAGGTTCTTTGCCTAGTGCCTGCTGCACTCGGCAAAGGGGCTTTTGCACTCGGCAAAGCCTTTGCCGAGTGCAGCACTCGGCAAAGAGGTGCTGGCGAAGAAGCACCCGGCAATACCTTCTTTGCCGAGTGCCAAGCGTCGGGCACTAGGCAAAGCCTTTGCCGAGTGCCGCGCGGCCACTCGGCAAAGAATTGACGCCGTCGGCCGTCGGCCGTCATCTTTTTTTTTTGAACTTTTATTCGCCGAGTGCAACACTCGGCAAAGAAAATTCTTTGCCGACTGCCTGGTGCCACGGCTCTCGGCAAAGAAATTTGTTTTTTTAAAAAAACTCTTTGCCGAGTGCAACAGCAATTGCACTCGGCAAAGAAATTTGTTTTTTTTAAAAAAACTCTTTGCCGAGTGCCAAAGCACCAGCACTCGGCAAAAAAATTGTTTTTTTTTAAAAAATAGAGCTTGGTACATTTAATAAATGTATATTAGAGAACAAAGCTAGGCAACAAATTTTTTTTGCTCGGTTGATACACACAGTAAATCTCCTCTTGCTCTGCTTCTGCTCGCCCCTCTTCACTCTCATCTTTCTAGCTCCCGCCATTGCCCACAAATGCAACAGAATGCGGTGGAAACACCACTCGGCTCAACAGAAGCAGCTAGCCACCATTATTGCTGTCTTTTCTGCTGCTCCCATTGCCACTGCATCCACAAAGAATTAGCAATGAAGGAGGTGTGAGTTGGACCAAAACTTCAGTACATATAGCAAAAGTTCAGTGCAGCGCAACTGTGCTAAGATTTTGGTGGATGCAGATTAGGCTAGGCACTCACAAATGTTATGCATCTATTTAGCGAATTACAAAAATCTCTATGGATAATCCAAGGCAAATTCAGGTGCCTATTTCTTCTTAACTGATATAAGTCACCTAGATCCTCCTAGGTTGCTCAAAGATTTTTTTATGTAAAGTTTTTTATTATCATCATACAACATTGTCCAAAATAATCAAACCAACCTTATAAATACATTATTATTATTATGCTTGCCAACATCAAAGTAAGAGTATAAGACAAACCTGAATAGATAAACATTCCAAAAGGCCCTCAATCGAATGCATCACTTTTGCCTGACAATATGAAATTCAAAATTGACTCAACTATCTCAAAGTCTAGTAAATTTCATTCTCTAATATTCGAGAGGAATAGGATGTAAATCTACTGTGAGTCAGGGGCATTTCCTGATTGAATGGCTTTTAAGGATTTTGTTATTGCTCACCTCAGGGCTGCCTCTACAGGCCTAGATGGGGATTAGTCAATAGTCCCAACTTGTTGTTGCATGCTTGTCTGCTGCCCAGACAGTAGCAATTTATGCAATCAGAAAGGAGTTCATGCATATTTGTGAGAAAAAGAAACTGAGAAAGATTGACATTTTATAAACAACATTGAGTCACAGAATAATTGGGGTAAACTATCCAAGTCATCATACAGGAATCAAGCTTCATTGAAACTATATTGGTTTTCACCCAAGGAGATCAGTGATATGTCAAATTCATTATATGGGCAGCTAAGGATTGAAGATACTTGAGAGATGGTGACTGTCACAACCTGGTGTTGCCAAGATGAGCAGATTTGGATGCAGACAAGGAATCAAAACAAAACTGAACTATGAGCTGGAACAACAAATTAGATAGCGTGCATACTGCACAGAAGGCATATCAGTTTACAACATGATAATAAGTCTTGTGCACAGGTAACAAAAGAAGCTAATTAGCTGCAATCATTGGTATAGTGACCAATCTAGCATGTTGAAACAGTTAGACAAAAAATGATTTCTTCCCCAATGGTAGTACAAAAAATATTCATCACCTAGAAGGGCGTAGACACATTGAAAAGCAGCATGCTAAGGGAATCACAATATGAATTCCTTCAAAAAGAAGTCCGGCTATCATTATCCTTAAAATTTATAGATATAGGCATATAACAGGAATTGTATTTATAGAAAAAGCATTCCAATGGGACAAACTTATAGAAGTAATTGGGGTAAACTCCACTGAATCTTTTTTTTTTTTTGGGGGGGGGGGGGAGGATACAAAATATTTGAGAGCATGGTCTTATATCCAGTAGTAAAATGTGTGAAAAAAACAATCATACAGTTATAGGGTGAACTATATAATGTGTATGTTTCGACATCAACAATACCTTTGCTCTTTCAGAGATAATACTAACTAAATGGGCAGCTTGTTTAATTCTGAATACTTAACCTTATTTTGTTTAAACTATACTCTCGTTTCACATGACATGAAATGGACATTCAACACGTAGCACTCGTTATAAATAAATGCAAACTGAATACATCAGCAATTCAAAAGATCACAACTTTGCCTTTACCTGCATAGTTACTACAGATCTCAATGTGTGATCCCTTTTCATCCTCTCCGTCTCTGCCTTCTTCTCAGCAGCGAGCCCGTACAAAGATTTCTTTGCACCCAACAAAACCAAAAACAACAAATCGTCAGCACCTCAATTCACTCTCTTCACCAACAAGAACAAAACAGCCAACCCATGATGGCTGGGGCTATTCATTAAGGCATCAGCAACTCCTCACCTCTGCAGCCACCGCCTTGGCCTTGCCTGCTGCCTCAGCCCGGGAGTTGAGGAACCTGTACACGAGGTACGAATTGTCCATCAGCTGCAGCTGGTGCACGTCTTCCAGCTTCCCTGCGACCTTCCTGCCCCCCACGATCGCCCCTTCTTCAGATCAGTTGCCTTCGGCCCTTGCGGCTGTGGTGGCCTCCCTCCCTGTGGTGACACAATCGGTTGGAGGCCCGCGAGGACCCACTCCGGCACCGACGAGCGGATTCCACCGCGACGAAGGCATTGTAGGAGCCAGCACGCGCGGGCGTGGGAAGGCGCGGGTACCCTCTCCGAGGCCTTGCTGCTCCTTCGCACGTGCTGGCCGGTGCGGACCAGCTCTGCTCCGCCGGGGGCAGGCGACGCGCTAGGCGAGCGGCGAGGAAGACGCGTCCTGCGGCGGTGCGGCGGACCAGCGCGGGCCGGGAGACGAGGAGCTCCTCGATGAGTGCAAAGGCAGGGTGCGCGGCGGAGGCGCGGGAAGGGCGTCGCGCAGGTGCTGCGCGAGGATGCCCCGTCTCCCGAGGGTGCAGGGAAGGTGGCCGCCGCGAGATCTGGCGCCCGACCGAGGAAGGGCGGGGCGGCGCGCAGCGGAGGGAGGCGCAGGGCCGCCGCGGCTAGGGAGGAGGGCGCGGGGCCGCCGTGGCCGGAGAGGAGGCCGCGGGGACGGGGCGGCACTGCGGGGGCTGCAGGGGCGAGCGAGCGGCGGCTGGTGCGGGATAGAGTGAGGGGTTAGGGTTGAGTGGATAAGGGGCGCGCGCGTGGGTGTGGGATAGGATAAGGGTTGGTTGCCGGGTGGGCCGCCTGGGCCATTTTGTCCAAGGGTTTTCTTTTTTAGAAATCCCTTTGCCAACTGTGAGGGCTCGGCACTCGTTAAAGACAACTTCCTTGCCGAGTTCTAGATCCTGGCACTCGGCAAAGTCTCTCTTTGCCTAGTGTAATGTAAGGCACTAGGCAAAGAATTTTTTAATTTTTTTGAATTTGGATTTCAAATTTTTTATGTAGGCCTTACATAGTGTATAAAATAACATGTTTGAATTTGGTGGCTTTTTATAACTTTGTGCTATATTTCTTCAATTAATTTTGTTTACTTGCATTTTTTCTGAAAAGGTAAATTTGAACTGCAGGTGCACTAAATAATGAAATGTAGCCATTCCAAAAATGATATTCATGTTGGAGAGTATGTTTTGAGACCGTATCTAGGGACTCATCCAAAAATTTGAACGCCTTTTTCACGGAACATGGCGACCCGTTTGTGGTCGGAGTGTTTTTTAATTACATAAAATCCGAACAAAGTCCGAAAATGACGAAACGTGTCCAGGCGTCGTGTTATCTCATGTCGTGGCTATGATAAAAAATTGAGAAGGTTTCGAGCAAGTTGCGATGTCGAATGCCTAAAATCCAGACATCTCCGTATGTGATCACATGTGGAGATGTCTGAGTTTTAGACATCTGACGTCGTAACTTGCTCGAAACTTTCTCAATTTTTTATCATAGCCTCTACATGCGATAACACGACAAATCTAAAGGTGGGAAACAACAAACTTTGGATCTCATTAAACTCTACTCTGTTTATATAATGGTTATCTTAATCCAATGTCATATGAAAAATTTATGATTTTTTTTTGTGCAAAACCGGTTATCACTATAGGTTTATGGCGTTAACCGGCGTTTGACATAGGTTTGAAAATTATTTTTAGGGACAATTGACTTAAGTTAGCTGCCCCTACTAATTATTTTCAGTGGTGGGGGACGTAACAAAATTGACCATAAAAAAAGATTTTTTAAGAGCAATTGTTTTAAGAGAACTGTCTCTAAAAATTGATTTCTACTAATGGTTTTTAAAAGAACCATCCTAAAATCACTTACTTTTATGCTCAGTGTCATAGTAAAATTTTAGAACTGGCGCTGAAGATCGTTTTGAACCATGAGGAAAAATCTTTTTACTAGCGTTTGTCTTGGTTTTTTTTTTCGTTTAAACTAGCGTTTGTCTTGTTGACTCAAAATAGACTCCTGCTTGTTTGAAGACATGTATAGTTTCTAACTTTAGGTTGGCTGCTAGCTGGTTTGATTTGTTCTTCTCTTTCTTCTATGCTCTTATTTATTTTATTTTGGACATATTTTTATATGTGTCCTGTTCGTTTGCCATACACACAAAACACCTCATAGATTAAATGTTCTTTCTTGGTAGCGGGGCATTTTTATGAAAGTTGTTTTATGCTGTATCGTTGCATTTTTGTTGTGCTTGAAGGGCATGTTTGGTACAACTCAACATTACTAATGAAATAGTTTATTTATTATTTTAGTTCCATAAACCAGCTTCGCCAGTGAAACTATAACTATTTTCAGAAAGCCTTTTATGAAACAACTTTTCATGGAACATAGAAGAGAGATGGCTAGGACAAACTTGTATTTTCAGGTTGGTTCACCTGAAAAACTGTCCATGTAGGAGAAGCAGAAAAATAGAATTGAGGAGATTCTATCTGTCTATACATCCTATATGAGATAAGTTTCTATTTGGGCCTGTTCGGTAGGAGAAGCTGAAAATAACATTGTGGCTGGTACAAAAGCCCTACCAAACAAGCCTGGTTAGGGAGGGAATGTACTTTGCCCGCGCTTTTGCTCGAAGCTGTTTGCTTTGGGTTAATTACAATTTTGGTTTTGATCATTTGAATTGTGACAAAGGTTAGCTTCTTCTTTGCTCTTTTCTTGTGAGCTGCCTCACATTTGCAAAATTTCTTTATGTGTTCAGACACTGATTGAGGTTGTCGTCCCCTGAAGCTTCCTCTATCTTCTTCCTACTAAGTTTTCTGTAACAAAGCCAATGACTTTGTCACACTACAAATGCCTTGCTTTATTAAGCCGTTTGGGACACCTTTGTGAACCAGTTCGAATCGCCGAGCACTCTCTTTGTGCTAAGGCATTTTCTGATTCTTATCTTCGTACGTGCTTATCTCGTCAATGTTTGTTCCTGGCCTCTGGATCAAGCATGCCTATGCGTCCGCAAGAAACTGCCGATCTCTCAAAATCAATCTATATGTAGGGCGTATATATCCCACTCGAACCTGTGTACATAGTGAGTTGAGTGCCACTGCTGGCACTAGGAAACCACAACATCGATCGTGAGGGCTGAGGAGATAGATTCACGTCATCATGGACGGGGAGCCTGTCCATGCTAGTTCCAGCCCAAGCTGGGTAGTGGAAATGGAGAACATGCTAGTACATGTACATAGAATTGGAGAGATCTAGTCAAAATTTCAGTATGACACCATACCTAGTTCAGATACTGATTGTAGTTTGTCATCCACGTGGTGCTATCTTCTTCCTAGGAAGTTTCCTTTAGCGATGCCAATCACTTACGTCATACAAATGCCTTGCTTTATTAAGCTGTTTGGGACGCCGTTGTGAACCAGTTCGAATCGCCAACATAACAGTTGCTTCACACAAATGCATTTTCTTATTCTTATCCTCATTTGTGTTTATCTAGCTAAAGTTTATTCCTGACCTCTGGATTAAGTATGACTATACGTCCGTAACAAACTGCCGGTCTCCTATTCTATCTATCTATATATGTAGGGCGCATCGCACCTGTCTACACAGTGAGCTGAGGGCCACTCCTCGCATTAGGCATTATTAGGAAACCACACAACATCCATCTTGACGATCAGATGGACAGGGAGCCTGTCAATAGTGCTAATTCCGGTCGAAGCTGGGTAGTGGACATGGAGGAGATGCTAGTGAAAACTGACCTGTTCGGGGAGATGGCGCGTTGGAGCAGACCCTCGATCTACCGGGTGCCGGAGTGGGTCAAGAATATGACCACCAACAGCCAGGCTGCCTACCAGCCGTCGTTGGTGTCTCTAGGTCCCTTCCACCATGGTGAGCGTCACCTCGCCGACATGGAGGAGCACAAGTGCCGAGCATTGCTGCACATAGTCAAGCGGTCCGGCAAGCCACTCAGTGATTTCATTGCTGTGATTGAGGGGGTCGCAGACGAGCTGCTGGATGCATACGATAATCTGGAAGAGAGATGGCGCAAAGAAGAGAGGCACCTCTTTGTGAAGATAATGGTGCTAGACGGGTGCTTCTTGTTGGAGATGTTGAAGGGGGTTTTAGATAAAGAAGCACCTCGTGATTATGCGACCAACGATCCAGTCTTCAGCGTCCATGGCATGCTTGGTTTGTGGGTAGGCATCCGGTGTGATATGCTCGTAATTGAGAACCAGATTCCTCTGCTTGCATTGTATAAGCTTGAAGAAATTTGGCGCGGCACGGCACTTCTGGTATGTACATTTAATTTGTGCACTTTTTGTATTTTTAGTGCACTATTCATAACACAATACCTCTTTAAATATACTATAATCTCTATCGATTTGTGATAGATTATAAAATACTACTCTATATGTGTTTTCATGTTTAAGATGCTCATGTGATTTTCAGTATATATTTAGTTGAAAGCTTAGCTTAAGTTGTATCGATTTTTACTTTAACAACCTGTAAGTTCTCCTAGTGATGGGTGTTCTTCTAGTGTTTTAACATTCAACATTTAGTATAAACTTTCTCTACCAAGTGTCTCCTAGTAAGGATCTCATGTGCTCTGACTAGTGGTAGTGTGTTATTACTACTTAAAAAATACTAGGAGGGCTCCATAGCCACCCTCATTGGAATCCCTTCATCTCCTCTACCTCCCTATGACCTTGAATCCAAAAGTGGTGCAAAATGTCCCTAAACTACAGCATCAGTCAAAGAATGTTTCTCACAGGATATGGTATCCCTCTATGCCAATGTCTATTCAATGCTGCATGAGCGGAAGTAGCATGAGGATTCTCATGGTAAATGTGGCGTTCAAGGTTGCCGAAGGCAGTGTAGAGCCGCACAAGAAGCCACTGGCGCATGAGGGCGCACCTTTATTATGATGGTGGCACAAAGGTGAAGACATCATAGATGAAGAAAATAATGCATTAAGACAATCGATGAGAGAGAAGGATGCCATGCAAGAGGCATGTGCTAGGTTTCCTAGGCCTAGGAACGCGTCAATGATGAAGCCGCAGGCCAGTATTTCCAGTACTAAAGATACTCATGGTGTTGGTCAGGCTACTGTGATGAGGCCATTGACATTCTTCGAGCGATCCCTACACAAGTGCTCCTTAATTGCATTTGTTTCTCCTTGGGCATCCAGGTTGGCCACCTTCAATATTTTGCTACCCTAGGAGCCTCAATCATCTTTCTCTCCTCCTTTAATTCCATTCCCTGCTCCATAAAAAATTCATTGATTTTGTAGAGAGCACCACTAGCATGTCGATTGCCAAGGTTTTCCCAAAAGCAACTAGACTCAAGGGCCATCTAGGCTACCCAAAAGCTAGATTGTGAGAAAATGGAACTACCAAGCACTATGCCAGAACAACCAAAAGGAGACACCTTAATCAACCACATGGAATTAAAACTCATCACCAGTATAAGTTTAGTGACTTAAGTAAACAAAACTCATCCCAGATAAGCTGTCACGCATAGCAAATAAACAAAATGGGTCACTAATCATATATTATTAAAGGCTCTTCCCAACTAGAAACTTAACTAAAGAACAGGGGCTTCCTATGAGTGACGTGTTTCAAAAACTCATGTTAGAGACCCAAAATTATGAAGTTTTGTCAAGTGACGACTCAAGTTTGGAATCCAGTTAGCCTACTTGCCCGTCCCCTTGTCCCTCTGGCCCTCTCTTCTCTCCCCCTGTCTCGTACCCTACCTCTCTCAACTCTCATCTCCCTAATCCTCCATCACAAACTCCCTGCTTTCTCTGATGCCACCGCATCTACTCTGCCACCATGACCTCCCATCTTCTTCCTCCTCAGCCATTGCTTCGCCCCTCCCCTTTGTGGGAGGAGAGAACCCTTTGTCTAGGCTTGGAGTGGAAGGTGCATGAGGTTATAGCAAATTTCACACGAAGGATGCCCATGCTTCATGGCAAAGATGTGGGACCTTAGGCTTGAGAATTGATGCGCATTGGCCACTATTTTAAGGACCCTACCCACCAAAAGGGTGATAACAAGCTAGCCTAGTGTGGATTATGGTAGACATCATTTTCTTTGATAAGGGGGTAGCTAGGTATGTGGCTATAAATGCACCATAGATAACTTGGTGGGCCATATTCCTTGTGGTTCATGTCAAGGGGTGCAAAGAGTTCGAGCGCGTCTGTTCACTCAAGCATCACCTAATGGACCTTGTTATCTTTATAGATAAGGACAATATAGAGTGAAGAAGTCTTTTTAAAGGCCTTCATTAATCTCTTTTGGAACATCTCTGAGAGGGCCCTGACCTAAGAGGTGGCACAACTTTTTTCTAGGGCTTAGAGTATATTGAGGTCTAATAGGTCTTTGAGGTAATGTTGAAGGTCTAGAGCCTTGACTTCCTCAAAGGAAATAGATGTAGAAGAACATAGGGACGTAACCAAGATGTGATCTCTTTGTACCTTTGAGCCTTAGCATACACCACTTTTTATTTTTGTTTCTTAGATTATCATATCAAGCATGTGTGTTAGAGTTTTGCTCGTTTTGGAATCATGCACCTTGTATGTTGTACAAGGGAATTTTTTTTAACCAATGAAGTTTATATTACTCAATCATTACAGCAACTCATGTGCGCACCAGAGCCTCATGTTCATGAGGTACATCATCTGAAGTAGTTTAAGAACCACTAGATAATTTGAACCAATAGTAGCTACTTCATGCACTAGACGTGGATGAGGATTACATTTAACTAGAAACCTACAAACCCAATAGCTAGCAAATGCTTGAGCTCTATGATCAAGCCCCCATGGTAGGCAAGTAGTAGTCATCTACTTCTAGCACCTTCTTCACTATCAGAGCATCTATTCCAAGAGTAATCACTGCATACCCCATGGAATCAGCTACTTTGAGTTTGGCCACACACCCCCAGAGCTCAGCATGGAGAGCATCTTGCAGGTGTTCTTCCCGGCTAGCCCCTAATTTCAACATGTCACCAGTGTCATCTCTAATCACGAAGCCCCGTCCCCCATCATCACTTGCCCTGGTGAAGGCTACACCAAAGTTGGGTTCGATCTCTCCTAGCCCATGCTTCCTCCATCTATTAATCTGTCGATTTTTTGACAATAGGCGCCTCGCTGAGTTCACATTCATTCTTCTAGTTCTTGCAATAGCTAGCCATGTATGCGATCTTCGTCACTGTCCTCTGTCTGCCTTCCTCCTTCCATTTGTTGCACGCCCCCACCATATCCATAGCAACAAGACGACTGTAGTTTGCATAGGTGGCTTGAGTTTGAGCACTTTCTCCATCGTTTCCTTCATGGACCTAGCCTTAAAAGATTCTAGCGCATATTTTCTAGGTTTAGATCATGCCCTATGTCCTCCACCTCTTTGCATTTCAACAGAAGGTGTGCACCATCCTCATCCATCCTTCTACACATAGAACACTTAGTACCATGTTTTTCATGCCCCGTTTTTGAAGCACTTTCCTAACAGCCAAGGAGTTGTGGCTTAGTCTCCATAGAAAATGCTTAACTTTTGGTGGGCATTCAATCTTCCAAAGCTAGCTCTAGAAATCATCTCTTCCTTGACTTCGCTCAGATACCCTAGCCTAGCTCTCTGTGCTTTTGTTGACTCAGTAGCTTTGTGCACCTTATAAGCAGATCGTAATGATAACTGACCTTTGTTGTCATAGTGCCAACCCATTGCATCCTCCATATTGACGTGAATGGGCTATGACTGGATTATCCAGATGTCATCCTCTCAAAAGGTTTAGGATAGGAGTCAAATGTCCCATTCTTAAATTATCGGGTCAATCAACTCCTTACATGCTATAGTAAATTTCTTCACCTTAGTGTAATTGACTTTTGGGTCACATCCCTAGGGAGCCATGGCTCTACCCAATTCTTGAGACTCTGGCTATTCCCCACCCTCTAAATCACCCCCTTCCTGAGCACTTCAATTCCTTGCAAAATACTTCTCCATATGTAGGAACGTTCTCCTTTGGAGGAATGGATGCAAGGAGAAATATAGTCTAGGATATATACGAATCCATTCCACCTATCTCCTGAAGGCTTGGACCATGGGGTTGTTTTTGTGTGAAGTCTATCTTGGAGCCATGATGGGAAATATACTATGTTATACTCATGTGTTCCATGCAGGTATCAACTAGGCATACTTGGGGGCTTTTCCAAGTCCTTGTGCCTAGGCCCGTCTCTTAAGATTAAAAGACAAACCTTGGGTCTATTTCTAATAGGTGGCATCTTCATCAGCGGCACGGGTGATGGGCATCCCGCTTCCAACTTCTTGGAATCCCATTTTGTGGTCCTTTCTCTCTTTTGATGGGATTTCATCCCTCTCCTCCACCAAGACTAATTTGTCTGCCTATGGATGGTTTGGCTTGGGTCTCCTCCTTGTCTTACGATGAATTTTCTCCATGTGTGGTGAGGGGTCCATATCTCCTGGGAGACCTCTTGTTTTTTTTTGGTCCTACAAGTTGGCTCATGTGCCTCCCGACATCTTTCCCATCCTCGTAGAAGGCAATATATGTTTTAGGCTTCAGCATTCTTCTTTCATCGTTTTGGGATTCATCTAGGACCATCATATTGGCTTTCCAAGTATTTGGTCCTGAAATTACCCTCTACTCCCCCTTTTCATTCCTCCCGTGGTTGAGGGTTACTGAGCTTCCGAAAGTCCTTTCCTCTGAACGTCCTCACAGTCTCTATGCTTCTTACTTGACCTGAGCCAAGCAAGAAGTACCTTTCCTAGTTATTGAATAAATTCCAATGGAGGCTAAAGACTGCTTCCGCAATAATATATATGTTTGTAGTGGACTATTTTAAGTTGTCCATTCATTTTAGATAACATCATTACACGAGGCTGGTCTTTGCTCCTCAACTAGGTTTTCTGCCTTTTGCATATACCATGCTTTACCAAAGACAAAAATTGATGGTCAATTTTGTTAAAAAATGTTTGACTTAATTATTAGAACAGAACTATACAAACTTATATTTATGACCAGAAGTAGTAACATGTATGTCACCTTGGCACTTATACTATCTCCTTGTCAACCATGGTCATAGAGCGCGAGAGTCATCAATAATTTGGTGCTTAATTTTGTGTGGGATCCACTAGAGGACAAAGACAAGCAAAGGGAACGCATTGTCGATGACAAACTCCCCCTGGACATCTATCATAAACACTTTTGTGGTCTCCATCCGGCCACACAAGGAACAAAAATGAAGTGGGAGCCGAGCATGCACTGTGCCGTTGAACTCAAAGAAGCAGGGATCCATTTGAGGAAGTGCAACAACACTAATGTCATGAATTACAAAAGTCGTGTGCTTAGCTTACCAACAATCTCCATTGATCATGATGGCACTGCGAAAATCTTCCTTAATATGATGGCGTTTGAACGGCTACATAGTGATGCCGGGAGTGAGGCGACAGACTATATGATATTCATGGATAACATCATTAACTCTGAAAGAGATGTTGCACTGCTAAGATCCAAAGGAATCATCAAAAACTTGTTGAGCAGCGACAAGGAGACGGCACAGCTGTTCAACAACCTTAGCAGGGGGGTAGTGTTGAACCCATACAGCAGGCTGCACGAAATTCGTCGAAAGGTGAATGCACATTGCGGGAGGCCTTGGAACAGGTGTTGGGCCATCTTCCGACACACCTACATGAGGAACCCATGGGTTTTCATTTCCCTTATGGCTGCTGCAATCCTCCTCATTGCCACCCTCCTGCAGACCATCTATTCTGTCATGGGCTTCTACAAACACTGAAGGATTGGGCATGCATCACTATAATTCCACAAGCGTGGTTTCTATCTTAAGTGTATACATGGACACGCATGTTGTCAAGTGTATACATGGACACGCATGTTGTCATCAAACTTGCACTCTGTATCCGGTCTATACATTTGTGATATGCAGTACATGTAATTTGGTGATGAGTAAACTCTTGTGCCACAATATGAACGGCCTGCAACATATATGATGTTTATGTATATCAATCATTCAGTAAGTGTAATTTCGTCCAGAAGAGGACCAAAAAAATCCACGGTAGGGGTCTGTGAATTTTTATAACGTGTTGTTTACTAGGGACACTTAGCGGAAGACTTTTGGCCGGAGGATGAAAGAATGACTAAAGAAGAAAATGCTCTTCTCATTGCATCCTAATTTGTGGAGTCGGAGGTTCAGGAGGCAGTGTTTTCTTGATATATATATGCTGATGGGGCCCCTAGCCTAGATGGGATCTCCTAGATGTTCTACCAGAAATTTTAGGATATTGTGAAGGGGGATCTAGTGGCGATGTTTAATTACTTCTTTAGTGGTAAGCTAGATCTTTTTTATAGAATTAAATTTGCTATGTTAACCTCTAATCCCTAAGGAAGAAGGTCGATGCAAGGAATATGAAGATTTTTTTTTTTTTTTTTTTTTTTTTTACAATCAAACAGCACAACGCAGATGTCCACAAAACACACGCACACTCACCATATGAACACACGCACGCAAACGCTACTCCTGAAATAACGCAGGTAGATCTGTAGATTCCCAAGCATAACGCCGGAAAAACCTGAAATAAATCCAAAAAAATGCGAGCATCCGTGTCAAGTCGAGGATTTGAATCCGAGTGGGCAGCTTCCACCACAAGGAACTTAACCAAATCTATGAACACATGAAAGTTCGCATGTGAAGAAGGTTATTGACGTGGGACAAAACACTTATGAACACATGTATGGCCCAGAAGAATTATGAAAGAAGACCCAACAAAACACTAAACAACAGCTATTGGCAACTCTGCAATGCATCAAGTTTTACCGTTTGAGTAGGATAAAGCGGTAAAAAAAATCGGTTGTTTCTTGCTTGAGAAACTCCACGGTTTTTGCTGTATTGTAATTCTGTATTCGGTTGTTCCCGGCACATAACTGTCGGTTGTTGAGAGCCCCAGAAACCACCGAGAGTGTACGTCACAACAATTCGTTGTCAACACTTTGCATAGTGCACCGCGCCAAACAATTCACAGTCACATGGGATGCTGGATGCAATCATGTCAATGACCAACTCACGCAGCAATACGAGGAAATGAGAAGCTGGTGGAGGCTTCAATTCGCGACTGGCGGCAGCCAATAACAAATCAAATCGAGCGCTGCACTGTGGTTAGCTAGTAAGTATACGTCCTCTTCGTCTAGTCATTGATTGAACAATGGAAGACTAGCAAAAAAATATTTCCTCTGTCATAAAAAGAGTGTTGTTATGAGGTTTGTAGCGATCAGTTTATTTTCTTTTTGAGTCAGACAATGCTCGTAGAAAGCAATATTTGTATCTCCAACAAAGTTCATTATGAAAATATATTCAATGATTTATCTAATGCTACCAGTCATGGACCATAAATATTGACATTTTCATTTTTATATATTTGGTTAAAGTTGACAATGTTGAGTTCTCGAAAAGTGAAAATGACACTTTTATGAGGTAGGAGTATACATGTTTGCAAATTGGATATTTAAGTTGTGTGTTGTAACTAGGTAACTTGAAACTTAGGGATTTGTTCGGTCATCATATTACATATTTTGATGATGGGCTATTTTGAAAGGTGCCATTATTAGAGGATCAAACTCAGTAGGCGTTGATTTATGCATTTATCAATGTCCATATCATGCTTTGCAATTTATTGTGGGGTTCGGATTCTGCATAATGTGTGAACGCTTAAGACATACACCATGCTTTGCAATTTATTATGAGATCAGATTCGATCTGCATAATGTGTAAACGCTTAAGGCATACACCATAGGAGAGAGTAACGGACCATGGAAACACTTTGCAAAGTGAAAATGACACTTTTATGGGAGGGAAGGAGTAATTCATTTTGAAATCAGAATACACACCGTATTTAAATTTTTAATACAGGCCTTTAACTTGTACAGATTTGGGGAGGTTGGTTAATTCTATCGGATCTCCATTAGATGGATGTGAGCGATTAAAGACGAAGAAATCTTTCCTTTTTAAGGTTACTAGCCAACATGCACGTGCATTCTACAGAATATATAATTTGTTGCATGGTGCTATCGTGCCAATAATATAAGACAGATATTTTTGCTAGATTTAATTGGGATTGATCTGACCATAGCTAAAATATAATAGATTTTAACACCCATAATAAATGCAATAATTGTTAATCATGTATGTAAAATTGATAGTAGGTTGATTCAATTTCAAAAGATGGCTATTTATGTGCACCTGTTGTGAGTTTTAAAAGGTGAAATGTGAGCCATGTGCCCACACATGCGACCGGTTGTTGCAACAATAGGTACCACTTTGTTTCACGATAAACTGTATGATTTGTGGCTCGAAAATTTATATAACGATCATTTCCCTTGCTATTCTGATTGGCTATGTGATTTCGAGCGTCATGGAGGTGTGCTTCATTTACCACTTCTAGCTAGATATTACGGCCAACCGGATGATGCATATACAAGACATGTTCTGTATGTAAAAAATTATACAACTCACCCACGTGCAAAGGAAGGAGCAGTGGAATTACACGACTTTGTGCGAAGGCATTTTCTGATTCTTATTTTAATTCCTGCTTACTCAGTGAGTTTATTTCTGGCCTCTCCGCCTCTAGATCAAAGTTTTTTTAAGAGAAACAGCAGGCATTCGTGTTGTGAGCGTTTACGTTGTACTATGTAATTCTAAAAAATCTAAAAATTATTTACAGGACCTTAAGAAACAAAAAAGAAAGAGATAAATTAAGTACACAAAGGTTCTTATCTAGCCATTCTCTGCCGGTCACCTATTCTATCTATATATATTCTACTATATATAGGTCGTATCGCACCTCGCATTAGGAAACCACAACATCGATCGTTAGGAGGTTCAGATATACATGGACGGGGAGCTTGTGAATGCTAGTTCCTGCCCAAGCTGGGTAGTGGAGATGGAGAACATGCTAGTGGGCTCTGACCGGTTCGTCGAGATGGCGCGTTGGAGCAAGCCCTCGATCTACCGGGTGCCGAAATGGGTCAAGAAGATGACCATCGACGGCAAGAGAGCCTACCGGCCATTGTTGGTGTCACTAGGTCCATTCCACCATGGCGAGCCCCAACTCCTGCCCATGGAGGACCACAAGCGCCTAGCGGTGCTGCACATTGAGGGGGTGGCAGAAGAGCTGCTGGACGCATACGACAATCTGGATGTGGAATGGCACAAAGCAGAGAGAGACCTCTTTGTGAAGATGATGGTGCTAGACGGGTGCTTTTTGTTGGAGATTTTGAAGGGGTTTTCACGCAAAGAGGCACCTCCTGACTACTTGACCAACGATCCAGTCTTCAGCGTGCAAGGCATGCTTTGTTTGTGGGTTGACCTCCGGTGCCATATGATCGAAAACCAGATTTCTCTGCTTGCATTGTATAAGCTTGAAGAAATTTGGAGCGGCGCAGACACATCTGGTATGTACATTTCAGTGTGACACCACTTCAAGTCTATATATCCATCAATCTAATTCGTTAATCTGGTTACGCCAAATAAAAACATTTAGTTTATCATGATTAGTTAGCGAGATATAGAACCTAGCATATTTTTCTTATGAAAACTTGTGCTCTTTTTTTTTTTCCTGGAAATGTGGAGTCAATTAATTGAACTTGATGGCTGCAGCCTTGGTCTTGTTTTCACAACTGATGCTTATGGTTCTTGTGAGCATCACCAAGAGTTTGCCAAATCAACTTGACATCCATATAATTTTGGCAAAATAAGAAAGATAAGCCTCCAACAGTTTGGCAAAAATAGGAACTTACAAATTTTGTCTCCCAGGCGCAAAGATGCACGCGCGTATCCGTGTTGCCATCGCGGGCTCGCAGCTTCTGGAGTCACCTTCTTTCCTTTCGTGCGCGCGCGACGAGTTTCTCCCGTCCAATTCCCGTGCGTTCTTCTTCCTGCTGTCCTCCACGCGAAGACCTGATCGATCTATGATGCCGGCGGTGTTGGGACCGGACTCCGGCGAGGAGCTCCGGCACGGCGTGGCACTGGCTGGTGGTGACCGCGGCGACTAAAACCCTAACTGCGGCGTGAGCACGAGAACAAGAGCGAGAGTGCGAGATTGTTTCAACTGCCTTGCGCAGCCTTTTTTCCATGCATCCATGAGTTTACATAACTTGGCCGATCCGCTTCCCTCGCCACGCTGAGCAGCTGCATGGTGCGCCATCTTTTGCGGCGCCCGTGCGACATGCACGGCGTGGTTACCGTGGCGAGGGGTGGCCTGAAGAAGCGGTCATGGCGTGCCACGTGCAGTCTCCGTGACACCCACGATTCTACAAAGTTGTTTAAACAAACAAACTCACTAATGCAACTACATGAGGATAACTACTTGACAGATTACATGATGCTGGATGCAACATTACACCCCCTAATCCTGTCAAGCTAAAACTCTGATGACGCCAAGCTGTCTTCTCATCTCTGCAAACCTGATCCTTAGAAGAGGCTTTGTCAGGATGTCTGCCATCTGCTCATCAGTGCACACATGACTCACTTCCACCACACCATTGCTTACACCCTCTCTGATGAGTGGTACCTGGTGTCAATATGCTTGCTTCTCTCGTGATATACTGGGTTCTTGCTTAGTTCTTCAGCTGATCTATTGTCAATGCACAGTCTGAACTTCTTCAATTCAGAGCAGGTCAAATCAGCTAACAGTCTGCTAAGCCACACTCCCTGACAGGCCCCAATTGCAGCAGCTATGTATTCAGACTCACAAGAAGACAGAGACACAACTCTTTGCTTCTGTGATGTCCAAGATACAATGTATCTCCCCAGAAAGAAAACCACAACATTTGTACTTTTTCTCTTTTCTAGGTCCCCTGCATGGTCACTATCAGAATAACCCAGCAGGTCTGCATCACTCCCTTTGGTATACTTGCAGCCAAACTGAATTGTCCCTGCAACATATCTCACAATTCTCTTGATGGCACTCCAGTGTTCAGCATTTGGCTTCTCCATAAATCTGCTCACCATGCCCACTGAATAGGCTAGGTCAGGTCTAGTATTGACCAAATACCTCAAGCTGCCAACAATACTTTTGTATCTAGTTGCATCTAGGGCTTGTTCAGGCTTGCCAGGCAGCAACTTGATGTGTTTCTCCATAGGTGTATCCACTGGATTGCAGCCCTTCATACCACACAATTCCACAATTTTCTCAGCATAAGCACTCTGACATATGGTTATCTCCCCTGGTTTTTGCTTCACTTCTATGCCAAGGTAGTAGCTCAACAGTCCCAGATCACTCATGTTGAAGGTCTCCATCATTTGTTGCTTGAAAACAGCAATTGCTCCAGTGTCAGGCCCACAAATGACAAGATCATCCACATACACACCAACCAGCACTAATGATTTTCCTATTCCCCTCCTGTAAACAGCATGCTCCTCAACACTCCTGTTGAAACCCAATTTAGTTAGTTCTTGATCAAGCCTGGCATTCCAGGCTCTAGGTGCCTGTTTCAGTCCATACAGTGCTTTTCTAAGCTTCAACACTTTCTTTGAAAAGCTAGGATCAGTGAACCCTGGTGGTTGATGTACATAGACTTCCTCCATGAGATCTCCATTTAGGAATGCAGACTTTACATCCATATGATGCACTTCCCACTCCCCTTGAGCAGCTAGAGCCAGCAGCAGTCTGACAGTCTCCAACCTTGCTACAGGAGCAAAGACTTCATTATAATCTATTCCATGAACTTGAGCATATCCTTTTGCCACCAATCTGGCCTTATATTTCACAATATTCCCTGCTGGATCATTTTTTACCTTGAAAACCCACTTCAGGCCTATGGCTTTATGATCTCTTGGCAAATCTGAAAATTCCCAGGTTTGATTTTGGTGGATTGAGTTCATTTCTTCCTCCATTGCTTTCTTCCAGCACTCTTGCTGTAAAGCTTCCTCAACATTGGTTGGCTCATCAGCTGCCAACAAACAGAGCCCACTGTACTCATAGCCCACCATCTCATCCGTTGAGTCCAGAAGGTCATTCAGGGTTCTGAATCTTAATGGCCCCCCAAATGCCTCCTCTGAATTTTGACTTGGTGGAGTTGCATATTGAATCATTTGATTTCCACCTGAGCCTGGTGTCATGGGTGAGTTTGGTGCTGCATAATGGCCCACACCACTCCCTTGGCCTGCTGAGCCTCCAGCTCCTTCTGCCTGTTGAGGACTGGCTGCATTTTTAGCATCTGCAGCTATTGTCGGATTTTCTTCAGTCTGCTCATAGTGAACAACAAAGGTTTGAGACACCTGTTGATCTGTATTGCACATTGATTTGTCCCAGTTCCAGGGTGTGTTCTCCTCAAAGATGACATCCCTGCTGACAACTAGCTGCTTTTTGGTGGGATCAAACAGCCTGTAACCCTTAGTGCCTGACTCATACCCAATCATGATCATTTTTCTTGATCTGTCAGACAGCTTGGTTACTCCTGGGCCAACAACTTTCACATGTGCCACACAACCAAACACTCTCAGGTGACTAACCTTGGGTTTCTTGCCATGCCAAGCTTCAAATGGGGTAATGTTGTTCAGTGCTTTTGTAGGTGACCTGTTCAAGATGTAAACTGCAGTCCTAACAGCTTCTCCCCAGAACTCTGATGGAACTTGCATTGCTTTTAACAGGCACCTGGCCATCTCCACAACAGATTGGTTTCTCCTCTCCACTACTCCATTGTGCTGTGGGGTATATGGTGTAGTGGTGTAGTGTTTTATCCCCCCCTCACTGCAGAAAATTGAGAACAGATTTGAGGTAAATTCTCCCCCCCTATCTGTTCTAATTGCCTTCAACTTGCCACCAGACTCATTTTCTGATCTCAAGACTATCATTCTTAACATACTCAAGGGCTTGATCTTTTGATTTTAGCATCTCCACCCACATATATCTACTGTGATCATCAACCACCAATAGAAAATAAGAGGCACCCCCTAAACTCTTAGGAGTAATCTGCCCACAAGTCTGCATGTACTAGTTCTAGGCCTGTTTCTGCCCTGAAACTTGGCACCTGTGGGAATGGCTTTCTGTGTTGTTTTCCCAAAACACACCCATCACAAACTCTCTCCGCCCTCCTGACACTTGGCAGCCCAATCACCATGGACATAGCACTGAGGTTACTGAGTGATCTAAAGTTCAGATGCCCATACCTAGCATGCCAACGCCAGGATTCATCTTCAGACTGAGCTAACAAACAGACTGGTGGTGTCAGACCAAATCTAGCCAAATACAGTCTATTGCCAACTGGGTGCAGAAATTAACAGGGTTTTCTCTTGATCATACACACATAATTTACCATTTTCTCCCACATATCTAAAACCTTTTTCTTCCAATTGACCCAAGCTCACTATGTTGCTTTTCAATTCAGGTATATAATAGACTTCTGTAAGAACTTTATGACCCTCACTTCGGTCGTTTATCACAACAGAGCCCATACCTTGGATTTTGACGCTGGATCCATCTTCAAAACGGACTGTTCCTCGAACTATTTCATCGAGTTGTGTCAGCGTCGATCTCAGTCCGGTCATGTGGTTACTGGCCCCAGTGTCCAGCACCCACACGCCGTCGGGAACATTCACGGGCACCACCTTCTCGGTCAGGTGGATCATCTGCTGTGCCCCATGCATGACGTCGCAGGTGGCCAGCATCAACGCGCCCGGTGTGTCCGGGCCGCTGGCTGCCAGATTTGCCTCTGGCTGCCACGTCTCCTTCTTCTTTTCCTTCTTGGGGCGCTTGCAGTCCTCGGCCCAATGGCCGTAGATGCCACAATTGCGGCATCGCCCCTTCCTCCGCGGCGTGCCCTCGGAGGTCAGTTTGACCGATCCCAAGGCACCACCGTCGGATCATGCCATCGCCTTGCCTTTGGACATGTTGGCGCCGCCGCCACCGCTTCCCCCCGGCTTGGCCCCGGAGAAGAAACGATGCTTGTGCTTCTCCAACCAGTCTTCTTCGGCGAGCATGAGGCGACCCATCTTGTCGACGACATGATCAGTGTTTTCATCGAGGCGATCCTCTGCCGCCCGCAACCGCCCGATCAGCTCATAGATGGTCAGCTCCTTCAGATTACAGAACATCTCGATAGAGACGACGATCTGAGAGAACCGAGCCGGCACCACGCGCAGAAACTTCTTGATCACGCGGGTGTCGTCCACGGTTTCCCCCAAATTCTTGAGATTGGCGACGAGATTTGTGATTCTCATCCCGAATTCATCAATCGACTCCTTCTCCTTGAACTCAATGTTGTCAAACTCCCGGAGCAATCTCTGGGCATTTACCTCCTTCACGCGATCGGCACCAAGGCGCATCACCTTCACAGCCTCCCATGCCTCCTTCACCGTCTTGTGCCGCCCGAGCGTCTGCCACATCTCCTTGGGCACCGATCGCAGCAATGCGCTCATGGCCTGACGATCCTGGGCACGTTTCACGGCGGCGCCGCCCGGCTCGATCATGGACCAAATCTCCAGCGCTTCAAGGTTACACTGCATCAGCATAGCCCACTCGGAGTAGTTGTCCCGGGTCAGCATCGGTCACATCAGGCTGCTTTCCTTGACCCCGGGAACGCCATGGACGCTGGTCTGCCGTGCGTCGTCCATCTCCTCCTTCTTCACGGGAGCACGACAAGGGATCACGCGGACCTTCTTCGGCGGCGACGATGGTGGGCTCACGGAGCCGCTATACTGCATAAACCGGCTCTGATACCAGATTGTTGGGACCGGACTCCGGCGAGGAGCTCCGGCACGGCGCGGCACCGGCTGGTGGTGACCGCGGCGACTAAAACCCTAATTGCGGCGTGAGCACGAGAACAAGAGCGAGAGTGCGAGATTGTTTCAACTGCCTTGCGCAGCCTTTTTTCCATGCATCCATGAGTTTACATAACTTGGCCGATCCGCTTCCCTCGCCACGCTGAGCAGCTGCACGGTGCGCCATCTTTTGCGGCGCCCGTGCGACATGCACGGCGTGGTCACCGTGGCGAGGGGTGGCCTGAAGAAGCGGTCATGGCGTGCCACGTGCAGTCTCCGTGACACCCACGATTCTACGCTATTACAAAGTTGTCTAAACAAACAAACTCACTAATGCAACTACATGAGGATAACTACTTGACAGATTACATGATGCTGGATGCAACAGGCGGCTGCTGTTCACGTTCTGGTACGATCTCCCCTCCCGATCTTCATTACTCTCTCGTTCAGGTTCGATCTTCCTTCTCCCCTCGCCGATCTCAAGGCCGCAGCGCTGCTAGCTAGGACAAGACAAGGCAAGGCCGCCGCTGAGCTGCTGCCCTCTATCTGCTGTTCACGCTAGGGCAAGGCAAGGCAAGGCCGAGGACTAGTAGTAAATGGTTCCATACATGTTGATCTCATTTATAATTTTTCTTATCTCATTTGTCCATCATGTTGTTCTTGTCTGAAAATTGACCTCTGAATTTCTAGCCTTGAGTATGCCCTTCCCTGTATTTTCCGTCGATCTCCCATGCCGGCCGGTGCCCTTGATCTGGTAGTCGACGTCGAGGTGTCCCCGTCTGGTAGTCGCGGCCGTCGGTGTCGATCTTCTTGAACACCGTCTCGAAGTCGAGGTCGAGGCCGCCGTTGCTTGTCGAGGTCGAGGCCGCCGCTGCACTGGTCCACGATCCTGATGGACTCATTTGTGTTTTTGAATTGGACGTCCATGGTCCTGTTCCTTGCTTGCCGTATGTGCATGGTCATGTTCATTATTCATTGGGCGGACATGACCTGCAGTGCTACTGTTGGCTGGCAAAAGCTGCTGAAAGGACAATGTGTTCTGTGTTGTTGGCGTGACCTGCAGGACCGAGAGGAAGAGATGCTGCAACGCGGCGGCGGCTTCGTGCGCGAGAGAAGAAGGACCGCGAGGAACTGTTGCGACCGGTAAATAAAATTGCATATGGGCCTTTTTTTTTCTTTTGATAAGAAAAAATAGAAAACTGTTGGAGAGAGTCTCTATTTTTACTTGGCATATTTTTTTGGAGTTAGCAAAACAAGTAAAATTTGCTAAACTCTTGGAGATGCTCTAAGGGCAGTCCCAATGGTGAATTTATGGTAGTTTCTATCTCTATTAATTACACTGCCAACTAAGCAAAACGCTGACGTGTCAATCTAATTAATGAGGAAAGAGAAGAAAATCTGAAGAAACCAGTCGACTCATGAAACGAGGCGCGTAGAAACGGCGACTTCGCCGTTGGGAAGAAACTGCCCGTTTCTACCGTCAGGGGCCGGCGATGAGGACTACAGGCGCGCTCACAGTCGCCGTGCCTCAGGTCGCGCTCGCCGTTGCCCGCTGCCCTCGCTCAAGGCGTCGCGTAGGCTGCGCCGTCGCGGTGCCTCCGCCCATGCTGTCGCGCTCACCCGCGCTGCCCACGTTGGCCCGCGTTCGCTCGAGTCGCCGCGCGCCGCCGTGCTCGATCGCCCTGCTTGCTCGCGCTCCCTTGAGCCGCCGCGCTCGCCTGCTGTCTACACTCGCTGGAGGCGCGCCGCGCTCGTGTTCGCGCAGCTGGATGCCCTCCATGACGAGGTAGATGCCGGCCGAGGCTCCTCCATGTCCATGACGCCGACGGGCACGAGCACGCGGCCCTCCGTGGCGAAGTGGAGGCTGGCCAAGGCTCCCCTGCGCTCGTCGTGCACGGAGGCCGCGGTCACTGCTGCCCAGAGGCTGCTCGCCGTCCGCCTTGGAGGCGCTCGATGCTGCTCTTTCGGCCGAGGCTGGGCTCCACGATGGTGACGAGCGCAAGCACGTGACCCTGCATGACGAGTTGTGGAGGCCAGCGGTGGCTCCTCCGTGCTACCTGCATGCTCTTCCATGGTGAGCACGAGCTCACGCTTGGTGCTAGGAGGATTGGAGGAAGATGATGAACTTAATTAGGAGAGAGAAAAAAGGCAATATTTATTAGTGATAGAAACTTGCATTGTGTAGATTAGTTTCTACAGATGACGTGGCCGTTTGGAAGGCGTGCGTAGTTTCAACCATTGGGACTGCCCTAAGGGGTTGTTTGGATGAGAGCCTTAAGCCTTAAGCCACACGCAACTCAGGCCAGCTGGCAGCACATCTGGTCTAGGCATCCAAGATCCAACGCCTAGGAGTTTACTTAGCAAACCATTGTTAACTAGCCCTAAGAGCATTGTAGCATACAAACCACCCCAGAAGTACATTTTCATGGAAGAACTACATAACATGAAAGGTTTCATTGATTGTTCCCGTAATAAAAATCTTATTTTTGTCAAACTATTGATTTTTTCAGGAAATGATGGTCAAAATTTTTAGAGCAACCTTATATGAACTTATATTTATGATCAAAAGTAGTAACTTGTATGTAACCTTGCCTCTTATACACCCCTTGTCATCCATGATGACAGAGTGAGAAAGAAATCAACAATTTGGTGCTTGATTTTGTGTGGGACCCGGTGAAGGAATACAAGCCCAGGAAGCGCATCGTAGACAACAAATTGTCTCTCCACCCCCTGGACATTTATCACAAAAACTTTCGTGGTCTGCATCGAGCTACACCTGGAACAAAAATGAGGTGGGAGTCGAGCATGCACTGTGCTGTGCAACTGAAAGAAGCAGGAATCCATTTGGTGAAGTGCGACAACACTCATGTCATTGATTACAAAAATTGTGTGCTTAGCATACCAACAGTCTCCAGTGACCCTGATGGTACAGCGAAAATCTTCCTCAACTTGTTGGCGTTCGAACGGCTACATAGTGATGCTGGGAGTGAAGCGACAGACTATATGATCTTCATGGACAACATCATTGATTCTGAAAGAGATGTGGCACTGCTGAGATCCAAGGGGATCATCAAAAATTTGTTGAGCAGCGATAAGGAGGCAGCGCAACTGTTCAACAACTTGAGCAGTGGGGCAGTGTTTAGTCCGTTCAGCAGGCTGCACGAAGTGCGTCGAAAGGTGAATGCCCACTGCGCGAGGCCTTGGAACAGGTGGAGGGCCATCTTCCAACACACCTACATGAGCAACCCATGGGTTTTAATTTCCCTCATGGCTGCCATAATCCTCCCCATCGCCACCCTCATGCAGACCATCTACTATGTGGTGATGTTCTAAAACCCTGATCTTAAATGTATACATGGACCCAAATGTTTTCATTGCTTGTACTCTGTTTCCAGTCTATACTACTTGTGATGCAATACATGTAATTTGGTGAGTAAACTCTTGTGGCATAGTACGAACCTGCAACATATATGATGTTTATCTATATCAGTAAGTGTAATTTTGTGATACATTTTAGTGTCTCCAAAAACTTCTACCCAAGTAAAAATCAAAACTTATGTATCTGAACAAGGTTTGGCTTGGGTCAGTTTGATGTAGCTCCAATTACAAAATTCGTGGGCCTGTTTGAATCCTTTTTCGCTAAAAACCTGTGTAAATTAGAGGTCCTGAAAATTTTTTGGTCTTGAATTGAAAGGCAATGTGTTTGGATTGCTTGTCTACCCACTAAGTCCCTATTTGGTACCAAAGTTTTTTTTTGTTGTTTTACAAAAAATACAACAGTTTTATTCTTGTGAAATAGTTTTTTTTTTAAAAAATCTATAAGGTGTTTGTATGTAATAGTCATTCTAGTTTTGAAAACCATTGCATTGCAAAAGCTCCAGTGGTTTTTGGTGTTTTAGAAAGTCCTCTCTAGACCGCTTTTTCTAAGAGTGCTGTTTAAACCACAACATTTCATAAATTTTGTTGATATACTTAAGTTTTAGAATTTGATTTTGCAGATCTCCTATTCTAAAAACTAAAGTTTGTTGATAATACAGTTTCACAAAACCACAACATCCAAATAGGACCTAAGTTTCGCCTGCGTCAGATTGATCCAATCAAAAATAAAAAATCACATCACCAAACTCAGATAAAAATTCAACGAGTATCACATGCCCTTCTTGGCTCAAGTCCATCTCATTGTCCTTGTCCCTGACTGCATCATCATCATGACATAGGTGTTAGAATATACGGTTGATACGTATAGGTGCCAGGCTTCATGGTTATTGTTGTGTCCCTAACTTGTACAAGAAGTAGATAGATTGTAATCTATTGTTTCCTTCTTTATTCTTTCCTTACTTGTACTCCAAGTTGTAATGCCACGATGGGGCTGTTCCATCCCTATTTAACATGAAGCCATGAGCACTGAAAGGTCATCACGTTCAACCAACCTTTACATGGTAATCAGAGCTGGTTAGCCAAAAGCTTCTTTGATGGGTTCTACTTCGAACTCCTCCGCGCCGCCGCCGTCGTACTATCTGATCGGATGCCCGGTCACTGTTGGCATTTCTTAACACAACCACCAGAAGTACGGCAGCAACGCTAGAAATACCAGGAGGGGTAACTCTATAACTATTGGATATTCCGCAAGCGCACAGAATGTACCGCTGTAGCATTTCACCGAGGAATATTCCAAGGTTGTTGATTTATATTTGTCCCAAGGGAAAGCCGTAGCTAGGTGTTAATAGGGGACGGAGATCCAGGTGTCTATAATCTAGTATCACTAGTGGAAGAGGGATAAACGGAGTGTGTAAGAAGGATGGATCAATGAGTTAGCAAGAGAGTCTAGGAGGTAGCTAATAGAGTGATAGCTAGGTGGAAGGACAATGAGTGAGTAAGGACTCCTATGTATCTAACTCTATTTCTGTGTTCTAATCCTAACGATGTAAATGACTCAACTAGACTAGTATCTAAACAATCTTGTGTGGTGGGGAAGTCTGACTGCAGTAGGAGGCGAAACTCCTACCCAAGCAGACCTTTGGCTTATGGACGTCCTACAGACCAAACCCGACGCAAATAGAACCTAATGAGAAGCGCAGGCCCGTCACGCTCACTGCCGCCCGCTATAATACGTCAGAACGAATGGTTGCATCCACTAATAAGCGCTAGCCTAAGCACCTTGCTTACACTAGTCTTATGACTTAAACTATCACGTGAATAGCCCAAGCCCCTAATGGTAGTGAAACACACACAAGGTGTTGTAAACACTAATAAGACTAAGACACAATACTACTATACTAGTGTAGTAATGCACTAAGTAAATACTCAAAGTAAATACTTAAAGTAAAGACTTAGTAAAGTAAAGGAAGAATAATATATTAAGTACCAAACTACTACCCCTGCTACTACCACTGCTACTACCGCTACTACCACTGCTACTGCTACCACGACTACTACTACTACCACTACTACTACCACCACCACTACTACTACTACTACTACTACTACTACTACTACTACTACTACTACTACTACTACTACTACTACTACTACTACTACTACTACTACTACTACTACTATACATAGCTTCACATGGCTCTCAAGAGGCTTCTCCTTGATGCTAGAAATGGTGGAGGACCCCTCTATTTATAGGTGGAGAGGTGGAGTAGGGGCTACTCCAAGCAAGAGGTGGAGTAGGGGCTACTCCACCGCCATGTCATCAATCCGTGTGACCTCCACCATGCACCGTTGGATCCACCGCCCTTCCAACCGCCTTAGATGGATGGCAATGGCAATTCCACACATGGGAAATGTGTGGGAAGGTGGTTGGAAGCCAACCGATTTTGGGACGGGTCCACCCCTAGGTCGGTCGACCTGGAGTTGGCTGACCTATGGGTCCCACTCCTCTTCTAGAAGTTCCTGATGTTGGTGGGAGGCCAAGCCAGGTGGCAGGCCACCAAAGCCAGGTCGGCCGACCTGGCATTGGGGTGCCTGGCCCACCTCTGGCTCCCTGGCGCTGTCCCCACCTGTTATGTGAAGTCTTGCCCGAAGTTGAGTTCATTTGGTTCTCTGCTTGCTTCCATGTGGACCCATGGATCCATGTGCTAAGTGTTTGGACCATTGGGAGGTAGCACACTTGGATCCAAGGGTTGGGGAGGACTCCCAGGAGCATGACAGGGATCATGCTTGGAGGGCAGCCCCTGGTGGGTCCAAAGCCAAGTCGGTCGACCTGGGGTTTGGGACCCACAGGGCTCATTTCCATCTTCCCTGCATTTCACAAGCTAAGAGTACAAGTGGAACTTTATTAGTGATAAATATGTCCATGTGATGCTTATCTTCATTCAATCGAGGACTATTGATGGGTTTTTGAGTATGTAAAAATGGGTCTTATCTCCCGTCAACAGTCACCGAGAAGCTTTCCAAGAACAATTTCCCTCTTTGGAGGGCGCAAGTTCTTTCAACCATCCGCGGCGCGCAGATGGCGTACCTCCTAGACACCGATATTGCAGCGATGCCGGAGATGGAGGCCAGATCGACCGTGAAGCCTGATGATCCGGCTGTTCCCAATCCAGAGTACGCTAAATGGGTTGCCAAGGATCAGCAGGTTTCCAACTACCTTCTTTCGTACGTCTCTAGAGATGTGCAGTGCATGAGGCGGCATGCACCACCACGGCGGTGCTCTGGAAGTCAATCAATGAGATGACGGCGCCCCAATCTCATGGTCGCACCATCAATAAGCGCATGACATTAGCCACAGCATAGAAGGGCTCTTCTACTGTTGGTGTTTCTTAGCGAAAGCAGCAAAATCCGCAAGTGCACAAAAATACGTTGTAGCACTTCACCCGGTGATAAATAGGGTATCGTAAACTTCACGAAAAACGGTAAGTGCAGGTTCTCTCTTAGCTAGGTTGCCTTGAGGAAAGAAGTAGATAACTAGGAAAGTGAGGTTTTCTAGAGGTAGAAACCTTAGAGAAAGATAGCCAAGTCATTACCCCCTCACTTC
The DNA here is from genome assembly GCA_018135685.1 of Themeda triandra. NCBI lineage: Eukaryota > Viridiplantae > Streptophyta > Magnoliopsida > Poales > Poaceae > Themeda > Themeda triandra. The sequence goes on from JAENPR010000038.1 coordinate 1,670,988, forward strand.
GGGCATCAGATCGCACCTGGTCTGCCAAGTGATGCCGGCCTATAGCTCTACACCGCACCCTGACGTGGGGATTACAAGGGACGGACAGGGCTGTCACCACCTGCTGCCTACCCCTCAACCGTGGAGTGCGAGGCAAACGAAGGTAACCTCTAGCTTAGACACCACATCTACGCTAAACGTGACAGCTCTAGCATTGGCCAGGAACATCCGTCTTTATCAGGAGTCCTCTACTAGAACTATCGCCACAAGGACGATCGACGAACCCGCAAGTGAATAACGACAAAGATAACTTTGCTATAAGGAAAATACCAATAGGTAAACATGAACCTCTTACTCCAAGCGTAAGATGTCACCGAGGTACAAGCGAGGAGGGAGCCGACAAGGCCGGCACTCCACCCCGAGGAAGGCTAGGCTTTCGAGAACACTCAAGAAGAGTTGCTCCGCTCTTGACCTCTCTCACCCCCCTACTTCTATTCTAGCTAGAGGCTAGGTGTAGTGGCTCTACTCTTCCTCTTGTGTAGACTTGTGGAAAATGGGGAGGTAGAATGAAGAATGAAAATTATATGTTTTGAGAGGGAGATAGAGGCCATGCTTATATAGGAGGGAGGATGGTCGATTTTGAGGGCCTAAAGGACCAAAACACCCCCGCACCGCCCTCAGCAGTATTGAATGTACCGCCTTGCCAAGGGTGGGCCTGAACGTCAGTGCAGCAGGGGCGAGCGCGCCCCAGGCGCGCGCACGCCTGGGTGGAGCTTCCCCCTGACCAACCTTGGCAGGTGGGCTCCACCCTGGGCCTGGACCTGGCCTATGTTGGATATTTCGCTGAATCTGCTTCGGTTGGGCCTTTTCCTCCTTCTCTTCCTTGCTTTGCAATGGGCCAAAAGGTGAATTGTTATTTTAATAAATCATTTTCTCTATTTTCTTGGCCTATATATATTATATATATTCCATGATTATCCTGCAAAACAAGTACATACACCAAAACTATTGAATTTGTTAGTATAAAACCCCTATCTACATAGATTTTGGTGAATTATAAACTAATGTTGGCGGGGTTAGAATTGAGTTAAGGCCCGCCAACAAGCTCCCCCACACTTAGCTCTTTGCTCGTCCTCGAGTAAAGCAAAGAAGAACTAAGGTTGTTTTATCTTCCCAAGATGTTAACTTGCATACAGAATATTTCAAACTTCACCTGCAATCTGTGAACATTCATGGTGTCCACCAAATTATCATTGAGCTATTGAAAGATGGGATAGCCTGGAGTCAAGTCAACTCACTCTTCCCTGCTTTAGGAACTTGGGGTTTTTGAAAATTTTGCAAGAAAGAGATAACATTAGCTCCTCAGATGATGCTCTCAAATCACTCTTTTGAATTTTTGCTTTTCTTGTTCCTCATCGAAGGCCTTTTGTCTTGTTTCTCTCCTACCTCTACAAAGGCTTGATATCTGGAGTTCGTAGGTAGGAATGAGACGCACACTTACCTCGTGCCTTTTGCTGTGTCAAACCTCGGATCCTTGGAGGGAAGGTCATAGCCTTAGATCGAATATGTGCAAGTGTGCGGAATAGATATGTGGAACTCCTTGTCATGCTCCCCTCTCCTTTATTTGTTTTTGGAAAGATATGGGCTTTCTACGGAAAATATTTCTTTTTCTCTTCTTTTCTTTTCTTCTCCTCCTCTCTTTCCTTTTTTTTTATCTCATGTCCTTTTGGTATGGAGGAGTTTCTTTCTCTTTCTCTTTTCTTTTCTCTCTTGCTATTTTAGCATGGATAAAATCTCTAACAAATCCCATATCCTTCTTTTCAAGGAATGTGGATGTTTGGAGAGAGGAATTCATGATCTTGAGGATGGAGTTTTTATTTGGTGGAAGAGTGCATAACTCTTAGTGTAAGAGTCGACATTTTTGGTGGATGAAAAGGGTGCATTTTGTGCGCGGCTCTCAGGGTGAGAGTCGGCGAATTATTTGGTGGGTGTATGTGAAATTCGATCTTGGGGATATGACACTTCTCTCACATAGATCACAAAGCCTGACACAACTTAGCACAAAGCAAGCGGCTATATGGTAAGGTTTGTAATTGTAAGTAGCATGAATATAGATATTTGGCTCTGGTGGGAATTATTCATCACTAAGGAGCATGCTATGAATTTTGAGATTTTGCAAAGAAAAACCCAAGTCTATTGCTAGAGAAAAGTAAGAATGATATCATCCTACTATATCACATCCGCCAATAACTTAGATGTAAATGGGATCCCTAAAAGGCGTTTGTTCACAGACGTTAGGAATTTTAGCGAGAAATAAAAAGTATGCAAATTGCTATCAATTGGTGAACATAAGAATGGAGCATCAATATTTTAATTATAAGCCAATTTATTCTAGAAGAATAAAAGTATTAGTAGAGAGTGAGAAGGTGCACAAACCGAAATTTTTACCGTGACGCGTATTTTGTGCACCTCTTTTTAGAGAGGTCAAGGTGCCTCCCCCACACTTGTTTTTGTACCTGTCTTTTTGTTTTCTTGTGCAATCATAGGACAAAAACAAGTGGAGACAAGTGGAGACACATATGTATTTATAAACAAACTTTATTGAATATAAATAACTTGATACAATAGGCGCACAAATGGAAATTGAAATTTAAAGGGAAATTGCAACAATGCTGAAAATGAATGACACGCGTGCCTATTTATTAGCGTGGTGGATGGCTCTAGCGAGGGGAATTGAGCGCGTGGGCGGCCTGGGCTGCACGTGCCACCCTCTCAAATTTAGTGGAGAAACTAAGGCAGAACTTCCTAGCCTTCTCCGCTAAGGCCTTGTGGTTCATGTCCCTAGTTTCGATCTCCCCTTCTAATTCTTCTATTATAGCGTAGAGCGCATCCACCCTCCTACTAAGAAAAGCCAAAGTGGGAGCTTTGGGCTGCTCCTCACTCTTGCTTTCAACCACATTAGGAGCCTTTTTGGCGTTACGCCTTGGCATCCTCAAAGGAGTTCCCGAAGAAGCTCCTGATTGCTTGGAAGCGGGAGTTTTGGTGGAATTTCGCACAAATCCCTTTCCATGCCCTCCATTGGGCATGTCCACTCCCACAATAATATGAGAGGGGCTGCTCATGGTGGTGTGGTAAGACGAGGTGCTGCCCGATGCCGCCGCCATGGGGCGTTTGCTTGCCCCGCCGACGTTGGAGAGGTTTGTCTTGAGGTGGGCTCCGGTGGTTGGCCTCCTTTGTGGCGCCGGCTTGATCTTGGCGCCAAACAGCAGGGGCCTCGATCTTACGGTGGATTTGAGGCTATCTCCCTTGCTGGACCCTTCATTCCATGGTGGCATTGTGGCAAGAGGTGCCATTGCCATCAGTTCCTCCCTCTCTAAGTCCTCTTGGGAGAAAGAAGGAGCGCCATCAAGGTGATAAGGTGTGCGAGCGGAGTTGTAGAGAGCTAGGATATGGCTAGCCATTGCTTGGGACCTTGAGAGGCTAAGAACCTTGCTGGTATGGAGAGGAGAGGAAGAGAGTTTTTGTGCTTTGAGCTTGTGAAAAAGAAGAGAGGTGAGGGTCACTATTTATAGGAGAAGTAGACCTCTCTGACCTCTCGCGATCGCAGCAGCAGGAATCCCAATCAGGTGGGCATCAGGATAGGGCTGTGAATCAGGGGACGAAAATTGGGGGCCAGAGGAGCGCTGTTGGGCGTACGCGCGCCAGCCCCGGCTCTCCCCTGCCCCTATTTTCGTCCAGATTCACTCCCGCTCAAAATATTTTCAAAACTTTTGGGGATTCGCTTGATGCACGATCGAAGCTCAGCTTTAACTCCTAGATTTTGAAAATAGGGAAACGATGGAGTTAAGGGATTTTTAGAAAAATCATTTTATAAAATATATTTTAAAATAACAGCATTTTTAGAATAAGCGGGAATAGAGAAACAAAAATGCTTTTGCTTTAAAAATTAATTTTGAAAATATTTTTATTTGATAAGAAAGAATAGATTAATTAGCCTAATAATTTTTTTAAAAAATATTTTTCAAGGCATAATTAAATCTATTCGATCTAACTCTTGATTGAAATTTAAATTACGAGATGGCTCAAGGAAAGGTTTATGATGCTGACCGTTAACCTTGAAGATGTTACCGTCGTCCTCTTGAATCGTGATCGCTCCATGGAACGATGCGTCGATGACGGTGTACGGTCCCTTCCATTTGCTCTGTAGCTTTCCTTCACCGAATAGCTTCACCTTTGAGTTGAACAACAAGACTTTGTCGCCCTGTTGGAATGTTTTGAGCTTGATTCGGTGATAGTGCCATCTTTTTGTTCTTTCTTTGTAAAGCTTGGCACTATGATAAGCCTTCTCTCACCATTCTTCCAGTTCAGAAATTTGTCATTGATGATTTCTGCCGGCTAGTTTGAGGTCCACATTCCAGCTCTTGATAGCCCAATAAGCTCAATGTTCGAGCTCTACGGGTAAGTGGCAACTTTTCCCGTATACGAGCTGGAATGGTGACATGCCGATAGGGGTTTTGTAAGCGGTCCTATATGCCCAGAGTGCATCAGGAAGCTTACTTTTCCAACCCTCCCCAGATTGTTGACTGTTTTCTGTAGGATGTTCTTGATCTGTTCATTGGAGGTCCCAGCCTGACCACTTGTTTGAGCAAAACATGGCATAGCCTCCACCCACTTGGATACGTAGTCGACAGCAACAAGGATGTACTCACAATCTTGGGACTTTTGGAAGGGTCCCATGTTGTCGATGCCCCACACATCAAATATTTCTATTTGAAGGTTATAGTGGAGGGGCATCGCATTGCGTGCTGTTATGCCTCCTTGGAACTAACACTTCCGACACCTCCGAATGAATTCTTTGGTGTCCTCTTACATCATCGGCCAGAAGAATACACTACCAGATTTTGGTGCGGAATACTCCATAATGACCTTCGTACGGTGCTGAGTGACACTTCTCAATGATTTGTAGGCCTTCTGCTGTCAGCACACATCTCCTCAATAGGCCATCGGAACATACCCGATACAGATACGGGTCATCTCAAAGGTGACGTCGGCTTTCGACTTGCAATTTCCTCCTGTTTTCACCCGGTGGCACGTATCTTGCAACCATATAGTTGACGATGTTTGCGTACCATGGGTTGGAGTCTGTCACCTTTAGTAGCATGTCGTCGTGTAGGAAATCATTTATGGGGAGTTCCTACATGTTAGTAACCTGCATACGCGACAAATGATCCACAACGGTATTGTCTACTCCCTTTTTATCTTTTATTTCAAGGTCAAATTCTTGGAGTAGAAGAATCCAATGAATCAAACGAGGTTTTGCATCTTTCTTAGTGAGCAAATATTTCAACGCCGCATGATCCGTATAGACGATGACTTTTGCTCCTACTAATTAAAACCTGAACTTATCAATAACATTGACAACTGCAAGGAGCTCTTTCTCTGTGGTAGCATAGTTGAGCTAGGCTCCTGTTAGCGTCTTGCTAGCGTAGAGATCAATCGAGAGGCTGAATGATCTGGGCCGAGATGAGTGCTTTCTTAAGAGTGTGGAAAGCATTTAAGCACTCATCCGTGAACTCAAAAGGTACATCCTTAGCTAACAGGCTCATGAGGGGTCTAGAGATTTGAGAAAAATCTTTTATAAACCTCCTATAGAACCCTGCAGGGCCTAGAAAACTACAGATTCCTTTCACATTCACTGGGGGAGGTAGCTGCTCTATAACTTCGATTTTAGCCTTATCTACCTCTATCCCTTATTCGGATACTAGGTGACCAAGGACAATGCCCTCTTGGACCATGAAATGGCACTTTTCCCAATTAAGTACCTAATCTTTCTCCTGGCACATTTGCAAGACTCTATCTAAATTTTCAAGACAATGATTGAAAGTTTTCCCATAGACTGGGAAATCGTCCATGAAAACTTCCATGATTTCTTCGATCATTTCTAAAAAGATAGACATCATACACCGTTGGAATGACGTGGGTGCATTACACAACCCGAACGACATCCTCCGATAGGCATATGTTCCATATGGGCATGTAAAGGTCATCTTTCTTTGGTCCTTGGGATCGATGGGAATTTGATGATATCCTGAATACCCGTCGAGGAAACAAAAGAAAGAGTGTTTCGCCAACCGCTCCAACATTTCATCAATAAAGGGGAGCGGAAAGTGATCTTTCTTAGTTGCTGCGATGAGTTTCTGGTAATCAATACACATCCTGCACCCCGTGATGGTTCATTGAGGAATAAGCTCATTTTTTATCGTTTCTAACAACCGTCATACCTCCCTTTTTGGGAACTACTTGGACGAGGCTAACCCAATCACTATGTGGTATGGGATAAATAATCCTAGCGTGAAAAGTTTTAAAACTTCCTTTTTCACGACTTCCCGCATCGCATTATTAAGCCTACGCTGAGGCTCTCGTGTAGGTGTACTTGAAGGATCAATAGGAATGCGATGGGTGCAAAGTGTTGGGCTTATTCCCTTAAGATCTTCTAAGGAGCACCCGAAGACCGTCTTATGTTTTTCTAGGACAGCGATGAGTTCAACTGTCTCCTTGTCACTAAGCTTATCGCTAATGATGATAGGAGTTTGCGTGTTGCCATTCAAGAAAGCATAACGAAGTCCTGCAGGTAAGGGTTTAAGCTCAACTAGAGGTCGTGTCAGTTTTTCCTCCTTGGGTAGTTCTATGGTCTCTCCTAGGTCGCCTTCCTCTTCTATAAAGAGATGCACATCTTTTTCTAAGGACGATTCTGGTGACTCGAAAGGAATTACCGACTTGACTTCCATGGGCACATTAGGGAGAGGTTCAGCAACCGAGTTTCTGGCTCGAGTGACTTGGATGGAAAATGATTCCCTCCCGAATTTTACATCTAAGTCCCCTGGTTTTGGTAGACTCTCAAAAGAATTTCTCCAGGGGGTGCCCAATTAGAATGTCGAAGTCCTGGACGTCAAAGACATGGAAGTCCTAGGCCATCTTGACATTATTATGATGGAGAGTTATGTTATGTAAAATCCCTAGTCCTTTTAGAGTAGATCGAGGAGCTACTCGAAGGGACTTGGCTATTGGAGCATGTGGCTTTTCTCCTAAACACATGAATGCATAGGATCTAGACATGATGTTTGCTCCTACAGTGGGATTATACAAAACACCCATCCATTCCCCTTGAATTTTGCATTGGAGGGGTGAAGATGGAGTGTGAATCTGAATTTCTTCAGAAGAAAGCTCTCCCTCAGCAACCCACTCTGAGCTCATGATAGTGGTTAACTCCTTAACGGTTTCCACTACTAGAAATGTGTACATCAATGACGATTCACTCGTGGGGATTACTAATTTTGTCATAGAATGAGAGAATTCTATGATGAAATGTGCAGGTTTGTCATTAGTTACAAGTGATGGAGCTTTGGCATGAAGAATAATGACGAAAACTAAATAATCGTCATACAATAAAATACTAAATCGTCATTGAATGTTTGGCTCGTGTACCACCTCGAGGACATGGCGCCGTGGTTCCAGCAACGAGGTCCACCTCGAGGACATGGTACGAGTCCCACCTGGAGGACGTGGCGATGCAGAAGCCTTCCCCCTCCACGTTTTTTTTTGCAAAAAAATAGCTCACTCCATGAGCTTCGAACCCGTGACTTATCACTAGGTAAATAGGTCTCTTACCACTAGAGCACTCGCCATTTAGTGATAAAGGTACGTATATTCTTTTATTTGTAAACTTACAACATGGTAATTGAATATTAGATGAAGATGTGGCTCCATGGTCCCACCAGCGAGGACGTGGCGGAGCGGTCCCACCTCGATGATGTGGCGATGCGGTCCTACCAGTGCGGTGTGGCAGCTAACACGTGGCGCTGCCCCCTCCCTTTTAATTATTGCAAAAAAATTCAAAGGCAAGAGAGATTGAACCCACAACATGTAGCTAGACAAGGAGGAGTGTTACCACTGGAACGCTCAACCTTTCATGTCTATGGCATGCATGTTCTTCTATTTATAGCAAGATCATGGTATTTTTTTTTAAATTTTGTTGAACAAGTTGATGGGCCCTGTACACAATATCTGTGTGCTACGTATATACATAAGCCCAGGTCCCATGTCGTAAGTCATAAGCACGAGGCTATAAGCCTTTGAAGGTGCTTTACGTATTTTATTTAGGATTATTAATTATTTGTTTCCTTTAACGATTTTACTAAAAAGAAAGAAAATAGCAAAAAAAATCGGGCATGGGAGTTGAACCTACCACTTGAAACAGAGTGAGCAAACCACCAGGATCAGCATGCTTTTGTGTTAACTTTGGATTATTTTGTCTATTTAACATTTTGTTCCTGATTTTGTTTTAAAAAAAAGAAAAACAGTGAAAACAGCATGGATCGAACCTCCAACCGCTTCAAAGGTCGTTATTCACCCTTTTTCTAAGCTAAGGTTCAGCCACACAAACAAAATTAAGTACAGGAAAAATAAAGAACAAGAACACAAGGTTTTCTCTTTTTAATCTGTAGTCAAAACTTGTAACTAGTCTTTCTCTCTCATACTAACTCCAAATGTAATGATTCTTTTTCCTAATTTTTTCTAAAATTATGGTCTATCAAGTTAATGTGTTACTTTTGGTCATCTTGTTATGTGGAAATTTTTGAACAATTCAAATTTTAAATTTTAAAATACTGACATGCACCACTGACTTATTGGTGAGACTTATCACCATTTTGCCTTATCGAAAAGCATAGTATGTTCTGTATTGTTCCATAGTAATGGTTGGTTATAAATTTGCCTCCATGAATAGCTGTGAGATATCTGTGAAATGTTAAATAAAGTTTGCTATTGACTATCGAAATTCCTAGTGTAGCCTTCAACAAAGTTGTATGCTTTAGTCCTACCAGAATGATGGATTCCTTAAACATAGGGATGATTTGGTAAAGTTACTTTCTTGTGAATTCAATACTTATTTTATCCACAAAGGATTTTTTAATTAGCTCATGCTTTTATTTTTAAACTACCTTTCTTAACTTTACATCAATGTAAATATGTCGCCTAATTTGTAATATTGTAAGTTACATTTTCATTGCAGGTTCAAATGATTAATGGTTGAATTCCCATATTGATGTGTACAAAGAAAAGAAAAGAAAAGAAAAGAAGAAGTAGCAATGAACTTTATGAATCCTAACAAGTTCTTGAATTTTCTTTCTAGTGTGTACTATTTGTATTTGCTCTATAGTTCTTGTATTTTTCTTTCTAGTTTTTAAATGCTTGCCCATATAGCTTATGAAGTTTACTTCTAGACTTTGTTTGATGACTATGAACTGAAATGCACTTCCTCATGCTTGCTCACCTGAAATGCTGACCCCAAACATGAACTGAATATTCAAGTATCACTGTGCACAATTATGTTGTCATTTGTTTAATCTCAACTATCATAATTTACTATAATATTAAAACATTCAAAACTGAAAGTAGTGCAACACTTTTGTAACTTACCTTACTTTCAAATTTTCATTTTAGTTTACCTTACTTCACTGCAAATAAGATTCCATTCTGCGGATAATAATCTGAACTGACAGTTGTAATTTACTACAGCATGTCCATTTTACTTCTACCTCTCTCCAGTACACATCTTGCTTTTATATTTTTTAAATTACATCTTGTGTGATATTTCCTCCTCTAATTAATGCAATATTTATCAACTAAAGGTGAGACAGGTTGTGTCCCAGGTACTCTCCAATAATAGCTCCAACATTTTCCTGAAGAGTGTTGGCATCAAACCAGTGCCATCCTCCAAAGCATCCTCATCAAATGAAAGCGTGCTTTGGGAATAACTAGCAGCTCAAGCTAAGGCTGTTGTACAAGGTGAAATCGAGGAGCTCAAGAGTCAAGAAGAGAAGTGAAGAAGCTGAGGAAAAGCTGGAGAGGACACAAAGGGAGATGGAGGAGATGAAGAAGTGGCAGAGGTAAACCAAAAGGCAATGGAGGAGAACAATGTGCTGCTCAAGCGTATCTTGTCTCTTGACAACTCTTCTTCGACATGAGCACTGGTGGTGGTTGGCATCACCAGAAACTATTGCTGCTGGTGGTTGGCATGCTGGTGATTATGTTTATGCAATCCTTATGTTTACTGATGATTTTGTTTAGCACTTATGTTGGTAGTGATGAAATCCAAGGTTAGCGAACTGAGTTTAGTAGTGTTGGTGAATTGAGTTTAGTTGCTGGTGAACTGAGTTTAGTAGTGTTGATTAAGTTATATGGTAATTGGAATCTTGGATCTGTTAGCTGCTAGTGATGTAAATATTATTTGCATTTTGTAATGAAATCAGCATGGGCACCTGTGCTGAAAAGCTGTCATTCTGTGATGATTATATATTTTGTTCTATGACGATGTCAGATGTTGTTCTGTGATGAAAATGAGAAGCAACCACAGCACAACACGTGGACTAATCACTAAACGGCACGTGGTCTAGTAAAAAAGTGACAGTGTCAAGCCACGTCGGACGCCACGTGTCACTCCAGGTCAGCAGACATGTGGCTAGCCACGTGGACGTGCCACATGTCAGTCCACGTCAGCTGCCAGCGTGGCAAACACCGTCAGTCAGCCTGACGGACCGACATCTTATGACGAAAAGAGGAGCACATCAATGACGAAATACGTTCGTCATAGAATGAAATCACTTCTGTGACGCCGGTGATTTCATCATAGAATAAAAGCACATTTTTGATGAAAAATTGTCATTTTGTCACAGTCTAATCTATGACGCTCATTCAATGATAAAATATTTTTCGTCACAAATTCATCACAGAAGATCTTCAATGATGATTGTGGAGTCTTCGATGACGAAAGAGGAGCGTCATTGATGAGCACTTCTCTAGTAGTGTTCTCTGAGAAAAAGTTCATCAAGAGGACCGCTAGGTATAATAGGGATTGGTGGTCTCCTTTGACATTCGTATTCTGAGGCGTTTTTGAATTCATCGAAAAGCTCATCGTCGAATATAGGAAGTTCCGTGCATTGGGAATCTTCCTCGAGGGCTTCTGGTTCGGGAGAGGATGTCTCTATCACAGGTTCAGCAACTGCCGAAGAGACTTCCTCTTTAACCGGCTTAGGCTCAAACCGGATGGGTTCTAATGGAGGAGTGTTTTCTAGTATACGGTCTAGAAATGCCTCTCCTTCCGCTGTGGTTTTATGTGTAAAAGATCCACCGGCGGCCGTGTTGAGCTGTAGGGCAGACTCTTTGCTAAGACCCATGGTTTTAAATAGCTCACTAAGACTGCTGATATAGCCCGCTATAGCTTTTTGAGGCATGGTGCCACTATTTGCGTTCATGTACAATTTAGCCGCTATAGCCCTATAGCTCCACTAATAGCTGTTTTAGAGATAAACTGCTAAATATCTTAGCCCGCTATTTAAAACATGGCTAAGACCTAACCAAAAGTGCTGCAAAAGCACGTGGTTTGGTATAGACAAATCTAGGCCCGATCTAGTTAAAATCAATAATCGGTCCCAGGCTGTGCCTATGGTTTCTTCTTCTTTTTGTTGGAAGCTAAGGATTTCTTATCGTAGGGAAGCGATTCGAGATATCAGGAAGAAAGCGAAACAAAATTTGTTCCGAAGTTCCTCCCAATCTCCATTTACCTTTCCTACGTTGTGGGCGTACCATTGTCTCGCCCTTTTATTGAGAGAAAAGGAAAACAATTTCTACCGCAATGTTTCTTGTTACATGCCTGATATGGTCAGGCAAGCACAAAGCTGCTCAAACTCCTCTAGAATTGGTATATCCTAGCAACAACGCCAAGAAACATCGGTTGGTATTCTGTTAACGTTTACAGAACAAGTCCGCAAGCACACGAAAATACCGTTGTAGCATTTCACCCGGAAGTATTCAGGGTATCGTTATTTATATTTTCCCAAAGGAAGGCATGGCATCAAAGAGTCTAATTTGGACCTAGACAAGATAACAGGATTGCATAGTAGACCAATGTTCATAACAGGGGTAAAGTAGGATAGGTATAAGGATAACTTGACACACACACTCGAGCCAAACTCAAGGATAAAGATAAATGAAAGAATAAAGAATAACCTAAATGGGAGCAGGTATTCCTAAACTGCTATGTCAGGACAATGGATGATCACACAAACACATGCTTGTTAGAGAGATTCTGAGTTAAGATAACCTAGTCGCTGTCAACTTAATTCGGGCACGGCTTAGGCTTGGTCTCACTACAAGAAATGTGTCATCTTTTGACATTTTATATATGTCATAATCGCTGTAACATATGTCATAGGTCACCATTTATGACACCACGTTGACGAAAATCAAATGTCAAAAGATGAGCGTCTATAATGACAACTTGTGACATTTAAGTGTTCATGTCATAACATTATGACATTGATTTTGCACGTCATAACCTCTATGACACCTGCTTTTATGTCACAAGTTCTTTGGTCCTGCCTAGTGGTGAATTTCACATGGCCCAATATTTATTTGGACATCATTCAAGGCCTTATCTACCTCTATCCCTTATCTAGGATAACTTATGTATGCCCAACAATATATTCCATTCATAACCAATTCACAGGTTCACTAAGTCATACATCAACATATTTAATACATTCATCATGAACACCAAACTAATTGTTTCAACAAGTGACCTTAGTCGCAAAGGTATCTCAGATAAGATAAATAGATGGAAATTTCACATCCCGGTCTCACAAGTGACCTTTGTCACCAAACTACTAGTTCTACAGAGCTTAACAAGTTATTCTTGGTGTCAGTCGAAGGTTGCTGGAATTTGTCCATGTCCTGCAGACACACAAAACTTCAGAAGCAACCATCAGTTGTTGAAACAGATAAAATAATCAAATAAAAAAAGCTTGCATTAATCTTTTTAACTTGTTGCCAACCAACCAAGAAGATAAGTTAATAATAACAGTTACCAAGTATGATCGACTATGCTTGCATTAATCTTTTTAACTTGTTGCCAACCAACCAAGAAGATGAGTTAATAATAACAGTTACCAAGTATGATCTGTACCCAACCATGAACCCCCATTTGTCACATGAAGGTTTTTATGAATCCTAAAAAAATGTAACAGTAGCAGTTCATTAGACGTGAATACTAAACTTAGAACCAATTACCTTGCAAAGACAAATGGTGGCACTGTGGTAGGACAGCATTTGATTAATGAAGAGGCATTGACAGCAGCAGGTTTGCTTTCATAGATTGACTGGTTTTCTCTGCAATCAAATCAAATCAAAAACAAAATTAATTGCATTGGAACACAGTCGTATGATGTAGCATGAGCACAGACTGAAATAACTGTACATGAACTGTATTTAACTATAAGAGAACAATCCAAACAACAGCTACAAATTCCCCCACTGTAAATGCATTGTAACTTTACCTAGAATTGAGCCAGACAAGATAACATAACTAGGAAAAAAAGTTTTTTACCATCATTCAAAGTACATTGGCCAGAATATTTTCTATCAGCTGTATTGCTAGTATGATTTTAATATAAAGCAATAGTAGACTACACAAACATACAACTGAAACAAGGCCATCAGAATTAAGGAATGTCATATGATGCAAGAAAATTTGCTAGGAAGATTTACAACATATCACAGAGTGATCTACACAGTCAATAACAATCACGACCCGAACAAATAACAAACTCGATCTCACGAGTTAGAACCAAACCTGCCCAGTGATGTTGGGTTTGATGAGGCGCTCGGCCACAAGCGAGAGTACTTCTGCTGTGACACTTCGCCCTCAACAAGGTTCAGGCTGATCATCTTCTTCAGCAACAGCACATTACCTGCACACACGCACACACGTACTGGTAGCATGAACAAACACTCATAGGCAGATCAAACATGGCAATAGGCAGTGGCTGATTCATTATCCTATATATTGACTCAGTTAAGAAAGGAGCACTATGTTTTTTTATTTTCAGAGAAAAGGATGGAGAAACATTGTTGTTGTTGTTGTTTACTTTTTTACATTATAGAGAATCCATAGGCAGATCAATAGTACGGAACAATAGTATGAGTTAATCCAATTTAAATTAATATACAGCAAACCGAACCTTCATTCAGTTGTGTTTTCTTTAAAAACGAAATTGCTTTGGTCATCTGTAACAAAGTTCTCTATCCTAATTAGCAGAAACACTCAAGTATACTGCTCTGGCCAGATGCATTTCTAGTAACAATGTGTGGGAGGAATCAGATGTGAAGTCAAAACTGAGAGGGTTTATAGCTGGAGAACTAACTCTGAATCTCGACCGGAGGCATGAGAGGCAAGGTGCTTAACTAATATATGGATTTTAGCCGGCTGCAAAAACCGAGAAGGTGTATACCTGAAGAACCGAACTTCAAGTGGGAGTAGTTTCAAGATTTTGCAAGCCGCCTTTCTATATGAGTTGGGTAATGGTTACTAAACTGCAAAAATAAGAACTTTATCATATCATCATATAATACAATGAGAGTAAATGAAGGAACAAAATGGATTATCTTTTTGACAGGGACTCCATGTATCAACTTAAGTACACCCAGCAAACAGTACACAAGATTCAAAATGTATTGTGTAAAAGATCAATAGGGGTGAAAATATTAGAGAAATTACTACGGGCATACACAAACAAGATATCTATGCTGCAGAAGAAGAATTTGACTAATATTTTTGCAAATAAAATCTGCAACTGTTAGATATTGTTCTATGGATATCCCAATGGGGCAAAGTAAGACTTGTTGCTTCAAAAAGCCTAAAATAATGCAGTTTCATGTGGGATGTGCAGAAATATATTGTTACAGATCACATAAGCATCAGCTACTTGGGGCATAGGAAATGCATCCTTGTAGTAAAGCACTCTCACTCAACCACAAACTACCATCTAGTGTGCTGTTATTCTCAAACAGATTGATTGCTTAAAGCGTAGTAAGCAATTTAGAGAATTGACTTCCACGGCTCCTATACACATCGATTAATCTAAAGCTTGGTTCAAAAACATATTCTGTGATACACCAAATTAATTAAGCTATAAGGAACAATAGTCAATCCACAAAATGCTCTGCCTACTACATTCAATCGACATCTAGTAGCTGATGCAGACAATCGACATCTATGCCTTGGCCATACCATCAGACATATAAGCATTAGCAAATAGGAACCGAAGAGCAGAGAGCACGAAACAGACTACTTGGATTAGTAGTAGTACGTACCTAAGTACCATGCTTAAATCAAAATGGCCTATGGATGCATTTAACTAGGATGCACCCAAACCGAAGCATTACATAAACAAAGGAAGCATAATTTTTTTTATAATCGCATGGAGCTAAATGCAAGTAAATGAGTTGGTGAACATTACCTTTGCACACCTGAGTGTATGTACCGACAGCATATATGGATGAAGAAGTTGTTGCTGTGATTAGCATGATGGTTTTGCTCAGGTGAACCTCAAGACCAAGCTACACATAGCTCAGCATGTATAGGCCATGGGCCTTGATAGTAGTAACAAAGGCTTGGAGGCGAGCCCTTCTTGCTTGTCGAAGCAATGCTGGGTGAAGTCAGGCAACACTTTGATATGTATCTTCAGATATGTGGGGCCAACCTACTCCAATCCTCTCCCTCTATTTTTTTATAATTTTTCAGCATAATTTTTTTCTTTTTTTTCAGCACTCTTCTCTCTTTTTTTCTTTCTTTTTCTTTCTTTCTCCTCTTTCTAGCAAGGTAGAGCTGACATCATTATTGATCATTTTTTTGGATGGCCTTTTGCCATGGTGGAACATGTAGCAAGGCTATCACCATCCTTCCCCCCACACTTAGAATTGTGTGTAAAAGTCGAGTGTGCAGGGTCAGGGTTTCCTCCTGAGTGTGTTCCATCCATGAAGATCATCAAGGTGTGTCGATGTCGCTCCCATGTTCTCAAGTTTTGTATGTCCTTTGTTCTTCTTAAGTCTCAACCTGAAATGGTTAGCGACAAGAATACCCGAAGGTGCATACTAACCTAGCACATGACCTTGCATTTATTAAAAAAAGTTTTTTTACTAATTATTTTTTTCAAGGTAACAAAAAAGAGATGAGAGTGCAGAAAACATGTTACCTTGTTGGGGACCTCCCCCAAGATAGCTCAAAGCCAAGAGATCAGGGTCGCACCCCGTACTTCTAATTTCTCCTGCATGGTTAGGGTTTAGTAGATCACGAGAGATCTTACCTCCCTCGCGATTACCTCATTAGAAAACATATGCAGGGAGCAGCAAATTGAGCTAGATGGTTTCAAAAAAAACAATTTATAAAAACTTTATTATTGAAGGGAGGAATTTTAACCTTCAACACTTTTTTTTTTTGAAATGCTTTTTTTGGGGGCTTGGTTTTATTATTCAAAGATCACATTTAGCAGTTTTGGAACAATGATTAAACATGTCGTTTAATCAAGGTAGGCAATTTAATCTAAACTCCATGCTTAAATTAAAATACCCATGAAGATATGATGATGCATCAATCATACTTCAAACCGAAACATGCCTCATGCAAAACCTTGAAATCAAACCAAGATTTTAATAAAATTATATATATAATTTTTTAAGCAAAAAGAAAATATTTATATTTTGGTTTTATAAAAAGGATAACTCATAACTAGCAAAATATTTTATTTTTTTCAAATATTTTTTTAAAAAACAAAATATATATATATTTAATATTTTTTTAGAAAATAGTTTTATTGATACCATAGTACTACTTATATCAATTTATTTTTTAGACAAATTATTATTAGGTAACAAAATATAGTTTTATAAAATAGTTTTCTTTTATGTTATGAGCAATGGCTACAACATAAGCAAATTATCAAGAACATGTCCTAATAAAATCTTTTTAACCAATGCCTTCCCCGGCAAAGGCACCAGATATGCTTGTTGGTGTTTCTTAACGCAGTCGCTAGAATTGGTATATCCTAGCAACAATGCCAAGAAACACCAGTTGGTATTCTGTTAACATTTACAGAACAAGTCCGCAAGTGTATGGAAATACCGTAGTAGCATTTCACTCGAAAGTATTCAGGGTATCATTATTTATATTTTCCCAAAAGAAGGCATGGCATCAAAGAGTCTAATTTGGACCTGGACAAGATAACAAGATTGCATAGTAGACTAATTTTCATAACAAGGGTAAAGTACGATAGTATAAGGATAACTTGACACAGACACTCGAGCCAAACTCAAGGATAAAGATAAACGAAAGAATAAAGAATAACCTAAATTGGAGGAGGCATTCCTAAACAGCTATGTCAGGACAACGGACGATCACACAAACACATGCTTGTTAGAGAGATTCTAAGTTAAGATAGCCTGGTCATTGTCAACTTACTTCGGGCACCGGCTTAGGCTTGGTCTGCCAAGCCCCTCCGACTTACGGCTCTACGTCGAACACGGATGTGGGGGATTACGGAGGACGGACAGGGCTGTCACCTCCTGCCGCCTACCACCTCAACCGTACGTGAACGAGGCAACTGAAGGTAGCGTCAAGCCTAGACACCACGTCTAAGATATCAACTACTACTCTAGCGTGTTAACAAGGGTTGCCTGACTAGGAGGGCCCTTCTACTAGAGCAATCGCCCCAAGGACGAACGACGATCCCGTAAACCAACAATGACCAAGACTAAATCAAGATAGATCTCAACACATCAACCTAGCTCTAAGTCTAAACATGAAAGGTTAAGATCTATACGATAAGATCATAACATGAAAACTATAATCTAGTTCACATGCCAAGATCATATCATAAGAACTATACTCTAGTTCTAGAACATAACTATACTGATAAGAACAAGAACATCTAGAATATCTAAGAACAGAACATATAAGAACAAGAATATAAGGGAAACCTTGATATTATTCATACCGAGATTCCTCCTAGAGATTCAAGCTCTCCAACGAGGCTTACCTTGCTCCAACTACATAATTAAAACTACTAAAGAAAAAGATACAAGTGGAGGAAGAGAGGCTCTTGTGTTGGTGTGTGTTGAATGAGGGGGAGAGATCCTCCTTTTATAGGTTGAGAGGCGGGAGCTCCATGGAAATGTTCCATCCCCACATGGAAAGATCCAAACCGACCTTCATAGGGTGGATTCACACTTTCCATGTACAAATCCCCATTGAAACCGACCTCCAGGCGTCGTCGTGGACCGACTGACCAAAGCTGGGCCCGGTTGGCACCAGGCTGGGCGCGCCCGCGCCTTGAGCGCGGCCGTGCCTACTCTGGAGCCAAATCGGCCCAAACTTGGTGAGCGTGCTCCATTTGGTCTCCTGAGTTGGCCCATGTTGGGGATTTGTCGAGATGGGCTTATTTGTTATGGATTATAGTTCAACCACCTCTTGTCTGGGCCCTGAGTAATCCGCTGAGTGGGCTGGCTTTGTGTTGGATGCCTGGTTTGGCCTTGGGCCTCATTTCCCCAGTGATTTGGCCCAGAATTGTCAGGTAGGTGGGCTTCTCTCCTTGTCTCTCTTTTATGCCTTGTTGAATAGCGTATTTTCTTTATAATTCCTCTTGCAATTGGCTATGTTTCCTACAAAGTGATAATTCTCCAATACAAGTGGAATTCGATCAATAATAAATGTATATGTGTGTAGAAGTATGTAGTTCTCCCTTTTTGGTTATTATTGGTGGTATAAAATTGTCGTTAAGGACCGCCAATAAGTTGATGATATGGGTTTTCGTAATCCAAACCTGAAAAGGCTTGGTCCCAAACCATGGCTATGAAGCCAGGGTGGAGGTCGTAACTAGAAGCTGTGATTGACTTCGAGGATTGTGGCGGTTCAACGAGCTCGCCCTTAGGAGCTGATAGGTTGTCGATGGTTGGTAGCTCTATTTTATGAAAAGAAATAAAAGAGAAGCAAAGGTAGAACAAGGTGCACGGGCAACTAGGTTCTGAGATAACTATGACAACCGTCCACTGGCAACGGTGCCAGAAATGCTTGTTGGTGTTTCTTAGCGAAAGCAGCAAAATCCGCAAGCGCACGGAAATACCATTGTAGCACTTCACCCGGTGATAAACAGGGTATCATAAAACTTCACGAAGAACGGTAAGTGCAGGTTCTCACTTAGCTAGGTTGCCCTGAGGAAAGAAGTAGATAACTGGGAAAGTGAGGTTTTCTAGAGGTAGAAACCTTAGAGAAAGATAGCCAAGTCGTTACCCCCTCACTTTGGTCACCGGATCGCACCTGGTCTGCCAAGTGATGCCGGCCTATAGCTCTATGCCGCACTCGGACGTGGGAGACTACAAGGGATGGACAGGGCTGTCGCCACCTGCCGCCTACCCCTCAACTGTGGAGTGCAAGGCAAATGAAGGTCACCTCTAGCTTAGACACCACGTCTGCGCTAAACGTTACAGCTCTAGCGTTGGCCAGGAACATCCGTCTTTATCAGGAGTCCTCTACTAGAACTATCGCCACAAGGATGGTCGACGAACCCGCAAGTGAATAACGACAAAGATAACTTTACTATAAGGAAAATACCAATAGGTAAACACGAACCTCTTGCTTCAAGCGTAAGATGTCGCCGAGGTACAAGCGAGGAGGGAGCTGACAAGTTCGATACTCCACCTCGAGGAAAGCTAGGCTTCCGGGAACACTCGAGAAGAGTTGCTCCGCTCTTGACCTCTCTCACTCCCCTACTTCTATTCTAGCTAGAGGCTAGGTGTAGTGGCTCTGCTCTTCCTCTTGTGTAGACTTGTGGAAAATGAGAAGGTAGAATGAAGAATGAAAATTACATGTTTTGAGAGGGAGAGAGAGGCCATGCTTATATAGGTGGGAGGATGGTCGGTTTCGAGGGCCCAAAGGACTAAAACACTGCTACACCACCCTCAGCAGCATTGAATGTACCGCCTTGCCAAGGGTTGGCCCGAACGTCAGGGCGGTAGGGGTGAGCACGCGCCCGCCTGGGTGGAGCCTCCCCCTGACCGACCTTGGTAGGTGGGCTCCACCCTGGGCCTGGACCTGGCCTATGTTGGGCATTTCACTGAATCTGGTTCGGTTTGGCCTTTTCCTCCTTCTCTTGCTTGCTTTGCAATGGGCCAAAAGTTGAATTGTTATTTTATAAATCATTTTCCCTATTTTCTTGGCACATATATATATTCCATGATTATCCTACAAAACAAGTACATACACCAAAACTATGGAATTTGTTAGCATAAAACCCCTATCTACATAGATTTTGGTGAATTATAAACTAATGTTGGCGGGGTTAGAATCGAGTTAAGGACCGCCAACATCTACCATCGTTAATTTCTTTAGCAAGGTGAAGTCCCTTGCTGATGATATGGCCGCCGCTGGAAAGAAGCTCGACAATGAGGAGGTGGCTTCATACATCCTCACCGGGCTTCATACATCCTCACCCGCAAGTGAAAAACGACCCGGCTGTCTCTTTGATGTCGCCCCATACCGAGCGGATCATCCTCGATGAGCTCTACACCCAACTTGTTAGTTGGAAATAGCGGATGGATCTATCTGCTGGCGGTTTAGGCTCTTCAGCCAATACCGCATCTCAGTGTGGTCCTAGCGGCTTCAATCGCGAAGGTGGAGGCCGTGGTCGTGGTGGTCACGGCCGTCATCGAGGTAACAATGGTGGCAACGGCGGCAATGGAGGCCGTCGCAAAAACAACAAAGGAGATGGCCCTATATGCCAGCTTTGCGGCATTGAAGGTCACACCGTGATATGCTGCTTCAAGCGTTTCGATGCTACCTTCACCGGCAAGCAGGAGCACCATCAAGCATCATTGGGTGACTACGGGGTAGATATGAATTTGTACACCGATACTGGTGCTACTGATCATATCACCGGGGAGTTGGAGAAACTCACCGCACGCGACAAGTACACCGGCAACGACCCGGTTCACACCACCAGTGGTGCAAGTATGAGAATCAATCAAATTGGTCATAGTACTATTCATACCCCGTATCATGATCTTGTCCTTAAAAATGTCCTTTATGTTCCACAATCTAACAAAAACTTGCTTCCATTCATCGTCTTACATCCGATAATAACACCTTTATTGAATACCATCCTGATTATTTTTTGATCAAGGATCAGGCCATGAAGAAAACTCTGCATAGAGGAGAGTGCAAGGGAGGGCTCTATCCATTGAGGTCTTTTACTTCTGTGAATAAAGGAGCACATGTTGCTCAAGCCCTCCGTGTCTAGATGGCATAGTCGTCTAGGTCATCCGTCTTCTACTATAGTTCAGCAAGTCCTTAGCAAGAGTCGTGTGCCTTTTGTTTCTGAGTCAAATAAAGGACAAGTTTGTGATGCTTGTCAACAAGGAAAAAGTCATCAATTGCCTTATCCAGTGTCTAGTAGTGTGTGATCAAGTCCTCTTGAACTTGTTTTTCAGATGTATGGGGCCCTGCACCCACCTCTGTTGGAAGGAATAATTATTAGCTTGATCGATGATTTTAGCAAATTCACATGGATTTTATCTCCTAAGCCACAAATCTAAAGTTTTTTTAGAAGTTTAATGATTTTCAATCCATGGTAGAACACCAATTTGATAGAAAAATCCTATCTGTCCAAACGGACTAGGGAGGTGAATATCAAAAGCTTAATTCCCTTTTTCAGCAAATAGGAATTTCACATCATGTTTCTTGTCCACATGCACACCAACAGAATGGTGCTGCAGAATGCAAGCACCGACATATAGTTGAGGTCGGTTTAACCTTGCTTGCTCATGCATCCAAGCCTTTGAAATTCTAGGATGAAGCTTTCATTAAAGCCACATACTTGATCAATGGACTTGTAATACCCGGTTTTAAGAACAAAACCGGATATACACCATATGTGAGTTGTTGATGCCGAAAGTAATCCGACGCCAAGCACACCACATGTGGGCTTTAGATGGCCTCGAGGTAGCCCTAGGCAACCTACAAACAAGGCAACCACGCAGCGTAACCGGCACGAACCGATCTAGAGACCGGTAAGCCGATGTAGAGCTCGTGGATGGCCGGAAAAACTCCCGAACTCGCTCCCGGAAGGATCCGTCAGGGATGAGCACGTGGAGGATCTCCTAGGACCAGTGGATGGCGCCTAGGATGCCAACGGAACTCGCAGAGAGAGCCGCCGGATAGCAATTAGAGGGACTGAGGAGAGAATTAGGGCAAAAGGAGATAGATTGGTTGTAGTTTGATTGACGATTGATAGATGGGATCAATCGGCCGTGATCCTCTCATATATATAGAGGGGGGTGGTCTTATCCCGGTAGGAAACATCTCCAAAACTCGTACGACAATTTTCCCACGCCAAAACTTCCCAAAAACGCGACTTAAAACGGAGTCGGTCGCGCCCGACATGCGTCGGACACGTCTGACGCCATTGGACGCGTGACCGGCGCGGCGTCCGGTGCTCGCTTGCACGCGCGGTACTCTCTGTACCTCGTCCGACGCGCGCCGGACGCGTCCGGTGCTTGGGCTGCGTTCGGCGCCTCAGCCTCCGGTGCTTGAGGCCGCTGCTGGACCTTACTGGGGAGCGTTCGGCGCTCGACGGATGCATCCGGCACTCATGGCTGGCTCGGCCACCTCTGGACCGCGTCCGGCGTGCGCCAGACGCGTCCGGCGCTGGTAGAGGCCGCGTCCGGCGCTTGTTTCCCGCGCCGAAATCGTCCGTCTTCCCGAACCGAAGCATTGACCCTTCCTTATATAATTTTGAGCGTCAACATGAGTGTCTAAAGAAAAGGCTCACAGATAGCTACAAGTAAGGTCAGTATTAGTAAACAATGCTTAATAAATAACGTACATAGTATAAAAGAGATATACCCTTAAATAGCAATCAGCAGTAAGAGACTCCGATCTTCGGGTGTAGACTCCACTCCACTGGATCCAACTGACTGGTTGACAACAAGCCTTAACTTTCTCCTGAGGTGTGAGGGAATGGCAAGAGTGAGTTCATGTCGAACCCCACAAGTATAACAACAAGTATAATCCCATAACCTCGTGATCAAGTGAAACTAGATGATGCATTGCAAATAAACAATTTAAATGAACATATGATATTCTGTTAGTTTTCTAGGTTGCTCGTTTCCATGAGCACGGCTATCATGATAGTTTATTAAACTCTGCGCAGAGGTGTACACTTTTCCTGTGAGTCGTGATTTACCCTTTCGCCTGAGGTAGCTAGCCTCTTGACCCTCTTCCAAGGAAGGTTGGTAGGGTTCATTCTGAAGCTTTACAAAGGTTTGTCTAACAAGTTAGGGCCGCTAAGGATCCCCCATGAATAAGCATGAGCCCCCTCCAAGAGATGACCGACAAAGGACAATAAACTAAAGTACATCCTCTTGGCAGGTAGAGATCATACAAGTAAGAGCCCCTCTTGCGCCTTTCGGTAACTACTAACAAGCTAGAAAAGGTCCTCATACTTAGACTAAAGCCAGAGCCATATAGCCCTCATGGCCGTACTGTAAATCCCAGCTTTTGCCAAAGGATGTAACACCCGTGGCCCGAAATACGGCTAAGATCCACTCTATACGTTGAATGGACCACACCTGACAATTAACTCTCTTGAGCTTTCGTCCTCGCTTGGCTCAAAAATTTCGAACCAGAGTTAATTTCATTCCGGCGGCCACGCTTTTTAAGCTGGCTCGGTTCGTTCTCGGTGAGCGATGTGGTACTAATGGATAGTTCACTCGCGTAGCTACAGTGCCCCTACTACAGTAACCGCAAATTCGGCCCGGCCCATCATCTTGGCCCATGGATCTCACATCCACCCACTCCAAGGAATCGACGTCCTCATCGAACTAGCGAACCAGCTTACCCGTACACGTACGGGACAAACGTTCAGGATCAACTCTCTTGGCCACGTCCGCATTACCAGCTCCCCGGCCCAAGTGCCATGGCTTTGGTGGGCCATGCGCAGCCTGTCCGAGCTCCCGATCCATACGTCCGTGAAACCGCGAGAGTTGGCTCTGAATACCATTTGTAACACCCGTGGCCCGAAATACGGCTAAGATCCACTCTACACGTTGAATGGACCACACCTGACAATTAACTCTCGAGCTTTCGTCCTCGCTTGGCTCAAAAGGTTCGAACCGGAGTTAATTTCATTCCGGCGGCCACGCTTTTTAAGCTGGCTCGGTTCGTTCTCGGTGAGCGATGTGGTACTAATGGATGGTTCACTCGCGTAGCTACAGTGCCCCTACTACAGTAACCGTGAATTCGGCCTGGCCCATCATCTTGGCCCATGGGTCTCACAAAGGATAACATTCATCTTTTACGTTTATCACATATTCATTAATCAAGTTTTACTGGATCATGGTCACAGAAGAAAACCAAAGCTATACTTGCCTTAAACTCAGATCCTTCTTCAAGTCCTAAATCTTTGTAGAATTGCTTCTCGATCTCCACTTCTTGTTGACCACCAACTTCTAGATCACCAATGCAAAGCTCACCGACTGGACACGATCATAGAATACCACACAAGCATGCGAGCAATCATACACGAAGTAAACAATAGGACTAAGTTAGAACAGTACACCAATCATAACAAAACAGAATGAAAAGTTTGTAAAACAACTCTACTCATTGCTACGATCACATAGACGTCAAGTTCACCGAAAACGGAGCTAAGACGGCGAAGATATGAATTTTCAAAGATTTCCTATAGAGTACTAATGTATTAAATATGAACTAGAATTTTAAAAGCCACAAACTGAACCAACAGTAGCACTAACACGTAGGTCACGAAAGTACGAATCCAACGCAAGTTGAACGGACCAAAATGGAGTTGAAACAGAGATTTCATGAGTAAAACAAGATGGAACGTATACATGTATTTCTATTGTATTTGCTGAATTATTTTTCTATAGGAAAACGGCAAGAAACTGTATCCATGACATCATCAAGCTAGCCTCTCATCATCAAGCTAGCAACTCAAGCGAGCAACTGGAGCACGTTGCATCCAGAGCATGCATGGCGCTGCGACTGTACCAAGGCAGCCGATGTAGCTTCACTGGAAATCGATGAAAGCAATGTATACGTCTCGGTTTTCTGAGGAACGTATATACATGGGCACAGAGGGTTGATCGATTTGTAAACTCACCTAGGGGTCTTTACGTGGGCCGAGATAGCACTAGAAAGGTCGGGCTCGGCGGGGTGGACGGTAAGAACCTGCACACGACGGTGATGACGATCAACGACAAACCGTGAGCAACGGGACCAATGCAAGAGAGAGAAAATGGCATGGCAAAGTTCACTATCGCGTGTAGGAGCTCGGCAGCGAGTTGTTGAGGATGAAGAAACAGCAAGCCGCACTGACCTCAATGGCATGGTGCCCTGCTAGGGTTGAAGCGGCGCTGCGATGAATCGAGCTCCACAGAGCTCAACAATCACTACGTGAAAAAAGTTCAAAGGGGACGCCCCCCTCACTGTAGGAGCGGCTGGCGTTAGAGCCGCCCCTACAGTGGCTGGCCTGAGGAGCTGGCCGGCCAGATCACTAGCCGCCCCCCGCAGTGGCACTGTAGGGGTGGCTGGTGATCCAGCCACCCTTATAAGAGGCCACTGGTCTGTAGGTATAAGTGGCTTGCCCACCTTCTTCCTCCCCGAGCCAGCACACTCCACTCGTGAAAAAAGGAAGGGGAGGCCTTGGGCACCTCCCTAAAATTGCTCTAGTAAGAGGAGAGGTTTTCAACTCAAATCCTTTGGTGGGAAGCTTGTTTAAGGTAAGAGAATGCCATTCCCACCCTCTAATCCAAGTTTTATTGGTTGATTATTGAGCAATTTGCATTCTTGTTTTCTCTCTTCCATGGTGCTTGAGCTCTGTATTGCCCAAAGTAGAGCTTATCTTTGATGCTACTAGTGTAGATTAGGTAGACACATGACTTTGCACCCTCAATTAGATGATATAGCTTGATTTTAGTGGTGATTAATTGTAGTTTGATGTATGGAGAGAAAAGGTATGTTCTAGATCTAGTTTCCTTTTTTTTATTATTTCATGACATTAGAATGTGTCGTTGGCATGAGTACTTGTTGGTAAACTAATAGTTGTTTCTAATAATTGTTGCTAATAATGATTGTTGCTAATAATGGTAGATAATAATTGGTACTATTAATTGTTTCTAATAATTGTTGCTAATAATAGTAGCTAATAATTGTGTTACTAATAATGATAGCTAATAATTGTTGTTAATAATGGTAGATAATGATTGTTACTACTAATTGTGGCTAATAATTGTGCCTAATAATCGTTCCTAACATATTTATTGCTAATAATTATTGCTAATAATTGTAGCTAATAATTGTGTTACTAATAATTATTCCATCTACATTACTAATAATCGTTCTCAACATTATTTCTTTTTAAAGATGGAGGACAGGGCTACTTGGATGTATTATTTGCCAAGGCACTCGCATGCCTTTGTTGAAGAGTTGGACAAATTTGTTGCAGCCATGGTGAATCATGCAAGGCAATCAGGGACTGATCGTCCAATTATTTGTCCCTGCAAAGATTACAAGAACCAAATGGCATCTTATGATGGGGAAGACATCAGAGCACATCTGGTTAGGCGAGGATTTGTTCTGGACTACACAGTATGGGTTCACCATGATGAAGTAATGGTTGATGACGGCAACGAAGGGTACGATGCCGCCGCCGCCGTCGACGACCAGTTGTTGTCCCAATTCACACACATGTTTGCAGCGCAGATGCAACATGAGTTAGCCAACGAACAAGCACGTGGTGATGATGCCGGTGGTGTCGACAATAATGATGTTGATGTTGGCGGTGTCGACGATAATGATGGTGGAGCAGGTGAGGGTGCTGCAGAAAACTTTGACCACTTAGAGGAAATGCTTCAGGCCCTTGGACCAGAAATACTACAACAGAAGAAGGGTCTAGAAAATTATGAGCGGGTGAAAGCAGCGTCGAGGGCGACTGTATATGGTGTTGAGAAGGGCTGTCTAACACACTGGACACTGCTCCATTTTGTGCTTGAGCTACTCATCCTGAAGGCTAAGTATGGCTGGTCAGACTGCAGTTTCAACGATCTGTTGCATCTTCTGTCATCTGTGCTGCCACTGCCAAACTTAGTTCCCTCGAACACATACCCCGCGAAGAAGGTCATAAATCCATTGACAATGGGTGTTGAAAAGATCGATGCATGCCCCAACCATTGTATCCTTTTTCGTGGTAAAACGTTCAATGGCCTGTATAAATGTCCTCGTTGTGGGGCAAGTCGGTACAAGGACAATGACCTCTACAGTGGCGGAGAAGCCGCCACCAGGAACAAGAGGAGTAAGAAGGGTTCCAAAAAGGCGGTACAACAATCTCAACCTCCAGACACCCCATTAAGCAACGACGCAAAGAAGAGGAAAATTCCTGCCTTGGTTTTGTGGCACCTGCCAGTGACCGACCGGTTGAGGCGTATCTTCCTCCACCCTAAGGAAGCGCGGCTCATGACATGGTGGTACGATGAGCGCCCAGTCGATGTGTGATTACACACATGGCCGACGGCAGTCAGTGGCAGGACTTCGATAAAAACAACCTGCTGTTCAGCTCAGACCCAAGGAATGTACGGTTCACCTTGAGCACCGATGGAATGAATCCCTTCAACGAGAGGACGAGCAAACACAACACCTGGCTAGTGATCTTGATGATGTACAACATCCCGAACATGGTTGTGTATGAAGAGAAAGTACCTTTTCCTCACTGTTCTTGTTTTTGGCCCTCAGCAACCAGGCTTTGATATGGACGTGTTCCTCGAGCCTGTGATGGAAGAATTCGAGAAACTATGGAGGACCGGGGAGCTGATGTACGATGCGTTCACATTAAGAGCAATAATATTTGTGACTATCGACGACCACCCCGCGCTGTTTGCCTTGTCTGGACAGTTCAAAGGCAAGATGGGATGCTTAGTCTGTCTGGATGATACTAAATGGGTGTACCTAGATGATCCAAGAAGATTGTTTACATCAGGAACCGCTGCTTCCTAAAGCAAGGTCACAGGTACCGCAGCAAGCTGTACTTAAAGTACTTTGGCAACATCGAAGAGGATGAGGATCGGCCTCCGGTGAGACGTCATGATGGAAAATATGTGTTTGAAATGGTGAAAAACATAAGCATCATCTATGGAAAGAAGAAAATAGATGGAACGCCCAGAGACAGAAGCATACCTTCTATCGAAGGCGTGCCTTTTAAGAAAAGTCAATCTTCTTTCAATATCTTGAATACTGGCCAGAATTGGAGGTCCCCCATGCCATTGATGCTATGCACGTGCAGAAGAATGTCTTTGAGAGTCTCATCGCTACCTTGATGCACACAGCCAAGTCAAAGGATAGTCTCAGAGCACAGAGGGACATGGAGAAGCTACATGTTATGCTAGAGCTTCACCCGATACCTGACACAAAAAACCGGAAAATACACCATGAATCAAGCTAGCTACAACCTGGACTAGGAAGAGAGGAAAGGTTTATGCACTTCTGTGAAGGGGATCAAAGTCCCGACTGGGTTTTCGGCAAACCCGAAGAAGCTAGTGTCGATGAAGGACCTGTCATTCCCATACTGCAAGGCTCACGATTGTCATATGATGCTGACGGTGTTCCTACCAATCGCAATCAGGGCTGTCAAGCCAGAGTTTTGAAGATGGCTATCACCCGCATGTGCTACTTCTGGTCGAGGATCTCGCAGGAGAAGATTAACAGGAAAGAGCTGAATGACCTACATGATTTTGTCGTGGAGACCCAGGCCCAACTAGAGATGTGTTTACCTCCCGCTTTCTTTGACACAATGGTACATCTTATGATTCACATGGTTCATCAGATACAGGCATTGGGCCCTTGCTACTTGCATGAAATGTGGGCGTATGAGTGGTTCATGTCAGTTCTAAGTCGATACGTGCATAATCGTGCATACCCAGAGGGCTCCATGATAGAGGGCTACAGTAGTGAAGAAGTCATGGAGTGCTGTCAAGAGTACCTAAAAGTACAGAGAGGGATTGGTATTCCCGATTCTCGCTACAAGGGTAGGCTGGCCGGGAAGGGCACAAATGGTAGAAAAGCCTTCATCGACAGAGATTACGCAGAAGTGAGTCGGGCGCACTACGCTGTCTTGGCGGGCACAAAACTGATGGATCCATACATTAATGAACACTTCGAGATCATCTCGTCGGAGTCAAATGGTCATAGAGGTGACTGGGTCATGAAACAACACAGGCAACGCATAACTTCATGGTTGAAGGACAAGAACATACAGCCTGGAGAAACCATAGATTCTATTACCATCAGTAAGTTGGCAGCGGGGCCATCGAGACAGTGACATCTTGGAGTTCTTATGAGATCAACGGGTACACATTCTATACCCACACAAAGGATAGTAAAAGTGTGAACCAAAATAGTGATGTTCGAGTAGTGGCTATCGGCAAGGGGGGCAAAAGGTCGACTACTTTGGCATAATTGAAGAAATATGGGAACTTGACTATGGAACTGAGGCACTAAATGTGGCCCTATTTCGATGTCGCTGGCTCAATAAACATGAAATCAATGAAATCGGATTGAGGGTCGTGAACCTCCAGAACATAGGCTTCCATGATGATCCATGGGTGCTCGCTTCACATGTTATACAAGTTTTCTATATGACCGACCTGCTCAGTATTCTCCCCCAAAGAAGAAACCTAAGCATGTGTTTATCCCCGGAAAACAACACATTATCGGAGTTGATGGCATCGAAGACGTTGAAGCCTACAATAAGTGCGATCAAATGCCGCTTTTCACAGACTTTATTAAAAAGATCAATGATGTGGAAAAGAAACTACCCAAAGACATATTGCCATGGGCGGAACAAAAAACTGTCAAGTGGAAAACTGTCTCGGGGGAAGATACTGATAACTAGTTATAATAAGCGTGAGTACATTTATGTATGTGTGTGAGACTATATTTATATATGTGTGTGAGACTACATTTATGTATGTGTGTGAGACTACATTTGTGTATGTGTGTGAGACTACATTTGTGTATGTATATGTGTGAGACCACATTTTATGTATGTATGTGTGTGAGACTATTAATGTATGTGTGTGAGACTGCACTTTCGTAATGCTTCATCAAATGGAAAAATGTCCTATGTATCAATTGTAGGTTTTGATGAGTAGATCAAACTTGCTATTCATGACTTTCCGAGCTGGAGCCGTCTAGGGTGTCGAAAACCTGCGTGTAGCCGTGAAAATTTGAAATTTCAAAGTTTGAGTGGTCCAAACCCTCTCAGATGAAAAGGTGACCATTGCAACAAATGTGTATCTTGATGAGTGCAACAAACTTGCTGTTCATCACTTTTGCATCTGAGGACATCTAGGGTCTGGTCAAAGCGTCTTTTGTGAAAAAACAAAGGTTTGACTTGGTCAACCTAGGTCAAACGAGGCGCTAAATGACCTCAAATTAAAAACTTTTGAATACATGGTAGTTAGATCTCACCAAGGGCTACCTTTGATACATAGAACACTTTTGTATTTGGAAAAGTTTCAATAAACTTTGGCCACAGGTTTTGAGAATCCAAGACGAAACATGGTCAACCCTGGTCAAGCGAGGCACTAAATGACCTCAAATGAAAAACTTTTGAATACATGGTAGTTAGAGCTCATCAAGATACACATTTCATACATAGAATATTTTTATATTTGAGAAAGTGTTGGTAAACTCTAGTCATAAATTTTTGAATCCCACACAGACTTAATGCAACTTTATACGGGACATGTGGATTTAGAACTGCACTTTCGTAACGCTTCATCAAATGGAAAAATGTCCTATGTATCAATTGTAGGTCTTGATGAGTGGATCAAACTTGCTATTCATAACTTTCCAAGATGGGGCCGTCTAGGGTGTCAAAAACCCACGTATAGCTGTGAAAATTTGAAATTTTAAAGTTTGAGTGGTCCAAACCCTCTCAGATGAAAAGGTGACCATTGCAACAAATGTGTATCTTGATGAGTGCAACAAACTTGCTATTCATCACTTTTGCATTTGAGGACATCTAGTGTCTGGTCAAAGCGTCTTTTGTGAAAAAACAAAGGTTTGACTTGGTCAACCTAGGTCAAACGAGGCACTAAATGACCTCAAATGAAAAACTTTTGAATACATGGAAGTTAGATCTCACCAAGGGATACCTTTGATACATAGAACACTTTTGCATTTGGAAAAATTTCAGTAAACTCTGGTCACAGGTTTTGAGAATCCAAGGCGAAACATGGCCAATCCTAGTCAAACGAGGCACTAAATAACCTCAAATGAAAACTTTTGAATACATGGTAGTTAGAGCTCATCAAGATACACATTTCATACATAGGACATTTTTATATTTGAGAAAGTGTTGGTAAACTCTAGTCATAAATTTTTGAATCCCACACAGACTTAATGAAACTTTATGCGGGACCTGTGGATTTAGAACTGCACTTTCATAATGCTTTGTCAAATGGAAAAATATCCTATGTATCTATTGTAGGTCTTGATGAGTGGATCAAACTTGCTATTCATGACTTTCCGAGCTGGGGCCGTATCGGGTGTCAAAAACCCGCGTGTAGCCATGAAAATTTGAAATTTCAAAGTTTGAGTGGTCCAAACCCTCTCAGATGAAAAGGTGAACAGTGCAACAAATGTGTATCTTGATGAGTGCAACAAACTTGCTGTTCATCACTTTTGCATCTGAGGACATCTAGGGTCCGGTCAAAGCGTCTTTTGTGAAAAAACAAACGTTTGACTTGGTCAACCTAGGTCATACGAGGCACTAAATGACCTCGAATGAAAAACTTTTGAATACATGGTAGTTAGATGTCACCAAGGGATACCTTTGATACATAGAACACTTTTGCATTTGGAAAAGTTTCAGTAAACTCTGGTCATAGGTTTTGAGAATCCAAGGCGAAACATGGTCAACCCTGGTCAAACAAGGCACTAAATGACCTCAAATGAAAAACTTTTGAATACATGGTAGTTAGAGCTCATCAAGATACACATTTCATACATAGGACATTTTTGCATTTGAGAAAGTGTTGGTAAACTCTAGTCACAAATTCTTGAATCCCACATAGACTTAATGAAACTTTATGCGGGACTTGTGGATTTAGAACTGCACTTTCGTAATGCTTCATCAAATGGAAAAATGTCCTATGTATCAATTGTAGGTCTTGATGAGTGGATCAAATTTTCTATTCATGACTTTCCGAGCTAGGGCCGTCTAGGGTGTCGAAAACCCGCGTGTAGCTGTGAAAATTTGAAATTTCAAAGTCTGAATGGTCCAAACCCTCTCAGATGAAAAGGTGACCATTACACAAAATGTGTATCTTGATGAGGTGGACAAACTTGCTATTCATCGCTTTTGTATTTGAGGACATCTAGGGTCCGGTCAAAGTTCCTTTTCTAGAAAAACGAAGGTTTGACATGGTCAACCTAGGTCAAACTAAGTCTATTAAAGTTTTATTCAAAATGTTCAAATGAAAAATATTTGAAATAAACTAAAATTATTACATAAATAGATTTGGATTTTCAAATTTACATAAATCTATTTTTTTATCTAAAAACATCGATTTTGAATTTAAAAAAAACATGAAATAGTTTAAAATTCTATACTTCATATAGATAAAATAATTATAAAATATAATAATTTAATATTATTTGATAAATATATTTTAAAGTTTATGTATGTAGAAAATCAATTTGTTAATTTTAAAAAAATGGAAAAACCACTATAAGGGTGGTTCTATCTGGAACCGCCCTTAGAGTGGAGCGCCTAGTATATATGCGTCGGCGGCGCTGAGGCGGCTAAGTGTTGGGCAAAATCCTCCTCTGTGACACCATCAGGCTGCCGGATTTCGCCGCCGCCATCGCCCTTCGCCTGGAGCCCTCCGCCGCATTTCCCTCTCGGAGCACTCCGCCGCCACTCACCCCTCCGCCGCCGCGCCTGCCTCACCCCCTTTCGCCCCGCCGCCGCATCCTCACCCGCCACCGGAGGCTAGGGATTGCGCCGTCGCCACGCGCTGCACTGCTCCGCCACCGGCGGTTAGGGTTTGCGGCCGTTGTTGAGCACCGGTGGCTTGGGTTTGCCACCGTCCTCGCCCCTCACCTCTCCGTCCCCCGCATCAAGGAGCCCGCACGGCGGCTACGGTTTCCGCCGCCGCCACCACCAGAAACCCTAGCTCACCGGCTCTTCCGCGCCGTCCTGGAGCCCTCGGCCGCCTGCTCCCCTCCCGGAGCCCTCAGCCGCCGGCCGGGTGGAAACCCTAGCTCACCGGCTCCCCTGGCCCGCGCCGTCCCGGTGCCCTCCACCGCCTGCTCCCTGTGGAGGTATAAACTCCATATACCCTCACGGCCTAGTTTGGGCCGACACGCTGTCACCAGGCCAGCCCATCAAGCTCCAAGACCGATCGGCTCAGGCTGGTCGGACAGCCTAAAACAGGCAAGAATATCGAAGACCGACAAGGAGGACAAGACCTAGCTGAGATAGGAAAGTTTAGACTTGTAAAGTATGTAAACTTAGTACCAGATAGGCTAGTTCCGACTTGTAACCTTGCTCCCCGTAAGATATAAGGCGAGCAAGGACCCCCAGGCCAGAGGACGGAATCTGGCATAACGCACAGACTCATACATCCACATCATAATTGAAAAGAGAGCGGGACGTAGGGTGTTACGCTTCATAGCGGCCCGAACCTGGGTAAACCTTGTGTGATTGCTCCCGTTTACGTCTTGCTCGCAATCTCGGTGCGCCTTCCGCCAATCCATTACCGGTCGTGGCATACCCCCGGGTCGGACTATCGCCGATATTTCGTCGACAGTGGCGCGCCAGGTAGGGGGTGCGCACCAAGATTTCACGTCGATCAAGATGGTTTCCTTCCCGGCTTCCATGACTTTCGAAGCCGGCCTCACCTTCACCATTGGGACGATGACCTGGACAACCGCTCCAGACACCGCGTACATCGAGAGTCCACCCTCGATTCCAGCTCCACAAAGCAATGAAGGTACAAATCCTTCGCTTCCTCGGTACGAGGCCTCATCACCAAAGATCGAGTTATCAGAACTCCAGCCTTTTCTTCTAGGCACCAGTCAACCACCGGATGAAAATTGGGCCAATCTGTTCAAAGCAACTCATGATCAACAGGATAGGCTCATGGAGTTTTTTGCTCAGTTTGGATCTATCCTGATTGAATCAAAGCAAGAATCACCTACTATCCTTCAACAGACCAAGCGCCAACAAAACGCACCGGATCGCAAGATCCTAAATCCAGGGATTGCATCGCCGTTCCCATACGGGTTGCCAAATACCGCCGACTTGGTCAGCCATGAACTTTCAACAGATTAGCTCAAAGGCTACAGCCGGATCCCAGATCCAAGATCAGATATGATCGGCTATGCTTTCGACGCACCAGCAGGGCATATCGTCAACCATGTGCGCCTCGAAGAAGTCACGGACGACCAATCTCCAGAGAAAACACATGATGTTACTCCAGACACACCCAGACTCGATGATTACTACAATATCTTGGAACTCTTGGGATCTGCCCACACGATGGTCTACTCCGACAATGAAGAAGAGGTACAATCTGCAAACAAAAGCACCAAGCATATCGACACTACTCCAAGTCTACAACTCACCGTGTTCCGACCAGAGGAACATGAGGAAATTCGGTCAGAGATCCATGACCCAGCCAAATCCACTCAAGAGTTACAGCAATTCCCATCTTTCCCTCCTAGCCTAGGGAACGCAGTATGCCATGTTAGTGACAACGAGGTCACCATCAATGGAGAAACCGACGAACAAAGGCAACAGCGAGAGGGTCAAAACGCGGCCCGGGAACAACGGAGGCAAAACGAAGCTGCGATCCAGGCAGCTGCCGACCAAGATTGTATGGTCGGAAGACGCAGGGGTTTTCGGCGAAATCTTGCTGATGATTTTGACCTTGTAAACGAAAGACAAGTTCACACAACCCCAAGTGCTAATCTAGCAGTCGCTATTGACCGCCTCAAGACGGCCAACATCCCTCAAACTCCCCAAATTGAGGAAGCAATTGATTTTCTAGTGGCCGCTAAAGCTCAAGTAAATCATATGAGAGAACAAGCGCATCCAGCCGCATCTCAAAGAAGCTACCGACCGCGTAGTTTCTTCAGCAATCAAATCCTAGACTCCAGAGAGGGAGGTGCAAACGACAACAACTACGTAGACGATGGAGAAAGTTGTGGGAATTTTCCTCACAACAGATTTCACCAGAGACACAATGATAGAAGACAGATCAACCATAGAGATAACAGAGATTATGGTCAACCTTTCAATCACCATCATGGTGAACAATACGACGACAACGACCTCCGAGCAGTCATCAACAACCGATACCGAGCTCGCATGGATGCCTCAGGACCGAAGCCGTATTCAGCTGCCTTACGAGAGGTAGTCTGGCCTAAAAGTTTCAGAATACCGGATATCAAAACTTACGATGGCAAGGTCGACCCAGAGCATTGGATCCTCTTGTACGAGGTGGCCGTACAAGCAGCAGGAGGAGATGAACATGTCATGGCCAATTACCTTCCTATCGTACTCGACAGCGGGCCGAACAATTGGTTATTACGCCAACGAGTGGGGTCGATTCACAGTTGGCCCCAATTGCGACACCTCTTCATCGAAAATTATAGAACCACGTGCCAGCAGCCAGGCACTAAATATGACCTAGCAAAGATCGTCGACTACCCAAATGAACCACTACATCACTACATACGGCGTTTCTCAGAAGTCTGGACAACAATTCCAGACATTTCAGCAGTTGAAGTTGTGTCCTTGTTCGTACAAGGATTACGACAACAAGGAAATATCGACCTACGAAAAGAACTCTTGAGAAGACAACCCACTACAACCGACGAGATGTTCAGAATAGCACGCGAATTCGCTCGCGTTGACGATGCCATGCAACAATTACCCGAAACCGGACAGGAATACAGAAACTTCAGAAGAAACGATGACAGAGAAAGAGATTTTCAACGCAAAGACATGCGCAGAAACGACCGGCGCGACAGCAACCGTCGTGACGAACGACGCCGTGATAACCGCATACACAACAAATACAACAGAGACACAGATCAACGTGTCCATTCGGTACCACCCAACAGAGAAAAGAAGCGAGACTTCGATCCCGAATATGAGAAAATCCTAGGCCAGGGTTGCCCTAAGCATCCGGGAAAAGGCCATACAATGGGCGAATGCCGGGGATTCACAGCAATTTTTAGGGGGCAGCCGCCAAGAAACAAAGATTGATAAAACAAAACAAAGAAAAACTACCTGAACAGAAGGATAAAACCGAGGAAGAAGAAGATAGCGATAAAGACCCCCGACATCAATTCAACGAGCCCACCAAACACCTGTCAGCCATGATCTTCGGTGGCAAGGTTGGCCTCGAAAATTCTCATGACAAAAAGTTACTAAAAAGGAGGATCATGGCGATCGCTAAGTCAGATGGAGCAAACACAGATACCAAAGCTCCAGCCTGGTCGGAACAACCAGTCACCTTCAACAGGGCTGACATGTGGGCAAATATACCAGACGCTGGGCGCTTTCCTTTGGTACTCGATCCAGTTGTCAACCACATACGCATGGAAAGAGTACTCATAGATGGCGGCAGTGCCCTAAACATACTATTCTTACAAGCGTTCCGAGAGCTAGGGTTAAAGATCGAAGATCTCGAGCCTTACGACTCACCATTCTGGGGAGTCATGCCAGGCAAACCTTCAATGCCATTGGGAAAAATAACCCTACCCGTCCAGTTCGGGACAAGACAGCACTTCAGAAAAGACTACGTCAGCTTCATCGTAGCTGACTTTGAAGGCGTTTACCACGCCATACTCGGCCGACCAGGGATCGCAAAGTTCATGGCTATCCCTCACTATGGATATCTAGTATTGAAAATGCCAACATCAAAGGGTATTCTTTCTCTCAGAGGAAATGTGCTTATGGCCCATGACTGCGAAACAAATGCCTACGCAGCAGCGAATTAGCCGACCTCAAAGCCCACATGGAGCAAACATGCCTTGAAGCAAAACAGAGATACACGAAGCCGATCTCCGGATCCCAGTCAAGCGAGTCTAAAAGATCAGCTAACAAAAGCAACGACACAAAGAAGATCGAGCTCATCCCCGGCGATAAAGAAAAAACCGCTCTTATAGGAGCCCATCTGGACAACAAATAGGAAGACGCGCTCGTCCAATTCCTAAGGGACAACATAAGTATATTTGCTTGGAAACCAGCAGACATGCCAGGCGTCCCAAGGGAAAAGGCTGAGCACTTCCTTAACGTCTCAGAAACCGCCAAACCAATCAAACAAAGATTACGACGGTTTGCTCGCGACAGGAAGGAGGTGATTAGGGTAGAAGTGTTAAAACTATTAGCAGCTGGTTTTATAAAAGAAGTGTATCATCCTGACTGGTTATCCAATCCAGTTCTTGTACAAAAGAAAAATGGCGAATGGAGAATGTGTGTTGATTATACCGATCTCAACAAACACTGCCCTAAAGACC
The DNA here is from genome assembly GCA_018135685.1 of Themeda triandra. NCBI lineage: Eukaryota > Viridiplantae > Streptophyta > Magnoliopsida > Poales > Poaceae > Themeda > Themeda triandra. The sequence goes on from JAENPR010000038.1 coordinate 1,708,462, forward strand.
CCTTCAAACTACCTCGCATCGATGAAGTAGTTGATTCAACCGCAGGCTGCGAACTGTTGTCTTTTTTAGATTGCTATTCCGGGTACCACCAAATAGCCCTCGCAACCAACGATCAGATAAAAACATCGTTCATCACACCTTTCGATGCATATTGCTATACGACCATGTCGTTTGGCCTCAAAAATGCTGGTGCAACATACCAACGCGCTATCCAAGAATGTCTTCAAAAAGAAATTTCCGACCAGCTGGTCGAAGCATACGTAGACGACGTAGTCGTAAAAACAAAGGAGAGCGGATCCTTAGTTTCAAACCTAGAGCGAACCTTCGTCGCCTTAAATAAATTCCAGTGGAAATTAAACCCACAAAAATGCATATTCGGAGTACCATCAGGGATACTACTTGGCAACGTAGTTAGCCAAGACGGCATCAAGCCAAATCCTGAAAAGGTTAACGCAGTATTAAAAATGACGCAACCCAAAGGCATAAAAGATATCCAGAAACTTACTGGATGCATGGCGGCTTTAAGCCGCTTCATATCAAGACTTGGCGAAAAAGGCCTCCCCTTTTTCAAATTATTAAAAGCCAAGCAAAAATTCGAATGGACAAGCGAAGCAGACAAAGCCTTCTTCGAACTCAAGACATATTTAACATCGCCACCAGTGCTAACAGCGCCTAAAGATGACAAAGAATTATTGCTTTACATCGCGGCTACCAATCGCGTGGTCAGCACAGTAATAGTCGTCGAACGACAAGAAGAAGGACATACATATGGTGTACAAAGACCAGTCTACTACATTAGGGAAGTTTTAAATGACTCCAAACAGAGATACCCACACATACAAAAACTTTTGTACGGGATCCTAATAACAAAACGAAAGTTGCTACACTACTTTGACACATATCCGATCACAATAGTAACAGAACATGCTGTTGGTGACATTCTGCGCAATAAAGATGCCAGTGGTCGGATCATCAAATGGGCAATAGAGCTTAGCCCATACACATTGAAATTTCAAAGCAGAACAACCATCAAATCCCAAGCTATGGCTGATTTTCTAGTAGAATGGACGGACATGTCCCTACCTCCATTTCAAAACGACGCCGAACGATGGGAAATGTTCTTCGATGGCTCCCTTAAAATAAAAGGAGCAGGAGCGGCGTCGTGTTCAAAGCACCAAGTGGTGATACTTTAAGATACGTCTTTGCGTATCCATTTCAAAGCTTCAAATAACGCGGCTGAATACGAAGCTGCACTTCATGGCCTCAAAATAGCCATCGAGTTGGGCATAAAAAGGCTCCTCGTCTTTGGAGATTCTAATTTAGTCGTCCAACAGATCAACAAAGAATGGGACTGTACTAATGAAAAAATGGAAGCATACGTGGCAGAGATAAGGAAGCTGGAAAATAAATTCTATGGTCTGGAATTTACCTATATACCAAGAGAAAAGAACAAACTTGCCGACCAATTGTCTAAATTGGGATCTGATAGAGCAAAAATGCCACCTGATGTATTTGTTCAAGATCTACTATTACCTTCTGTCACACAGGAGGTAACACAGGAATCGCCACAAAAGGAGACAGATTCATCCGACGAACAAACCAAAAAAAGATGATATCCAGCAGAGTATACTCCTTGCCCATCTCCGACCAAGAACAAAACGGTATCATCGCCACAATCCGACCAAAGCACCTTTCGAATAAGTGCTCCAAGTAACAAGATCGAGGCAAAAAAATCTATAGATAACTCCAAAGTTATTTATCCAAAGAAAAGAAAGCGACTAGACCCCTCAACCGAAAAGGGATGTAACAAGCAAATACCATCAGCAGAACCTTTGGAACAAACAAAAGAGACAAAGCTAGATTGGAGAATTCCCTTTATTCGGTATCTCGTTGATGAGGATACACCGACAGATAAAACAGAAAAACAGCGTCTCATAAGACGCAGTAAGCATTATGTCCTAGTCAATGGGCAACTTATGCGCAAAAATGCAAGCGCTGAAGTCTTGCAAAAGTGCATTTCCTTCGAAGAAGGAGCTGAACTACTACTGCTTATTCATGAAGGGATGTGTGGAAACCATGCAGCATCAAAAACACTGGTCTGAAAGGTGTTCCGAGCAGGTTTTTACTGGCCAACTGCACTCGCCAATGCTAAGAAACTAGTTCAGCATTGCAAAGGTTGCCAATTCTTCGCTAAACAAATTCATGTCCCTGCACATGAGCTCCAAACAATACCAGCAGCATGACCCTTTTCATGCTGGGGACTAGACATGTGTTGATGTCTATTAAGTGCAACTGAAATAAAGAAGGTTCCGCAAGCGCACAGAATATATCATCGTAGCATTTTAACCGGGAGTAATCCAGGTATCGTTATTTATAATTTTACCACTGGGAAGGGAATGCACTGGATAATGAGTGATGAGCAATGCACATGCGATAATGGAGAGCTTAACCTTGTCTCGTATCGATCATCTCATACAGGGTAAGTGTCACATAAAATATAGGAATGAATGATAAATGACATAAGATAAACGAGAGCGTTTAGCCACATAAAATAATAGTAATAAGCCATCTCAACTTAGCACTCTTAAGCTTATAACACTAGCATGGACTAGGATGATCTAGGGTATAATCCTATGTTATTCTAACTATAAAGTCAAAGCATACAATGATTAGTGCAAGAACATCTAGCAATCATGGCGGGAAAAGGTTACACCTATGCATAGTGATATTACCGAGAGAAGACAAGAGATATAACAATGACTTCAATGTAATAGGTTTGTTCGCTAGACCTATACTCGGGAGAAGGGCTACAAAGGACTCAACAGATCTGTCACTCCCGCGATCTACCTCACGATCCGGAATATAGGGTGCAATCGCGGATAAATACGGTATAGGCACCATGCCCACACAATATCTATCACTCACCCATTGGCCTAATGAGCAAGCGCTATACGATCCTATGCATAAACATAATTCTAGTCCAACTATGCTAAACATATAATCATAGTAAACTAAGAACGATATAATTGAGAACATAATCAAATAGAGCAAAGTCAAGTCTGATATAATAGAATTGAATAAAGTACTACTCATAGTATCACGAACAAAGATGAATATTACAAGAATGTAGAGGGGAATTACCAAGAACTCTGACAGATCCGGACTCCAAGCTAGGCTTGATTCCCTCTAGATCTATTCCTATGTAGTTATGCTACTAAACTATGGAGCTCTAATTGAGATGGTGGCTCGGCTTCTCGAATTCGATGAGAGAATGAACTCTTGAATGAATTAGGGTTTCACCCTGGGGCCGGGGCTCGAATATATAGCCCCCTAGGATGAACCATAGCCCTCGGATGAAACCGACCTAAATGGACGATAATTATTCATCCTCAAAGGCGGTGGAGGCAGGATCCACGAGACTCAACCCGATTGGTTGAGATGGGGAGTCGGCCGACTCCCCCGGGTCGGCCGCCCACCCCGGGCAGTGGGCCCCGGCTTCGGGGTTTGCCTTCTCGGAGTCTTCTAGATTATACAATTTTACCCGTTCGGTCTTTATCTCTATGTAATCATGACATGTGGGCCTCCTTTGGTTCTCTTTCGATAACCCCCTACGAAATAGACAATCACCAAAACTCGTGGTATTCGTCGGTGTAACCCCTATATCTAACGGGTGAACTCATATTAGTCCTTTCTCTTGCTGCGTTGACGGTATAAAATTGATACTTAACGACTGTCAACAAACTCCCCAAGCTTACCTTTTGCTCGTCCCCGAGCAAAGATAGACTCGTGATGGATCGGGAGTTGCTACAACGCTTTCACTCCTCACAAGTACACATGCGTTCAAACAAGAACTCTCCTCCGGATTAGAGTGAACTATTCGACTCAAAACTCACTCATATTACCTTTCACCATGGGGCTTGTAACCGTCACTTGGGTCTTGAGCAGTTGAAAGACAGAATGGTCAAGTCAAGCGCCATGTTTCTCGCTCTTTGATCAACTATTATCCCGGAGTTTTTGCAAGGTTTTGAAATAAAACTCAGAGTTCCTTGTATGATCTTTTAGGTCTCTCATTTGTGGTATTTCTGGATCCTCTCAAGGCATGAGTAGTGTATGCCTTCTCTCTTCTCTCAGAATATGTGGTATTTATGGAACTAAGGCATAGTGAAAAATGCCTTCTCTCTCTCACCCTACTTTCTAATAGGCTTATGTGGAGCTCATAGGTGGGGAGACACTCAAACTCACTTGCATATATTGCACAGTTAAACCATGGATCCAATAGGAACTAAAATAATAATAAAGTCATATGTGCATGTGAATGAGGAAGTGGAATGGGTGATAAGATGATGATAGGATGATGGTGATAAGAAAGTGATCATGAGGGGTACTCAACTGGTAAACATCTACTTCTTCACTTGCTCCTTTGGAGATAACATGACTCCCTTTATTTGGAAACCTTGAAACTTCTTGAACTTCTCAAAAAAAAACCTTCTTGGAACTTCTTGAATGGAAGGACTTGGCTACTCTTTCTCTTTTTTTTTCTTTCTTCTTTTTTTTTAGAGCAACCAATCCTCTGGAAACGAAACTTTAGCACAGGGAGCATATAACTTGAAAAGATAACAACTGGAGCTTTTATGTAGGCAAATGGAATGGTATGATTATTTCTAGATGTTCACCCCCAGGATAGGAGTAGAACCTTTTCTGGATGAAGTGAAATGAATGGTGTATGTATATGTGGATGGATGGATGGATGGATGCGTACTCCAGTGTAGTAGCAGCATAAGTGCGTATCTCCAGGGTAGAGACAGCACAATATGTGGTGGATATGGATCTATATGTGGGTGGTACTTCGAGAACCAGAAGTAGCACAGAATGAATGTAATATTTATAAAATGGGTGCATGCTTCTGAGGACAGAAGGAGCATAGATCAATGGATGAAGAGCACATAGTATTGACTTTAACTGCATGACTAATTCCTTATGGGTCCACAGCATAACCACACTCAATGCCTATAAAGTCTACACTCAAACCTACAATATGATCTATATAAACAGATGGGTTTTCCTAATCTAGTAAGCATGAATATATGGCTGTGGTAGGAATTTGAACTCTCATCATAAAGGAACTCATCATGCAGGAATTTAATATTTTTTTTGAAAACAAGGAATTTAATATTTTCAAAGATAAATTCTCCAAAACTCTAGTATCTCTAGGAACAAGATGGACAGCAGCTCAAAACCTTCCCATATCATATCCGTCAACCACCTAGACTTAGATCAAGTGTTTGCTACCCACAAGTTTCAGGTTCAGAGCAACTCTCAAACCTAAACAGTTGTGTCCAAAACTCGGGAGAGTGCAAGGTTGAAAACTAGGTACTTGAAAGGAATTTCGGCAGAGCAACTATTCATCATCTCCATGTAGAGTTTATTCTAGGGATCACTTTTAAAGACAGATTGCAAGAGCTCTCCAAAAGTAGAAAAGATAATAAGGAAATCTTTCTGGGTTTCTATGGTTATGCATCTTTTTTAGTATTTTTAACAAAGCATACTTTAACAAGGCATAAACAGATAAGTTGGAAACACTTAGCTTGTTACACGGGGATGCTCTCCCCAAGCCGGATGTTGACATAGTCTCGCGATGTTGCTTGACAGCACCGAAGACGTTCTAGTCCTCCAGAGTGTTGTAGATGGTTGTTGTTTAATGCGGCATTCAAGTGTCACGGACAAAGCACTCGACAGGAACTGGATGTCCTTCGCTCGTTAGCTCTTCATGATCCTTGATGTTCTGTGAAGCTCAAATAGACAACAAAGCTTGTGGAACTAATTAAGCGTTAGTGATAAAACCTCTAGGCCTTGGTTGTCTAGATCTTCCTTAACTCATTCTAACAGGATCACAAGAAATTTTTTTATTATATTTTTATTATTTAAGGAATGCAGATAGGGAAAATAAATATGCTGAGAAATTATTTTTGTGCCACCACAGTGAATGATTATCCACATGGGGCTTAAAGATTTTCTGGATGCAGATGCACAATATCTTTATTTTCTTTTCTAATGCAAAAATAAAAGAGTAAAGATGCAACTAAGATGCAAGTAGGAAATAAATATGCTAAGGTAAAAATATAATGCTGAAAAATAATTGCTGATAAATACCAAGTTACCTCTTGGCGCGGCGTTCGGTGGTTTTAAGTCCTCCGAACAGGACTTGTCATATTCGCTCATTTTTCAAGGGGCGCATTGGCTGGCGCCTCGGATGATGTCGCCTCTTGTGTAGGAATTGATTCTGATTTTGCTTTTACCTTCCACACCTTCTTTGTTGGAGAGGATGACCTTGAGGAGGAAGTGTTGGTATAAATTAAGTGCAACTAAAATATGAAAGATTCCGCAAGCGCACAGAACATACCATTGTAGCATTTTACCGGAAGTAAACCAGGTATCGTTATTTATATTTTACCACAGGGAAGCAAGGGTTAAAGAATCTGATAACTCACCATCATGTATCTACTAACTTAGTAAACCAACTAGACTAAAGCAGGGGTAAATGATATATATATCTAAGGTAATATAAATAATAAAGCGCACATGAGAATTCTATGATAAATGAGTAGCTAGCTAGAGTGAGAGGACAACGGGAGAGATCAAGGTTCCTATATTCTTCTCTATTACTCTGGTTCTATAATAACAGGGGATGGATAGATATAGCAATCATACAATAGCACTTCGGGACATCGGAGCACTAGCCACAGACATGGATGAGAAGGGGGCTAGGAAGGTCCGACTACGGTCCTACAAACACCAACCCGAACGAGGTGGAATACGACGGCCGTCAGGACTGTCACGATCCTGGGGCTACCACAACAATCCGTGGGATTGGGTGCAATCTCAGGTAACCTCTAGTCTAGACACCATGTCTACACTATCAATTACTACTCTAATTACTTAAGATAACTAGAGCACTCGATGCGAGCGAAGATCCCATACTAAAGCATAACTACTATACTAACAATCACAAGATAGGTATAAAAGTAAATAGAGAAGATAAATATATTGAAGCATAAGTCTTACAAAGAGTAGATACAAAGACATACCAAATCTCTCGAAGACTTCTCCGAGAACCGGAGGCGCAGCTCCACTCTCCCTAACTCTCATCTAGATCTAATCTACTACATTGGAATGTCTAGCTCTAATTCTCTAGAGAAGAGAAGTCATCCATTCAAGGGACGCCTCTACAACTCGATCCCACCGGGAGATAATGAATTAGGGTTTAAGGGATGCCTCCTCCAGGGGCCGGGGGCCCCGCTTATATAGCCCTCTAGGATGCACCACAGCCCTCGGATCAAACCGACCTAAACGGACGATTATTATTCATCCTCAAAGGCGGTGGAACAGGGATCCGCGAGACTCGTTCTGATTGGTCGAGATGACGGGTCGGCCGACCAAGGGTGGCAGTCGGCCGACCCTTGGCTGGGCCCAAATGGGCTCATATTTTGTGGGCTGATGGATCTCTTTGTTAGCTTCGATTCGCCGCGTGGATCACCTAAATCGGAGTTCGTATGAGGGAGATATGCCCGTTTTACTCCGGACAGCTCTTGGAGCACAATTGCAATCTTCCGGATGGCGTAACTTTGTCGTCTGGACTCGATTTGGGTGAACCAAAACTCTATTTCATGTGTCTCGATGAGCTCTATGCAATGGTGCACTTTATTCCATCATTTGACATACTTTCATTTGATGATTCTGGTACTTTTCTAGTTTAGTCCCCGCAAAAGGACATTTACCAAAACTCGTGGAATTCCATTAGTGTAAGCCCTATATCTAGAAGGTAATTATGTTTAGGTCCTTTTTCATGTCTAGTTGACGGTAAAAATTGGCACTTAAGGACCGTCAACAACTCCCCAAGCTTACCTTTTGCTCGTCCCCGAGCAAAGATGAACTCAAAGTGTGGATCGGGAGTTGCTACAATGCTTTCATGCCTCAAAAGTACACATACGTTCAAACAAGAACTCTCCTCTGAATTAGAGTGAACTATTCTGACTCAAAACTTACTCATATTACCTTTCACCATGGGGCTTGTAACCGTCACTTGGGTCTTGAGCAGTTGAAAGACAGAACGGTCAAGTCAAGCGCTATGTTTCTCGCTCTTTGATCAACTATTATTCTAGAGTTTTTGCAAGATTTTCAAATAAAACTCGAGTCCCTTGTATGAACCTTTCGATCTCTCATTTGTGGTATTTCGGATCCTCTCCAAGGCATGAGTAGTGTATGCCTTCTCTCTTCTCTCAAAATATGTGGTATTTGTGGAACTAAGGCATAGTGGAAAGTGCCTTCTCTCTCTCACCCTACTTTCTAATAGGCTTATGTGGAGCTCATAGGTGGGGAGACACTCAAACTCACTTGCATATATTGCACAGTTAAACCATGGATCCAATAGGAACTAAAATAATAATAAAGTCATATGTGCATGTGAATGAGGAAATGGGATGGATGATAAGATGATGATGATAAGAAAATGATTATGAGGGGTGATCACTTGGTGAACATCTACTTCTACACTTGCTCCTTTGGGGATAACATGACTCCCTTATTCGGAAACTTTGAAACTTCTTGAAAGGAAGGACTTGGCTGCTCTCTTTTCTCTTTTTTTTCTACTTTTGCCTTGAACCATGTTAGCGTGGTGTAAAAAAGAGTGTTAGAAAACATGATAAATAAAGTCTATGCTAAAGTTAACTCAAAAACCATCTCTTTATTAGCATAGATGAAATTCTAAAATAGATAGTGGATAATAGCCCATAGTTTAAAATTGTTGCAATCCTTCGGATATGTGTCCCCTAACGTTTTGCAGGAAAGAACTTATGATCTGCCTATTCGTGGATTGGCATCACCTGCGAATTTGCCACTTCAGTAATGGAACAAAGAGAAAGACAAGAGTGCCACAAGAAGCATCAACATCTTGAACTCACTCAAAGAAGTGGATTAAGGCGACAAGCTATGAGCAACTCCGAAGACACCATCTTGCATGTCGGCAAGGACAAGGATGGAATGGCATGCATCCTTGTGTCAACCAATCATCATCAAGGGTTGACCACCGACCAAGCCTTGAAGGACCATGACTATGGTTGCAAGATGATGTCCCTAAGCCATTGGAGATGAAGCCTGCATATACAAATACTAAAGAAGCTCCTTCCTTGATCATCAAGACGGATGGCGTGCAACTCTTCGCCATGCTGCTAGAAGACAAAGACCATCAAGAAGTCGAGTCTACATCTCCAATGAACATCAATGCGTCAACCAAGACTCAATGAAAATCAAGAATGGTTGACGAAAGAAGATCATGCAACTGTCTGTATGCTCATCCTGGATTGGACAGTACAAACAAAGGCAGGATGCTAGGGAGAGATCTTTGCTCAATGGACCTATAATCAAAAATCCCTCTCAGACAAATGAAGACTTAAGAACAGAGGACAAACAGTGTCTAAGGACATAGGAGTACAACACGCTCTGAGGGATAACTCAACACTCATATTTGGTTTCATGTGGTGAGTGACAACAAGGTCAAGCTTGGGGGAGGAAGGCCGATGACTCTTCAAACAATGATCCAAAGCAATGCTCTTCCTCTTTTCAAGCCTCCGTCGCTCCGGCACGTTGAGAAGAAACAATGAGTGGAGCACAAGGTCTATGCATAAAAAAAAAGAGGAAAAAAAAAGAAGGAGTGAAATTTTAGAAGACAAGATGCTCAAGGAGCTACTCCTTTTCTATCTCGGATTTCTAAGTCAAACTCTTGGAGTAGAAGAATCCATCGAATTAGCCGAGGCTTAGCATCTTTCTTAGTGAGGAGGTACTTAAGAGCAGCATGATCCGAATAGACAATTACCTTTGCCCCCACTAAGTAAGATCTAAACTTGTCTACAGCAAAGACAACACCAATAGCTCTTTTTCGGTTGTAGCATAATTGAGCTGTGGTCCGGACAAGGTTTTGCTAGCGTAGGATATGGCATAATGCTTCTTATCCTTGGTTTGGCCTAAAACGGCACCAACCGCAAAATCACTAGCATCACACATGATCTCAAAAGGAAGCTCCCAATCGGGTGGTTGGATGATTGGAGCCGAGATGAGTGCTCTTTTGAGGATTTGAAAAGATTCATGACACTCGAAGCAAAATAGCCTTCCTTAATTAAATTAGACATAGGAAGGTCTGACTACGGTCCTACAGGCACCAATCCGAACGAGGTGGAATACGTCGGCCGTTAGGGCTGTCACTACCCTAGGGCTACCACAACAATCCGCAGAATTGGGTGCAATTCCAGGTAATTGCCAGACTAGGCACCACGCCTAACCTATTAATTACTACTCTAGCGTTGCAAAGACTAGAGCACTTGATGCACAAGCGGGAATCCAATAAATAACTTGAAAGTAAATGCCTGAAAGTAAATAAAGAACTTAGGAATTATGAATTGAAGAACCCGGAGAGTAGCCGGAAGACGAACTAGATGCTGCAAAAATACAATGTTGAGGAAGATCCGATGACCCGGCTCCTCCTCTCGCTCTCTCCTCTTCTCTCTCTCTCTATTTTCTAGATACAACTAGACGAACTAGAACTAGAACTAGATGAACTAGAGCTAGATCTAGATGAACTAGAGGGACCTTCTTCTACTTGGATGGAGGATGAAACCCTAGCTTTTGATCTGTAGAAGAATAATGATTGCATACACTACTCATGCCTTGGAGAGGATCCAGAAATACCACAAATGAGAGATCTGAAAGGTTCATACAAGGGACTCTGAGTTTTTATTGAAAATCTTGCAAAAACTCTAGAATAATAGTTGATCAAAGAGCGAGAAACATAGCGCTTGACTTGACCGTTCTGTCTTTCAACTGCTCAAGACCCAAGTGACGGTTACAAGCCCCATGGTGAAAGGTAATATGAGTGAGTTTTGAGTCAGAATAGTTCACTCTAATTCAGAGGAGAGTTCTTGTTTGAACGTATGTGTACTTTTGAGGCGTGAAAGCATTGTAGCAACTCCTGATCCACACTGAGTTCATCTTTGTCCAGTGACGAGCAACAACAAGCTTGGGGGAGGAAGGCCGCCGACTCCTCTAATAATGATCCAACAATGCTCTTCCTCTTCTCAAGCCCTCGTCGCTCTGGCACACTGGTTTGCAATCCCTTTGGTCCAGAGCCTTCTCGAACCTTCCAGATTGCAGAATTTTCACCGGTTCCCGATTATCTCTATGTAAACCTGACATGTGGGCCTTCCTTGGGTATTTTCAGCTGACACCCTGCAGAAACAGACATTCACCAAAACTCGTGGAATTCCATTAGTGTAAGCCCTATATCTAGAAGGTAATTATGTTTAGGTCCTTTTTCATGTCTAGTTGACGGTAAAAATTGGCACTTAAGGACCGTCAACAACTCCCCCAAGCTTACCTTTTGCTCGTCCCTGAGCAAAGATGAACTCAGTGTGGATCAGGAGTTGCTACAATGCTTTCATGCCTCAAAAGTACACATACGTTCAAACAAGAACTCTCCTCTGAATTAGAGTGAACTATTCGACTCAAAACTTACTCATATTACCTTTCACCATGGGGCTTGTAACCGTCACTTGGGTCTTGAGCGGTTGAAAGACACGAACGGTCAAGTCAAGCGCTATGTTTCTCGCTCTTTGATCAACTATTATTCTAGAGTTTTTGCAAGATTTTCAAATAAAACTCGAGTCCCTTGTATGAACCTTTCGATCTCTCATTTGTGGTATTTCGGATCCTCTCCAAGGCATGAGTAGTGTATGCCTTCTCTCTTCTCTCAAAATATGTGGTATTTGTGGAACTAAGGCATAGTGGAAAGTGCCTTCTCTCTCTCACCCTACTTTCTAATAGGCTTATGTGGAGCTCATAGGTGGGGAGACACTCAAACTCACTTGCATATATTGCACAGCTTAAACCATGGATCCAATAGGAACTAAAATAATAATAAAGTCATATGTGCATGTGAATGAGGAAATGGGATGGATGATAAGATGATGATGATAAGGAAATGATTATGAGGGGTGATCACTTGGTGAACATCTACTTCTACACTTGCTCCTTTGGGGATAACATGACTCCCTTATTCGGAAACTTTGAAACTTCTTGAAAGGAAGGACTTGGCTGCTCTCTCTTTTCTCTTTTTTTTTCTTTTTTTTTCTTTTTTTTTCTTTTTTTTTCTCTTTTTCTTTTTTACATAGCAACCAATCCTCTGAAAACAAAACTTTAGCAACGGGGAGTGTATAACTTGAAATGATAATGACTGGAGCTTTTATGTAGGCAATTGGAACGGCGATGATTATCTCTAGATGTTCACTCCCAGGATAGGATGGCCATGAATATTTTTGAGTGTTCACTCCGAGTGTAGAAGTAGAACATTTTCTGAATGGAACAAAATGAGTGGCATATATATATATGTGGAAGAATGGATGGATGCGTACTCCCAGGGTAGGAGCAGCATAAGTGCGTATCTCCAGGGTAGAGACAGCACAATATGTGGGGGAATGCGTACTCCCAGGGTAGGAGCAGCATAGGTGTGTATCTCCAGGGTAGAGATAGCACAATATATGGTGGATATGGATCTATATGTAGGTGGTACTTCTAGGGACAGAAGTAGCACAGAATGAATGTAGTATTTATAAAATGGGTGCATGCTTCTGAGGACAGAAGTAGCATAGATCAATGGATGGAGAGCACATAGTATTGACTTTAACTGCATGACTGATTCCTTATGGGTCCACAGCATAACCACACTCAATGCCTATAAAGACTACACTCAATGCCTACAATATGATCTATATAAATAGATGTGTCTTCCTAATCTAGTAAGCATGAATATATGGCTGTGGTAGGAATTTGAACTCTCATCATAAAGGAACTCATCATGCATGAATTTAATGTTTTCAAAGATAAATTCTCCAGAACTCTAGTATCTCTAGGAACAAGATGGACAGCGGCTCAAACCTTCCCATATCATACCCGTCAACCACCTAGACTTAGATCAAGTGTTTGCTACCCACAAGTTTTAGGTTCGTAAAGCAAATCTCAAATCTAAACAATTGTGTCCAAAACTCGGGAGAGTGCAAGGTTGAAAACTAGGTACTTGAAAGGAATTACGCAGAGCAACTATTCATCATCTCCATGTAGAGTTTATTCTACGGGATAACTTAAAGACACATTGCAAGAGCTCTCCATAAGATAAATAAGGAAATCTTTCGGGTTTCTATGGTTATGCATCTTTTTAGTTGTTTTAACAAAGCACACTCTAACAAGGCATAAAATAGATAAGTTGGAAACACTTAGCTTGGTACACGGGGATGCCCTCCCCAAGCTGGATGTTGACATAGTCTCGCGATGTTGCCGAGTGCAATGAAGACGTTCGAGTCCTCCCGGAGTGTCGTAGATAGTTGCTTTGTTTGAGACGGTGTTCAAGTGTCGTGGGCAAGCACTCCGACGGGGACTGGATGTCCTTCGCTTGTTTAGCTCTTCTTGATCCTTTATGTTCTGTGAAGCTCAAATAGACAACAAAGCTTGTGGAACCGATTAAGCATTAGTGATAAAAACCTCTAAGCCTTGGTTGTCTAGAAGCGCCTTAACTCAAATGTCTTCTAACGGGATCACAAGAAATATTTTTATCTTTTTATACTAAAAGGGATGCGACGAGAGATGAAAGAGCATGATCATGGTGAGGAATTTTTTTTTCTTTTTAGATGCAAAATGTATGAATGAATGCAAGAAACTAAACATGCAATGGATGAGCAAACATAAAAGAGTGGAGTAGATGCATGAATTCTTAAAAGTAAACATGTAGTGAGGTGCAAGAATTTAAAAGATAACTACTCATAATTTTAAAGTCCATGAGCAAGACTATCTCACCGTTCTTGATCATACTTACCATGACTCACGTAATGAAATTTGTGAGTAGTGTTGCGGCATCTATGTTCATCACCTATTTTGACGACGACATTTTCTCCAATACGCACATGGTTAGAATAATATATATGTATACACAAACCCGTGAGATGGCGGGGTTCCAGTTGAATGTTGAGGGACCCTGGGCTCTTCAATGTCTTGTGGAAGCTTGTCGGAAGGTCGAAACGACATCTTTTGTCTGTCTATTCCACACTCAACGGAACAAGGGGTAATCCTACTTTTGAAGCTAGTGATACACTAAATTAGCGAGACATCAAGATCATTATCAAAAACTTAACACCGATTGCTTCCCGGCAACGGCGCCAAAAATGCTTGTTGGTATAAATTAAGTGCAACTAAAATATGAAAGATTCCGCAAGCGCACAGAACATACCATTGTAGCATTTTACCGGAAGTAAACCAGGTATCGTTATTTATATTTTACCACAGGAAGCAAGGGTTAAAGAATCGATAACTCACCATCATGTATCTACTAACTTAGTAAACCAACTAGACTAAAGCAGGGGTAAATGATATATATATCTAAGGTAATATAAATAATAAAGCGCACATGAGAATTCTATGATAAATGAGTAGCTAGCTACGGTGAGAGGACAACGGGAGAGATCAAGGTTCCTATATTCTTCTCTATTACTTCGGTTCTATAATAACAGGGGATGGATAGATATAGCAATCATACAATAGCACTTCGGGACATCGGAGCACTAGCCACGAGACATGGATGAGAAGGGGCTAGGAAGGTCCGACTACGGTCCTACAAACACCAACCCGAACGAGGTGGAATACGACGGCCGTTAGGACTGTCACGATCTCGGGCTACCACAACAATCCGTGGGATTGGGTGCAATCTCAGGTAACCTCTAGTCTAGACACCATGTCTACACTATCAATTACTACTCTAATTACTTAAGATAACTAGAGCACTCGATGCGAGCGAAGATCCCATACTAAAGCATAACTACTATACTAACAATCACAAGATAGGTATAAAAGTAAATAGAGAAGATAAATATATTGAAGCATAAGTCTTACAAAGAGTAGATACAAAGACATACCAAATCTCTGAAGACTTCTCCAGAACCGGAGCGCAGCTCCGCTCTCCCTAACTCTCATCTAGATCTAATCTACTACATTGGAATGTCTAGCTCTAATTCTCTAGAGAAGAGAAGTCATCCATTCAAGGGACGCCTCTACAACTCTGATCCCACTGGGAGATAATGAATTAGGGTTTAAGGGATGCCTCCTCCAGGGGCCAGGGGCCCTGCTTATATAGCCCTCTAGGATGCACCACAGCCCTCGGATCAAACCGACCTAAACGGACGATTATTATTCATCCTCAAAGGCGGTGGAACAGGGATCCGCGAGACTCGTTCTGATTGGTCGAGATGACGGGTCGGCCGACCAAGGGTGGGAGTCGGCCGACCCTTGGCTGGGCCCAAATGGGCTCATATTTTGTGGGCTGATGGATCTCTTCGTTAGCTTCGATTCGCCGCGTGGACCACCTAAATCGGAGTTCGTATGAGGGAGATATGCCCGTTTACTCCGGATGCTCTTGGAGCACAATTGCAATCTTCCGGATGGCGTAACTTTGTCGTCTGGACTCGATTTGGGTGAACCAAAACTCTATTTCATGTGTCTCGATGAGCTCTATGCAATGGTGCACTTTATTCCATCATTTGACATACTTTCATTTGATGATTCTGGTACTTTTCTAGTTTAGTCCGCAAAAAACGGACATTTACCAAAACTCGTGGAATTCCATTAGTGTAAGCCCTATATCTAGAAGGTAATTATGTTTAGGTCCTTTTTCATGTCTAGTTGACGGTAAAAATTGGCACTTAAGGACCGTCAACAACTCCCCAAGCTTACCTTTTGCTCGTCCCGAGCAAAGATGAACTCAAAGTGTGGATCGGGAGTTGCTACAATGCTTTCATGCCTCAAAAGTACACATACGTTCAAACAAGAACTCTCCCGAATTAGAGTGAACTATTCTGACTCAAAACTTACTCATATTACCTTTCACCATGGGGCTTGTAACCGTCACTTGGGTCTTGAGCAGTTGAAAGACAGAACGGTCAAGTCAAGCGCTATGTTTCTCGCTCTTTGATCAACTATTATTCTAGAGTTTTTGCAAGATTTTCAAATAAAACTCAGAGTCCCTTGTATGAACCTTTCAGATCTCTCATTTGTGGTATTTCTGGATCCTCTCCAAGGCATGAGTAGTGTATGCCTTCTCTCTTCTCTCAAAATATGTGGTATTTGTGGAACTAAGGCATAGTGGAAAGTGCCTTCTCTCTCTCACCCTACTTTCTAATAGGCTTATGTGGAGCTCATAGGTGGGGAGACACTCAAACTCACTTGCATATATTGCACGGTTAAACCATGGATCCAATAGGAACTAAAATAATAATAAAGTCATATGTGCATGTGAATGAGGAAATGGGATGGATGATAAGATGATGATGATAAGAAAATGATTATGAGGGGTGATCACTTGGTGAACATCTACTTCTACACTTGCTCCTTTGGGGATAACATGACTCCCTTATTCGGAAACTTTGAAACTTCTTGAAAGGAAGGACTTGGCTGCTCTCTCTTTTCTCTTTTTTTTTCTACTTTTGCCTTGAACCATGTTAGCGTGGTGTAAAAAAGAGCTGTTAGAAAACATGATAAATAAAGTCTATGCTAAAGTTAACTCAAAAACCATCTCTTTATTAGCATAGATGAAATTCTAAAATAGATAGTGGATAATAGCCCATAGTTTAAAATTGTTGCAATCCTTCGGATATGTGTCCCCTAACGTTTTGCGGAAAGAACTTATGATCTCGCCTATTCGTGGATTGGCATCACTGCGAATTTGCCACTTCGTAATGGAACAAAGAGAAAGACAAGAGTGCCACAAGAAGCATCAACATCTTGAACTCACTCAAAGAAGTGGATTAAGGCGACAAGCTATGAGCAACTCCGAAGACACCATCTTGCATGTCGGCAAGCAAGGACAAGGATGGAATGGCATGCATCCTTGTGTCAACCAATCATCATCAAGGGTTGACCACCGACCAAGCCTTGAAGGACCATGACTATGGTTGCAAGATGATGTCCCTAAGCCATTGGAGATGAAGCCCGCATATACAAATACTAAAGAAGCTCCTTCCTTGATCATCAAGACGGATGGCGTGCAACTCTTCGCCATGCCGCTAGAAGACAAAGACCATCAAGAAGTCGAGTCCGCATCTCCAATGAACATCAATGCGTCAACCAAGACTCAATGAAAATCAAGAATGGTTGACGAAAGAAGATCATGCAACGTCTCGTATGCTCATCCCGGATTGGACAAGTACAAACAAAGGCAGGATGCTAGGGAGAGATCTTTGCTCAATGGACCTATAATCAAAAATCCCTCTCAGACAAATGAAGACTTAAGAACAGAGGACAAACAGTGTCTAAGGACATAGGAGTACAACACGCTCTGAGGGATAACTCAACACTCATATTTGGTTTCATGTGGTGAGTGACAACAAGGTCAAGCTTGGGGAAGGAAGGCCGATGACTCTTCAAACAATGATCCAGCAATGCTCTTCCTCTTTTCAAGCCTCCGTCGCTCTGGCACGTTGAGAAGAAACAATGAGTGGAGCACAAGGTCTATGCATAAAAAAAAAAGAGGAAAAAAAAGAAGGAGTGAAATTTTAGAAGACAAGATGCTCAAGGAGCTACTCCTTTTCTATCTCGGATTTCTAAGTCAAACTCTTGGAGTAGAAGAATCCATCGAATTAGCCGAGGCTTAGCATCTTTCTTAGTGAGGAGGTACTTAAGAGCAGCATGATCCGAATAGACAATTACCTTTGCCCCCACTAAGTAAGATCTAAACTTGTCTACAGCAAAGACAATAGCCAATAGCTCTTTTTCAGTTGTAGCATAATTGAGCTGTGGTCCGGACAAGGTTTTGCTAGCGTAGGATATGGCATAATGCTTCTTATCCTTGGTTTGGCCTAAAACGGCACCAACCGCAAAATCACTAGCATCACACATGATCTCAAAAGGAAGCTCCCAATCAGGTGGTTGGATGATTGGAGCTGAGATGAGTGCTCTTTTGAGGATTTGAAAAGATTCATGACACTCGAAGCAAAATAGCCTTCCTTAATTAAATTAGACATAGGAAGGTCTGACTACGGTCCTACAGACACCAATCCGAACGAGGTGGAATACGTCGGCCGTTAGGGCTGTCACTACCCTAGGGCTACCACAACAATCCTCAGGGTGGGTGCAATTCCGTGTAATTGCCGAGACTAGGCACCACGCCTAACCTATTAATTACTACTCTAGCGTTGCAAAGACTAGAGCACTTGATGCAAGCGGGAATCCAATAAATAACTTGAAAGTAAATGCTGAAAGTAAATAAAGAACTTAGGAATTATGAATTGAAGAACCTGGAGAGTAGCTGGAAGACGAACTAGATGCTGCAAAAATACAATGTTGAGGAAGATCCGACAGACCCGGCTCCTCCTCTGCTCTCTCCTCTTCTCTCTCTCTCTATTTTCTAGATACAACTAGACGAACTAGAACTAGAACTAGATGAACTAGAGCTAGATCTAGATGAACTAGAGGGACCTTCTTCTACTTGGATGGAGGATGAAACCCTAGCTTTTGATCTGTAGAAGAATAATGATTGCATACACTACTCATGCCTTGGAGAGGATCCAGAAATACCACAAATGAGAGATCTGAAAGGTTCATACAAGGGACTCTGAGTTTTTATTGAAAATCTTGCAAAAACTCTAGAATAATAGTTGATCAAAGAGCGAGAAACATAGCGCTTGACTTGACCGTTCTGTCTTTCAACTGCTCAAGACCCAAGTGACGGTTACAAGCCCCATGGTGAAAGGTAATATGAGTGAGTTTTGAGTCAGAATAGTTCACTCTAATTCAGAGGAGAGTTCTTGTTTGAACGTATGTGTACTTTTGAGGCGTGAAAGCATTGTAGCAAATCCTGATCCACACTGAGTTCATCTTTGTCCAGTGACGAGCAACAACAAGCTTGGGGGAGGAAGGCCGCCGACTCCTCTAATAATGATCCAACAATGCTCTTCCTCTTCTCAAGCCCTCGTCGCTCTGGCACACTGGTTTGCAATCCCTTTGGTCCAGAGCCTTCTTGAACCTTCCAGATTGCAGAATTTTCACCGGTTCCCGATTATCTCTATGTAAACCTGACATGTGGGCCTTCCTTGGGTATTTTCAGCTGACACCCTGCAGAAACAGACATTAACCAAAACTCGTGGAATTCCATTAGTGTAAGCCCTATATCTAGAAGGTAATTATGTTTAGGTCCTTTTTCATGTCTAGTTGACGGTAAAAATTGGCACTTAAGGACCGTCAACAACTCCCCCAAGCTTACCTTTTGCTCGTCCCTGAGCAAAGATGAACTCAGTGTGGATCAGGAGTTGCTACAATGCTTTCATGCCTCAAAAGTACACATACGTTCAAACAAGAACTCTCCTCTGAATTAGAGTGAACTATTCTGACTCAAAACTTACTCATATTACCTTTCACCATGGGGCTTGTAACCGTCACTTGGGTCTTGAGCAGTTGAAAGACAGAACGGTCAAGTCAAGCGCTATGTTTCTCGCTCTTTGATCAACTATTATTCTAGAGTTTTTGCAAGATTTTCAAATAAAACTCAGAGTCCCTTGTATGAACCTTTCGGATCTCTCATTTGTGGTATTTGGATCCTCTCCAAGGCATGAGTAGTGTATGCCTTCTCTCTTCTCTCAAAATATGTGGTATTTGTGGAACTAAGGCATAGTGGAAAGTGCCTTCTCTCTCTCACCCTACTTTCTAATAGGCTTATGTGGAGCTCATAGGTGGGGAGACACTCAAACTCACTTGCATATATTGCACAGTTAAACCATGGATCCAATAGGAACTAAAATAATAATAAAGTCATATGTGCATGTGAATGAGGAAATGGGATGGATGATAAGATGATGATGATAAGAAAATGATTATGAGGGGTGATCACTTGGTGAACATCTACTTCTACACTTGCTCCTTTGGGGATAACATGACTCCCTTATTCGGAAACTTTGAAACTTCTTGAAAGGAAGGACTTGGCTGCTCTCTCTCTTTTTTTTTCTTTTTTTTTTTTTTCTTTTTTTCTCTTTTTCTTTTTTACATAGCAACCAATCCTCGAAAACAAAACTTTAGCAACGGGAGTGTATAACTTGAAATGATAATGACTGGAGCTTTTATGTAGGCAATTGGAACGGCGATGATTATCTCTAGATGTTCACTCCTAGGATAGGATGGCCATGAATATTTTTGAGTGTTCACTCCCGAGTGTAGGAGTAGAACATTTTCTCGAATGGAACAAAATGAGTGGCATATATATATATGTGGAAGAATGGATGGATGCGTACTCCGGGGTAGGAGCAGCATAAGTGCGTATCTCCCGGGGAGACACTGACACAATATGTGGGGGAATGCGTACTCCCAGGGTAGGAGTAAAGCATAGGTGTGTATCTCCGGGTAGAGATAGCACAATATATGGTGGATATGGATCTATATGTAGGTGGTACTTCTAGGGACGAAGTAGCACTGAGAATGAATGTAGTATTTATAAAATGGGTGCATGCTTCGAGGGACAGTAGCATAGATCAATGGATGGAGAGCACATAGTATTGACTTTAACTGCATGACTGATTCCTTATGGGTCCACAGCATAACCACACTCAATGCCTATAAAGACTACACTCAATGCCTACAATATGATCTATATAAATAGATGTGTCTTCCTAATCTAGTAAGCATGAATATATGGCTGTGGTAGGAATTTGAACTCTCATCATAAAGGAACTCATCATGCATGAATTTAATGTTTTCAAAGATAAATTCTCCGAACTCTAGTATCTCTAGGAACAAGATGGACAATGCTCAAACCTTCCCATATCATACCCGTCAACCACCTAGACTTAGATCAAGTGTTTGCTACCCACAAGTTTTAGGTTCAGAGCAAATCTCAAATCTAAACAATTGTGTCCAAAACTCGGGAGAGTGCAAGGTTGAAAACTAGGTACTTGAAAGGAATTACGGCAGAGCAACTATTCATCATCTCCATGTAGAGTTTATTCTACGGGATAACTTAAAGACAGATTGCAAGAGCTCTCCATAAGATAAATAAGGAAATCTTTCTGGGTTTCTATGGTTATGCATCTTTTTAGTTGTTTTAACAAAGCACACTCTAACAAGGCATAAAATAGATAAGTTGGAAACACTTAGCTTGGTACACGGGGGATGCCCTCCCCCAAGCTGGATGTTGACATAGTCTGCTGATGTTGCTGACAGGCAATGAAGACGTTCGAGTCCTCCTGGAGTGTCGTAGATAGTTGCTGTTTGAGACAGTGTTCAAGTGTCGTGGGCAGCACTCCGACAGGGGACTGGATGTCCTTCTGCTTGTTTAGCTCTTCTTGATCCTTTATGTTCTGTGAAGCTCAAATAGACAACAAAGCTTGTGGAACTGATTAAGCATTAGTGATAAAAACCTCTAAGCCTTGGTTGTCTAGAACCGCCTTAACTCAAATGTCTTCTAACGGGATCACAAGAAATATTTTTATCTTTTTATACTAAAAGGGATGCGACGAGAGATGAAAGAGCATGATCATGGTGAGGAATTTTTTTTTTCTTTTTAGATGCAAAACGTATGAATGAATGCAAGAAACTAAACATGCAATGGATGAGCAAACATAAAAGAGTGGAGTAGATGCATGAATTCTTAAAAGTAAACATGTAGTGAGGTGCAAGAATTTAAAAGATAACTACTCATAATTTTAAAGTCCATGAGCAAGACTATCTCACCGTTCTTGATCATACTTACCATGACTCAGAATGAAATTTGTGAGTAGTGTTGCGGCATCTATGTTCATCACCTATTTTGACGACGACATTTTCTCCAATCGCACATGGTTAGAATAATATATATGTATACACAAACCCGTGAGATGGCAGGGTTCCGGTTGAATGTTGAGGGACCCGGGCTCTTCAATGTCTTGTGGAAGCTTGTCGGAAGGTCGAAACGACATCTTTTGTCCTGTCTATTCCACACTCAACGAACAAGGGGTAATCCTACGAAGCTAGTGATACACTAAATTAGCAGACATCAAGATCATTATCAAAAACTTAACACCGATTGCTTCCCCGCAACGGCGCCAAAAATGCTTGTTGGTATAAATTAAGTGCAACTAAAATATGAAAGATTCAAGCGCCTGAGTAACATACCATTGTAGCATTTTACCGGAAGTAAACCAGGTATCGTTATTTATATTTTACCACGGGAAGCAAGGGTTAAAGAATCGATAACTCACCATCATGTATCTACTAACTTAGTAAACCAACTAGACTAAAGCAGGGGTAAATGATATATATATCTAAGGTAATATAAATAATAAAGCGCACATGAGAATTCTATGATAAATGAGTAGCTAGCTAGAGTGAGAGGACAACGGGAGAGATCAAGGTTCCTATATTCTTCTCTATTACTCCGGTTCTATAATAACGGGGATGGATAGATATAGCAATCATACAATAGCACTTCGGGACATCGGAGCACTAGCCACGAGACATGGATGAGAAGGGGGCTAGGAAGGTCCGACTACGGTCCTACAAACACCAACCCGAACGAGGTGGAATACGACGGCCGTCAGGACTGTCACGATCCTGGGGCTACCACAACAATCCGTGGGATTGGGTGCAATCTCAGGTAACCTCTAGTCTAGACACCATGTCTACACTATCAATTACTACTCTAATTACTTAAGATAACTAGAGCACTCGATGCGAGCGAAGATCCCATACTAAAGCATAACTACTATACTAACAATCACAAGATAGGTATAAAAGTAAATAGAGAAGATAAATATATTGAAGCATAAGTCTTACAAAGAGTAGATACAAAGACATACCAAATCTCTGAAGACTTCTCCAGAACCGGAGCGCAGCTCCGCTCTCCCTAACTCTCATCTAGATCTAATCTACTACATTGGAATGTCTAGCTCTAATTCTCTAGAGAAGAGAAGTCATCCATTCAAGGGACGCCTCTACAACTCGATCCCACCGGGAGATAATGAATTAGGGTTTAAGGGATGCCTCCTCCGGGGCCGGGGCCCCGCTTATATAGCCCTCTAGGATGCACCACAGCCTCGAATCAAACCGACCTAAACGGACGATTATTATTCATCCTCAAAGGCGGTGGAACAGGGATCCGCGAGACTCGTTCTGATTGGTCGAGATGACGGGTTGGCCGACCAAGGGTGGGAGTCGGCCGACCCTTGGCTGGGCCCAAATGGGCTCATATTTTGTGGGCTGATGGATCTCTTCGTTAGCTTCGATTCGCCGCGTGGATCACCTAAATCGGAGTTCGTATGAGGGAGATATGCCCGTTTTACTCCGGACAGCTCTTGGAGCACAATTGCAATCTTCCGGATGGCGTAACTTTGTCGTCTGGACTCGATTTGGGTGAACCAAAACTCTATTTCATGTGTCTCGATGAGCTCTATGCAATGGTGCACTTTATTCCATCATTTGACATACTTTCATTTGATGATTCTGGTACTTTTCAGTTTAGTCCCTGCAAAACAGACATTTACCAAAACTCGTGGAATTCCATTAGTGTAAGCCCTATATCTAGAAGGTAATTATGTTTAGGTCCTTTTTCATGTCTAGTTGACGGTAAAAATTGGCACTTAAGGACCGTCAACAGGAAGCTTCTTGGGGCACTTGGTTTTCTTCTGGTAGCACCTCTTCGGGTTCTTCTACAATGTTCTTATCTTCAGGGTACCGGTCTTCATATCTTGACACTTCTCCCTCATAGTCTGCCCATCCATCTGTAGTGATGTTCTTCTTGTTCTGGCGACGGGTACGCTGCCTTCTCCTTGCTCTGTTCTTCTTGGGCTCCTCAGTGATTATATAATTATTGTTGAAGTAGCGGCGTACCTTCTCAGTGGGAAAGTGGAAGTGAATCTCTCCTGTCCCAATATAGATGATAGCTCTGGTGGTGTTCAGGAATGGTCTTCCTAGGATGATTGGAGGATCATAGTCATCTCCCATGTCAACAACTAGGAAGTCTGTAGGGACATAATGGTCATCTATCTGGATGAGGACATCCTTCACTTCTCCTTCGACGAAGCGGAACGTCTGATCTGCCATCTGCAGCTGTGCATAGGTAGGCTCCAAGGGCATAGTGCCATATAGATACTCATAGGTTACCTTGGCCATGATGTTGATGCCCGATCCAGTGTCACAGACAGCTTTATTGAAAGAGCTTCTGTTGATGGAGCATTGAATGGTTGGGACACCTGGATCATCCTTCTTGATCAGACGTGGGGATCTAAGGAAGTGGTCATGCTCCTTGTGGACTGCAGTGATCATCCTCACTGTCTCCGTCTTCTTAGTCTTCTTATTCTTGTTCTTGCTCTTCTTAGCTGGATTCTTCTTCTTCTCACTGTTCTGCTGATGAGGGTGTGTTGGGAACTGCAGCACTCTGTTCTTGAAGAAGAAGGTTTCTCTCTTGCCCTTGATGTTGAAGATGATCTTGGCAGTGTTGGCATCCATGATGGCTCCAGCAGTGTTCAAGAATGGTCGTCCCAGAATGATAGGGGACCTTTCATCACTGCCTGTATCTACTACCATGAAGTCTGCTGGAACATACGAGTTGCCCACTCGTACATATATATCTTCAAGTATTCCCAAAGGAACACGGAGTGACTGATCGGCAAGCTATAAGTACATGGTCGTGTATGCTAAGGGGCATCTGAATAGCTTCTCGTATATCACTCTTGGCATAATGTTGATGCTTGCACCGAAGTCACAGATTGCTTCATTGAAGTTGGTACTTCCAATGGAGATCGGAATGACTGGTCTCCCTGGATCGCCCTTCTTGATTGGCAGAGTTGAGTCAATCCATGACCCCTTCGATGGATCACTCCGGCTATCTTCTACATTGAATATGTCAACAAGATTTGCAGTTTCGAGCTCTTCGGGTTGTCCTGCCAGTTTACCTTGACCATTGGAGGGAGCAAGGTTAACAAGCTGTTGTACCTGTGACTCAAGTATCTTGTTGAAGCTGAGCTGGCTCTTGATGGCATTGGAAAAACCATCCATTCTGTTGCTGAGTGTCCCTAGGACCTTGTCATTTGATGTCAGCTTCTTGGACAGATTGTCCATCATCTTGCCTTGATTCAGCGCTAACTCTCTCAAAGGTGGCTGGTTGTAATTATTGTAGGAAGAGTTGTTGTAGCGGAACCGACCAATTAATATAAACACAATGTACTTATGAGTCGCCAAAGCAACCCAATTAGCACACTGTGGCTATATCAACTCGGTAGTCCGTGAAATCTCGAAGGATTTCAAACTTTCAACAATACAGCCCAGACCGAATTGAGTTCAACATACAACAGTTCATAATGATACATAAGTTCACAAATAGTAGATTACATCGGAGTACGGAATAGATAGATTGATCGTGCCCACGATCTACTCATCCCCAGGGTAGAAGCAAGTTGGGCAATACCCATAGAACATCTCACCATCTGCAACAACAAGGGAATAAAACCCTGAGTACAAGAAGGTACTCGGCTAGACTTACCCGTCATAAATGAAAATAAATTGACACCAAGGAGTATGCAAGGCTTTATAAGTGGGGTAGCTGACTCATTTAAACTTGCGATAAAAAGGTGAGCTTATTAATAATCATTTAGTTATAAAAGACTCTCTAGCTTAACATCTTTTTAGTTGGGTCCTGACATCACTAGGTTAGCACCTGTACTACTCAATCTCCAGTGTAATGAGCAAGCAATGCTATCCTATCCATCAGGTTGAGCATACCAGCATCAACACATAGAACCATAACCATCCTATTTTTCACAATGATTTGCGACAGTGCCGCTGCTCGGTCAAGTGTTCACTGTCTAGGAACGATGGCGATTATAATCGATTGCAAACCAGCTGGCGAGTATTCCTCACACAAACCACACTCGCCGGCCAGAACGAGTGACGGTCACCTTGGTCTATTCGGGTGGAAACACGGAATTCAACGAATACGGTTGCAGCCAGGGCATGCCCGGCCACCAAGTACCTCCGGCGCGACCGGCCACTGGCTTTAATACCGCGCCTGTGGGCAACACACTCAACTCCGTTGAAAAGCCGGCCCAAACATCCTCAAGGCTTCGCGGTCGGATGATCGCATCCTTCCAGCTATCTGTGAGGCGTCGTTCAACATGATCCGAGGACGTACAAAGCCATAGTCCCATTAAGTGACATCGCCGGAGTTCCGTGGTCTAACACACCACAACTCCGACTAGTCGTGATTTATCAAGGCCACATGGTTATGTTCTCTAACCAACCTCCATAGTATCAACCATAGGGTAGTAACCACCTACCTCGCGGATGAGGGTCAATCACCCGTCTTCTACCGATCTAATTAAGCAGTGCTAAGCATAAGCGAGATCCTGAACTTAATTAGGGTAAAGTATTCAGGTGGATCAAGGTAATCATAATGCAGTAACGGTTCCAAGTCAACGCCTATTAACTTAATGCATCATAATAAATAAATGACTCAAGTAAAACATTTTGAAAACTGTAGGAGTAATGCTCCGGGGCTTGCCTTTCTCAAAGGAGCTAGGGTGATGGTTAGGGCACTCAGGCAAGTCAGCGTCCGGATCCTCGTCCTGTGCTGCCTCCTGCAGCACTGCTCCCTGCTGCTCCTCTCCTTCCAGCTCCTCGGGAACTACTGGCGTCACTCCTTCCGGCAATCCTGTATGATGCATGTGCGTACGAATATCGGAAATGCAATACGAAATGGAAGCGTATGATGATGATGATGAACCAATCATAGAGTTACAAGGTAATCAACATCATCCTAACATGTTACCCCTATTAACCCTAATTAAACATGGCAAGGACACTAGTTAACCTAGACTTCGACGATAAACCGATCACGATCGTATCAGGGCATAACAACAACCTATAGCTAGACTGATTAGAAAAATCTACAAAAATTACAGTAGCTAAACTAGGTAACAACAAGCCAACCATAATTTTTTCAGGTCAAAACAGTGGACCAATTATTCTATACAAAAAAGACAAGACAAAGCATTAAACCAAGTCCTAAAAATACTTTGTATTATGAAAAGTGTCAAACAGCAGAGATCATGTGACTAACAGTTACTTATAGGCATAAAAACACCCTAGAAAAATTATCAAGCCTAAACCTTGCATAAATAATTAATTATGAATTTCCTAATCTCTAAGCAAAGCAAGCACAATAATTAAACAGGGTATTTTCTACACATGACATATATAAATAATATTTTTTCTAGATAAAGCATCTCCTAACTAGAGCAACAAAACAAGAATCACATTTTTCTGATAAACCTTCAATTTATTATGCATTTGACAAGATTTCAGCAATTAAAGGCATTAAATAATACAGTACAGAAAAGTATTTTATAAAAATACACCAATACCCTACATGCATAAATCTCCTCAAAAGAAAAATATTGACACTTGAATCACCCAAAATGGACTTAAAATGAGGGAGATATGAATTTTGGAAGATTAAATCATATTTTCTTTAAAACATTTTCAAAACCGGAAAAGAACCTAAATGCTACGCGTACCCCGGGGATTTCCCCTCTGCGGCTGACACGCGGGCCGCGCATGCTACGCGTACCCCGCGATGCGCACCTAGAGCGCATGCGAGCCAGAGGCGCTGACGGGTGGGACCCGGCCAGCGGGCCCACCTGTCGGCCACCCGGACGCGGGACCTCGCCGACGGCGACGAGTCCGGCGACGGGGGTTGCACCGCCGTGCTCGGGATGACAGCGCGAACACAGGGGTGGTGAAAATGGTGGCTATCGCGCATGGAAAAGGCGGGCGCGACGGCCGGCGGCGACGCGGCGGCGCGGCTCGATGGCTGCACGCCGGAGCAAGGCTCGGCGGCGAGCTTGGCTATGCCTACGGGCTTCGCCAAGACAAGGCGGAGCTAGTGCGCGCTCTAGGCGGTGAAAATGATGACCGGAGCGAGCTAAAGGTGGCGCCGTAGACGGTCACCGGAGCTCGGCTCCCGGCGGCGAGGAAGAAACCGGCCAAATTGGCCACTACCTTGGCTCGGCTCGGCGATTGAAGGCGGGAGGAGGTGGAGGGATGGATGGTGAACACGGTGACGCACGTAGGGGTGAAAAGGATGGGATGGCTTGGTGGCTAGGCGGAGCGGCGCATGGCGGCGGCCATGGCGGAGCTCTGCGAGCTCTCTGCGGGCGGAGGAGATGAAAATGGAGGGGGCGAAGTGTGCTGAGGGGCGAGGCGGAGCTTTTATAGGCGATGGCGCTCCACTTCGGACCGGGGTCACGGGGGACGAGCGGGCGGACGGCGGGGCGGTCCGGCGGACGGCCATGGCGATGGCGGCCGCGCGGCGCGCCCGGGGCGGGCGGGCGAGAGGAAGGAAGCGAGGCGTCGGCTGCGGCGCGCTCGAGTGCCTTGGCGAGCCCGGCACGGCGTCGCGGAGCGAGTGGCGCGCTCGCTTGGCGCGGCGTGGCGTGTGGCGCCGCGGCGGCATCTCGGCGGAGCGGGTGCGGGCGGCAGAGCGCAGCGAGGAGGGGCAGCGTGGTGTGGGGGACAGGACGGGCAGGCGAGGCGCTCGCGGGCGACAAAACGGCCAGACGGCTGGGCGCAGGCGAGGGCGGCAGCGGCGCCTTGCTGCGGCGCTGCGCGCTCTGCGCGCTCTGCGCGCTGAAACAGAAGGGGGAGGAGGGAGAAGATGATGACAGGTGGGACCGGGTGGGTCCCACGGTCCAACTTTCAACCGGAAAATTTGACTGCCCATATTTCAAAAACTATTGTGAATTTGAATTTGGCCCAAAAACGAAAGTTTCTCAAAATTAAAAGATGAATAACTTTCATGTAGAAAGTTTTTGCAGATTCTGCCTAGATTTGAAAATAAAAATTTGGGCCTCAAAAAATACCTTTAAAATTAATTTTTAAAACTGTTTTTGCCATTTTTGAAGCACCAAAAGTCATTTTCATAAATTGGGGTCAAAACAAAAGTTTCTCCAAAAATTCTTCTCTATAAACTTTGTTAAAGCCCCATTTTGAGAAAAACAACACAAGTATGACTTCTAGAAATCACTTGAAAATTCCTATTTGAAATTTTAAAATGAGCACTAAAATATTGCCACAAAAATGCCATAAAGATGCTTATATGATGATCATGCTCATGATGCAAGATTTTTGCTAACCCTAAAACCGGAGTTGTTACGGTTGTTGCCTTGATAATTGCCCGAATAATTGCCACGAGTAGTTAGGCCTCCGTCGCCGATTCCAACCTTGATTCCGCGAGGACGGTAGTAATTGTTGTTGTTGTTATTGAGGTAGTTCACGTCCTCCTTCAGCTTCCGGGCGTTAGCACCGTGTGCCCAGTCTCTCCACACTCTTCACATGTTATGCGAGCATCATGTATATGCATGACTTCTTTCTTCTCGGGGCTCTCTCATCGAGCCTCTTCATTAGCAGATCCATTTTGCGACAACATGTCTACCTCCTTCAGCCGTGGTGCATTCCTCCACCTCTTGCGGGTCTGCGTTCTTTCTTCACTCCAACCTTGGTTGGATGCCATCTTCTCCACAAGAGCTGTGGCACGAGGAATAGTAAGTGATAAGAATGCACCTCCAGCAGCGGATCCATCGTCTCACGTGTGTCTTTGTCGAGCCCATGGTAGAATGTCTCGCATAAGCAGCCAATTCTCCATGCCATGATGAGGACACTCGAGGATGTAATCTTGAAAGCGCTCCCATGCTTCCGGGACGGTCTCATCATGGTGTTTCGAAAGCTTGATATCTTCCCACGAAGAGCATTTGTCTTGCCCATGGGAAGAACTTCGCCAAGAAATTGGTGGAACATAGTGCCCACGTAGTATTCTTCTCCTTATTGGCGTAGAACCTTCGCTTCGCTCTCCCCAAGAGTGAGAATGGGAAGAGGCGAAGTAGTATAGCATCTCTGGGGACATCCTTGATAGTGAATGTGCTACAAATCTCCAGGAATGTGCTACACACCTTGTACGTTTTGACTGATTTGTTCCGGGTCACTCTCTCCTTGACATCCAACAACTTTATTGGCTGCTCTTCATAGGTCAAGTCTGGCTGCAGTTTGATATCTGACATCTTGATCTTTTCCTTAGGAAGTCGCACACACCTCTTGAGCTGAGATACATGGAATACAGGGAAAACAGCACTCATCTCTTCAGGTAATTCTAGCTTGAAGGCCACAGGTCCTTCCTGCTCTATGATTTTGAACGGTCCTATATACCGAGGTGCTAATTTCCTTTTCACACCAAAACGTTGTACTCTTTTCATCGGGGACACCTTCAGATACACATGGTCTCCAACTTGGAATGTTACAGGCCTTCTTTTCTTGTCAGCATAACTTTTCTGGCGGGATTGTGCGGCTGCGATATGCTGTCGGATAAGCTTGACTTGCTCTTCTTCTTCTTTAATAAAGTCGGTACCACAGTATCGTCTATCTCCCGTCTCAACCCAACTGGCAGGTGTTCTACAGCTCCTACCATACAAAGCCTCAAAAGGCGACATCTTTATACTCTCTTGATAGCTGTTGTTATACGAGAACTCTGCTAACGGCAACCACTTTTCCCATGAACCCTTCCATGACAAAACACAAGCACGCAGCAGATCTTCCAAAATCTGATTCACTCTTTCAGTTTGGCCTGAAGTCTGAGGATGATAAGCAGTACTATGCAATACTTGAGTAGTCAAACCCTTCTGCAACTGTTCCCAAAAGTGAGCCATAAACTGCGATCCTCTATCAGATACTATTTCTTTAGGTACACCATGCAATCTAACAATCTGCTGGACGTAGATATCAGCATACTGAGGTGGACGATATATTGTATGGACAGGTATGAAGTGTGCAGACTTGGTTAGACGATCCACTATGACCCAAATAGAATCATGACCCTTGGGTGTAGTGGGTAATCCAAAGTAATGAAATCCATCTTCGATACATTCCCATTTCCAACTGGAATTGGCAATGGCTGAAGTAAACCAATTGTTTTCAAGTGAACGGCCTTCACCCGACAAATGGTATCACACTCGCTACATACTCTGCCACATCTCTTTTCATGTGAGACCACCAATACTGACGTTTTAGATCATGAAACATCTTACTGCTACCAGGGTGCATGGTTAACTTGGACAAGTGAGCTTCATCCATGATCTGCTTTCTAAGTTCCTTGTCCTATGGTACAACTAGACGTTTATCATACCACAAGACTCCTTGATCATCTTCCTTGAAGAACTGAGATGGTATGCTTTTGATTCTTTTCTTGATCTCTGAGATTGCATTGTCTGACTTTTGGCCTTCTTTAACCTTATCTTCCAGTTCACAACTGATGCGAATATTGTTCAAGATCACTGAATGCATAAGATTATGGCCTTCTACCAACTCTGACGGTAGAGCATTACCCTGAGATTTCCGACTCAAAGCGTCGGCCACTACATTGGCCTTACCAGGGTGGCACTGCAACTGCAAATTATAATCCTTGATCAATTCCAGCCATCTACATTGCCTCATGTTCAAGTCTTCTTGAGTAAAGATGTACTTCAGGCTCTTATGATCCGTATACACATTGCAGGGGTTACGCAGGAGATAATGTCTCCGATCTTCAATGCGTGCACTACAGCAGCAAGCTCTAAATCATGAGTTGGATAATTCACTTCATGTTTCTTCAACTGACGAGAGGCATAAGCTATGACTCTTCCTTCTTGCATAAGCACACACCCCAAACCTATCTTGGATGCGTCACAATACACATCAAACGGCTTCTCAATATCCAGTTGCGCTAGAACAGGAGCAGTGGTCAACATTTCCCGCAGAGTGCGGAAAGCTGTTTCGCACTCTTCTGTCCAAGCGAACTTGTGCTCTTTCTGCAACAATTTTGTCATTGGCTTGGCAATCTTGGAAAAGTTGGGAATGAATCGGCGATAATACCCTGCTAATCCAAGGAAACCTCTTACTTCATGAACGGATTTGGGTGTCTTCCAATTCACTACCTTCTCTATGTTGCTAGGATCCACAGTTATTCCTTCATCAGAAAGAACATGTCCAAGGAATTGAACTTTCCGAAGCCAGAACTCACATTTGCTAAACTTAGCATACAACTTATGCTTCCTCAATCTCTCCAGCACAATCCTGAGATGCACAGCATGATCTTCCTCATTCTCCGAATATATCAGGATATCATCAATAAATACCACCACAAACTTATCAAGCTCGGGCATGAAGACCGAATTCATAAGATACATAAAGTATGCAGGAGCATTGGTTAATCCAAAGGACATAACCAAGTACTCATACAACCCGTATCTTGTAGAGAAAGCGGTCTTAGGAACATCTTCTGGTCTGATCTTAATCTGATGGTAACCTGATCTCAGATCAATCTTAGAGAACACCTTAGCCTTCGACAACTGATCAAACAAGATATCAATCCGGGGCAGAGGATACTTGTTCTTAACTGTGACTGAGTTAAGTAGGCGGTAATCCACGACCATTCGCAAAGATTGATCCTTCTTCTTCACGAACATGGCGGGACTACCCCATTCCGATGCACTAGGACGAATGAGACCCTTATCTGCTAACTCTTGCAACTGCTTCTTAAGTTCCTTCAACTCATCAGAGGACATACGGTAGGGTCTCTTAGAGATTGGGGCTGTTCCCGGCAGCAACTCAATGCGGAACTCAATCTCCCGATCCGGTGGGAGTCCCGGAAGCTCATCAGGAAAGACATCCGAAAACTCACACACTACCAGAATCTCATGTATAGGGGTCACTTTAGTAGCATAAACCACAGTATCTAATGGAATCTTCCGAGGTAAGGGTACCTGGAAAGTGCCCTCCCCCATAGGATTCCGAATAGACACCATCCGATTGGTGGTATCCAAAACTACACCCCAATGATGCATCCAGCTCATTCCTATGATAACATCCACACCTAGTCCGGGCAGAACGATCAAGTTCATCCGAAATCTCCACTGATCTAACTCCAAGGCTGCATCAAGTACCATTTGTCTCGTGGTGATGTCAGCCCCAGCTGCACTCACCCGAAACTCTAAATTCAACTCCTTTATGACTTGACTATGCTTTTGTGCAAATGCTTGACTCATAAAGGAATGCGATGATCAAAATCAAACAAAAGAAGCAGAATCTGGTTGATGGGGAACATACCAGTTGTCATGGGTTCTCCAGAAAGAATCTCCTCCAAGGACGTGTGATGCACACGAGCGGGCATTTGCTTCTTTGGATGAGGGCATTGCCCGTAGAGGTGTCCAGACCGACCACGCTTGAAGCAAGGACCCGTCACCGCCGGCTTGGCACTAGCAAAGCATTGGCCTCGACTCCGGTTTTCCCGAGGCATAGGCATCCCGAATGGCCTAGAGAACCTCGCCGATTCCGAGCGGGAACATTCTTCTTCGTGGAGGCCTAAACTTAGACCCCGAACCATGGTTGCGAAATGGAGGACGATATGCGGTGGAGTCCTCGGGCTGGGAGGAACCACCTTCATTAGCCCTCTTACGGTTCTTAGCAAGAAAGCATGCGGGTTGTTCGATTCTCCCGAGTGAGACAAGTCATTGTAGAAGTCATTGAAAGTCACACGGGTAGAAGTACCCATGGTCTTCATCAGCTTTGTACTGAGACCCTTCTTGAAAGCAGCAATCTTATTGGCTTCAGTACTCACAAACTCAGGTGCATAACGGGATAGGTTCTGGAAAGCATGATGATAATCCTTCACACAACGATTCCCCATGGTCAGGTTATGGAACTCATTCTTCTTCATTGCCATGAGACTAGGTGGAACATAAGTTGCACGGAAGTCACGAACAAGCTGATCCCAAGTGATAGGCTGACCCTCAGGAAAGGTGTGGCGATGGGAATTCCACCACAACCTAGCGTCACCTTCAAACATGTGTGCAGCATAGGTAGCCTTCAGTTCCTCGGATAACCTCAGCAAAGAAAACCTTTCTTCCATAGTGTTGATCCAAGCATCAGCCATGAATGGATCAGGGGCATCCCTGAATACTGGAGGCTTGGTGTCCATGAACTCCTTGAATTCACTGAACTGATTAGGCTGATGATCCTCACGGTGTTTGTTGTTGGCTTCAAAGTTGGCGCGCAGAAGTTGCTCAATGTTGCGCTGACTTCCCAGAAATTGCGCAAACAACTGCTCAGCGGTGAGGGGAGGAGGGGGTGGTGCACCATGTGCTACATCCTCATCACGACCACCATGCCCTTCTTCCTCATCGTGACCATGACCGCTGCGGGTGTTTGGCGCCATCTGCATGTTTCAACAATAATATTGATCCAATATTAGGAGCTGAATCTCTGAGGGTAAACGAATACATAGATCATGCCTTGCGAAATTAATTGAAGGAAAATTAATTCATACAATTAACCACACAGGGCACAATAATTCATTTTTTTCCACATCACAGCTGCACTAATAATATTATGTCAAAACATCACATAGAGTCTTACAATATCCATGGTTGCCAGTACATACGAACACTGGACTTTTTAGGCGTAGCGACGACAAAGCATTACATCAACGTGATCCAAGGTCACATCCATCACTTACTAGCGTACCAACTACAGACACATACATGAACAAAAGAGTCGCAACGGACCACGAAGGACAGCAGTCCAGCTAACACTAACCAACACACTACTCTAGGCGCATAAGGCTAACACTCTCTTGGCTAGCAGCACCCTCAAGCGGAGACACAACCCACTCTCCGTGCTGTCTCGCATAGAGCTCCTCACGCAGGGCATTGATGTAGACCTCCTTCTCGTGCAAGTCCTCCCGGAGAGTGCGCTGAGCAGCCCTCAAACCACGTGCCTCATTCCGGGCTGCATCCCGTTCTCCAACTGTACGGGCCAAAGTCTCTCCAAACTTCTTGATAGTGGCTTCACGCCTGCCAACTCTAGCCTGAAGCTCCTGGACCTGCTGCAAGGCCAACTTCTCTCTCTGCTCAGCCTGGTCTCTCTGCTCAGTCATCATTGCCATCTCCTCTCTGAGCTCCTCGAGCTTCTCCTCGAACATCTCCTGAAGCTCCTCCTTCTCTCTCTCGACACGCTCCAGCTGGTCGTGCCGGAGAGAGCAAGCTCCTCGTGCCGCATACGCCTTCATCAAGGCGAACACAACACTCGCGCAAGAGTACCGGCACGCCCCGCCTCCCGAGGTCCAGCCACTAGTGCCATTCCCGGAGCCCGCCTCCACGTGTCAATGCGGGGGCTAGCCAAAGGAAAAACACTAGGAATGAGCCTCGAACCTCATTAGGCGGCTCCGTCACCATCTTCTCAAGTATCGGGGAAAGCAAGCATCCCGAGCACCATCGAAAACGGTGATACCCTCACCCTTGGCCGTCCATCCAGTCCAAGTCTCACTATGGCCCAAGGATGGCACCACAACCACCACGAAACAAAGCCATAGCTCTTCCGGTCACCGGCGTCCCCAAGAGTACCGTGGCTCGTGCCCGAGAGGGTAACCAAGCACCGTGTAGAAGCTCACGCAAAGGAGAGTGGGCAAGCCACTCTTCTTCGTAAAGGTACCAGCCTCCCCCGAGGGTGGGATGGCACCCGACGCACCACAAGAGAAGCACTCCCACGGGAAGCAAGCTTGCGGTGGCGGGGTGGGCGCGAACTCTTGCGAGCGGTCTGCTTGGTCCGAGCCATCTGAAAAGGAGTTTTATTTTTCAATGAGCAACAATTTTAATAATTAAAGCATGGAGATACGGAATTCGAGACAATTTAATTATAAGGGAAGAGGAGAATGTAATGAATGACATGAGCATATATGTGAATCATGATGCATGCACGTTCCATACGTCCTCACTGCCTAAAATTATTATCTAATACGTCTAGGCGGTGGCATACAAAACGTGCTCTCATAAATCGGTAACTAGTCGGGCTACACGTTTTTCGTAGTTAGTGTACCTGCAGAAGATTCATTTCAGCCCAAAACCCAATGAATGCAAGCGACGTAAAAATCCAGACACCTTCTGAACAAGGTGAAATCTCCGATTACTTGCACTCATTCCCAAGTGCATACTACCCAATAAGTCATCAGAAGACGACACCCTCACATGGGGTACCTTCTTATAAACATGTGTGAACATGTATATAATCCAGCACCAATAAGCACTCCCCTAGATCGGCATTGCATCCGATCATGCTCTCACAGCTCACACTTACCTTGGCGTAGAGGCAAATCTGAACCATACACAACCATTCAAGTGAATGGCCCTCATACAAAATCGTCGTGTATGAGCGCGACAAATAAAAATATGATGCAATAATCCCCCAAGTTAGTACTTAGATAAGCCACCTAAAGTCCTTAATTGGGCATAAAGGATATGACTGGTCCAAGGCACATATATAAGTTTTTGAAAACCACACACCTTTGAAAAACCTATATATGAGATTAAGTGGCTATAAGTTTGTAATTAGTGTTTGTAAAACAAAATCATTTTGTTTTAAGTATACTTATGAACAGTAATACGTTGAACCTGCTCCGATGCCAGCTGTAGCGGAACCGACCAATTAATATAAACACAATGTACTTATGAGTCGCCAAAGCAACCCAATTAGCACACTGTGGCTATATCAACTCGGTAGTCCGTGAAATCTCGAAGGATTTCAAACTTTCAACAATACAGCCCAGATCGAATTGAGTTCAACATACAACAGTTCATAATGATACATAAGTTCACAAATAGTAGATTACATCGGAGTACGGAATAGATAGATTGATCGTGCCCACGATCTACTCATCCCCATACGCAGGGTAGAAGCAAGTTGGGCAATACCCATAGAACATCTCACCATCTGCAACAACAAGGGAATAAAACCCTGAGTACAAGAAGGTACTCAGCTAGACTTACCCGTCATAAATGAAAATAAATTGACACCAAGGAGTATGCAAGGCTTTATAAGTGGGGTAGCTGACTCATTTAAACTTGCGATAAAAAGGTGAGCTTATTAATAATCATTTAGTTATAAAAGACTCTCTAGCTTAACATCTTTTTAGTTGGGTCCTCGACATCACTAGGTTAGCACCGTACTACTCAATCTCCAAAGTGTAATGAGCAAGCAATGCTATCCTATCCATCAGGTTGAGCATACCAGCATCAACACATAGAACCATAACCATCCTATTTTTCACAATGATTTGCGACAGTGCCACTGCTCGGTCAAGTGTTCACTGTCCAGGAACGATGGCGATTATAATCGATTGCAAACCAGCTGGCGAGTATTCCTCACACAAACCACACTCTCCGGCCAGAACGAGTGACGGTCACCTTGGTCTATTCGGGTGGAAACACGGAATTCAACGAATACGGTTGCAGCCAGGGCATGCCCGGCCACCAGGTACCTCCGGCGCGACCGGCCACTGGCTTTAATACCGCGCCTGTGGGCAACACACTCAACTCCATTGAAAAGCCGGCCCAAACATCCTCAAGGCTTTGCGGTCGGATGATCGCATCCTTCCAGCTATCTGTGAGGCGTTGTTCAACATGATCCGAGGACGTACAAAGCCATAGTCCCATTAAGTGACATCGCTGGAGTTCCGTGGTCTAACACACCACAACTCCGACTAGTCATGATTTATCAAGGCCACATGGTTATGTTCTCTAACCAACCTCCATAGTATCAACTATGGGGTAGTAACCACCTACCTCGCGGATGAGGGTCAATCACCCGTCTTCTACCGATCTAATTAAGCAGTGCTAAGCATAAGCGAGATCCTGAACTTAATTAGGGTAAAGTATTCAGGTGGATCAAGGTAATCATAATGCAGTAACGGTTCCAAGTCAACGCCTATTAACTTAATGCATCATAATAAATAAATGACTCAAGTAAAACATTTTGAAAACTGTAGGAGTAATGCTCCGGGGCTTGCCTTTCTCAAAGGAGCTAGGGTGATGGTTAGGGCACTCGTGCAAGTCGTCCCGATCCTCGTCCCGTGCCGCTCCCCGCAAAGATCGCTCCCTCGCTGCTCCTCTCCTTCCGGCTCCTCGGGAACCATCAAGGCGTCACTCCTTCCTAAGCAATCCCGTATGATGCATCGTGCGTATGAATATCGGAAATGCAATACGAAATGGAAGCGTATGATGATGATGATGAACCAATCATAGAGTTACAAGGTAATCAACATCATCCTAACATGTTACCCCTATTAACCCTAATTAAACATGGCAAGGACACTAGTTAACCTAGACTTCGATGATAAACCGATCACGATCGTATCAGGGCATAACAGCAACCTATAGCTAGACTGATTAGAAAAATCTACAAAAATTACAGTAGCTAAACTAGGTAACAACAAGCCAACCATAATTTTTTCAGGTCAAAACAGTGGACCAATTATTCTATACAAAAAAGACAAGACAACATTAAACCAAGTCCTAAAAATACTTTGTATTATGAAAAGTGTCAAACAGCAGAGATCATGTGACTAACAGTTACTTATAGGCATAAAAACACCCTAGAAAAATTATCAAGCCTAAACCTTGCATAAATAATTAATTATGAATTTCCTAATCTCTAAGCAAAGCAAGCACAATAGTTAAACAGGGTATTTTCTACACATGACATATATAAATAATATTTTTCCTAGATAAAGCATCTCCTAACTAGAGCAACAAAACAAGAATCACATTTTTCCGATAAACCTTCAATTTATTATGCATTTGACAAGATTTCAAAGAATTAAAGGCATTAAATAATACAAAGTACAGAAAAGTATTTTATAAAAATACACCAATACCCTACATGCATAAAGCTCCTCAAAAGAAAAATATTGACACTTGAATCACCCAAAATGGACTTAAAATGAGGGAGATATGAATTTTGGAAGATTAAATCATATTTTCTTTAAAACATTTTCAAAACCGGAAAAGAACCTAAATGCTACGCGTACCCGGGGATTTCCCCTCTGCGGCTGACACGCGGGCCGCGCATGCTACGCGTACCCCGCGATGCGCACCTAGAGCGCATGCGAGCCAGAGGCGCTGACGGGTGGGACCCGGCCAGCGGGCCCACCTGTCGGCCACCCGGACGCGGGACCTCGCCGTCGGCCGGCGATAGCTCGCCGATGGCGACGAGTCCGGCGATGGGGGTTGCACCGCCGTGCTCGGGATGACAGCGCGAACACAGGGGTGGTGAAAATGGTGGCTATCGCGCATGGAAAAGGCTGGCGCGACGGCCGGCGGCGACGCGGCGGCGCGGCTTGATGGCTGCACGCCGGAGCAAGGCTCGGCGGCGAGCTTGGCTATGCCTACGGGCTTCGCCAAGACAAGGCGGAGCTAGTGCGCGCTCTAGGCGGTGAAAATGATGACCGGAGCGAGCTAAAGGTGGCGCCGTAGACGGTCACCGGAGCTCGGCTCCCGGCGGCGAGGAAGAAACCGGCCAAATTGGCCACTACCTTGGCTCGGCTCGGCGATTGAAGGCGGGAGGAGGTGGAGGGATGGATGGCGAACACGGTGACGCACGTAGGGGTGAAAAGGATGGGATGGCTTGGTGGGTAGGCGGAGCGGCGCATGGCGGCGGCCATGGCGGAGCTCTGCGAGCTCTCTGCGGGCGGAGGAGATGAAAATGGAGGGGGCGGAGTGTGCTGAGGGGCGAGGCGGAGCTTTTATAGGCGATGGCGCTCCACTTCGGACCGGGGTCACGGGGGACGAGCGGGCAGACCGGCGGGGCGGTCCGGCGGACGGCCATGGCGATGGCGGCCCGGCGCGGCGCGCCCAGCGGCTCAGCGGGGCAGAGAGGGGAAGCGAGCGTCGCTGCGGCGCGCTCGAGTGCCTTGGCACGCCCGCTGCAGCGTCGCGGAGCGAGTGGCGCGCTCGCTTGGCGCGGCGTGGCGTGCGGCGCCGCGGCGGCATCTCGGCGGAGCGGGTGCGGGCAGCAGAGCGCAGCGAGGAGGGGCAGCGTGGCGTGGGGGACAGGACGGGCAGGCGAGGCGCTCGCGGGCGACAAAACGGCCAGACGGCTGGGCGCAGGCGAGGGCGGCAGCGGCGCCTTGCTGCGGCGCTACGCGCTCTGCGCGCAGAGCGCGCTGAAACAGAAGGGGGAGGAGGGAGAAGATGATGACATGTGGGACCGGGTGGGTCCCACCTGGTCCAACTTTCAACTCGGAAAATTTGACTGCCCATATTTCAAAAAGTATTGCGAATTTGAATTTGGCCCAAAAACGAAAGTTTCTCAAAATTAAAAGATGAATAACTTTCATGTAGAAAGTTTTTGCAGATTCTGCCTAGATTTGAAAATAAAAATTTGGGCCTCAAAAAATACCTTTAAAATTAATTTTTGAAACTGTTTTTGCCATTTTTGAAGCACCAAAAGTCATTTTCATAAATTGGGGTCAAAACAAAAGTTTCTCCAAAAATTCTTCTCTATAAACTTTGTTAAAGCCCCATTTTGAGAAAAACAACACAAGTATGACTTCTAGAAATCACTTGAAAATTCCTATTTGAAATTTTAAAATGAGCACTAAAATATTGCCACAAAAATGCCATAAAGATGCTTATATGATGATCATGCTCATGATGCAAGATTTTTGCTAACCCTAAAACTGGAGTTGTTACAGTTGTTGCCTTGATAATTGCCTGAATAATTGCCTGAGTAGTTAGGCCTCTGCTGCTGATTCCAACCTTGATTCTGCTGAGGACGGTAGTAATTGTTGTTGTTGTTATTGAGGTAGTTCACGTCCTCCTTCAGCTCTGGGCAGTTAGCACCTGTATGCCCAGTCTCTCCACACTCTTCACATGTTATGCGAGCATCATGTATATGCATGACTTCTTTCTTCTCTGGGGCTCTCTCATCGAGCCTCTTCATTAGCAGATCCATTTTGGCAGACAACATGTCTACCTCCTTCAGCTGGTGCATTCCTCCACCTCTCTTGCGGGTCTGCGTTCTTTCTTCACTCCAACCTTGGTTGGATGCCATCTTCTCCACAAGAGTCGTGGGCCCGAGGAATAGTAAGTGATAAGAATGCGCCTCCAGCAAAGATCCATCGTCTCACGTGTGTCGTTGCCGAGCCCATGGTAGAATGTCCGCATAAGCAGCCAATTCTCCATGCCATGATGAGGACACTCGAGGATGTAATCTTGAAAGCGCTCCCATGCTTCGAGACAGCCTCATCATGGTGTTGCCGAAAGCTTGATATCTTCCCACGAAGAGCATTTGTCTTGCCCATGGGGAAGAACTTCGCCAAGAAATTGGTGGAACATAGTGCCCACGTAGTATTCTTCTCCTTATTGGCGTAGAACCACTGCTTCGCTCTCCCCAAGAGTGAGAATGGGAAGAGGCGAAGTAGTATAGCATCTCTGGGGACATCCTTGATAGTGAATGTGCTACAAATCTCCAGGTAGTGTTGGAGATGAGCACTAGCATCTTCATGGGCCTTCCCACAGAACTGGCTTGCTTGCACCATGTTGATTAGCGCAGGCTTAAGCTCAAAAGCTCCTTCGATGTCCGCAACTGGTCCAGTACGAATGTTGTCCGTAGTGGGAGCTGAGAACTCGCGGAGTGACTTGTGCGCCATGGCTTCAAACGCTGGTGTCAAGTCTCGAACGAAAGGTCGACTTTCTTCTTCCGACAAACTTCCAAGTTGAGTTGATGATGCGGATTGATTGGTCTTCTTCAACCTACTTCTGGCTTTCCTGAATAAAGCTTCTGGATTGTCAATATAGTTATCAGGAAGAGTAGTCTTTTTCATACATTACCCTGCATAAGATATAAAATAGACGAAAGACAAGGGTAAGGCTGTATGAGTAGAGAATGGTGACGTTGCTCAATCTCATTATGTAGTGCAATGCTGCTCATTATCCATTGGCTTTCAACCTTCCCCGCAACGGCGCCAAAAATGCTTGTTGATGTCTATTAAGTGCAACCGAAATAAAGAAGGTTCCGCAAGCGCACAGAATATATCATCGTAGCATTTTAACCGGGAGTAATCCAGGTATCGTTATTTATATTTTTACCACTGGGAAGGGAATGCACTGGATAATGAGTGATAAGCAATGCACATGCGATAATGGAGAGCTTAACCTTGTCTGTATCGATCATCTCATACAGGGTAAGTGTCACATAAAATATAGGAATGAATGATAAATGACATAAGATAAATGAGAGCGTTTAGCCACATAAAATAATAGTAATAAGCCATCTCAACTTAGCACTCTTAAGCTTATAACACTAGCATGGACTAGGACGATCTAGGGTATAATCCTATGTTATTCTAACTATAAAGTCAAAGCATACAATGATTAGTGCAAGAACATCTAGCAATCATGGCGGGAAAAGGTTACACCTATGCATAGTGATATTACCGAGAAGACAAGAGATATAACAATGACTTCAATGTAATAGGTTTGTTCGCTAGACCTATACTCGGGAGAAGGGCTACAAAGGACTCAACAGACTGTCACTCCCGCGATCTACCTCACGATCCGGAATATAGGGTGCAATCGCAGATAAGTACGGTATAGGCACCATGCCCACACAATATCTATCACTCACCCATTGGCCTAATGAGCAAGCGCTATACGATCCTATGCATAAACATAATTCTAGTCCAACTATGCTAAACATATAATCATAGTAAACTAAGAACGATATAATTGAGAACATAATCAAATAGAGCAAAGTCAAGTCTGATATAATAGAATAGAATAAAGTACTACTCATAGTATCACGAATAAAGATGAATATTACAAGAATGTAGAGGGGAATTACCAAGAACTCCGACAGATCCGGACTCCAAGCTAGGCTTGATTCCCTCTAGATCTATTCCTATGTAGCTATGCTACTAAACTATGGAGCTCTAATTGAGATGGTGGCTCGGCTTCTCTCCGAATTCTCGATGAGAGAATGAACTCTTGAATGAATTAGGGTTTCACCCAGGGGCCGGGGCTCAATATATAGCCCCCTAGGATGAACCATAGCCCTCGGATCAAACCGACCTAAATGGACGATAATTATTCATCCTCAAAGGCGGTGGAGGCGGGATCCACGAGACTCAACCCGATTGGTTGAGATGGGGAGTCGGCCGACTCCCCCGGGTCGGCCGACCGCCCACCCCGGGCAGTGGGCCCCGGCTTCCGTGGTTTGCCTTCTCGGAGTCTTCTAGATTATACAATTTTACCCGTTCGGTCTTTATCTCTATGTAATCATGACATGTGGGCCTCCTTTGGTTCTCTTTCGATAACCCCCGCGTAAATAGACAATCACCAAAACTCGTGGAATTCTGTCAGTGTAACCCCTATATCTAACAGGTGAACTCATATTAGTCCTTTCTCTTGCTGCGTTGACGGTATAAAATTGATACTTAACGACCATCAACAACATGATAGGACCATTTAAAAAAGCCCCAGGCGGCTATCAATTTGTCTATGTACTTATAGACAAATTTTCAAAATGGATAGAATATAAGCCCTTAGTCAAGGCAAATGCTCAAAAGGCTGTCGAATTTCTAACAGACGTCGTACATCGTTTTGGCGTACCCAACACCATTATAACAGATTTGGGATCAACATTCACAGGTGGTGAATTTTGGGATTTCTGCGAAGACTTAGGAACAAAAGTGAAATATGTATCAGTGGCTCACCCTCGAGCCAATGGTCAAGTCGAAAGAGCAAATGGGATGATTATAGATGCCCTACGAAAAAGGCTATACCGAGACAACGATACCCATCCAGGAAGATGGTATCATGAATTACCTGCTGTGATATGGGGACTTCGAACTCAACCAAGCAGAAATACCGGCGTCTCGCCTTATTTCATGATATTTGGTGTCAGCAGCGGTTTTACCGATGAAGTGGCATTTGGCTCACCAAGAACAAAAACTATGACGAGGAAGCCACAAATGAAGTCAGAAAAACTATGATTGATTCAGGAGAAGAGCGCAACTTGGAAACACTCCCAAGAACAGCTAAATATCTAGCGTCTCTACGGCGCTATTACAACAGGAACGTAAAAGAAAGACAGTTTGTGGTCGGAGACCTCGTCCTCAAAAGAATTCAGAAATCAGATGACCTCCACAAATTGTCATCTCACTGGGAAGGACCTTTCCTAGTCAAAGCAGTCACAAGACCAACAACTTATAAACTATGTACTCTAGACGATCCACCTAGAGATTTGCCAAACTCTTGGCACATAGAACAATTAATTAAATTCTATGCTTAAGGCAATTGTAATTTGTACAATAACAGTACCGCCATCTGTACCAAAGCACACAGATATTTTTACAATACGGTGCCAAGCACCACAAAACTTGATACCACAGGAAAAGTTTAAAATTATTGTTCAGGCACAAGATCTATCTTGTCGACAAGAACACAGGCGGTGCCTCAACAAGCTTTCTGCAAGTCCTTAAGCTTCTTCGGAGAAGTGTCTGCAGGCCATCCAGACTCCAAGCGCTTGAAATCTGCCCGAGGAAAGTGAGACTGCGCAAGAGCCAGAAAACTTGACGCAACAAAGCGGCTCCCCTTCCCGACAAAATCCTTCAATAAGCGCCATGAACGGCGGCATTGATCCACAACAAATTCGGGAACAAGAAGGGGATTTGCCGGCCTCACTTCACCTCGTGCAAGCACGTAAAACGAGGTTGTAGTCCACCCGCCATGGATAGATAACGTTCTGTCAATTGCTGGTTATCATCCTTCAGCACGCCAAATTGCGCCATATGACGATCATGCGTTTCTACACAAACGCAATTTATAAGATACAATCAGATCAAGACTTCAAAACAAAGAACATAACAAAGGAGAAAAACGCACCTCGTGCCTCCCTCTCCAAACGAGCAATTTCAGCAGCCATTAAGGCTCTAT
Organism: Themeda triandra; assembly: GCA_018135685.1. Lineage (NCBI taxonomy): Eukaryota > Viridiplantae > Streptophyta > Magnoliopsida > Poales > Poaceae > Themeda > Themeda triandra. The sequence goes on from JAENPR010000038.1 coordinate 1,753,347, forward strand.
CACTCTCCAATTCTGCAAAATATTCAGTCAGCTACTTGTAATTTCTATTAAAATAATAAGTAACAAGAGCGAAGCAAAACAAACCTTTGTGTTGCTCCTGAAGGACTTTAACCTTTTTCAGCAGGGAATCTTTTTCAAGTTCCCAAAGCTTTTCACGACCTTCATAGACCCGGATTTGCCGACCCAAATCCTCGTTTTGCTTTCGCAGAAGACCGTTTTCACACATGGTCGGCTTGAACTGCTCTATGCAGAGGCGACGTTTCAGCAACATCTTCAACAGCCTGCAGAAAGGATCTTTTATAAACACCACAAGATGGGCAAAATAGAAAAGTCACTAAAAGACAAGTACTAACCTTGACACGAGCCCACAAATCAGCAAACGCTTGCTCAAAACCATCAGAGATGGTACCCCTGGCAACATCTTCAAAAATGTGCCACTCTCCATCCTCATCCTGACGGGCAACATAGCTGCGGCTGCCAGGAACATGGGCACCAGAAGAAGTTCCTCCTCTAATCTCTTCCATTATCTCAGGGTGATCTGTAGTCGATACACTGGGCCTAAAACTACCCAAGCCCAAATTAAGATATCGATCACCCTCAGGAGAAGAAATCAGGGAGGAATCTACCACTAATCCGGACATAGATGGCTGAGTATCCCTAGAGGAGGCCACAATGTTGGTACCATCAGTAACCACCACAGGTTCAGCTACAACATTTGCAAGAACTGTCCCTGGGTCCTCAACATCATCAGCAGCAGATGGTACAACTTCAGGAACAGATCCTTGATCCACGACTACATCAGCAGAAGGAGTTACAATTTCAGGAACAGTTTCTTGCCTCACCAAAGCATTTCCAGTTTCCAACAAGGGCTCCCTACTCAAATCTTCAACAATAGGAGCCCTGGCAAGGAAAGGATTCACAATAATCAAGAGAATTCAAAGCACAGTGAAAAATATAAAGCTAAAAATTCGTACATTCACAGTTCAGATTGCTCAAAATGAAGATCGAACCGGCCGGCATATCGGTCTCTCGCGCCGAACGTAAGAAGAAGATCCAATAAAGATCTCCGCCTCGCATCACGAGGCAATACAAAGAAGCAGAGGCATTTCGATCCCCGAAACCTCGCCCAAATTATCGTCGAACATCATCACCAAAAGATCGGCCCTACCGTGTTGATTTCCAGAATCAACAACTGAGTGAGGAAGTACACAGGGGGGAGTATGACCCCGACCACCACTCCTTTCAGTGCGCAAACGTTTGCGCCGAGCAATTTCAGCAAGCGACAACTTATCATCAGAATCAGATCCAGAATCTGACGACTCCACAACCTGACGATAACGACGCTTCTGACCGCCAGAAGCACATGTGGTCGAAGAGATAAAGAACCACCCGTCAGACACCGAATGTTTCTTTTTCTTCTTATACACAACCTTCCGCTTCCCGGCAGCCTTTAGATTGATCATCAACAAGCTCCGCGGCATCATCATCGCCTTCCATCCTATCAATTCCCCGATCAAATCCGGTGCGCCGATATTGCAAAGATTCTCCAAGAGGAAGATCATCAAGAGGAACGCGAGAAACATAAATATGACGACCCTATACATACAATTGAATTCAGTACCAAAACAACCAAATCAGGAAAACAAGGAAATAAGAGGATAAAAGATATACCGGGGGAGGTGGTTGTCTCCAATCAAATGGCCTACAGGCTTAGGGATATGAGTATCATCCCCTCGTTTGAACATCTTCATGAGCCTCAAAGTAATATCATCAGCAGAATTTTGCTCTGGAGTCTCACGGGAAGGGTCGTCCTGTCCACGATACTCCCAAAGAAAGTTGAATCTCTCCTTCAGAGGTTGGATACGGCGAGAAATAAAAACGGCTGCCACTGTATAACCATTCAGGCCCTTCAAGTTCATCATTGCCAAAATCTCATTCACTTCAATCATCTCAGTAGCATTTGGCTTATCCGACCAAAAGTGATTGGGTTCAGGAATTTGAGTAATATCACAAGGAACAGGCCGTCCCTGGTCGTTATCATTCACATAGAACCATTTCTTGAACCAATCCTTCACATTCTCAGTATGAGTAAAAGACAACCAGTGCGAACGCATACCATCGCGAAGAGAAATGTAGCACGCTCCGGCTACAGGGCTACCCCCCAAATTTCCTCTCCTTTTCAACTCATAAAAATGATGAAAGACATTAAAATTTGGCGGAATTGCAAGATACAACTCACAATACGCCACGAAGAGAGCAATCATCATAATTGAGTTTGGGTGCAGATTGCAGACAGATATTTTCCAAAGAATGCAGAGTTCCACTAGGAAAGTATGAAGCGGAATACCCAAACCCCTGATGAAATAATCTTCGAAAACAACCAGTTCACCATCGTAAGGGCGGGGAACGCCTCACCTCGTGGCGGCACACGCCACACTCCAAAAGATGCTGGCGGAATCATACCTCCATCCGCCAAAGAATTCAGCGACGCCGCCGTCGATTGCGTCGGCGACCAAAGAAGCTTCATCTGTTTCTCATACTCCTTCTGTTCCTTCCCCTTCCTCTTCTCTGTTGCAGATTGACGCTTCTTCGCCATGATTCTCCGACGGGAAGGATGCGGTTGCTCGAGATAACCCTAGACACGGCGCACGGGAGCGGAAGGGACTGATTGAAAGAATGGCAGGCAAAATGAAACCAAGCAGTCCAAATGACGGCGGAACCAGAGTTTTTAACCACACTAGGGTTTTTTACTCCTAATGGGCCCAAGAAACTGGGCCGCTTCAAGCCAAAAAAGGCTTTTTGGTTAGTTTCTTTCTCTCCGTTCAAATTCATTTTTACAGACGCACAGCTTACCAGACAACCTGGAAGCTGGCCCAGTAAGCAAAGCTACTGACGGCCATTTAAGTCTGTCTTTTAGCTATAGTCTTAAAAACAGCCTCGCTAAAAGATCGGGTTCACAAGCAAAGTCGTTTCCAACCCGCCGTAACGGTTACGTATAGCATCAGTTCAACCCACACAATCCGACTGCCTAAGCGGGATTTTTCGCCAATGATACCGGTTATTTCGGCGCACAAATAGCTAAGCTATTTTCATGGGTTTAGATCCAAAACCATGGTCTCACGCCCACGTGGGGATCGAGTTAAGTAGCAAAGCTATCTTAACTTAATCATGACAAAGTCATGGCATGGTTCAAACCGACCAGCCCAAATGAAATTTGGCTCGCTTTCGGTCTCACTCAAAGAGTGGTCGGAAACACATAAAAGCACGATATAAATGATCGGTTGTCTTCTTTTTCGGACTCGACATAACGTGTTCCACCTCATCTCAGCTCGGGGACTACGTGGGCCCACGTCACCCGAGAGGTGACATGGGCTAGATCCTTCTTTTAGAGCTTGCCGCAACATATACTATCTTACAAAGAACCTCGGGACTACATGGGCCCACGTCATTTGCATGACTCGGCCTGATCCTTTCTTTCTACAAAAAGTTTAGTTTCAAAACTAAGCTAAGGCAATGACCAATCGTGACAGATACCATGTGATGGCAGGCATCACACACTATCGAGGGCCCACGTCTCCAGATTTGGGATCCTTTCAAAATTCTTTTTTCTTTTTCAGGAGCATCATAAATCTTTCGGTCAAAACCGACAACGTCAACCAAGTGCAAGCAAAGTGTGGTCGGAAGCACTGGACGGTCTTCCAGCCCTGCTCGGACCATATGTCGAACGTGTGTCCGACCACCCTTTCTCACTCAACCAAGCAAGACGGTGTTTTTTCCCTCAAAGATCCATGATGCTCGGGGACTAGCTGTGGAGGTATAAACTCCATATACCCTCACGGCCTAGTTTGGGCCGACACGCCGTCACCAGGCCGGCCCATCAAGCTCCAAGACCGATCGGCTCGGCCGGGTCTGGACAAACCCTAAAAACAGTAAGAATATCGAAGACCGACAAGGAGGACAAGACCTAGCCGAGATAGGAAAGTTTAGACTTGTAAAGTATGTAAACTTAGTACCGATAGGCTAGTTCCGACTTGTAACCTTGCTCCCCGTAATATATAAGGAGAGCAAGGACCCCCAGGCCAGAGGACGGAATCTGGCATAACGCACAGACTCATACATCCACATCATAATTGAAATAGAGAGCAGGACGTAGGGTGTTACGCTTCATAGCGGCCCGAACCTGGGTAAACCTTGTGTGATTGCTCCCTGTTTATGTCTTGCTCGCAATCTCGGTGCGCCTTTCGCCAATCCATTACCGGTCAGGGCATACCCCTGGTCGGACTATCGCCGATATTTCGTCGACACTCCCCCTCCCGGAGCCCTCCGCCGCCGTGGTGCTTGCCGTCGTGGTGCTGTCGCCGTGGTCGGTCCCTGCAGCTGTGGTTGGTCCCTGCAGCCGTGGTGCTGCCGCGCGCCTTGATGCCGTGGTGCCGCCGCCGTGGTGCCTTCATCTTCTCCCCATCCACTACCTCTTCTCGACTAGTGACTAAGTCTTCTCCCTCATCCACTACCTCTTCTTGACTGGTGATGAACCTCTTAACTGAACTTGCAACCTGTTAACTGAACTTGTCATTTTAACCTATCATTTTGCTATCTTCTATCTGCCTGTTAACTGAACCTATAATTCTAGACTGATGTGATTAGTTAACTGGTGATGATGAACCTGTTAATTCTGAACCTGTTAACTGGTGAGGAATTGGCTCTATCCTATTTTGCTACACTTAACTGAACCTGTCATTTTGCCAATGATGTGATTTTGTGCACTTGGCAATAGGGGCACTCCCTATTGTTAACTGAACCTGTCATTTTGCTATCTTCTACCTGCCTATGAGCACAGTACTACTACTAAGTTGCTCCTACTTCTAGTATATATCCTAGCTAGTACATGTTGATGGCATTGCTATGGTTCTATGGTAAATCTGAGGCATGAGGCATATGCAATGATGTTTTATTTTGATGCTACCATAAATCTGAGGCATAAGGCATGTGCAATGATGTCTCATTTTAATGCTACTCTGATCCTGAGGTGTAAGGCATGTGCAATGATGTTTCATTTTGATACTAATTTGAACCTGAGTTATAAGGCATGTGCAATGATGTTTTTTTAATTGAGCTAAACTGATGATTCTCAAATGGAACTTGATTCTGAAATGGCACTCACTGTCCAATTTGCTACTCTACTACTTTCAACTACTCTCATATCCTCTAGCGTCCACTACTATTGTCCTCTACTATTTTATTTTGATGCTACTCTGCACCTGAGGGTTGCTACTCTCAAATGCCACTGCCTTAACTGAAGTGGCTTGGATAATGTTCATGTTCACTGCTAGTGTAATAATTTGTGAGCAGCTGCTATGATTATTTGTGAGGAGCTGCTGTTATTCACATGCCATGTTAGTCTTCCTTCTTGTTACTCAATGGGTATATTGGGGCTTGTTATTCTTGCTGTTATTCACTCCTAAAACTTGTTTACTACTTGTATGCTATCCTGTTTATCCTGCTAGTATTTGAGCATGTATGCCCACTACTTGTATGCTGTCCTGTCTACTTGTACTCTTACTAATGACTTATAATGTTATAATGACTTAGCTTGCTTGTGGTGATTTTTTTTTTACATACTGAGCACATGCCTTATGCCAATGATGAGGATTTTTACATAATGAGCACCTGCCTTATGCTAATGATGAGAGTTTTTATATACTGAGCACTTGCCTTATGCCAATGATGAGGGTTTTTATATACTAAAAACTTGTCTTATGCCAATGATGAGGGTTTTTATGTTCTATTCCTGCCTTCTCCTGGCTATTTATATGCCACTCCTCTCTACTCTTGTTTTGCCGATGACGAAATTGTCCAACTCAATACATTATTTTAGAATATGAGCTGATGATCCAAAACTTGTGAGTAACTTAGCATCATTCCCAGCCGCCCCTACAGTGCCTTCTTCTCTGTTCTCTGTTTTGATGCCTTGATGCTCCAAGTTCTTGATCAAATGATGCTAGACATGTTTCTGAGGCCTTTTTTAAACCTTTCTCTCTCCTAGCTGCTGCTACTCTACTCTAGTCTCCTAACACTCTCCTACCCTCTCTTCTCCTCTCCTATCCTCTCCTCTCCTTTGCAGAAGGATGCCTACTTGGTGGTATGTTGTTTTCGAGGGCGATAAGCCTGGTATTTACACCAGCTAGGCTGAGTGCAGTAAGTACGTCCTCAAAGTGAAGGGAAATGTGCATCAAAAGTACATGACTTTTGAGGAAGCTTCCGCTGCTCTTGAGGAGCACAACTCAAGAAGAATCCCTCCTCCACCTCCACCTCCCCCTACCTTACCTCCCTATCAGGTTGGAGCGGCGACGGGCAGTCTGTCTTGTTGGCTTGTGATGTGGGAAAAGTGTGTAGGTGCTGTCAGTAGGTGCTTTGGATGTGGCCAAGTGGATGTGGCTGCCCTGTTAGCTTGATGTTTAGTAGCCGCTCTGTTATGATGCCTTTGTGCTCCAACTTCATGATCAAATGATGATTGACATGGTACTGAGGCCTTTACTACTTGCACTACTTGGTTTTTTCTGGAGTTTATTGCCCGATGATACAAAAGGTGTAGTGAGGTGACATGATAGTCAAGTACCCATAACTTCTCCTAGTCCTTATGCTTCTGGGGGGAACTAGTCTCGAATGGACTACCATTGGATACTAGCCTCTCCTAGAAGTGTATGGACTTGTAGTGCCAATGGGTTTTGTCTTAACCTATTACTGGCCGTCATGTAAGTCTATGATCTATGATCACCATAGAGCGGCGGATGACTCTATAAAGCAGCAACCCGCTAATTTGTGGGCACAAGGGTTTCTACTTGTACTGCTTGGTTTTTTTCCGGAGTTTAATGCCTGATGATACAAAAGGTGTAGTGAGGCAACATGACAGTCAAGTACCCATAGCTTCTCCTAGACCGTATGCTTCCGGTGGAAACTCGTCTCAAATGGAGTGCCATTGGAGTCTAGCCACCACCGGAAGTGTACGGTCTTGTAGTGCCAATGGGTTTTCTCTTTTCCTATTACTGGCTGTCATGTTAGTCTATGAACTATGATCAACACAGAGCGGCGGATGGCTCTATAAAGCAGTAACCCGCTAATTTGAGGGCATAAGGGTTTCTACTTGTACTACTTGGATTTTTCCGAAGTTTATTGCCCCAAACTTGTACTACTACTACTACTACTACTACTACTACTACTACTACTACTACTACTACTACTACTACTACTACTACTACTACTACTACTACTACTACTACTACTACTACTGCTGCTACTACTACTAATACTGCTACTACTACTACTACTAATACTGTTACCACCACCACCACCACCACCACTACTACTAGTAGTACTACCACCACCACCACCACCACTACTACTACTAGTAGTACTACTACCACCACCACCACCACACTACTACTACTATTTCTATTCCTCCTACTACTACTAATACTAAAGCACACTTTATTCCTTGCATCTATTAGAACAAATCATGAAATGACGTGGACAACAAGCAATGTAGCCCGATCCAGCCCACCTGAAGAGCACCCTAGCCCTAGAGAGCAAGGAAGCAATGATGAGCTTACTCAGGAATAGTTCGACGAACTGGCGGTGCACAATATAGAATTGCTTACTCAGGAGGAGAAGGAGAGGATGATGAAGGTTCTGGCAGGGATGATGCTTCATCCTCGGCATATGAAAGTCCCAAGGATCCTTTCCCACGTGTGTTGACGGTAGATAACTCCTATTTTTAACCATCAACTAGACATGAAAAAGGACCTAAACCTAATTACCTTCTAGATATAGGGCTTACACTAATGGAATTCCACGAGTTTTGGTGAATATCTATTTCTGCGAGGTGTCAGCTGAAAACAACCAAGGATGGCCCACATGTCAGGTTTACATAGAGATAGTCGTGAATCGGTCAAAATTCTGTGATCTGGAAGGTTCGAGAAGGCACTGGACCATACGGGAGGCCGAACCGCCTCGGTGGTGGGGCGGCCGCCCCGGACTTGGAGGCGGCCGCCCCGGGACCTGGACCAATCAGAATCAGTCTCGCGGATCCCTGTTCCACTGCCTTTAAGGATGAATAAATTTATGTCGATATAGGTCGGTTTGATCCGACGGCTGCGGTGCATCCTAGGGGGCTATATAAGGAGGGCCACTGGCCCCTGGAGGAGGCATCCCTTAAACCCTAATTCATTATCTCCCAATGGGGATCAGAGATAGAGGTGTCCCATGAAAGGATTATTGGCATTTCTTAGCGCGTCCACTAAAGATAGAGGGATGGTCTACCTCTAGCAACTACGCTGGAAAACACCATGATAGATCTTCACCTTTTTGAGATAATATCCGTAAGCGCACGGATCTATCGGCGTAGCATTTCACCCAGAAGTATTATCAGGGTATCGTATTTATAATTTCCCAAAGGAAGGCATGGAATGATTGGAGTGCTCTAGCATGGATATATGTGTCTATAACTTCGTTCATAGAAATAGACCAACTTGCCATACAGGGGTAAAATAATATCGGAGTTGAGATAGTGGACACACACATGGAACAACCTCAAGGATAAAGGAAAATAATGAATAATAGAAAATAATGAATAAAAGAATAACCTAAGTAGAGCAGGTGAGCAGCTAAAGTCACATGTTGTACAAGTCAGAAATAAGTCTAGGTCTGGAGCAAAAGGGAGACCCCAGCAGCTGGTCTGCCAGCCGAGTGAGGCATTTATGAACTCCTACACAACATACGAACGTGGGGGATACGAGGGATGGACAGGGCTGTCACCACCTGCCGCCTACCCCTCAACCATGGCATGCCATCATATCAATAGGTTCCCTCGTATCCGGACACCACACCCACATACTAAGGAGCTACTCAAGTCCCCCACGGACTCCCACCCTACGGATGGCCAAGCTAGGATAAGAGCAAACCCGAAAGTACTACAAACCTCTACTCCATTCCTATCATCATTCCTACTCTTGCACGGCATATGAACGATGATGAACATGATGAACTATTCTCATAAGAACTATAGTCTAGTTCATACTCATCAAATAAATCATGAACAAAACTATACTCTAGCTCTAGCACAATACTATAGAAATGAAAGAGGAACTTGAACAAGGAAGAACTCATAGTAGAGATATATTACTGTTGATACTAGATACGCACACGAACGAATCAAAGAGAAATAATTCGCAAGCGCACGGATATCGGTGAGCACTTCACCCGGGAAATATTCCAGAGTATCGTTATTTATTTATCCGCTAGGAGAAAACGTGCATCTGACTAACCCAAGTCTATACTTAACCCCTGAGCTACAGACAAGGTAATGAGCAATATAGAGAGGATTACTACCACAGTCTCCTTCCAACCTATGGCAAGCTTTGCAACTACTACTCTATGGGAGCACCTAAGAAAAGACACCACAGAGGATGCTTAACCTAGAACTTTTGGACCTACCTTACCTACTGACGGGAAGTGGATTACAAAGGTAACAAAGGGACTGTCATCTCCCCCGATACTACCATGGTTCCGGCCAGATAGGGAGCATCTATGAGTGAACCTAGCCCAAGCACCACGCCTACGCTATGAATGATTACTCTATTCCCAACCGGAAGCGAATAAAATAAACTCGTAAACCAAAGAACAATAATAACAAGAACTTACTAGTATTAGAAGTTGAATTGCGAATGATCCTAGAACCAAGCCTCAAAGTTAGGAGACTTGATCCCGCAGTACAACCGGAGAGGAGACACCGACATGCCGGCTTCCTCCAACTCTACCTCCACCCTATACTCTCTCTATCTATCGTGAATGCTAGGCTCTAGGGAGGAGATCCATTCAAGGGACCCCTCTCACCTGATCCTCTTTGGAAATAATGAATTAGGGTTTCATGGGATGCCTCCTCCAGGGGCCAGGGGCCCTGCTTATATAGCCCCTAGGATGCACCGCAGCCCTCGGATCAAACTGACCTAAATGGACGATTATTATTCATCCTCAAAGGCGGTAGAATAGGGATCCGCGAGGCTGACGCTGATTGGCTGAAGTGGGCGGGCCGGCCGCCCAAGGTGGGGAGTCGGCCGACTCTCCACCGAGCCCGTTCTGTGCTCCCGTTTGGTCCGAGCTTTCTCAAACCTTCCAGACATGAATTTTCACCAGTTCCCGATTATCTCTATGTAAACCCGACATGTGGGCCTTCCTTGGGTATTTTCACCGACACCCCTAGTAAATAGACATTCACCAAAACTCGTGGAATTCCGTTAGTATAACCCCTATATCTAGTTGGTGAACATATTTTAGTCCTTTCTCATGTTTAGTTGATGGTAAAAATTGACACTTATCGACTGTCAACAACTCCCCCAAGCTTACCCTTTGCTCGCCTCTCGAGCAAAGATAAACTCGAACGGATCGGGGAGTTGCTACAATGCTTTCACGCCTCAAAAGTACACATGCATTCAAACAAGAACTCTCCTCCGGATTAGAGTGAACTATTCTGACTCAAAACTTACTCATATTACCTTTCACCATGGGGCTTGTAGCCGTCACTTGGGTCTTGAGCAGTTGAAAGACAGAACGGTCAAGTCAAGCGCTATGTTTCTCGCTCTTTGATCAACTATTATTCCGGAGTTTTTGCAAGATTTTCAAATAAAACTCAGAGTTTCCATGTATGACCCTTTCAAGTCTCTCATTTGTGGTATTTCTGGATCCTTACCAAGGCATGTGTAGTGTATGCCTTCTCTCTTCTCTCAAAATATGTGGTATTTGTGGAACTAAGGCATAGTGAAAAGAGCCTTCTCTCTCTCACCCTACTTTCTAATAGGCTTATGTGGAGCTCATAGGTGGGAAGACACTCAAACTTACTTGCATATATTGCACAGTTAAACCATGGATCCAACAGGAACTAAAATAATAATAAAGTCATATGTGCATGTGAAGGAGGAAATGGGATGAATGATAAGATGATGATGATAAGGAAATAATTATGAGGGGTGATCACTTGGTGAACATCTACTTCTACACTTGCTCCTTTGGGGATAACATGACTCCCTTTATTCGGAAACCTTGAAACTTCTTGAAAGGAAGGACTTGGCTACTCTTTCTTTCTTTCTTTCTCTTTTTTTTTCCTTTCTTCTTTTTTTTCTCTCTCTCTCTTTTTTTTAGAGCAACCAATCCTCTGAAAACGAAACTTTAGCAACGGGGAGTGTATAACTTGAAATGATAATGACTGGAGCTTTTATGTAGGCAAATGGAACGGCGATTATTATTTCTAGATGTTCACTCCCAGGATAGGAGTAGAACCTTTTCTAGATGAAGTGAAATGAGTGGCGTATGTATTTTGTGGATGGATGGATGGATGGATGGATGGATGCATGCGTACTCCCAGGGTAGGAGCAGCATAAGCGCGTATCTCCAGGGTAGAGACAGCACAATATGTGGGGGAATGCGTACTCCCAAGGTAGGAGCAGCATAGGTGCGTATCTCCAGGGTAGAGATAGCACAATATGTGGTGGATATGGATCTATATGTGGGTGGTACTTCTAGGGACAGAAGTAGCACAGAATGAATGTAGTATTTATAAAATGGGTGCATGCTTCTGAGGACAGAAGTAGCATAGATCAACGGATGGAGAGCACATAGTATTGACTTTAACCGCATGACCGGTTCCTTATGGGTCCACAAGATAACCACACTCAATGCCTATAAAGACTACACTCAAGCCTACAATATGATCTATATAAATAGATGGGTTTTCCTAATCTAGCAAGCATGAATGTATGGTCTGTGGTAGGAATTTTTAACTCTCGTCATACAGAACTCATCATGCGAAATTTTAAGATTTTAAAAGATAAACTCTCCGTAACTCTAGCATCTCTAGGAACAAGATGGACAGCAGCTCAAAACTTTCCCATATCATATCCGTCAACTACCTAGACTTAGATCAAGCATTCGCTACCCACAAGTTTCGTGTTCGTAGTAAATCTCAAATCTAAATAGTTGTGTCCAAAACTCGGGAGAGTGCAAGGTTGAAAACTAGGTACTTGAAAGGAATTACGGTAGAGCAACTATTCATCATTTCCATATAAGAGCTTATTCGTAGGGTTCATTTTAGCAGCAGACTTTTCACATACTCTCCTCTATTTTATTTTGCAAACTTAACAAATAGATAGATAGATAGATAGATAGATAGATAGATAGATAGATAGATAGATAGATAGATAGATAGATAGATAGATAGATAGATAGATAGATAGATAGATAGATAGATAGATAGATAAGCTAGTGATACTTAGCTGGATACAAGGGGGTTCTCTCCCCAAGCTGGATGTTGACATAGTCTAATGGTGTTGCCGGCGCGGTGAAGGCGTATTGCTCCTCCCGGAGTGTCGGGGATAATGGTCAGAGACAAGATCGCGATCGTTGAAGACAACACTCCGACAGGGGAGATGACGTCCTTTTGCCTATTAGCTCTTCTTGATCCTTTAAATTCTCGCGAGGCTCAAATAGACAAAGCAAAGCTTGTGGAACCGATTAAGCATTAGTGATAACCCTTTAAGCCTTGGATGTCTAGAACCTTCTTAACATAAAATCTTTTCGGGAGGATCTTAATATTTTTTGTAATTTTGTATTTTATGGTATGTAGACAGAAAAAATACAACTAAAATGAAAACTTATTTTTATGCCACCACAATGGATATCTTTGTGGGCCGTCGCACCAAAAAAATTATTCACATGGGGCTTAGCATTTTCTAGATGCAATGCAAGACAAAATTATTTTCTTTTCTAATGCGAGATGCAAAGAAAGTAAATATGCAACAAGAACTGATTATGCAAAAAGTAAATATGCTAAAGGAAAACTTATGTAATGTGAAGTGGGAAATATGGATAACTACCAAGTTACCTCCTTGGCAAGGGTTCGGTGTTTTAAGTCCTCTGAATAGGACTTCTTGTCATGTTCAATCCTTTGGTGCATCATTTGATCCCAAAGGTAGAGACCTTGAGAACTACACCTCTTGAGCTGATATCTCTTGAGGAAGGGGTCATCCATGTTCTCTCCATCTCCAACGGTTTGAAGTGAACCTTTAATTGTGATGCTAGCAAAGATCTTGTTTAGTGTGCATGTTGCGGGTTCGAACTTTATCACCGGAGCACCCCGGGATGAAGAGTAGATGCTTCTAGTGGGCCTCTCCCTTGACCTTGTGCTCTACTTATTGTTTCTTCTCGTAGAGGATTAGTGGACAACGCATACCCGAAGGAATATACAAATAATAACAAGGGTAGAGATGTCATTAAGCTAAAGGTCACATTCTATGCTACAGAAAAGATTGGGTTGAAAATTTTAATTAGCGTAGAACATTTAATCAACATTACTTCTTCTCTTAAAGATTGATTTTACTATGTCTTAAGTTTGATTGGTGTATGAAATCTATAGAAAATAGCCAAACTTATAGAGAGGAAGTAATTGCGAGGGTGTTGACACTTCTTAGCGTAAGCAGATAAAACCGCAAGCGCACGGAGTACGATGTAGCTTTCACCCGGGAGTATTCCAGAGTATCGATTTCCACGGGGAACGTGAGTGTACTAGAGAATCAAGGCCGTCCAAGGATAAAGGTAAGAAAAGAACGATATATATGTTTTTGGTGGGTGGAGAAGAATCTTATAGTGTTTTCTAAGTTGATTGGGTGATCAAAATCAGGCTTACTACACTCTACTTACTATGGAGCAACAGTACCTTTCCGACTCTCGAAAGAGATTGGGAATAAAGTAGTCGGGGAAGGCCGCCAAAAAGCTCTACGAAACACCAACCCGAACGTGGTGGAATACAAAGGCCCGACGTAGCCTGCCACCTCCGGGGCTACCACAACTATCCGTGGGATTTGGCGCAAACTCGGGTAAACCCTAGTCTAGACACCGCGTCTACACTAGCATTTACTACTCTAATTACCTCGAGAATAACTAGAGCACTCAAATACAAGCGGAGTTCAAGTAAATAGAATAAAGTATAATTAAATAAAGAATTGAACTTAGAAATAATAATTGTAGAACCGGAGAGTAGCCGGAAGACGAACTAGATGCTGCAAAAGTACAATGTTGAGGAAGATCCGACAGATCCGGCTCCTCCTCAGCTCTCTCCTCCTCTCTCTCTCCCTATTTTCTAGATACAACTAGATGAACTAGAACTAGAACTAGATGAACTAGATCTAGATCTAGATGAACTAGAGGAACCCTCTTCTACTTGGATGGAGGATGAAACCCTAGCTTTTGATCTGTAGAAGAATAATGATGGAAACCCTAGGGGGGCGCCCTCCTTATATAGCCCTGGGTGGAGTCGCCACGTCATCGATCCGCGTGAAGCGCCATGTCATCGATCCGCGTGAGGTACCATGTCATCAATCCAGGAGACTGTCTCCTATTGGCTAAAGGAGGGGGCGCCACCTTAGCCTCTATGATAGGTGGGCCCTCTTGCTTTGTCTCTATGTAAACATGACAGGTGGGCCATCCTCTTTTGTCTCTATGTAAACATGACATGTGGGCCCTCCTCCTTTGTCTCTATGTAAACATGACATGTGGGCCCTTTTTGGCTCTTTCGATAGCCCCCGCAGAAATAGACAATCACCAAAACTCGTGGAAATTTGTCAGTTAAACCCCTAAGTCTATGGTGATATTACAATTATGCCCTCTTTAGCTATTTATTGACGATAAAAAATAGGAGTTATCTACCGTCAACAAACTCCCCCAAGCTTACCCTTTGCTCGTCCCTGAGCAAAGCTAAACTCAGCCAAGGATCAGGAGTTGCTACAATGCTTTCACGCCTGCGTTCAAACGGGAACTCTCTTCCGGATTAGAGTGGACTATTCTGACTTCAAACTTACCCGTATTACCTTCCACCATGGGGCTTGTTGCCTTCACTTGGGTCTTGAGCAGTTGAAAGACAGAACGGTCAAGTCAAGCACTATGTCTCAAGCTCTTTGATCTACCTTTATTCCGGAGTTTTGCAAGATTTTCAAATAAAACTCAGAGATTCCTTTGTATGATCCTCTCAAGTCTCTACTTTGTGGTATTTCTGGATCCTTAACAAGGCATTGATGGTGTATGCCTTCTCTCTGCTCTCAAGATATATGGTATTTTTGGCATAAGGTATGGTAACATTGTGCCTTCACTCTCTCACCCTACCTCTAATAGGCTTATGTGGAGTTTGTAGGTGGGAGCTTATACATATGTTGCATAGTCAAACCATGGATCCGAAGAAACCGGACATACAATCAAATCAAGATGTGCATGTGTGTGGTCCTATATATGGGTTAAGTGGATGTATGGTGGTAGTGGAAAAAATGATGATGATAGATATAAGAAGATATGAAGGGGAAAGGGGATGAGAATGGTGAACACCTAACTTCTACTTTTGCTCCTTGAAGAAATGTATACTTCCCTTGAAATTGAACCATGAAGAACTGGATAGAACTTGGGTTACCGAAAATTACCTTCCTTGAACTATGTAGAATTTGGGGAGAATTTGGGTAGCTGAAAATCTCGCTCTGATGGGACATTGTTGGAACATTCCTTCTTGCTCTTCTCTCTTTTTTTTCTTCTTTGTTTTTCTTTTTCTCTTTTTTTCTTTGTATTTTTTTTTGATGGAGCACCTTGATCTCTTCCTTGAAAACATTGACGGAGGTAGCAGCAACGGATACTTGGAGCTTTATTGGATAACAGAAGGGCTAGCAATGGATGAAGGGATGTTTTTGATGCTCACTCCCAGTGTAGGAGTAGAACAATTTTAGGATGTGTCTAAATGGATGAATATGGTGGCGCATACCTCCAGGGTAGAAGTAGCGAGGGGTGCATGGTGTACGTGTGTGTGATCTTGACTTTAACTGTATGACGAGTTTCTAAGGGTCAACATAATCGACCACACTCAAGGCATAAGTAAGTATAAGTGGACTTCCTAGTCTAGCAAGCATGTATATATGGCTATGGTAGGAATTTAAACTCTCGTCATACAGAACTCATCATGCAACATTTTGAATTTTCAAAAGATAAATTCTCCGTAACTATAGTATCACTTAGAACAAGATAAACAAGAAAAGACCTTCTCATATCATACCCTTCAACTACCTAGACTTAGATCAAGCATTTGCTACCCACAAGTTTCAGGTTCAGAGCAAATCTTAGATCAGAACAATGTGTCCAAAACTTGAGAGAGTTCTAGGTTGAAAACAGGCACTTGAAAGGAATTATAGCAGAGCAACTATTCATCATTTCCAAAGAGTTTATTCTAGGGACTTAGTTTAGCAGGCGAAAACTTGTTCACCCTCCTTTTATTTAACAGACTTAAACATTACCCAGAACTGAATATATATATCAAGCAAATTAAAATAAATAAGAAGGTAACAAGAAACACTTATCTAGATACACGGGGGATGCTCTCCCCCAAGCTGGATGTTGGCATAATCTCTCATTCTTGTGACATGTAGATCTCACTCTTCTCAAATTTTCCAATTCCTGCACAACTCAAATAGACAACAAAACTCGTGGAACTGATTAAGTGTTAGGCCTTAGTTTTCTAGAGCATGTACGATGGGGTTTTTATATTGGATCTTTAAATTGCAAGGATTCAATCACATCAATTTCTTCTATGTTTTCAGGTTCAAGAAAAACTTTCAAACGTTGACCATTTATCTTAAATGTATTACCTATATCATCTTGAAGTGTGATGGCACCATGAGATGCAACTTCAATCACCTTGAATGGTCCTTCCCATTTGCTTCTAAGTTTTCCATGACCGAAGAGCTTCACTCTTGAGTTGAATAATAGGACTTTGTCTCCGGGCTTGAACTCCTTGTGCTTGATTCTCTTGTCATGCCACCTTTTGGTTCTTTCTTTGTAAATCTTGGAGCCGTGATAAGCCTTTTCTCTCCACTCTTCGAGCTCGATATTTGCATCCGACGATTCTTGCCGCCTAGATGGAGATCCATGTTCCATTTCTTGATTGCCCAGTGAGCTCTAAATTCCAATTCAACAGCAAGTGGCATGTCTTCCCATATACTAGCCGATAAGGTGACATGCCTATGGGTGTTTTGTATGCAGTCCGGTATGCCCATAGTGCATCATGAAGCTTGTACTTCTATTTCTTTCCCATTTCATCCACGGTCTTCTATAGGATATTCTTGATTTGCTTATTTGATGTTTCCGCTTGACCGCTTGTTTGGGGGTGGTATGGAGTTGCAACATTATGCTTAACTCCATATTCTGTCAGGAATTGTTTGAAGCTCTTATCAATGAAATGTGATCCTCCATCACTTATGACTATTCTTGGTGTGGCAAATCTTGGGAATATGACTTCATGGAACATCTTCTTGGCGTGCTTAGAATCAGCAGCTCGACATGGTATTGCTTCTACCCACTTGGACACATAGTCAACTGCCACTAAGATGTACTCAAGATCTCCGCATTTTTGGAATGGTCCCATGTAGTCGATTCCCGCACATCAAACAACTCTACTTGTAGGTTGTTCGGGAGTGGCATTGCATTCCGAGCATTGATGTTTCCATGTTTCTGACATCTGGCACATCTTCTAACAAACTCCTTTGTATCTTGATACATTGTGGGCCAGAAGAATCCGCTTTGCCAGATCTTTGCATGCGTACGGAACGCTCCATAATGTCCTCCATATGGTGATGCATGACATCTCTCTACGATTTTCATCGCGTCATCCATCGGGACACATCTCCGTAATAATCCATCCGAACAGAGTCGATAGAGATATGGGTCATCCCATAAGTGGCATCGAGCTTCATATTTAAGCTTTCTCTTATCTCCTCCTGGTGGGACATAACCTGCAACCAAATAATTCACAATATCCACATACCAAGGGTTGGAGTGTGATAACGCGAGGAGTGTGTCGTCCCTTAGATAATCGTTAATGGGCAACTCGTGTGTTTCCTTACCGGAGCCTAGACAAGTGATCGGCTACCGAATTCTCTACTCCTTTCTTATCTCTTATTTCTATGTCAAATTCTTGGAGTAAAAGAATCCAAATGGATCAACCGAGGTTTAGCATCTTTCTTAGTGAGCAGGTATTTAAGTGCAGCATGATCTGAATAAATGATTACCTTTGCTCCAACTAAGTAAGATCTAAACTTGTCTATTGCAAAGACAACCGCCAACAACTCTTTTTCAGTGGTGGCATAATTGAGTCTGGGCCCGATCAAGGTTTTGCTAGCATAGGATATAGCATAGTGCTTTTTATCCTTTGTTTGGCCGAGAACGGCACCAACAAAGAAAGTCGCTAGCATCACACATGATCTCGAAAGGCAGCGCCCAATCGTGGTCGGATGATTGGAGCTGAAATGAGTGCTTGTTTGAGGGTTTGGAACGATTCATAGCACTCATTGTCAAAGATGAAAGGTGCATCCTTAGCTAATAGTCTAGTGAGGGGTCTAGTGATTTGAGAAAAGTTTTTGATAAATCGCCTATAGAACCCCGCATGGCCTAGAAAGCTTCGGATTCCTTTCACATTTGTGGGAGGTGGAAGTTGTTCAATAACTTCGATCTTTGCTTTGTCCACTTCTATCCCACGTTCGGACACCTTGTGTCCTAGCACTATTCCTTCCCGAACCATAAAATGGCATTTTTCCCAGTTTAGGACCAAGTATTTTTCTTCACATCGTTGTAAGACTTTGTCTAGATTCTCCAGACAATCATCAAAGGTTGTGCCATAGATGGTAAAGTCATCCATGAACACCTCCATGATTTTCTCGATCATGTCGGAGAAAATAGACATCATGCACCGTTGGAAAGAAGCTGGAGCATTACATAGTCCGAACGACATTCGTCGGTATGCGAAAGTTCCATACGGGCATGTGAAAGTAGTCTTATTTTGGTCATCAGGGTCATGATAACTGGAATACCCATCAAGGAAACAAAAGAAAGAATGCTTTGCAAGCTGTTCCAACATCTCATCGATGAAGGGTAACGGAAAGTGGTCTTTCTTTGTAGCCTTGTTAAGTTTCCGGTAGTCTATGCACATTCGCCACCCTATTACAAAGGCGCTCGAGGAATGAGTTCATTCTTCTCATTTCTAACAACCGTCATTCCCCCTTTCTTTGGTACAACTTGGACGGGGCTAACCCACTCACTATGTGGTACGGGATAAATAATCCCGGCGTGCAAAAGCTTAAGGACCTCTTTGTGAACAACCTCTCGCATTGCATTATTAAGCCGCGTTGATGTTCTCTTGATGGTGAGATGTTAGGATCTCGTAGGAATACGATGTGTGCATAATGCAGGACTCGATCCCCTTGAGGTCATGGAGTGAGTAGCCTATGGCCGATCTATGTCTTTCTAGGATGTGACAAGCCTACGGGTTTCTTCTTGGGAAAGCTTGTCACTTATAATAACAGGAGTTTCGGATTATCATTAAGAAAGACATATTTCAAGTCAAGAGGAAGAGGTTTTAGCTCAATCGAGGGTCGTGGAGGCCACTCAAAGAGGTCTAGCTCAATAGGTTCTCCGCTAGCTCTTCCTCTTCTTCAATAAAATGTTCAATATCGAATTGTGGTGGGCCAAGTCTTCTAGAGATGCCATTAAGACTTCCTCAATAGGGTCTTCTTCGGGTTTGGGTTCTACTATCGCATTATGTGAGCGTGCAAGTGAAACATCGATAGTAGAGTTTCCCAACTTTAAATTTAAGAGACATTGTTTTGGTCGCTCTTGAAAGAGTGTCCTTATAGGTACACCAATCAAGACGAACATGTCTGAGGTGTCGTAGATGTGAAAGTCTAGACGGTACTCAGAGCCTCTCATGTGCAAGGGAATAGACCTCATGACCCCATAACTTTCTAAAGTAACTCCAGATGGAGTTCTTAAAAGCTTATGAGATGGGATCAAGGATTCGTTGGGGCAAAGTTCTTCAGCAAAAGCCTTAGAGACAATGTTCATCCCAACGGTAGGACTATAATAAGCCTTTATGGTGGTCCCCTTAAGGTTGCAACTAAAAGTCTCTGAGGGTGTAGTGATACGGGCTGCCTCTGTGGATAACTCCGTTTCTGCCAACCACTCACAGCTCATAATGGCCGAAAGTCCTTTAATGTGTTCCATTAAGAAGGGATCATTAGGTGGACCATCATTATCCTCAAATGGCACAGAGTGCACCAGAGGTTTTACTCGGACTGGAAATTTCGAGGCATTACCAAAATCTTCAAAAAGATCTACCTCGATTTCTGAGAGGAATGTGGAAGGATGGGGCTCATCGACTTCCAATGTGGGTTGTGTTCCCATAGTGGGAGATTCTTTGGCAACTAAATCATTAGAAGAATCTAAAGGAATTTTAGATTCAGTTGCAAGGATCTCCTCTTGTTGATCAAGGTTTGGCTCGACTTCAGTTTCTTCTTCAGGAAACTCATCATAAATGCCAGTGTAGGGGGTGTTTTCAAGGATTTTCTCTAGGATAGCTTTCCCTTCACTAACGAGTTTATGTGAGAATGAACCTCCCGAAGCAATGTCAAGATGTTGAGCAGCTTCCTTGTTAAGACCACGATAAAAGTGATAGTGTAGGACATGGTCGTGCAAGGCAAGGTTTGGACCGTAATTGGTAAGGCATGAGAATCTTGCCCAAGCCGCTCCTAGGGTCTCCTTCTCTTTTTGTTTGAAATTAAGAACTTCTAGTCTAAGGTCAGCAATTTTATAAAGAGGAGAAGAATGCGAGACAAAAATTATCTCGAAGTTCAACCCAATTTCCATTTGCACCTTTTACGGAATGAGCATGCCACTTTTTTGCTCTTCCCATTAGGGAGAACGGAAATAGTTTCCATTTAAGGGTATCTTGTGTCATGCCGGCAATAATTCGACAAGAACACAACTGCTCAAATTCCCTAAGGTGGGTGTACGGATCTTCGTTTGCTAATCCAGAGAAGGATAACTCCCTAATCATGTCTATGTGGGGGAAGCTCGAGAGGCATCCGTAAGAATAGGGTCTGATGATGGTGGAGGCTCCAACAAGTCACCCCTTGGAGCAAAGAATTTAAAGATAGGTGTGAAATCCATGTGGTGGTGGTGGTTGATGGTTGTGGTGAGGTGAGAATGGTGGTAAAAGAATGAAAAAGGATACACGGGCGAACTTGGTTCTAAACTAGCACGCCTACCGTTCCCGGCAAGAACGGCGCCGTAAAGCTTGTTGACACTTCTTGGCGTAAGCGCATAAATCCGCAAGCGCACGGAGTACGATGTAGCTTTGACCCAGGAGTATTCCAGAGTATCGATTTCCACGGGGAACGTGAGTGTACTAGAGAATCAAGGCCGTCCAAGGATAAAGGTAAGAAAAGAACGATATATATGTTTTTGGTGGGTGGAGAAGAATCTTATAGTGTTTTCTAAGTTGATTGGGTGATCAAAATCAGGCTTACTACACTCAACTTACTATGGAGCAACAGTACCTTTCTGACTCTCGAAAGAGATTGGGAATAAAGTAGTCGGGGGAAGGCTGCCAAAAAGCTCTACGAAACACCAACCCGAACGTGGTGGAATACAAAGGCCTGACAGAGCTGTCACCTCTAGGGCTACCACAACTATCCGTGAGATTGGGTGCAAACTCAGGTAAACCCTAGTCTAGACACCGCGTCTACACTAGCATTTACTACTCTAATTACCTCGAGAATAACTAGAGCACTCAAATACAAGCGGAGTTCAAGTAAATAGAATAAAGTATAATTAAATAAAGAATTGAACTTAGAAATAATAATTGTAGAACCGGAGAGTAGCCGGAAGATGAACTAGATGCTGCAAAAGTACAATGTTGAGGAAGATCCGACGATCCGGCTCCTCCTCGCTCTCTCTCTCCTCCTCTCTCTCTCCCTATTTTCTAGATACAACTAGACGAACTAGAACTAGAACTAGATGAACTAGAGCTAGATCTAGATGAACTAGAGGGACCCTCTTCTACTTGGATGGAGGATGAAACCCTAGCTTTTGATCTGTAGAAGAATAATGATGGAAACCCTAGGGGGGCGCCCTCCTTATATAGCCCTGGGTGGAGTCGCCACGTCATCGATCCGCGTGAAGTGCCATGTCATCGATCCGCGTGAGGTACCATGTCATCAATCCAGGAGACTGTCTCCTATTGGCTAAAGGAGGGGGCGCTACCTTAGCCTCTATGATAGGTGGGCCCTCTTGCTTTGTCTCTATGTAAACATGACAGGTGGGCCATCCTCCTTTGTCTCTATGTAAACATGACATGTGGGCCCTCCTCCTTTGTCTCTATGTAAACATGACATGTGGGCCCTTTTTGGCTCTTTTCAGATAGCCCTCTACAGAAATAGATATTCACCAAAACTCGTGGAAATTTGTCAGTTAAACCCCTAAGTCTATGGTGATATTACAATTATGCCCTCTTTAGCTATTTATTGACGATAAAAAATAGGAGTTATCTACCGTCAACAGAGGGGAGGGATTGCAAACCAGTGTGCCAGAGTGACGAGGGTTTGTGAAGAGGAAGGGCATTGTTGGATCATCATTAGAGGTGTCGGCGGCCTTCCTCCCCCAAGCTTGTTGTTGCTCATCATTGGAAGCCAAGTGTATGTGTTGAATCATCCCTCGAAGTGTGTTGTAACTATATGTTCTTTAGACATTGTCCATCCTCTCGTTCAAGTCTCGTTGGAGAGGGATCTTGATTCTAGGTCCATTGAGCAAAGATCTCTCCTTTGCATTCTTCTTTTCTTTGGACTATCCAATCTAGGACGGACAGTTGCATGATCTTCTTTTATCAACCATTCTTGATTTTTGCTTGAGCCTTGGTCGACTAACCGATGTTCATTGGAGATGTAGACGGGAGTTCTTCCTTGATGGTCTTTGTCTTCTAGCAAAGCATGGCGAAGAGTTGCGTTAATGATACGCCATCCGTCTTGATGATCAAGGAAGGGACATCACTAATGTTTGTATGCTGTGCTTCATCTCCAATGGCATAGGGACATCATCTTGCAAATGTAATTGTTCATGGTCTTCTTGGGCTTGGTCGGTAGTCAACCCTTGATGGTGATTGGTTGACACAAGGATGCATGCTATCATGACATGCTTGTCCTTACTGCCGGTGTCTTCAGAATCAATGAGAGCAGGTCTTTGATTGGCCAATGAGGTGAGTTTTGCCCAGCTTCTCATTGGTGTCCTAGGTTGACCTTAGGGCTCATTGCTATGATGTCTTCAAGGTTGCTCATAGCTTGTCGCCTTGTTCATCCACTTCCTTTTGGGTGAGTGCCATTGATGTGGATCCTTCTTGTGGCACTCTTGTCTCTTTCTTTGTTCCACCACTGAAGTGGTGATTTGGCAGGTTCACCATGAACAGGCACGCCATAAATTCTTTCAATCCTTTCTTGGACATGAATGAACTATGTCTTCTATGTGAAGTTGTTCGAGTTCAACATATGCCTTGCTTCATCTCTAATGTGAGTTCATCTCAGGACTTTCCCAATTTGGATTTGGAAATTTTTCTGCAGGGGTTAGTCCAACAAAATATACCAATATCTACTACAGCATAATTTTAGTTCAATAACCAAACTAGACTCCATGTCTAATCTAATTAAGGAAGGCAATTTAACCTAAGCACCATGCTTAATTTAAAATCCTTTAGAAGTACTCATATGAAGCACCTCCAAACCAAAGCATATTATAGCAAACAAAGGCAGCATGAGAGCACTACAGAGATTTACTCAAACAGTGATGACAGAGCATGATTAATGTTTAGCAAACTGAGCATGCCTTAAAGGTAGGGACAACCAAAATAATGTAGCAACATGGCAAGGAATCTATTTATGGAAGCATATCCCCCAAGCTTGAATTCGGCAAAAATCAAGATTGGATGAATGTAATTCAATGTTGCATAATGTTTGGTTGGACATACCTTGCATTTGTTATTCCTTCGATCTTTTTGCTCCAAACCTAGAACGGTTAGTGACACGAATACCCGAAGGAATATTTTCATAATTATAACTCTATGCTCATTTAACAAGGACAGTGCAGCGAAAAGGTGAACAATCATGTCATGGTCTAAACAGTGCTTGTTTTAGGACACTAAGCTTGTCCTTGGGAAACCTTCAAGATGTGAATTGGTGAAGTGGTTCCCCCTCCAACACCAATCTATGTGCACTAATCTCAGGATTCAACACAATGAGATCTACAATATTTATGATAAGTATATATGTCTACAACCACCCCCTCAAAATCTATAGGAATAGGGAGCATGAGGTGGTTGAAGATCTCATGTGCGGTAATGTTGGAGAGACTAAGTGAATTAGGAGATTTTTCATATGAGCAAGGTCTTGATGGGGTGTTTAAGAAGTAACTACTTTGCTCATTGAAGCCTCCGTCATCTTCCACTTCCAAGGGTGACTCGACATAAATGTCTAAAATTCCCCTTGGATCATCTATCGAAATGATCTCCTCTAAGGCCTTGTCCATCCATTCAATGGCAATAGCACATAGGTTTTTAATGCTCTCTAGCCATGGATGTTGCTCTTCGCGATCCTCTATATGGTTTTGATGACTCCTATGCATGGGATAGCTAGATGGACTTCTAGGATCATCAGGAGGTTTAGGAGGAAGGGCATAGAATGAGTTATAGGGGTCAAGGATGGGTTTAAAGATAGGTTCATATTCTATGTCTGATGTGGGCATAGAAGGGGAGAACATAAGTGTGGATTCTAGATGGCTTCGCTCTCCTTCTATGGCATCACTTGACATGCCATCCTTGAATCTTTCTAAATGTCCTTCAAAGGGATTGGATGTGAGATGCTTTCTAAAAGATCTCTTCCTGAGAAGATTAGCAATGTATGCACTAAAAGATCTCTTATGAAGCAGGAAGTTTATGCTCCTATCAAACTTGCCATCAAAAAGAATTTCTAAGGATAGAATTACTTCTTTCCTTAGAGAATTTTGGAGTACTACTGGTTTGGAATGGATAGCCAAATCATGGGATTGAAATGTTTGTAAAGTGGTTGTGGAAACTTCCTCTTCTAGTTTGGGGGATGATTCCTTCTCTACCTCTAGGATGTTATCATAAAGGCTAGTGCAAGGAGTGTGTCCATTAATAATAAGGACAAACCTCACTTCGCTAAAGGGTAAAGAAAGGAAAACTCCTCCAAAGGCAATATTATCAAGACCCATATATAGATGTTGAAGAAGAACATGGTCTTGTAAGGCTAGGTCTAAACCTAAATTTATAGGAAGATTAGAAGATTCCCTAAGTGTAGCCAAAAGTTCATTACCTACTTGATCAGAGGATAGGACTTTGGGTTCATTACCCTCACCGGTTGAGGATAGGACCTTGGGTACAATACCCTCTTGATTAGATGATAGGACTCTAGCTGTAGAAAAGGGTTGGCTTTGACCTATTGCAACCACAGATTGGTGTAGCTCATAGCTAGATGTGAAAATCATAGGTTCTAGAGGCTCTAAGCATGTGCTAATGGGTGCAAGATATTGGTGGATAGGCGTGGAATTTGGGTTATCCATAAGGATATAAAAGAAAAGGCAAAATAAAAATACAAAAAGATAAAAGTATAATACAAGGTTAAGCATGACTTAAGGTTATCTCAGCAGACCGTCTTTTCCCCGCAACGGTGCCGTAAATGCTTGTTGATACTAGATACGCACACGAAAGAATCAAAGAGAAATAATCCGCAAGCGCACGGATATCGGTGAGCACTTCACCCGGGAAATATTCCAGAGTATCGTTATTTATTTATCCGCTAGGAGAAAACGTGCATCTGACTAACCCAAGTCTATACTTAACCCCGAGCTACGACAAGGTAATGAGCGATATAGAGAGGATTACTACCACAGTCTCCTTCCAACCTATGGCAAGCTTTGCAACTACTACTCTATGGGAGCACCTAAGAAAAGACACCACGAGAGGATGCTTAACCTAGCACTTTTGGACCTACCTTACCTACGACGGGAAGTGGATTACAAAGGTAACAAAGGGACCGTCATCTCCCGATACTACCACGGTTCCGGCCAGATAGGGAGCATCTACGAGTGAACCTAGCCCAAGCACCACGCCTACGCTATGAACGATTACTCTATTTCCAACCGGAAGCGAATAAAGTAAACTCGTAAACCAAAGAGCAATAATAATAAGAACTTACTAGTATTAGAAGTTGAATTGCAGAATGATCCTAGAACCAAGCCTCGGGTTAGGAGACTTGATCCCGCAGGTACAACCGGAGAGGAGACACCGACATGCCGGGCTTCCTCCAACTCTACCTCCACCCTATACTCTCTCTATCTATCTTGAATGCTAGGCTCTAGGGAGGAGATCCATTCAAGGGACCCCTCTCACCTGATCCTCTTTGGAAATAATGAATTAGGGTTTCATGGGATGCCTCCTCCAGGGGCCAGGGGCCCTGCTTATATAGCCCCCTAGGATGCACCGCAGCCCTCGGATCAAACCGACCTAAATGGACGATTATTATTCATCCTCAAAGGCGGTGGAACAGGGATCCACGAGGCTGACGCTGATTGGTTGAAGTGGGCAGTCGACCGCCCAAGGTGGGGAGTCGGCCGACTCTCCACCGAGCCCGTTCGGGCTCCCGTTTGGTCCAGAGCCTTCTCGAACCTTTCAGATTACAGAATTTTCACCAGTTCCCGATTATCTCTATGTAAACCTGACATGTGGGCCTTCCTTGGGTATTTTCAGCTGACACCCTGCAGAAACAGACATTCACCAAAACTCGTGGAATTCCGTTAGTATAACCCCTATATCTAGTTGGTGAACATATTTTAGTCCTTTCTCATGTTTAGTTGATGGTAAAAATTGACACTTATCGACTGTCAACAATTACCAAAGGAGATCTTCTTCCTTGGAGACAAGCCCTCCTAAGTAGCTTGCACTTTCTTGCTCAAAGATGACTAAGTGACTAAGTGGCTAAAGCAAATGAGAGAGGGAGAGTGAGGAAGCTCCAAATGAGTGTGTGTGTGTGTGTGTGAGTGTGAGGCTCCTCCTCTCTTATAGCAGGTGGAAGGCTGTTCGGAGGGAATACCTTGGCGTTCAATGTGCCGACCTGCGGGAGCCAGCCGCGAGGCGCCATGTGGGGGGCCGATCGCGCCCCCTGGGCCGATCGGCCCCGGGTGACACCTCCCCCCGACAGGCTTTGGTTGGTTGGTTTCTTGGTGGGCCTGGATCGTCTTGTCGAGGTGGGTTTGGCCCATACTGACCCGAGGTGGCTTTCTCCTTCTTGTGATGGGTTTTACGCTTTCCTGGAAGGTGCCTTTTCCTCTGAAAATTCCCTGTACTTGTATATTTTTCTGCGAAGTGTCACAACATCTAGTACATGTGGAATTGGGTCAGTAGCAAAGGTATATGTGTATAAAAATATATAATTCACCCTCTTTTGGTCAATAGTTGGCGATAAAGATTCGTTAATAAGAACCGCCAACAAAACACCCCAAGCTTACCCTTTGCTCGTCCCGAGCAAAGTTTGGGCTTTAGGTTGTTGATCAGGAGTTGCTACAATGCCGATCATATCTCAAGTGTACCCAATGTATACGCAAGTTCTCAACTCTAATTTGAATAAATCAGCATGTCTATCCACCCTGCTATTATCTTGAACATATGGGGCTTATTAGCTCTTTCAAGTCTTGGGCGATTGCAAGATAGAACAGATTCACTGACACATGATTGCTTTCGTCCCAAGGTCAACCATCATTTCGGAGGTTTTGAAAAAAAAATTTTAGAAAGAAAAGTAAGTTCCTCAAGTGATTCACTCGATCGCTCAATGTGTATGAATACCTCACCAAAGGCTTTTTGAGATTGCCTTCTTCCTTACCACTAAAGCTGAAGAGTGGAGTTCTGGGTAGGTATGTAGTGGGCATACTTGCATCACATATATTGTAAGGTCAGAAACCGAACCATACGAAGATACAAGACATACACCTTGATTGAGATGTGCAAGTGTGTGGAATGGAAGATAGTCCTATTATGAATATTTTTGTGTTGAAGACATAAAAGGAAGAGTATGGGCTAGGGTATAACTTTCTTTCTGTTTTTTTTGAACGGGGATCTACAGATTTTTCCGTTGATTTATTGCACTACCTCTTCTTCCTATCTATTTCTCATCTCCTTGTTTTTTTGAATGCGAATAGCCCATCTCTGACAAAGAATTCATTTCGAAAAATGGTGAGAGATGTCATGGAACTAATGCAAGGAGTACTTTTTGGTGGCTAATGGATGCACAATCCTCAGGGTAAGGATTTGGCATTTTTTTATTTGGTGGAGATGAGGTGCAACTCTCAGTGTAAGAGTTGGCAGAGGATGGAGGGTGCATGTTGTGCGCAACTCTCGGTGTAAGAGTCGACGTTTATTTGGTGGGTGCAAGTGAATCTCAATCATGGGTGCATGAACATGATCTTACGTCGGTCACAAACAAACTGACCAAACTCAATGATCAAACAGGTAGCATATGATAACGGGTTTATAAATGAGAACATATCATATGGCTCTGGTAGGTATTTATAATCATTGAGTAACTTTTTATTTTTGAATTTTTTTGAAAATAAAATTCCAGAAGTCAAGTTTCACCGAGAACAAATTCATAGCATAGTCTATGGCACTATATCATATCCGGCAATAACTTAGACAAGATTAAGCATATGCAACCCACTAGTCAAGTTTTTAGGATGGACATTTTAAACCAATAAACCCAAATTCTAGAGAAAACTTATTTATAAATTGGGTGCAAATGAGACATAAGATAGAGTAACTATTCATCATCTCAATAAGGGTAGAACTACACATTTTTACAACACATATAAGAGTGGAATAAAAATATTTTTGGTCTTTTTGGCATAAATAATTTTTTTTTGTGTTTTTGGATTTTTTTCGATGCATGAAGACATAAAATTAAATGTGCTAAATAAATAACCAAATAAAATGCTGAGAAAATAAATATGCAATGCACTTATCTCACGGGGGTCCTCCCCCCAAGCTTGCTTGTAGCTCACGGTCCAGGGTTGTATCCCTGGTACCTCCAGCATGCCCGCTGCTCCTCCTACTGTCACTGCATCTGGGCCTCCCAGGACTCCCGTCGCTGGTCATGCTGCTCCTGCCACTGGGTAGTTGCCTACACAAATGTGTTAAGAGTACCTTGTATTTCACCTGTTTGTACCTGCAATTCCCCGAAGCGTGCATATAGGTCATCTATTCCGTGGGGTGCCTATGGTGGTGGCTGAGCCCATGCATCTACTTCACCTTCTGGCAATGCATCATATCCTGTCGGCTATGGTGTTGGGTTCCACCCAGGAGCATCACTGGTGCTTGGCGTCTCGTCGGCAGGAGACCACCCGGCCTGATCCTCCTCATCAGGCTCCTGGTGCTGTGTACTGGACCCTTCTCCTGCCTGTGGTCTTTATGCTAGGATCACGAGATTTTCCCTGCGGACTTGCTCTTTTGTCTTGAGCTCAAAAATGTAAACTTGACAGTTATACAAACTAAGACCCTGGTTAGATAACAGGATCTTAGTTGCAAAGCCCGGTAACAGATGATAAATATTGCCCTTAACACAGCTCAGGTGGTGTCCCTGAATCATGTATGCCAAATCAATCACGGTGCAGGGAGTAGATATGTACTCGATGTTCTCCCCTTGCATAGCACCAACAGCAGTCGCTATGCGAGTGATAAGAGAGGTGCACGTAACAGCCGAGGATTGCCTAATGATATCTATCAAGTGGCAACACATTTCCCTAATAGGTGCAACCTTGATCTTTTTGGTGATAGCATAAAGGAGTTTCAGCTCTACCACGTCGGCTTGCCTAACAAGGTGCATAGGAAAAGAGTCGTGATCCAATGATGCATGAACCTCTGGGATGGATGCTGGATTAGGGAATTTAAAGCTTTAAAATGTCCAACCTCTACCTGACCAGAAATTTCCTCCCAAAACTTATGGCGATCAAAAGCAGGCAAGGCGTCATCAAGATAGATAGAGCATCTATGATGGTTGAAACCTATGTACGAGCTAAGCTCACTCCAGGAAACACTATAGAGCTGGCCAAAAAGATGGAACGAAATGCCAACATCATGCTCTTTAAGCGTGCATAAAACTGGATAGTGAGCAAGCGAGAACCTTGTTCATCCATGGGATCGATGGCTTCCCATCCCACGGCTCTCCACAAGGTTTCGAGCTCGATATCCATACCTATGTCCTCGAGGAGCTTGGGGTCATATAGCGGCGTGTGGAGGAAGATGCGGTCCTTCAGGAGGAAGTATGCTTGCATCTCCCGACCTTCCTCCAAGTCGAGGTGTGGCTTATCAGCTTCATCGATCTCTCATGGGGGCTCGGCATCACCTCCTTGCTGCACGGTTTCTTCTTCTTGATGTGCTTCTTGCTGGCAGCTCGATTGCTCGAGGAGACGCTTGGATCGCCTACGCCCGAACATCTTCTTGCTCTACAAAATGTGGCAACCTCTCGAGTGCGTAGGGGTCAGTGGAATGAAGCCTTCCACACCCGAGACCTGCTCTTGCACTTGTGCTACACTAAACTTGTTGGAAAATATGCTTGAAAGAGTGGAGAGTGGAGGGAGTGATTGTGAGAGTGAAAGAATGAGAGTGGGTGAGCTCTCCACCGGTGCTCCCTCTATTTATAGAGAAATCCACAGCGTGGCGCGGGAGGTGGCAACAGCTAGGAGCCGTTGGCTCGAGCTCGGTGCCAGAGCAGGACCAGGGGGGCCGGTCGGCCCAGCAGGGGCCGATCGGCCCCCCCAGAAACCGTGCTCGCCGCGCCTTTGGTTTTCGCTCACAACGGCCACTTTGAGCTCGTGACCGTTGTGGGTTTTGCCGTTTGAAAGATTCCTCTCCCAAAATGATTTTCCAACAAAATTTTGCCAAAAAATAATTTACAAGAAATTATTTTAAAAATACTTTTTATAAATAGAAAAATCTAACTATACTATGGATTTTTTTCTAAGATTTTTGGAGCACAAAGATTTTGTTGAAAATAAAACACTTTTATTTTGGCCCAAAAAAATAGGAGCTAGAAAAATGCTAGAAAAAAATAATACTTATAAAATTATAAATGCTTTTAAATGGGCAGAAAATATTTTTTATCAAAGTTTTTCAAAAGAAAATATTTTTAAAGATAACTACCGGTTTTACCCGCCGGCCGGGGCTCATTTTTATAGTCCGATGAGTCGAACTTTTTCCCCTTCATGTTGAGCTCAATGATGATTCACCTACCCCGGGAGAATTGGGTGCAGGTGTCGTTGTCTTGACCCGCCAAACTTGTTTGTTTGGTAGTGCAGGCGGTGTCTTTGGCTTCTTTTCCTCTGCCGGCTTGGGGTAGCCATTGAACGGAAGACAGATTGTCTTGTCGTTAAAGTGGAAGTTGACTATTCTCCTCCCTACCAGGATGGTTGCTTTGGTGGTGTAGAGAAACGGCCTCCCTAGGATGAGTGGTACCTCTGCCTTGTCCTTCATGTCAAGGATAACAAAATTGACAGGGACGTACTCATCTTTCACCCTGATTAATATGTCTTCGGCCACACCCTCGACTTTCTTTACCGATAAGTCTGCTAGTTGTAACTGGAAAGGTGCAGGGATAATGGTCCACCTAGCATCTTCTCATATGTTACCTTGGCCATCACATTGAAGCTCGCTCCAAGGTCACAATATGCGCTATCGATGGTGTGGGGTCTGATTCCAATTGTGATTGTTGGGCAGCCTGGATCTCCTCTCTTTTCAAGAGAAGTACCCCAATTTGGACAAGATCCTCCTAGCCTTGGATATCATGTTTACTGACTCAAATGAGGTCTCAGGCTGTGCCGGGATCTTGCCGTCATCTGTGCTTGTAGGGATAGAAGCAGCTATCCGAGCTAACTGAGTTTCTATCATTTTATTGAAGCTTAGCTGATTCTTAACCGCAGAGGACAAGCCTTCTAGTTTGTCATGTATTCCCTCCAATACTTTATCTGTGGCAAGCATCTTATTGGAGAGATTTTTGTTGATTTTTGCTTGGCCTAATACTAGGTCCTTGAGAGAAGGCTGACTCGAATTGTAGTTGGATTGGTAGTTCGAGTTGCCTTGGAATGGCGGACGCTGTTGGTTATTCCAGCCATTACCGCCTCCTTGTTGTTGGTGGAACCCATTGTTTATGTATGCAACATCTTCATGGGTTTCGGGGCAATCGTTCCCCGAATGGCCAACATTTCCACAGACTTCGCATGTCATGCGAGCATCCATGGAGTTGACGGTGCTAGATCTATCTTTTGTAGCACGTTCGTCAAACTTCTTGAGGAGTAAATCTATTTTTGTGGCTAACATATCCGTCTCCTTCACGGTATGCATGCCTTTTTGTGCTTTAGCTGGGGCTCTCTCTTCCCCCCAAGCTTGATTTTCTACCATTTTGTTAATTAATGCAGTAGCACTATCAACATTGAGTGATAGAAAAGCGTCGCCTGCTGCGGCGTCAAGGTGCCCCTTCGACATGGGATTTAACCCATTGTAGAAGTTTTGCAGCACTAGCCAATCTTCCATCCCATGGTGAGGACATGCTTGGATGTATTCTTGCAACATCTCCCATGCTTCCGGAATGGGTTCTAGCTGGGTTTGCTGGAAATTGGCTATTCTTCCCCTCAGGGCATTGGTTTTGCCCATGGGAAAGAACTTGGCGAGGAATGCTTTTGAACACTTTTCCCAGGTGCTCATGACTTCTTTGTCCTTGTAGAACCACTGTTTCGCCTTCCCGACTAGGGAGAAGGGAAATAGACGGAGCCTGATGGCATCCGCTGCAACGTCCTTGATAACGATTGTGTCGCAAAGTTCCAGGAAGGTCTGCAAGTGATCATTGGCATCCTCGTTAGGTAGTCCACAGAATGGACTTGCCTGCACCATTGTGATAAGCCCGGTGTTAACACCAGAATTTGGTCAGGGATATGACAGGTGGGCCTACGAGCAGCAGAGAGAACGATTCGGCAAATGCATATGCGGTCGGCTAATTCCCATATGTTCGGCAAATGATCAAGCAGTCGGTAATGGCTTCGTTTGAAGATGAAAGAAGGAAAGAGGAAGCTGACCAGAAAGGGAAGGAGTCGTGATAGTTAAGGACTCCGATTATGGTTAGAGTTAACGTATTTGTATCTTTCCAATTTTGTTTAAAATAGTTCATAAGTGCTTAGAACTCATGTGTTGTTTAGTAGATTTATATTTATAAGTTACTTATCCTTAATTATTAGTGCTTGATGATGCTTTAAACCTAAGATGTAGTTTGATATGCTTTGATGATTTAATCTTGTTCAAACATGTCTTCGTTTACACACATTCGGCGGTTCAGCCTTTATTCATGTCGGTCATATCATATTAGCCGAATGAATTGCAAACTTGTTGCGAGATAGCTTCTATAGCTATGTGTCGTCGTAAGTGGCTTCAGGGCCGTAAAGATGGAACTGTCTGGTCTCACCCAAAGACGTTCCGCTTATGATCTTATCATTTTATCCCTTGTTGACTTTCAGGTCAAATCGACTGGCACGCTTCCGGATTCAGACGCCCGGGCACCCGATTGAAGCTAGGCTTTCCGGCTTGCTGTGTGTGAGACACAGTGCGCCACATTTTGTGTCAACACACTTTTTGGCACACCCGGTGGGACCACTTCTCAGTCTAGGATGGGATCAGAAATTGACAACAGTCACGTTTTGAACGTGACCTTGGACGAGCTGCAGCCAGAGCAATGCCAGATGGTAGAGCAAGCAATGGAACAGTATCAGCAGAAATGTCTCATGTCTTTTTCCAAGAACAAGAGTGGCAGAGTGATCGTCAAGCAATCACTGCCATGAGTTGTTCTCGCTGGTCAGTCTGATATTACTGACGAAGAGGAGATGCAGAGGGTAGTTGGAGCCATTTACAAAGCTGTGGGAGACACTATGTTGAATCACAACACAGCTTTTCTAGGCACCTTCCGCAAAATCATGGCTGATACTTTTGGGCCAGCAGTTGACAAGCGCTTTGAAGAAAGATTTGGAGAGCTTGCTGGACCAGTGTACTTCAACATTCAGCAATCTTCAGGGAAGCCAACTGGAGGAGAAGAGATGATCGGTACAAGCAAGGATGGAGCTGTTCATGATGAAAAAGAAAAGCCTCCTGTCACCGAGCAGCAAACTCATGGTCAAGTAGCTTTTGGTGCAACAACAGACATACCCGCATCTGCTTACAAGATCTCCCCAGTGGCAAATAGATTGCAGAAGAGTGTCTATGGAGATGGGTACAATGAATTTACCGATTACAGTGCTCTGAGTGCTTTGCCGAATCTAGGATACAGGAGTACATCCGGGGTACCTTCTGGAAGGCAGGGGGCACAAGATGCCAATGATGTTCTCCTAAGCAGAATGCCTGATATGATGCAGAATCAGTTCGGCCTTAAACCAAAGAATCAAACATAAGCATACAAATCTCCCTTTCTAGAATGGTACAATAGAGTAGCTCTTCCACCAAGAGTTAAGCCACCAACGGATTTGACCAAATTCTCTGGTCAGGATGACACCAGTACCATTGAGCACGTCAGCAGATATCTGATGCAACTTGGAGAAGCTACTACTGATGAAGCTTGGAGGATCAGATATTTTCCTATGTCTCTGACAGGGCCGGCTTTCACATGGTTTGCTTCGCAGACGGCCAATTCCATTAGAACATGGGCAGAATTGGAGCAAAAGTTCCATGCAAACTTTTACACAGGAACCAATGAGAAGAAGATGGTTGAGCTATGGGCTATGAGGATGAAGACTACTGAAACACCAATGGAGTATCTTCGCAAATTCAGAGAAGCAAAGAACATGTGCTATTCTCTGACTATTCCCGATGATCAACTCGCACAATTGGTCATTGCAGGCATGCTGCCACATATCAGAGACAAGTTATTTGGCATGGAGTTTGAAGACCTTGGACAGCTTGCACAAAAGTTGACAGCAATGAGCAATCAAGCCCAAGGGTTCAGAAGAAATGCTCGTTTTCAGAAGAATAGTGCAACTATTGACATGTATCAGGGATTTCTAGAAGAAGCATCTGAATATGAAGATAAAGATGAAGTAGCTGCTGCAGAGTTGAACTGGGCAAAAGAGCCTACTTTGGTCAGTCATCGATGGGTGAAGCAGCAAAAGGGATCTTATGATTTTGATGTCAGTAAGGCAGATAAGCTCTTTTTGTATCTGATTCAAGAGGGACGCATCAAGTTGCCAGAAGGACATCCTATGCTGCGCCCTGAAGGGGTAAAGGATAAGAAGTACTGTGGGTTTCATGATACAGGCTCTCATCATATCAATGATTGCCGAGTGTTCAGAGTAAAGATTCAGAAAGCTATTCAAGATGGACACTTGAGATTTGATGGCAAGATGAAAGTAGACAAAAACCCGTTCCCTCAGAACATGGTCTCTTTCTCTATAGGCATGGATGATGCCAGTGAATCTAAGGAAAAGGGAAAGATGAAGGTTCTGACCTCTGAAAGAGCCAAGGAGAGCGGTGTTGTTGACCCTGATCGGCAAGTTACCAAGGAAGAAGTGCAACAAGTATGGTTCAGAAATAGCCGAACAGAGAAGGGTCAAACTTCAGATGCAACTAAGGGAAATTGCCGAATACACGCTGAGCCAAAGCGCAGAGTCACAGCACGACACTTATTGAATAAGTGGCAGAGGGAGAAGGAGATAGAGTATGATGAGGAGCAGCAGTATATTGAAGAGGAGCGCAGGTTCATGGCAGAACGTCGGAGATATGAAGCAGAAGTGTGTTGACGGTCGTTAAGTGCCAATTTTTACCGTCAACTGAACATGAGAAAGGACTAAAATATGTTCACCAACTAGATATAGGGGTTATACTGACAGAATTCCATGAGTTTTGGTGAATGTCCTTTTCGGGGTGTCACTGAAAATACCCAAGGAAGGCCCACATGTCGGGTTTACATAGAGATAATTGGGAACCGGTGAAAATTCTATAATCCGGAAGGTTTGAGAAGGCTCGGGACCAAACAGAGCCCGAACGGGCTCGGTGGAGAGTCGGCCGACTCCCACCCTTGGTCGGCCGACTCATGACTGGACCAATCGATATCGGCCTCGCGGATCCCCGTTCCACCGCCTTTGAGGATGAATAATAATCGTCCGTTTAGGTCGGTTTGATCCGAGGGCCGTGGTGCATCCTAGAGGGCTATATAAACAGGCCCCCGGCCCCCGGAGGAGGCATCCCTTAAACCCTAATTCATTATCTCCCAAGCGGGATCGAGTTGTAGAGGCGTCCCTTGAATGGATGACTTCTCTTCTCTAGAGAATTAGAGCTAGACACTCCAATGTAGTAGATTAGATCTAGATGAGAGTTAGGGAGAGCGGAGCTACGCTCCGGTTCGGAGAAGTCTTCGAGAGATTTGGTATGTCTTTGTATCTACTCTTGTAAGACTTATGCTTCAATATATTTATCTTCTCTATCTACTTTATGCCTTTCATATGTATGCTTAGTATAGTTGTTACATTCTAGCATGGGATCTTCGCTCGTATTGAGTGCTCTAGTTATCATATGTAATTAGAGTAGTAATCGATAGTGTAGGCATGGTGTCTAGACTATAGGTTACCCGAGGTTGCGCCCAATCCCACGGACAGTTGCGGTAGTCCCGCAGGTGACTGTCGGGCCTTTGTATTCCACCACGTTCGGGTTGGTGTCTCGTAGAGCTCTCGGCAGCCTTCTCCCAACTACTCTTTACCCAGTCTTCTTCGAGAGTTGGAAAGGACCTGCTGCTCCAAAGTGCTATTGTGTGATCGCTATATCTAACCATTCCCTGTTATCATAGAACCAAAGTAATAGAGAAGTATATAGGAATCTTGATCTCTCCCGTTGTCCTCTCACTCTAGCTAGCTACTCATTTATCATAGAATTCTCATATGTGCTTTATTATCTATATTACCTTATATATATCATTTACCCCCGCTTTAGTCTAGTTGGTTTATTAAGTTAGTAGATACATGATGGTGAATTATCGATTCTTTAACTCTTGCTTCCCGTGGTAAAATATAAATAACGATACCTGGTTTAATCCCGGTAAAATGCTACAATGGTAAGTTATGTGCGCTATGAATCCTTCTTATTTTATGTGCACTTAATTTATACCAACAAGCATTTTTGGCGCCGTTGTCGGGGAAGCAATCGGAGTTAAGTTTTTGATAATGATCTTGATGTCTGCTAGTTTAGTGTACCACTAGCTTTAGTAGGATTACCCCTTGTTCCGTTAAGTGTGGAATAGACAGGACAAAAGAAGCCGTTTTGACCTTCCGACAAGTTTCCACAAGAAAAGAAGAGACATTGAAGAGCCCAGGGTCCCTCAACATTCAATATTCATCAACATTGGAACCCTGCCACCTCACAGGTTTGCGTATACATATATATTTTCTAACCATGTGTAGATTGGAGAAAAAGGTCATCGTCACAAGAATTTCAAAACACATCACAAGTAACGAACATAGACGCAGCACCGCGCACAAATTTCATCATGTGAGTCATGGTAAGTATGATCAAGAAAAGGTGAGAAGTCTTGCTCATGGACTTCAAAATTTTGAGTAGTTATCTTTTCAATTCTTGCATCCCACTGCATGTTTACTTTTAAGATATTCATGCATCCACTCCACTTTTTGTTGTTTGCTCATACATTGCATGTTTAGTTTCTTTCATGCATTCATGTCACCTGTATCTAAAATCCTCACCATGATCATGCTCTTTCATCTCTGTTTGAGTAGCTCTCTATAATGCTTTCATGCTACCTTTGTTTGCTATAGTATGTTTTGGTTTGGAAGTACTAGCTATACTTTTAGAGGCTTTTAAATTAAGCGTGGTGCTTAGGTTAAAATGTCTTCCTTAATTAAATTAGACATGGAGTCTAGTTTGGTTATTGAACTAAAATGTGCTTTAGTAGATATTGGTTATTTTGTTGGACTAACCCCTGCAGAAAACTCTCAAATCCAATTTGGGTAAGTCAAGAGATGAACACACTTCGAGATGAAGCAAGGCATATGATGAATTCCAACAACTTCACACAAAAGACACAATTCATCCATCGTTCAAGGAAGAATTGAAAGAGCTTATGATCTGCCTATTCGTGAATCGGCATCACCTGCGAATTTGCCACTTTAGTAATGGAACAAAGAGAAAGACAAGAGTACCACAAGAAGCATCAACATCTTGAACTCACTCAAAGAAGTGGATTAAGGCGACAAGCTATGAGCAACTCCGAAGACACCATCTTGCATGTCGGCAGCAAGGACAAGGATGGAATGGCATGCATCCTTGTGTCATCCAATCATCATCAAGGGTTGACTATCGCCCAAGCCCAAGAAGACCATGAACAACTACAAGATGATGTCCCTAAGCCATTGGAGATGAAGTATGCATACAAATAATAATGAAGCCTCTTCTTGATCATCAAGACAGATGGCGTGTCGTTAACTGCAACTCTTCGCCATGCTGCTAGAAACCATCAAGAAAGAACTCGAGTCTACATCTCCAATGAACATCAATTCGTCAACCAAGACTCAACAAATCAAGAATGGTTGACAAAAGAAGAACATGCAACTGTTGTACGCTCATCCTAGATTGGACAGTACAATCAAAAGCAGAATGCAAAAGAGAGATCCTTACTCAATGGACCTATAATCAAAAGTCCCTCTTAGACAAATGAAGGCTTAAGAACAGAGGACAAGCAGTGTCTAAGGACATAGAAGTACAACACACTCTGAGGGACGACTCAACACTCATATTTGGTTTCACGTGGTGAGTAACAACAAGGTCAAGCTTGGGGAAGGAAGGCCGATGACTCTTCAAACAATGATCCAGCAATGCTCTTCCTCTTTTCAAGCCCCCGTCACTCTGGCACGCTGAGAAGAAACAATGAGTGGAGCACAAGGTCTAGGAAGGAAAAAGGAGTGCAATTAGAAGACAAGATGCTCATGAACAAGTCAAGGAGAGAGGTTAATCAAGCGAAGAAGTAAAG
Source organism: Themeda triandra (assembly GCA_018135685.1). Taxonomy (NCBI): domain Eukaryota; kingdom Viridiplantae; phylum Streptophyta; class Magnoliopsida; order Poales; family Poaceae; genus Themeda; species Themeda triandra. The sequence continues at coordinate 1,792,355 of JAENPR010000038.1, forward strand.
GACCACTAGAAGCATCTACTCTTCATCACAAGGTACTCCAGTGATAAAGACTATTGGATAAGAAAAGAACATGGGTGACCCCTTTCCTAGAGTTACCATCTCAAGAGGTGCAGTTCTCAAGGTCTCTACCTTTGGGATCAAATGATGCACATCGAAGGAGTGAACATGACAAGAAGTCCCGTTCGAGAGGACTTAAATCATTGAACCCTCGCCAAGGAGGTAACTTGGTATTTATCAAGCATTTCCTTTCACAAAGATTGCATTTTCCTTTAAGCATATTTATTTTCCCTACATGCATCTTAATTGCATCTTCGCTTGTAACACCCTAAAAATTGCATGAAATTGAAATAGTTAAAATTTGTTTAAAATGCATTTTTGTGGGCATCAAAACATAGGGCAAAATTAAATTTTATAAAAATAAAAGTGATCATAGGTCAAGAAGCATGTTTGTTGCACTCATGCTCTTTTGCATATTTATTGGTGTGAAGTTTGGTTTTGGTTTGAATTCAAAATGATTTGAAAATCATTTCAAAACTCTTTTGAAAAGTGTTTGAATAAAAGAAAAGCTTAATCTTTTCCCTCCTTGGTCCTTCCCGAAAACGGCCCGAATTGGCCCAAGTGCCGGCGCCCTCTTCTCCTTTTCTTCCCCGGCCCGGCCCGTCGGCAAGATCGCGCTTTCCTCTCCTTTCCTCCTTTTCTTTCTTGGCCCAGCTCGGCCTGGCCGCGCCTTCTCCTCTCCTTGGCCCGCAAGCGCGCGCCAGCTCCTTTGGGCCGCCGGCTTACCTCGGCCCACTCCTTTCCTCCAGCTCGGCCGCGCGCGCTCCCTCCTGGGCCGCCAAAGTGGACACGGCCCACAGCCGCCAGCCGGTCGCAGCGCCGTGCCGCGCCTCCCTTTCTTCTGTCTCGCTGACGCGTCGGCCCCACGGGTCAGCGTTTTACCCTTTCCTTTCTTCTCGGCCGTAACCGACCGGGACTCTCCTCGAGCCCGTGTCGTCCCCGACCCGGCCTCCCTCCCTTGCCCTCCAAGTTCCCAGAGCATAAAGCTCGTGAGCCGCGGCCGCGCGCACGCCGGAAAACCCTAGCACCCTCTCGCCAACCCGAGCCGCCACCCCTAACCCTAGTTCCCGAGCTTCGCTCCGCCACTCGCCGCCGTTGACCCGCCGCCGTGAGCCGCACTTGTGCAATTGGGTATCACGCCGGGCCTCCCCTCGTCTCTACGAGCTCGACAAGCTCTTTCTTGGCCAATTTCGTGCACTGTGTTAACCGGCACGCTTCGCCGGAGTTCACGTAAAGCCCGCGTCGCCCTCTCCGTCGTCCGGCGTCTCCCGGCCATCTCGGTTTCCATCTTCCCCTCAGGTGAGTTGCAGTCGAGCTCCTCGTTCGAACGCGCCCGGTCCCGTGGCTCCTAGTGCCCGGAATCGCCGTCCCGAAGTCCGCCGGCGAGCTCCGCCGTTCGCCGGCCATGGCGACCGCCGCAGTGGTCCTCTTCCTCGGCCAGTCACGCCGCCCTGTCGCCCCCGAATCGATCTGAGCCATCCATCTCTGATCCGACGGCACAGATTAGAAGATACCCCTTCGCGGGTGAATCTTCCAGAAAACCCCCTGGTCTTTTCAAAATCTTTTAAAGAGTCCTTAGCGTATTCCCGAGAATACGTTTCCTCTTTTGGAAAAACGTATTTTCCTTCCTGTTCAAATCAAAGTACGTTTTCTCCACTGGAAAACGTACTTCCTATTTTAACAGATCCAAAGTACGCTTTCTCCTTCGGAAAACGTATTTTCTTCAGTTCAGTTTCAAAATACGCTTTCAACTATTTACAGTTTTGCCGCTGATTTTCAAAAGCTTATAACTTCTTCGTTTTAACTCCAAATTAGGTCGTTAAATAGGCGTTGGAATCGTCTCGACGTGAACTTTAATTTATTATCACTTTTAGATTTGTTTGAAACTTTTAATTTTCGAGTTTGAATTAAATGCAAATATTTTACAATAGGAAACTTGTAAAATCCATAACTTCTTCGTTCTAGCTCCGTTTTCAGTGATCTTTACGTCTGTGTGATCGTGGTGACGTGTAGATTATTTCTAAAAGCTTTTCAAAACTGTTTTTCTATGATTGGTGTACTGCTCTAATTTAGACCTATTGTTTGCTTCGTGTATGATTGCATAGATTGATTGAGTGGTGCCTCTGTCATGCGTGTCTCGTCGGTGAGTTTCTCGTTGGCAATCAAGAAGAAGTGAAGATCAAGAAGCAAATCTACCAAGATTGAGTTTTGAAGAAAGATCTCAGTTTAAGGCAAGTATAGCTTGTATTATCTTTTTATGACCATGATCTCCTGATATGATTAAGTAACTGTGCAACTTTAAATAAGATGGCTTGTTTGTATGTGATCATATGGGACTAACGTGCCGCTGTGAGGGCTATATGGCTCTGGCTTTAGCTCAGTATGAGGATTTTTCTAGCTTGTTAGTGGTTACCCGAAAGGGCGCCAATGGGGCTCCGATCTGTATGATCCCGGGTAGGGTTCATGCTTATTGATGAGGAAACTTAGCGGCCCTAACTTGTTAGACGAACCTTTGAAAGGCTTCATAGTGAACCCTGCCGACCTTCCTTGGAAGAGGGTCAAGAGACTAGCTACCTCGGGCAAAAGGGCAATTCACGACTCACAGGGAAAGGGTACACCTTTGCGCAGAGTTAAATCGATTGATCGTCCGTGCCCACGGTTAGGGCGGCCTTGAGACATTGCAATATAAGTTATCAACCACTTAAATTATGTTTTAATAATGATTAAGTTACTTTTATCATTTCTATTGATCATGTGGATATGAGAAGTGTACTTGTTATGCTTGCGGAGTTCTTCTTGGACTCACCCCTTGCAAACCCAACCACCACAGGAGAAGTTTAGGCTTGTGATCAACCAGTCAGTTGGATCCAGAGGAGTCAAGTTAATACCCGAAGCTCAGAGTTGTCTTCCGCTGTTTGTTCTCTCAGGTTATCTCTTTTTCTTAAGTACGTTAAGCATTGATACATGATATCACCCCTTATTTGTAGCTATATGTGAGATTTGACCCTTGAGGCTCACATATAGTTCATATCTGGTTTTGTTCTTAAAACCGGGTATTACAAGTGGTATCAGCTCAATGCTGACTGTAGGACGCAAGCCTAGGTAGAAATTGGCCATCTTAAGGTTTTTACATTGTTAGAACAACCTTGTTCTACACACCTTGATATTTTCTTCTCTATTATATCTCTATCCTTGATATTTATCTCCTGCTTGATGCTTATTTTAAAACCTTTGTTCTCATCTAATCCTTGCTTTGATATGCTATTAGAATCTTCTCTTACCCCGTTCTTGCGTTATCAGAAGAAGAGGTTTAGGATCTTTGCCCTTAACATGAAGAGAAACGATAGTTTCGTAAGTTGAGTCATTGTGTGAGTGGTGATCCTTTAGTGCTTTGTTGAGTTGTTTTTATGTCTTTGAGTGATTTGCATCTTTGTAATGAGTGCAATGATCTTGTGGTTTTGACCACAATGTCATTTAGTTATAGGCCTAAGGTATAAGGACTAATGAATAGATAGTTGGGTTTTTGTTCCCTCTTGTCTTTCTATCCTATCCTTTCGGAGCAGTCAGTATTCCTTGGTTCATATCTCTGTTCTTGGAAGATCAAAAATTATGAGAAAATTCTGGACAAAAGTAGACTTCATCAACTTTCTCGGAGCGCAAGAATCAACATGAAAACTATTCTGGTTTGGGAGTTACAAAAATCACAAGACGAAGAGTTCATGCTGTCAGAAATCTGGAGCAGTCTGTAAAGATCTGATCACAACGTTTTCTCTGTTTGGGCAATGGTCATGAAATTTTTCTGGGAGAAACTAGACTTCTGTACCTTTCCAACTCCATCAGAATCACCTTCATATCAACTCTAGTTTGAGAGCTATGAAATTCACAAGGTGGTGTATATGTGCTGTCTGGAATCTGGAATAGTTTCTGTTGTGGAGCATATTCGACCAACTTAGCTGCAGAATCGGGAAACATGTTCTACACGAAAGTTACAGAGGATTACATAAGCTTTCCAACGGTGTATAGTATGACTGTATTGGATCAACAGAGCTAGAGTTATGACTGTTTTTCTGGACTGCTGGTTTTCCTGCTCGCGAAGGATTGCATGTTAACAAGTTCTTACTCATTTATATGATATTCTTTGGGAAGATAGAAGGACATGATCCATCAACATACTTGAATGTACAAGTTACTTTTTGGTGCCCCTAGTAGATCTTTTCTTAAGGGGGTAGCCACCACGAAGATGATGCAAGGTGGAAGTTTTATGCATTCAAGCACTCTCCGGAAAGGAGCAACTATCTCCGTTGTTGAGAGGTCTACTCATGAGTTAGTATTAGTGACTTGTTGGGTGATCTATAAGAAGCAAGACATGGAGTATCCGGATAAGTTCATGATGGGTTTTATGGATGACAACCTAGTGTTCTCTAAGGCTATAGGGGAACGTGTTAAGCTTTTGAGGCCGGTCCTACAAACGCTGGGAAAACATGAGATGTGTGCTACGCAGAGAAAAGTATGAGTTAAGGTTAAAAGGGAGTTTCTTTTTGGGCATATTGTCTTCAACAGAGGTATCACGGTGGAATCAAATAAGGGAAGAGAGTGTTGGAGTAGAAGCTGTCACAGATGTAAGTGAGATCTGCAGTATCCTTTGTCTGGCCAAGTTACTACGGTAGGATCATTGAAGAGTGAAGGAGAAGTTGACTACAGCTACTGTGTTAACATTCCCGGATCTGAGCAAGAAATTCTCTATCTACTGTGATGCATCACGTCTTAGTTTGGGTTGTGTTCTTATGCAAGAGGGTAGAGTTGTTGCATATGCATCAAGGCAGTTGAGAAAGCATGAGTTAAACTATCCTACTCATGACTTAGAGTTAGCAGCTGTGGTACATGCATTGAAGATCTGGAGACATTATTTGATTGGGCATAAGTGTGACATCTACACTGATCACAAGAGTTTGAAGTACATATTCACTCAGTCGGATCTGAAATTGCGACAGCGACGTTGGTTGGAGTTGATCAAGGATTATGATCTTAAAGTGCATTATCACCCTGGCAAGGCGAATGTTGTAGCTGATGCTCTTAGTAGGAAAAGCTACAGTGAAATTTGCACAACAACTATGACAGAGGAGCTGTGTGCAGAATTCGATTACCTGAATCTTGGCTTTGTCGCCCATACTGTGGAACTGGAGATGACACCTACTCTTGAGCAAGAGGTATACAAGGGACAGTTGGAAGATGAGAAGTTAAAGGAAATAGCTGGGAATGTAGTCAATGGGAAAGCACCTGGATTTCATCTAGATGAGAATGGGATCCTATGGTTCGGAAAGAGGATTTGTGTGCCTGAGGTGAAGACCATAAGGGATGCAATTCTACGGGAAGCACATGAGTCAGCTTACTCTATTCATCCTGGGAGTACCAAGATGTACCTAGATCTGAAAGAGAAGTATTGGTGGTATGGATTGAAGAGGGATGTAGCTGAGTATGTTGCTCTGTGTGACACTTGTCAACGTGTGAAGGCTGAACATCAGAGACCAGCTGGATTGTTGCAACCACTGAAGATACCCGAATGGAAATGGGAAGAAGTTGGTATGGATTTTATAGTTGGAGTTACCCGAGAAGTTGTCAGGAGTGCATGATGTGTTTCATGTGTCTCAACTCAAGAAGTGTTTACGGGTACCCAAAGTAGAGACAATACCTTTGGAGGAATTAATAGTTAAAGAGGATCTTACCTATGAGGAATTTCCGGTAAAGATTTTGGAGTCAACAGAAAGAGTTACTAGGAGTCGGATTATTAAGATGGTGAAAGTGCAGTGGAATCGGTATTCAGAGGCAGAGGCAACTTGGGAAAACGAAGAGGAATTGATAAAGGCTTATCCGTGGTTCTTTGAGTAAGCAGTTCCAAATCTCGAGGACGAGATTTCTTTTAAGGGGGTAGAGTTGTAACACCCTAAAAATTGCATGAAATTGAAATAGTTAAAATTTGTTTAAAATGCATTTTTGTGGGCATCAAAACATAGGGCAAAATTAAATTTTATAAAAATAAAAGTGATCATAGGTCAAGAAGCATGTTTGTTGCACTCATGCTGCTGCATATTTATTGGTGTGAAGTTTGGTTTTGGTTTGAATTCAAAATGATTTGAAAATCATTTCAAAACTCTTTTGAAAAGTGTTTGAATAAAAGAAAAGCTTAATCTTTTCCCTCCTTGGTCCTTCCTGAAATCTGGCCCGAATTGGCCCAAGTGCTGGCGCCCTCTTCTCCTTTTCTTCCCTGGCCCAGCCCGGCACTGCGCTTTCCTCTCCTTTCCTCCTTTTCTTTCTTGGCCCAGCTCGGCCTGGCCGCGCCTTCTCCTCTCCTTGGCCCGCAAGCGCGCGCCAGCTCCTTTGGGCCGCCGGCTTACCTCGGCCCACTCCTTTCCTCCAGCTCGGCCGCGCGCGCTCCCTCCCCGGGCCGCCAAAGTGGACACGGCCCACGGCCGCCCGCCGCCCGGTCGCGTGCCGCGCCTCCCTTTCTCCGTCTCGGCCGACGCGTCGGCCCCACGGGTCAGCGTTTTACCCTTTCCTTTCTTCTCGGCCGTAACCGACCGGGACTCTCCTCGAGCCCGTGTCGTCCCCGACCCGGCCTCCCTCCCTTGCCCTCCAAGTTCCCAGAGCATAAAGCTCGTGAGCCGCGGCCGCGCGCACGCCGGAAAACCCTAGCGCCCTCTCGCCAACCCGAGCCGCCACCCCTAACCCTAGTTCCCGAGCTTCGCTCCGCCACTCGCCGCCGTCGACCCGCCGCCGTGAGCCGCACTTGTGCAATTGGGTATCACGCCGGGCCTCCCCTCGTCTCTACGAGCTCGACAAGCTCTTTCTTGGCCAATTTCGTGCACTGTGTTAACCGGCACGCTTCGCCGGAGTTCACAGAAAGCCCGCCGTCGCCCCTCTCCGTCGTCCGGCGTCTCCCGGCCATCTCGGTTTCCATCTTCCCCTCAGGTGAGTTGCAGTCGAGCTCCTCGTTCGAACGCGCCCGGTCCCGTGGCTCCTAGTGCCCGGAATCGCCGTCCCGAAGTCCGCCGGCGAGCTCCGCCGTTCGCCGGCCATGGCGACCGCCGCAGTGGTCCTCTTCCTCGGCCAGTCACGCCGCCCTGTCGCCCCCGGATCGATCTGAGCCGTCCATCTCTGATCCGACGGCACATTAGAAGATACCCCTTCGCGGGTGAATCTTCCGAGAAAACCCCCGGTCTTTTCAAAATCTTTTAAAGAGTCCTTAGCGTATTCCGAGAATACGTTTCCTCTTTTGGAAAAACGTATTTTCCTTCCTGTTCAAATCAAAGTACGTTTTCTCCTTTGGAAAACGTACTTCCTATTTTAACAGATCCAAAGTACGCTTTCTCCTTCGGAAAACATATTTTCTTCGGTTCGGTTTCAAAATACGCTTTCAACTATTTACGGTTTGCCGCCGATTTTCAAAAGCTTATAACTTCTTCGTTTTAACTCCAAATTAGGTCGTTAAATAGGCGTTGGAATCGTCTCGACGTGAACTTTAATTTATTATCACTTTTAGATTTGTTTGAAACTTTTAATTTTCGAGTTTGAATTAAATGCAAATATTTTAC